>CM022950.1:10587684-11187684 GCA_012931725.1 Litsea cubeba | reverse complement strand
TTAAGGCTAGGTGGCTTTGATTGTAAAGGCCTGATGAGGACTACTTATGTATTGATTATTTTGAAGAAAGTTTGTTTGTTTGATATTGCTGTGACGATGGAGAAGTAGTAACTCTTTTGATAATGAATCTTGTTCACGCAAGAAAGCCCCTCACTATTGTATGATTAGGACTGTTGTGTCAGGCTCCACTCAGTTGTACCATTCGACACAAATGGGGCACCACAGTGATAAGACTGTGACTTTTGGCCGTCTGCAGTTCAGATTCTGTGATGGATGTACACCATCGGATGCTTTTGACTATGGGATGCTTTGAAGATCGTTTGTCTATTCCCCATGTATCCACTTTTGTTTGCTTGGCCGGGCTTTTCTCCCGTGCATTCTCTCTACCACAACTCGATTCGAGTTGGGAGGGCAGTGATAATATCCCATGGTGATTAGCCTATGTGGACCGCCTATTTTGCTAGATGATTATGTTAGATTGTTTGTGATTCCGATGCTATATATTTCTTATGATCTTGTCTATCATTTACTCTATTTCGTACTACATATCTTTGATAATTTATTTATATTGCTTGCCGACGGTCGTGTCTAATGATGCTACTCTTGGTGCATAGGTACCGAGCCCTTCTATCCTGTGGAGGAGACGACAGAGGAAATTCAGACGAATCAGTCTGATGACCTCTTAGACTATTATACAAACGACATTGTCTAGTCGTACGGTCCCCGTGCATGAGAGCCTTCACCCCATATCGGGGATTAGATTTATCTTTTGGTTCTTTATCTTTTGATTAGGCCCGAGTTTTTGTGTGACCTTTTACTGTATATAATACTTTTAGTTAACAGTTTTAAACTTGAACTTTAGTTAAATATATTTCAGTATTGACTCTTAACTATACATCTTGAGATACCACTTGCTTTTATGAAGCTTCCGCTAACTGTATATGTATTTGAGGAAATGTTTGTCCCTCACAGCGGTCTTCGATCCAGATAGGACATGATTGGGGCCATTTTGTATTTGTTTAATGTTGAAAAAATTATAATCGGCCCTAATCTCACGCATAACCCCGGTTTCACTTTTGGGGGCGTGACAAGTTGGTATCAAAACCTTGCTAGTTTCTAGATTTAAAAACAAGTGGAAACATAAGACGTGTGTGGATTGGCTTTTCTTTTGGGTATCTTAGCTTTTGTATATTGTATAGTTTGTATGCTAGATTGAGTCCCATAGGACTAACGATGTAATCAGAGCAATGACAATGCTAGTGCTAGCGATTCCATAGTAGGTAGATTTAATTAGCTAATGCAAGCATTTGTGGCTTCTCAAGAAGCACAAACACATAATCAGACTAAGCAGTGGGAAGATCAGGAAGTATTCCAGACTTAGATGATGGAAGTATTACAATGGCCAACTTAGCCAGCATAAGTCATCATGCCAGCTAGGGTGACAGACCCGAACTAACGACATGTATGACAAGTTTAAGAAGAGGAACCCACCTGAGTTTTATGGGAATGAGGATCCACTCGATGTTGATGAGTGGGTAGTATAAGTGGAGAAGATATTTCAAGTGTTCCAATGTACATGCAAAGAGAAGGTACAGTTGGTAGCATATATGTTCAGGGGAGTAGCTAAGATGTGGTGGAAATCTGCCAAAACACCTTATGACATGATAGCCAATGACATTGCTTGGACATCATTCCAGACTTTATTTCGTACCAAGTACATTCCACCCCACATCCAGGCACAAAAGATAGTCGATTTCGAATCCTTGATCCAAGGAGAAGATACAGTACAGGAGTATGAACAGAAGTTCACGAACTTATCGAGGTTTGCACCAACCTTGATTGCACTTGAAGCGGATAAAGTCATGGGGTTAATTCGGGGACTGAGGCCCGATGTCAAGATGCAAGTGACCTCTGTCACCTTACCTACTTACGCGAAGAACCTTAAGAGGGCATATTAGGCAGAACAGTCCATCAAGGCAAAGACCCTCTATGCTCAACGGCTTCAACAAGGGCAGATTCAGGCCAAGAATCAGAGTACAGGACAGTTCAGCAGCATTCACAGCACCAGTATCTACAACAACAACGTTCACAGCAACAGTATCAGCAACAGGCCAAGAGACCTAGGTCAGATCAGCCACCGAAGGTATCTTGTGTTCATTGTGGCAAGGGTCACTTATCCGCGGCTTGTCGATGGATTAGTGGAGCATGTTTCGATTGTGGTCAGTTTGACCACAAGATTCGTGATTGTCCGGGAAAGACAGGCCAGGGACAAGGTGTAAGGAATGTTGGAAATAGGGTGGGCCTCTAGGATAGGTTTCAAAAACTTTTGACCCACTTGATGCAGGGATCAACCATCCAGAAGGCTACAAAACCCAGTCCAAGATCTATGTCCTCAATCTCATCCATCATGTTCAGTAAATACAATCTATCTAGAAGAAAGAAACAGCAACTAATAAGCATCCATAATAATCTACAACATGCAAGGAAGTGGATTATACCTTTGAAGCTCGGTTGTGCTCTAATGGAGAAGTTGCGTCTTTCTTTGATGATGAAACGCTTTCACTAATCAAATAGGAATCTCCAAGACCTCTTGATCTTCCACGCTATGACCCGTATCAGATTCTCCTTTTTCTTAAGAAGATGGTGGGATCTCCAAGAGAAAACTACTAGGAACTCTAGGGAGGAACTAAAAAGAGAACTAGAAGAGGGAAGAGAGAAAGAACTCGTGTAACTTTTGCACTAGAGAGGGCTGGGCGTGAATCCCTATGTATGGAGCATGCATGGGACGTCCAGCCCTCCTCTCCTCTATTTATAGCTTTTGCAAGCCCCACTTACTAATTTCCATTAGAAGTCTTACTTCCAAAAATTAGTAACTATCTATTCTCAATTAAAATAGAAGTCTTACTTCCATTAATTAATTAGTAACTTACCATATCATAATTAGAAGTCTCACTTCAAATATGATTAGTAACTTTCTAATTTCTTTCTAAATAAAATAGAAGTCTCACTTCTAGAAAAATTAGTAAGTCTACTATTACCACTATTAGAAGTCTCACTTCAAATAGAAATAGTAACTTTCCTTTTAGAGTTCAACTAGAATTAGATACTTTCTAATAATTGGGCTAGCGTGGGGACCACTAGGGATTCCTTAAAAAGCTGGCTCCAACTGGGATACGCGACCCCACATCTCATGTGTAATCCGGGCCCACAGTTAATTGCAAATAACTCCACTGTATAAATGCAATTGAACTCCAGTCTTAGGAATATTACATAGAAGACCCTAAACTTACACATTACCACAAGTAGACCCATCTATCAATATCCATGGATCAATTGGACCTGTCTTCCAAACTAGATCCATATCTTATTATCCTTGAGCCCCAATTAATTATAATGATCATGCTACCTTTCCAATTAACTCTTAATCGGAATGGGTGTGCACTTACCAATGATAAATCCATTAATTGGCACAAGGGGATATTAGAGATAGATTCCATCTTGACCATTGAATGTTCCCACAGCTCTACTGCCATGTACCCAAATCACCGAGGTGTTGACCTGCAGTTGGCCTCACTCATTGGTGACTCAAAGCAAATGAATGGATAGAAACTTGAGTTCATTAATGTCTCAGGATTGAGAGCCTATTGCTAGGGAATTATGAGAGTAGACCTTAAAGTAAAGACAGCGTTTATAAGGTGCTTCTCATGGTCCTTCAATACATCCATGTACCAGCACTATGATCCAGAATCTCCCATTCTGATGATCGAGACAAATCACACTATCTCATAGTGATCAAAGTGCTGTAACCTTGTCAGTATGAGATGTCCAGTCTCATCACTAGTTGTAAAGATATTTAAGTATAAGATTTGTCACACATGTCTCTCGTATGTGGATCTCATCCATACACATGTGTTACATCTAATATACTTGTGGACTCCGGTTCATCTTATGAACCATCATGTCATTCGTATTGGTTATGTGCAAGTATATAATAAATCACCATTCATCTCAAGAAAAGAAAACATGAATATACTAATAAATAAAGGAATTAATCAATTTATTATATCATCTACTGGATTGAGTCCATAAAACTAACAATGCATCACCTAGACCACCGGTAGCAGCAGCGCCTTTGAGACAAGCTCCACCTAATGGGCCACAGCAGCCTAATCAGCAACGGCTTAGACTTGCGGGACCACCGTATAATAGGGGACAACAATATGGATAGTAACGGCAGCAACAGCGACCTCGCCAGGAAGGCAGAGTATATGCCCTGGATCGTCAGGAAGCTGACGAAGCAGGACGAGTGGTGGAAGGTACACTCTCTATTTCAGATGTACCTGCAAGAGTCTTATTTGATTCTAGTTCCACCCATTCTTTTGTGTCACCTATTTTTGCTGCATGTTTAATGGGAGAAGTAGCTCCATTGCATTGCATATTGTTTGTTAGTAGCCCATTAGGGAAGACAGTGCAATGTGAATCCCATTATCCAGCTTGCAAAGTGCAGGTGGGGGACTTCATCCTATCTGCAGATTTGATCATCCTAAGGATGAAAGATTTAGATGTGATACTGGGAATGGATTGGTTGTCCACTTACAGAGCAATCATGGATTGCTTCAACAAGACAATTACGTTACATGTGTTACAGGCCAGTGTCGAGATCGTTGGAGAGAGGAAACCCATGTCCACTACAGTCATTTTAGCCTTGTGGTCCAATAGATTGATCAAGAATGGATGTGATGGTTACGTGGCATTTATCACGGATGATAAATTATTCAAAGTGGTGGAGGATATTCCAGTTATATGTGAGTTCCCAGATGTTTTTCCAGAGGAGATACCTGGATTACCACCGGTTCGAGAGATTGACTATACGATTGAGCTTGTGCCAGGGACGGCACCGATATTGAAAACACCTTACCGCATGGCTCTAGCAGAAATAAGGAAGTTGAAAGCTCAGTTACAGGATCTCTTGGACAAAGGATTTGTGAGACCGAGTGTATCACCATGGGGTGCACCGGTTCTTTTTGTGAAAAAGAAAGATGGGTCGATGCGTATGTGCATAAACTACAGGCAGCTGAATCAGGTTACGATCAAGAACAAATATCCACTTCCTAAGATAGATGAGTTGCTTGATCAGTTGCAGGGAGCACGATATTTTTCGAAGATCGACTTGAGATCAAGGTACCATCAAATACGAGTCAGAGATCAGGATGTGCAGAAAACAACATTCAGGACCAGATATGGTCATTATGAGTTCTTGGTTATGCCATTTGGTTTGACCAACGCACCGAGTGTATTCATGGCCTTGATGAACAAGATCTTTGCATCATGCTTAGATCAGCTCACAATTGTATTTATAAATGATATTCTAGTCTATTCGAGGTCCAGAGATGATCATATAGAGCATTTGAGGACTTCATTGCAGATTTCGATAGAGAATCAACTCTATGCCAAGCTTAGTAAGTGTTAGTTTTGGGTTGAGCAGTGTCTTTTCTTGGACACATCATCTCTAAGGAAGGTTTAGCAGTAAATCCAGCGAAGAATGAAGCAGTAGATAGTTGAGAAAGTCCAAAGACAGTAGCAGAAATTAGAAGTTTCCTAGGTTTAGAAGGGTATTACAAAAGAGTTGTGAAGGGATTCTCCAGTATAGCAGCTCCATTAACCAAATTTACAAGGAAAGATGTTCCTTTTGTATGGACAAAGCAGTGTGAGGCAAATTCTCAAGAGTTGAAGACCAGATTAACCACAGTCCCTATCCTTACTTTACCTATAGGGAATGGAGGGTTTGTGATATTTACAGATGCTTCAGGGATTGGATTGGGATGCGTACTCATATAGGAGAGAAAAGTAGTGGCCTACGGGTCTAGACATTTGAAAGAACATGAAAAGAGATACGCTACCCATGATTTGGAGCTTGCAGCAGTTGTGATGGCATTAAAGATGTGGAGACATTACTTGAATGGTGAGAAATTCGAAGTTCATTCGGATCACAGGAGTCTTCAGTATTTGTTTGGGCAGAAGGATTTGAATATGAGGCAGACCAGATGGATAAAATTCATCAAGGACTACAACTTTTCGATAAAGTATCATCCCACAAAAGCAAATGTGGTTGCAGATGCATTGAGCAGAAGGACAACAACTACCAGATGTATACTAACAGAGTGGTCTTTGACAGAGTTATTCAGGGATTTGGATATAGAGTTCCAGTCTCAAAGTGAAAGTGTCATGGTTGCCAATATGCATACTTAGGAACCAATGATTCTAGGCAAAATCATGGGCAGTAAGAGAGAAGATCCGGAGTTAGTCAGATTGATTGACAGCATAACAGACAAGCCAGAGTTCAGACTCGTGGATGGAGTATTGTATTGCCATGACAGATTGTGTGTTCCGGATGTGCAGGATTTGAGAAACGAGATCATGGTTGAGGCACACCATTCTCATTATGCTATTCATCCAAGGAGCATAAGATGTAACAGAACTTGAGAAGTTATTATTGTTAGAAAAACATGAAGAAGGAGATTGCAGAACTTGTTTCAAGATGTCTATGTGTCAGCAAGTGAAAGTTGAGCATTAGAAACCTCCAGAGTTACTCCAACCATTGAAGACACCGAAATGGAAGTGGGAAAACATTACCATGGACTTCGTTGCAGGGTTACCACCCACGAAGGACCATGACAACATTTGGGGACCGTGACAACATTTGGGTGATTGTTGACCGGACTCACCAAGTCAGCATACTTTATTCCAATGAAGATGAGAGGATCCATGGACATCTTGGCACACAGGTACAACGACGAAGTAGTCAGATTGCATGGAACTCCAGATTCCCTTGTTTCAGATAGAGATATGAGGTTTGTGGGCAGATTTTGGGTTAGTTTGCAAGCAACTTTGGGTACTAAATTGGATTTCAGCACTGCGTATCACCCTCAGACTGATGGATAGACTAAGAGGACGAATCAAACTATGGAGGAGATGTTGCGGGCATGTGTTCTAGACTTCGGGAAAGACTGGGAGAAGAGTCTTCATTTATGTGAATTTGCCTATAACAATAGTTATCACTCCAGTATCGAGATGGTACCGTTCAAGGCATTGTACGAACGAAAGTGCAAGACCTCGATTTACTGGGAAGAGATTGGTGTTCGAAGTTTTCATGGACCTTCGATCAGCAGCGATACCAGTGAGAAAGTGAAACAGATCATTGACAGGCTGAATATTGCAAGAAACCGTCAGAGGAGTTACGCAGACCCCAAGAGGAGGGATTTAGAGTTTAAAGTCGGAGACAAGATTTTTCTCAAAGTCTCACCGAGTAGAGGAACTATGAGATTTGGGCAGAAAGGAAAATTGGCTCGAAGATACATCAGACATTTGAGATTGACATGCGTGTGGGTGAAGTGGCTTATAGATTAATCCTACCAGCAGAGTTAGCAAGAGTTCACAGGGTTTTTCATGTTTCTATGCTAAGGAAATACGTACATTCCAGACCCTACACACGTGCTACATCATGAGCCTTTGGATGTTTAGCCAGACGTTATATTTGTAGAGAGGCCAAAGAAGATCATAGACACCAAAGAACGTGTTTTGAGGACAAGGACCATTCATTGGGTCAAGGTAAAGTGAGAGTATCACGGTCCGAGAGAAGAAACTTGGGAACTCAGAGATCGGGTCAAGGAGAAGCGCCCAGATCTACTTCCGGAGGTGCGATAATCATTTGGAGGACAAAATAGTCCAATGGGGGGCGGATGTAACATCCCGACCCTAATTAGATATTATTTATAATTAATTATTTGGTAGTTAATTAAGTCTGTTTAGAGTCATAATGAGTCGGGTCTGTCGTGTGGATCACACGTGCGAAGTTAGGGTCGAGTAGGGGGTTGATTTGCAATTTCGGGAAGTTTTCCGGGGTTTTTATGAGATTATGAGTTTTTGTGAGTTTGGGTGCATCGGGTAGGTCTCGGCATTTCATGAACATTAGCCTTTCGTCGCGTTTCGATTTGACGCGTCAAAGGGGCCCAAATATCCTCATTAGTGATCCAAGCACTAAACTAGAATTAACTATTAATCCTAACCTAATATAATCTTTATCGCATCTCTTCATTCATTCCTTCTCTCATTTCACTCAATGTCTCTCTAACTTATCCCCTTCACTGCCTCCCTATCTTTTCCAGCCACTAGAGCTCCGACATTGTCGGCGAAGTTACACTTCATCTTCCCCAAGCCTCCAAGGTCCCAACCATCTACTTTTCTAAGCTTCCATCAACCACCCACTCAGAGGTAAGCTCCTAAAGCTACTAGGACTAGCTTTCCTTCTTCCTTTTGGTTAGAAATGGAATAGGCTACCTCACTTCAACCCATTGCATTCATATTGTAGATTGATTTGGGGTTGAGAGTTGTTTTCTCCATTGTTGAGCTCAAAATAGAGATTTTCCCCAATTTCTTTTGGGTTTTTGTCAAGCTCTTCATCAAGGCAAGTGAATACATATATTTATGTTTGGATATGTTTGTTCTTCATTGAATTGGTGATTGATGAAGCTTAGACACCTTGTATGCTCATTAGATGAAGTTTGGTTTTGTTATAACATGATAATTAGACTTTTAATGATGGAATGAATGGATTAGATGGTGTTTTGATTGACCTAAAGAGGGGGTTATGTGATGTATGTGAACATGGCAAGGCCCTATTGATTTCTCTGCAGGTGTGGATGAAGAGAGAAATGATTTTCTCTAAAAAATCTAAACTGATACAGAATTCGGATCATAATTTTGAAGCTTTATAGCGAGCCGTAACTTGTTCTACAGCTAGCCGTGAAGCTAACCGTTGAAGCTTGGGGCCTACGCTCTTAGGTTGTTTATTTTACAACTTTGACCTACTGCCACCTCACGGTGAGCCCACAGCTAACCGTGATATTCTGGGTTAGGTTCTGTCCGGAACCTGATTGACGGAACCTAAAATGGGATTTCAACCCAGTGCCTACAACGAGCTCACGGCTAGCCGTAAGGGAGCAGTAGAGTGTTCTGGTTTCCTTTTTGAAAGGGATTTTCTTCCCTAGCTTGATGACCTAGGTGGGACCCTTGGTTATACCTTTAATGCCTACTTTAGACTTGATACGAGGAAAGTTTTGAGCTGACAATTTCTCATAGTTATTCCAGTTTTCTCGGGTTTCAACTTATCTCAATCTTAAATGGTACAGGACAACGAGATACCCTCCTTTATATCTGTACACGTAGATGTTTCGTTCGAGTATCGTGAACCTTAATTCCTTTTGTGGACTGAGTAGGGTTGTACGACACTTCGGGAATAACCTTATACTTAGGATTGGATTGTCTATCGCTTTTGATTATGAATTGTACCGTCTGGTACTTTGTCTACATGTCACGAACATGTTCATTAGCTTCGTTTACTTCATTTTGTTTCAGATCACATGGAGAACTTAGATGATGGACTTAGGATCCCATTTGATGTTCCGTTTGTTCCGATGCTTGACTGAAGTGTTGAGGCTAGGTGGCTTTGACTGTAAAGGCTTGATGAGGACTACTTATGTATTGATTATTTTGAAGAAAGTTTTTTGTTTGATATTGATTTGACGATGGAAAAGTAGTCACTCTTTTGATAATGAATCTTGTTTACACAAGAAAACCTAGCCCCTCACTATTGTATGATTAGGACTCTTGTGTCAGACACCACTCAGCTGTACCGTTCGACACAGCTGGGGCACCACTGTGATAGGACTGTTACTTTTGACCGTCTGTAGTTTGGATTCTATTATGCATGTACACCATCGGATGCTTTTGACTCAGGGATGTTTTGAAGATCGTTTGTCTGTTCCCCATGTATCCACTTTTGTTCGCTTGGCCGGGCTTTTCTCTAGTGCATGTTCTCTACCACAACTCGGTTCGAGTTGGGAGGGCAGTGACAATATCCCGTGGTGATTAGCCAATGTGGACCGCCTATTTTGCTAGATGATTATGTTAGATTGTTTGTGATTCTGATGCTATATATTTCTTATGATCTTGTCTATCATTTACTTTATTTCGTACTACATATCTTTGATCATTTATATATATATTGATTGCCGACCGTCGTGTCTGATGATGTTACTCTTGGTGCATAGGTACCGAGCCATTCTATTCCAAGGAGGAGACGACAGAGGAAATTCAGATGAATCAGTCTGATGACCTCTTAGACTACTAAACGGACGGCATTGTGTAGCTGTACGGTCCCCGAACATGAGAGCCTTCATGCCATATCTGAGATAAGATTTATCTTTTGATTCTTTATCTTTTGATTAGGCCCGAGTTTTTGTGTGACCTTTTATTGTATATAATATTTTTTGCTAAAAACTTGAACTTTAGTTAAATATATTTCAGTACTGACTCTTAACTATACATCTTGAGATAACACTTGTATTTATGAAGCTTCCGCTAACCGTATAAGTATTCGAGGAAATGTTTATACCTCACAGCGGTCTTCGATCCAGATAGGACATGATTGAGGCCATTTTGTATTTATTTAATGTTGAAAAAATCTTAATTGGCCCTAATCTCACGCATAACCCCAGTTTCACTTTTGGGGGCGTGACAAGATGTTTCTCAAACGTATACCCAGGCCGGTTTGTAATATATCTGGATCATTCCTCTTTATAAGAAATATAATTGTGGAAGTCGGTTAAATCATCAATAAGACAATCAAGAATTCTACCCAAAAAAAAAAAAAAAAAAACAGAAAAAAAAATAAGAGAAAAAGGACTATCAAGAATCACATCTGCATCCAATGCTTCCAAAGAGCCCTTGTTCAGATGTAAAATTTAACTGCACCTCAGCTACAAGCTAGTAACAAAAAGTACTGAAAGAAATTTTGTTACATGATCCAATACAAAGTATACTATGTTTGGTTCAGATACCATTTAATGACCCAATCACAGTATCAGATGGACATAAACACCTCAAAGAAAATATCAAGAACTAACTTTATTTGATGTCTTCATAAACACAAGAAAAGGGTTGGCATGAGATGCATCATCATTGAAACTCGTATGTGAATCCAGAGGCTGATAACTATTCACATTTACAGTGTCAGGGGACATGTGTGGGTATAAGATTCTTCATAGTAGCTCCCGGATGAGAATGCCCATTAGAGCTCTGATTGGAACAAAGACGAAAGAAAGATAACAACTTGGTTTGAAAGATTAATTTTAAATAGAAATAAAAGATTAATTTGAAATAGAAATAAAGGAGAGGAAACGAGGAGCAAAACAAATAACAGGTAAGGACCAAAACACCAGGACAAATGAGAGAAGCAACTATTGCAAGCCCTTTGGACAGAACCAACCATAAGCAAGATAGGAAAGAAAGAGTCACGGATACAAGTGATAATGCCATTAGTTTGAGGGATGTAGAAATGGCAGCAATTAGTAAATCATTGTCACCTAAAGCGCTGAAGAAGAGGAGTAATGCAACACAGATGGAGCTGAAAAGAGCCAAGGAGTCGGTCACGATGAATAACCATAGAAATGATTTCCGTGAAAGAGTTGCTTGGCCTTTGTTTGATCCGTCGCTGTTGTAACCACCGGGTATGGTGAACGCAGCAGCGAATGAGACTGTGATTATAAGCCCCGCTACTGTTGATATGGAACTTGACAAGCCTTTGTAAGACTCAATTCTTGGCTCCCTATATGCTTTGTCCCTTTTATGCAGACCCCGCTTTCCACCAAGTATTGTCAAGGCCTTCGAAATAAGCATCTGTATGGTAAAATGTAACTGCACTTATTCACCATTTGTAAAAAGCATTTGGGTTCAGCCGGCAGACTCCAACCTGTGTTTAGGCTGGGCCTATTTGGATGTATGGTGAAGTAAAGCATCAAATTAAGAGAGAATAAAATATAAGGTGTCAGCCAGGAGACTCCAACCTGTGTTTAATTAGGCTGGGCCTATTTGGATGTATAGTGAGGTGAAGCATCAAATTAAGAGAAAATAAAATATAAGGTGTTATGATGTTTTTTTTTTTTTAGTTGTTTGGTATGAAATCTTTTTTATTTTTTTTATAGAAAATTAGAGTTTTTTTTTTGTCTTTTTGTGGAAAAAGGAGGTTGCTTTTTTTACTTTTTTTTTAATTCGGAGGGAATTTTAAAATTGTGTACTTTTGATATGACCCCTTATCATTTATTGTCTAGACCCACTTTACTTTACTTTAACTTTACTTTTTGACTTTAATATAAAGGGTATGTGTGTTTGCAATATTATATTACATAGGAATTCATCGCAAGAAAAGCTCCGCCCCATGATTAGTAAAGAGGTGAGGTGTGAATGATATGAAGCAAGAAGAAGTGTGGGGTGAAGGATATGTAGTGGAGATGTAGATCAGATGTTGACTTTCCTAGGTATTTCAATACTAGGTTGATGGCAAGGTATTCATTTTCCATTTTCTTTGATTTAGTTTTCATTAAAAGGGCTATTTGATGGTCCTTCTTGTATATTCAACTGCGGTGTTCATTTTTTACCATCTATGACATGAATTACTACGTATTCAATTCATATGTATTCTATGCAAACACATCGGCCCTTGAGAGTTTGAAACCGTAATGGCCCAAGTCCAGGTCTCCAGCACTCTTATTAAACTCATTTTATGTTGCTATAATACATAATAAAATAATGTGAATGGAAAATACACATAAGCTATACGAGAAAAGATTTATTTATGATTTTCTAATAGTCGTTCATTAATTCATGCTTGCTCCTTAATTACAAACTTGACCTGGTTTCAATTTACCGATGGGCATTGAACAGGCAAACTAAGTTCTGAGGTCTAGTCCCCTTGTTGGACCTAGATATTTACTGATTCAATTGAGTTAAAAAAGGATGAATTTACAGGAAAAAACCCTTTAGATGACCGATGCACAAAAAAAGGACCCAACAGATCCTCGTAGTAGGAAAAGGCCCTCCTGTCACTTTTTTGTCGCCTTTTCAGAATGAGCGTCGATATCGACCCTCATTGCAGTATTATTCTTAATTGAGTGTCGATATATAGGTTTGTGGCTCAATTGACGCTCGTGTCTTCTTCTTCTTCTTTCTTCCTCTTCTCCCTCCTCTTTCTCCATCTCCCCACTCCATTTTGTTGACACCATCATCATCGTTAATACCCATATATCATGCTCAATAGCTAGCACACTACCAGCCTTTCAACTTAAGCAACTTGACAGAGAGAGAGAGAGAGAGAGAGAGAGATTAGGAGGTGTTGATTGTGAGAACCCATGTTTTTTCTTACGATTCTAGCTGCTAACTACTCACTTCCCTCCAACCACCTCAATTAAAACCCCTCCCCTCCCAAAAATTAAAAAAAAAAACTAGTGTATCTCTGTCCCACTCTCTCTTATTATAATGTCCGCTTCTAGATTCTTCTTCTCCACTATCCTCTTTACAGCGAGAGATTGAGTATGTAATCAAAGGAAAATGAAAAGAAATGAAATTGCGAGGAAGAAGACCAGAGAGTACGATTTGAAGGGGCTTTTAAAGGAGCATCTGAAGAGAATTGCAGGGATCGGATCGGAGAAGAGGATGGTGAGTTGGGTAAGAAATGAAGTTGGGGGATGATAAAGAGGGAGAACGGGAAGAAGGCACGAGCATCAATTGAAGCACAAACCTGTATTGAGCATCGATATCGATGCTTGACTGAGAATAATGCTAGCTGAGCATCAAACCAGTGTTGAGCGTCGATAGTATGGGGTATTTTTTGCGCACCAGCCATTTACAGGGTTTTTTTTTTTCTGTAAATTCCAAAAAAAAAAGGTGCTGGAGATGATGGTATCATGAATGAAAAAATAAGAGTACCTTCTCGAATTCGTTGCTAAACTCCTCGTCAGACATTGAGATATCCATTGCAGTCATAGCTTTACTGTTCATTACATTAACATTAACTCTCTCATCCCTTAGGAGAAGATTCGAAATCGAGAAACGGCATTTAGAAATGGCCAAGTGCAATGGAGTATCTCCATCTTCATTTTGCCCATTTATTAGCTCCTGAAGCGTATCCATTTTAAGGATAAATTTGACCACTTCCAAATTCCCCCTTTCAGTTGCAACATGAAGAGCATTGTCCTTGTTAGTATTGGTTGTCATACCAGAAATTGGACATAATTGTAGAAGCTCCTTCATTACGTGGATGTGGCCATTGCAGGCCGCTACAAGAAAAGGCGATTGACCCATATCATCGCAGAAAGAGGGAATCAAGGGCTCATTATTTTCTAGAAGAACTTTTACCATCGACGAATCACCAAGCGCAACAGCATAATGAATCGGGTAATTCCCCATCATGTCCTTCATCAATAGGAAATCTGGCCTTCCCTCTAAAAGCTTTTTGATGGTCTCTGTTATTAGAACATAAATATTTAGAGAACAAGTAGAGAACAATAATATGGTCGAATTGTAAGAAAAGTAGAAAATAAATCAGATGTATCAGCGACAAAATGTTTCCAGTTGAAAAGTTCTTAGAGGGTCTAAAAACTTTAAAAAAAAAAAGGAAAAAAGAAAAAAAGAAAAGAAAAGAAAGCAGAAATCTAGGGACATTAACATTTCTAAATGGGAAGAATGTTCTCCTATGAGACTTCATGGGTCCCACCTGTGCCCGTCAATTTATCAGTGCAGCCTCTTTCGTAGTCCAAGTATCCCATGCTTTGGCATTAGGACTAATTTTACACTTATAGAACTCTCACTTACAGTTGGATTGATTCTAAAAAAAGAAATCAACAGTTAAAACGCTATTAAATTTTAAGCCTGTTAAATATCATCGGCCACTGAGACAAGTGAACTCTGTCAAGGTGCATTGGAAATGCGCACATCAGAGAGTATAAGCTATCTGTGGAAATATGATATATTTACCCATTCGTTGCGAAATGACTGCTGCGTGAAGAGGTGTGCGGTCATTCGGGCCTCGCCAATACGGTATCCGCGATCCCCTGGTGACATTTAGGATACTCTCCACACTTTCTAGATGCCCTTCTGCTGCGGCAACATAGAATGCAGAAGCTCCGGCATTGTTGAGAATGGTCTGCAGCGTCGAGTCATTCTCTATAAGAAGCTCCACCACTCGATAATGATTGTTCCTTGCTGCCTCGTGCAGGACCGTGTTGTTTTCGACGTTGACCATCCTGAGCATATTCTCCTTTTGACCCTTCTTCTCGGCGCACTCGATGAGCTTGTACACCACATCCAAAAGCCCTGCCCTTACCGCAATGTACAGTGGAGTGTCGCCCCCTGAGTTCTGCTTCAGCAAAAGAGATGGACACATCTCACTTATCGCAACAGCAAAATCGGTGTGTCCATGTTGCACGGCGATGTGCAGGGCCGTGTTTCCCTGGGGAGTGGTTCCCTCTAGCAACTCAGGTTTCTTTCCCTCTTTGAAAATCAGGAGCTCCTTTACCTTGCCCTGTCTTGCAATCCTAGACAACTCCATATCCATGGACGCAGGGAGGGATGATGGAGGAGGCATGAGACTGTTAGTCCGACTTGAGTTAGTTTTCGCACGACTCATGTTTGATGTAAAGCGAGATGTGGGACACTTTAGAGAGGCAGACAAGACTTTGAGAATCTCTTAACCAAACGTCTACAGATTCAAGCATTCGCAGCAGCGAATTCCCGAGGTCTTCCACCTCCGTTGCACGTATAAGAACAGCGCCTGAGTTTTTAAGTGTGCCGGACGGTGTAGATCATACGATCAGGTTGTGGATCGACTGGATTTGGACCGAACACTTTACCTCTTGTCTCTCGATGATTTTTTTTTTCTTAGTTATCTGCAACCGAGAGAATGCAGGAGGAAAGAGGAAAGTAGAGTGTCAATCAAAAACGTGCGGTGCTTGTTTTTCTCATTTTCGCTCTTTTGCTGACATTGGCGTAGAGCTCACGCAGGGAGCTGACATCACCGGGGAGTCCGGATCCTTTTTTGTTTGAGTGGTGCTATTGGCACCACACTTTCTACTCTTCCCACCGCACTACAAGACAAAAAAAAAAAAAAAATTCCTAAACTACCCTTCCTCCCTCCTCCCTCTCTTCCCTTCCTCCTCCTCCCTCCTCCTTCCTCCTTCCTCCCTCTCCCAGCCTCCACCCTCATCCCCTCCCTCCCCTCCCCCTCCCCCTCCCCCTCCCAGTCGCCGGCGGGGAGGGAGATCGGCCGGCAGCCGGCGGCGGAAGCCCCCAGCCGGCTAGCCTCCCTCCCCCTCTCTCCCTCTCCCTCTTTCTTCCTCTCTCCCTCTTCTTTCCCTCTTCTCCCTCTCTCCCTCCCTCTCCTTCCCTCCCTTACTTTCTTCTCCCTCCCCCTCCCCCTCCCCCTCCCAGTCGCCGGCCGGGGGGGGAGACCTGCTGCAGCGCCTGCTGCAGCCCGATCTCCCCCCCCGGCCGGCGACTGGGAGGGGGAGGGGGAGGGGGAGGGAGAAGAAAGTAGGGGAGGGAAGGAGAGGGAGGGAGAGAGGAAGAAGAGGGAAAGAAGAGGGAGAGAGGAAGAAAGAGGGAGAGGGAGAGAGGGGGAGGGAGGCCAGCCGGCCGGGGCTCCCTCCCCGCCGGCGACTGGGGGGAGGGGAGGGGGAGGGAGAAGAAGAGTAGGGGAGGGAAGGAGAGGGAGGGAGAGAGGGAGAAGAGGGAATGAAGAGGGAGAGAGGGAAAGAAGAGGGAGAGAGGGAGAAAGAGGGAGAGAGGGAAAGGGGGAGGGAGGCCAGCCGGCTGCCGGCCGGGGCTCCCTCCCCGCCGGCGACTGGGGGGGGTGGTGGTGGGGGGGAGGCTGGGAGAGGAAGGGTGGAGGCTGGGAGAGGAAGGGTGGAGGAGGAGGAGGGAGAAGGAGGAGGAGGGAAAAAAGGGGGAGGGGTAGTTTAGGAAAAGGTTTTTTTTTTTTTTTCGCTGTGGGAAGAGCAGAAAGTGTGGTGCCAATAGCACCACTCTTTTTGTTTTTTTCAATGAAATAATTGAGAGGGTACATTAGTCCCCATGAGATTTTATAGAGGAGAGCTGCTGCCTGCACACATAAAATCGCTCTCCACACACTGCAATAAATGGAGATTAAAACATCACCCACTTCTAAATTTACCAAAATGACTCCAGCAAGAAGTATTAGCCCCTCCCATCTGCTTTCTACACTCTCTGTTTTCCCTCCCATATTAGAATCGGAGCATGGCATCATTTCTACACTCCATGACTCCTCTCCTTCAGATGAAGGAAAATTGCTTCTTTATTACATTGAAAGCAGCATTTCATTCTCAGTCTCACTCCCATTGATATCCCCTCTCTTTCATCTTCTCTCACGGTTTAAATCTTCACCTCATCCTCTATTTTACTTCATCTCATTAATTTTGATTTCATTCAAATTTGTTACTCATTGAACTAGCATTCTTAAGCAATTGACGAGCCAAAGGACAAGCAGATGATGGTTCCCGACTATTCTAGCAATGACGAGGTAAGAAAATTCATCGCGATTTTGAAAATATTTAGGGGTTCCCGATTTCTAGATTGGTCTACTCAAATATCAGACAAAAGTGTGCAAATAATAAAAACTATGCAGCGGAAATAAATTTCAAGCACACACCACAAGGACACCAAATTTTAGGTGGAAAACCCTAACCGGGTAAAAAACCACCGATCCGAACTGGATCAAATCAAACACTATGAATCTCGCAATTACAAGAAACTCAAATTTCCTCCCCAGATATCCCCTATCTAAAGACTGAAGTTACATTGTGTCGCTTCATGCTTCAACGACTTCACACCGTTGATTGCAACAGATTCAAACCAGCGCTTGACTCCTCAAATCTTCTATGCAAGAAGAGAATCTTCTACAAAGGATGCAGAAGACTTTGGTTCTAGAGAACTTGTCGGCACAACTCCTTAATAAATCTCTAGAAAAGAATTATCTCAATCAAATCTCCAACTCAGCACTTTGAGAGGTGAGGTCAATCTTTGGAATAGCCCGTGAGTCCTTTAAATAGCCCTTGGGACTTGCTTAAGTTTCCCTAATTTGATTAGGATTAAAACCATCAGTTTGAGCACAATTAGAATAACATAATTTAATTTTCCCACACTCCCTGCGCCTTGTCCGCTTGAGCGGATGAGGTATTGTCTCCGCATATTTATCAAGTCTGTCAGGTGGGCAAATTTTGTTTCTGTCTCAGTAGCTTTGTAATTTATCTAAGCCTCTCCTGTTCACTTTCCATGTGATGTCATCGAGCCCAAAAAGTCTTCCCTCCTTTTGTTTACTAATTTATTGGCCTTGTGATGTCACCATTAAAGTTCATGAAAGAAAAAATACCAGGAGACCACAACATGTGAATTGTGATAGTATGGAAATACTTTCAATTTAAAATCTCATGGTAGTCCTCATGTGTTGATGAAACTCCATGGCACAGTCTTCTGCCAGCCCTTTTCTTCTAATCCTTTCAGACTATCTTTTTAGAGTCCTTCACATCTTCTATCTTCAGAGTCATTTTCTAAATTAAAAAATACAACTCAAAGACCCAGAGTTTTGTCCAACCCATGAATTTAGCCAACACTCAAAATCCTAACAATCTCTCCCTTTGGCAATTCATGGACAAAACTCCCTAAGACAATACAAAATGATCTACCAAAAATAAACCCAAAATACATTGAATTTAAAAAATTTTCAATCAGCTCAGCACAAGTAGATCTTCAATGTCCTTCAATGTCTCTGACTCTTCTGAACTTCTTGTTCTCCCCCTTGATCTGTCACCGTTTCTCCCACTTTTTGTGCATAATTGACAAAGCTAAAGATAATAATAGCAGCTTTCTTGTCAATTAGGATCAATAACTCCCCCTCAAGTTCAACTCCTCATGAAAGTATCTTTGTAGCAGCGCTGAGGGTGAGAGCTTAACCTCATTGATCAGGGCTTTTTATATGTAGTCACCCACACTTGTGTAGTTTGATCTTTCAACAGAGTGTGAGTAAACTCATTAGGCAAATCAGATCTTCTTGTTAGATATCGCGATCACTGAGAGGGGGGGTGAATCAGTGATCCCTTAAAAACAGGTCCAATTTAACAACAAAAGCAAATCAAATCACACAAGGACACCATATTTAACGTGGTTCACCAAAAGGCTACGTCCACGGTTCAAAGACTGTCCGAACACCAATCCGGAACAGGTCTGAATCTATTTAGTAGCACCAACGACAAAGAGCACCAACCCTTAAGTTTCAGATAGCACCAACTATCTAGGAAGCACCTACTAGGATCACCAAACCCCTAACACCAAGCACCAACTTGATGTTCTACAGAATTAAAGTAGAGAACTTTTCTACAGCCCTTCCCCTCTACAATTTCTCTCTCTCTCAATCCCTTACAAATTGAAATTTAAAGCATAAAAAGAGAGACACTTATCTATGGACGAATCACCATCTTCATGAGCACATTCTCGTCCACACTTGCTGTAGAAACTTACAACACAGCAACACACAGCTGCGCCTTCTTCTCCAATCACTCTTTTCTCCAAAACTCCTCTGTTTTGTTCTCTCTTCTCTTCTATATTCTGAAAACGAACTTAGCAAGCCTTTATATAGGTTATGGTAACCCTAAAAAGTGTTCAAATTAGGCTAGAATTCGTTTAGAAAGAGTCCCAAACGAAATACATAAGATTCCTGAATTTTCGTGCAAAACTTCTATTTCTGCGCAATTCTGGTTCCCATGCTCGGTCGACCGCATGGGGTCCCCGGTTGACCGGCGACACACTGTGGTACAAAATAACTGGGAGCTAACTGAAACTGTCTTTTGCAGAGTTCTCTTTCCCGGTCGACCGCGTGGCGTCCTCGATCGACCGACCACACTGCTTCAGGAATTCTGAATTCCTGTACTGTTTCAGCTCTGTTTTCTCTTTGAAGCTCTATCAATACCACACTATCATCACCACACTTGTGACATTGTGTTGACAATAATTCCAACACAAAATGATACTTGAGATACTAAATACTTCAATGCTTCATAAGACTTCTCAAGTCATCTCAAATTCCAATAATCTCCCCCTTTGGAATTGTTGACAACACTTGGAACACTTTGAACCAGTTGACCTTCATGAAGCTTCTTCAGAACCATAAACCAACAGAATCAAGATCTTCACATTCACATTCTTGATACCAATCTCCCCCAAGCTATCATAGCATAACTTCTTCTAGCATAGCTTTCTCCTAGCATAACTTTCTCCCCCTTTGACAACAAGTCCAAAGGGACCAACGAAGGAGCGAATAGGATATTCAAGGAATACATTGCTCCCCCTTTCAAGGACAACTTCTAAGGATTAGGAGAGTGAGTAACTCCTAATTTTTTCCGGAGATACTCGAAGACTTCCTTTGGCAGAGGTTTTGTGAAGATATCAGCAACTTGCTCAGTAGTTGGAACATATTCCAACTTTACCTCACCGTCTGCAACCTTTTCCTTGAGAAAGTGATAGCGGATTGCAACATGCTTCGTTCTAGAATGCTGAACAGGATTCTTAGAGATGTGAATTGCACTTGTGTTGTCACAGAGGATCGTCGTAGGATCCGTTGTCGGAACTCCTAGATCAGAGAGCATTTGCCCCATCCATAACACTTGCGTGCAACAAATTGCCGCTGCAATATATTCCGCTCCCGCTGTAGAAAGGAATACTGAATCTTGTTTCTTACTGTGCCATGCCACCAACCTTTCACCGAGATAGAATGCACCACCGCTTGTACTCTTGCGATCATCTATACATCCAGCCCAATCGGCGTCAAAGTATGCAACAAGAGTGAAGGATTTGCCTTTAGGATACCAAATGCCAAGCTCCATGGTACCTTTCAGATATCGAAATATGCTTTTTACTGCTGTAAGGTGCGTCTCAGTTGGTGATGCTTGAAATCGAGCCACCATACATACTGCTTGCAGAAGATCCGGTCTTGTAGCAGTCAAATAAAGCAAGCTTCCTATCATAGAACGATAAGTGGTGTGATCAACGGACGAACCCTTATCATCTTTGCTTAGCTTTGTGTTCGTTGTCATTGGTGTGCTCACTGGCTTGCTGTCTTCCATGTTAAAATGCTTCAGCATTTCCTTGATGTATTTCATCTGTGATATGAAGATATCATGTTTCAGCTGCTGAACTTGTAAACCAAGGAAGAACTTTAGTTCTCCAAGCATTGACATCTCAAATTCTTTCTTCATCTCTTCAGCAAAATTCCTGCACATTTCCTCATCATTGCCACCAAAGATTATGTCATCGACATAAACAATGACAACCAGCTGTTTGCTCAACTCTGTTTTGACATAAAGATTGCTATCAACCAGTCCTTTACCAAAGCCGATCTTGCGGAGATAGAGGTCCAGCCTTGCATACCATGCCCTTGGCACTTGTTTCAGCCTATAAAGAGCCTTTTTCAACTTGCACACTAGGTCTGAATTTTTGCTAATGAGAAAACCATCAGGTTGCTCAATGTAGACCTCTTCTTCAAGTAATCCATTTAAGAAGGCTGACTTTACATCCATCTGAAATACCTTGAAGGTTTTGTATGTAGCCAATACAAGAAACATACGAATGGCTTCCAGACGAGTCACCGGTGCAAAGGTCTCTTCAAAATCTATTCCTTCAACTTGAGCATAGCCTTTACAAACCAACCTTGCTTTGTTTCGTATGACCTGACCATCTTCATTCAGCTTATTCCGAAAGACCCATTTAGTACCAATAACATTCTTATCGGTAGGTTTAGAAACTAGTTCCCATGTGGAGTTCTTCTCAATTTGCTCCAACTCCTCATGCATAGCTTTCAACCAACTTTCATCGAGACTGGCTTCAGCCACAGTCTTGGGTTCAATGGTGGACACAAGTGAGTAATTGCTAACTACACTTTGTCTTGTTTTAACATCGGCCTCAGGATCTCCAATGATTTGATCCTGAGGGTGTTGCTCTACCCAAGTGCTTTTCTTTCTAGGTGTAGCATCCTCTGAGTCATCCTTTGATTTCTCAGAATCATTAGGTTCAGCCACTTCATCATCAATCTCACTCGAGTCCTCATAAACTGGACTGTCATAATGAGTTACATTCTTTGATTCACGGTTTTCATCAATTCTAACATCGGCACTTTCTATGATTTTTCTGGTCCTTTTGTTAAGACATCTGTAAGCCTTACTAGAGGAGGAGTAACCCAGAAATATACCTTCATCAGCTCTATCGTCAAATTTGCCCGGATTTTGTTCAAGACGCTTGATGTAACACTTGCTACCGAAGACTCTGAAGTGCTTGACTGTTGCTTTTCTCCCAAACCATAACTCATAAGGAGTTTTGTCTTCATGTGGCCTGATCAAGCATCGATTCTGAATGTATACAGCCGTATGGATTGCCTCCTTCCAGTATTTGTCAGCTAGCTTGCTCTCAGTTAGCATTGTGCGAGCCATCTCTTGCACGGTGCGATTTTTCCGTTCCACAACTCCATTTTGCTGTGGAGTTCTAGGGGCTGAATATTGTCTTTGAATGCCATGGTGCTCACAATAGTTAGTGAACTCTTCAGATGTGAATTCACCGCCTCGATCAGACCTTAAAATCTTGATATGTTTTTCAAGCATATTTTCAACCTGTGCTTTAAACACTTTAAAACGATCAAGTGCTTGATGTTTATGCTTAAGAAACAATACCCATGTCATACGAGTATAATCATTAATGCATAACATAAAATACTTATCTCCATTGGTGCTTTGAGTTCGCATCGGTCCACAGAGATCAGTGTGCACTAGCTCAAGAGGTTTCTTTGAATGATGCTCTTTTGACTTGAACATTACCCTCGTTTGCTTTCCCTTTTGGCAAGAATCGCAAATGGGGTTGGAAGGCTTTTCAACTGTAGACATACCTCTGACAGCCTTTGAATTGCAAATCTTTGACATGTTATCAAAGTTTAGATGCCCAAGGCATTTGTGCCACAACCAACTTTCCTCTGTTCGACTCATCAAGCAAGTCTTTTCAGCTCCATCTGACAATGTATAGAGATTTCCAGCAGTCCTAGATCCAGTAGCCACTGTTTTGCCGTTGCTACACTTCTTGATAGCAAACCCATTCTTAGTGAAGACAACTTCGTGGCCTTTGTCACAGATCTGGCTCACACTAAGCAAGTTGTGTCTCAGTCCAGACACATATAAGACCTCGTCTGATCTGATCTTGTTTACCTTTAGCTGAACAACACCTTTTCCGCAGATTTTGGCACCATCATTGTTACCAAACTTCACTGATCCGCCTTCATAGTGCTGTAATTTGACGAATTTTTCCTTATCACCTGTCATATGGCTTGAACAGCCACTATCAAGGACCCATGGTGCTGCCTTCTTTTGTGCATTGAATGCCATTTGCACAATGAGAGATTCCTTGGAATTATCTTCCCTTTTCTTTGCCCTCCATGCCTTAACTAACTTGGGTGTCTTTTCAACCTGAAATTGGTTAGCAATAGGCAACCTACAATCCCTAGTCAAGTGTCCATAATTATGACACTTATAGCACTGAATTTTGTGGCTGTTTAGGATTGAAAAAGGATTCCTAGTCACAAATGGGCTGTTTCTAACATAGAATTTGCATTCAGCCCTTTTATGTCCATATCTATTGCAATGATAACAGTAACCATAAAATTTGAATCTTCTTTGTGGCTGGTTAGACTTCATTTCCTTTCTCACATGAATGGACTCTTTTCTAGGCTGAGTGGGCTTCACAGGTTTTGTCTTTTCAGGAGGTGTAATCTTAGAGGATTCTCCATTCTCAAATCCTAGACCAAATTTGAAGTGAGAGGGCCTTTGAACTTTCAGTATTTCATTTAGCTTCAATGTTCCATTGATTGCTTGGAATTCCTTGAGCTTTTGACTCATTTGTATATTTTCAGTCCTTGCTCCAAGGATTTCGTTCTCAAGTTTCACCACTTCCTCAGTTTTGGTACTGATTTGTATTTCTAGGACTTCTACCATTCTTTTATATTCTTCAACTTGAGTTTTCAAAGCAATAACTGAACTTTCAGATTCATGAAGAAGTTTCAGATTTTTCTTACTTGTTTTTCGTTCCATGCTAAGCTCCTCAAGTGCGGCAATGAGTTCTTCTTCAAGATTGATCTCAGCCTCCTCTTCCTCTTCCGGCTCTTGCTCCTCTTCTTCTTCAACAGTAACCATGAAGAGAGCTTCAGTTGCCTCGGCTGATTCATCATCGTCTGAAGTTTCAGACGTGCTGTCATTATATTGACTGATGAAGCTTTTTGCTTTGCCTCTCTTTCTGAAATTTTTCTTCCATTTACTCTTATCAACATAAGAGTCATCATCATTGTTTTCTTTCAGCGGACACTTCGTAGCAAAGTGACCAACACCGCCACAATTGAAGCATTTAAAGGGTAGCTTCCCTTTGTACTTTCCATTGCTTCCTTTCTTCAGCTTTCTAACTAATTGAGCCTCAAGCTCATCATCATCAGTATCAGCATCATGACCAGCAGTCTCTTTTCCCTTTTTCTGAACTTTGAAGGCCGCTTCTCTATCAGATGAAGACGTCTTACCTATGCGCATCTCATAGGCAGTGAGTGAACCATGCAACTCATCCATGGTAAATTCATTCAGATCCTTGGCTTCTTCTATGGCTGAGACTTTTGAATCAAACCGGGGAAGAAGAGATCTTAGAACCTTTTTGACGATGACTGGTTCTTTAATCTCCTCCCCTAGTCCACGAATGTCATTCGTGACTTCATTCACTTGTTGCATATACAAGTCAACATTCTCGCTTTCCTCCATGCGAAGAGACTCGAATTGAGAGCGATGAGTTTGCAATTTCGCTTCTTTGATCTTCTCATCTCCTTCATGAATGCTTTTCAACTTGTCCCATATTTCCTTGGCTGTTTTGCATGCAATTACTTTAACCAGCTCGCTGTCCACAAGGCCACTAAAGAGTGCATTCTACGCCTTGGAGTCGTTGTCTGCTAACTTCTTCATTGCAGCATCAGTGAGTACGATGGCAGTATTGTAACCGACTCTGACAGTCTCCCAGACATCATAGCCAAGTGATTTGATGAAAGCCTGCATTCTGATCTTCCAGAAGGAGTAATTAGAACCATCAAACAAAGGTGCTTTCTTATTCCCTGTATTGGATGCCATGTGATTTGACAAGAGATCACCCTTAGCGTGTTAAGCTTATCAAGGGAGCCTTATGCTCTGATACCAGTTGTTAGATATCGCAATCACTGAGAGGGGGGGTGAATCAGTGATCCCTTAAAAACAGGTCCAATTTAACAACAAAAGCAAATCAAATCACACAAGGACACCAGATTTAACGTGGTTCACCAAAAGGCTACGTCCACGGTTCAAAGATTGTCCGAACACCAATCCGGAACAGGTCTGAATCTATTTAGTTGCACCAACGACAAAGAGCACCAACCCTTAAGTTTCAGATAGCACCAACTATCTAGGAAGCACCTACTCCCTTTACAATTTATCTGCACCAACAGATAGGATCACCAAACCCCTAACACCAAGCACCAACTTGATGTTCTACAGAATTAAAGTAGAGAACTTTTCTACAGCCCTTCCCCTCTACAATCTCTCTCTCTCAATCCCTTACAAATTGAAATTTAAAGCATAAAAAGAGAGACACTTATCTATGGATGAATCACCATCTTCATGAGCACATTCTCGTCCACACTTGCTGTAGAAACTTGCAACACAGCAACACACAGCAGCGCCTTCTTCTCCAATCACTCTTTTCTCCAAAACTCCTCTGTTTTGTTCTTTCTTCTCTTCTGTATTTTGAAAACGAACTTAGCAAGCCTTTATATAGGTTATGGTAACCCTAAAGAGTGTTCAAATTAGGCTAGAATTCGTTTAGAAAGAGTCCCAAACGAAATACATAAGATTCCTGAATTTTCATGCAAAACTTCTATTTCTGCGCAATTCTGGTTCCCGTGCTCGGTCGACCGCATGGGGTCCCCGGTCGACCGGCGACACACTGTGGCACAAAATAACTGGGAGCTAACTGAAACTGTCTTCTACAGAGTTCTCTTTCCCGGTCGACCGACCACACTGCGACCACACTGCTTCAGGAATTCTGAATTCCTGTACTGTTTCAGCTCTGTTTTCTCTTTGAAGCTCTATCAATACCACACTATCAACACCACACTTGTGACATTGTGTTGACAATAATTCCAACACAAAATGATACTTGAGATACTAAATACTTCAATGCTTCATAAGACTTCTCAAGTCATCTCAAATTCCAACACTTCTAACCCAAATTGGAGTCGTCTTGGGTGGAGAAAAATTCTTCCGCCATTGCTTTGTCTTTGGTAGACTATTCAGCATCTTGCAATAGGGACGAATGTGTCCTTTTAATCCACAATGATGACAAATGGAAGTGTGTGCAGCATGTGACACATTCTTTTTCTTAAAACTACTCGACGCATTGTGTAAAAGTGCAGTATGTGGAGTATTATGTGCAACACTTGAAACAAAAATTGTTTTACCTTTAGTATTTGAAGTGGATGCACAATGATCATAACCGAGACCGCTTCTGTCAAATTGAGACTTCTGACTGCACAAGATGTTAGAAAGAATTTTTGAATCAGTGTTCATCTTGTTTAAAGTAGCTTGTTTACCTTTTAGTTCAGACAGAGTGATCTTCAATCTTCCTTGCAAATCTTGATTTTCAGCTTTCGCTGTCACTGTCTCATTCTTCAGATCTGCTACTTCTTTTTCAGCTTTTTGCAGTTTTTGACCATCAGTAGTCGAATTTTCAGTCAAACAGTTTTTCTGACTTTTCAAGAGATGAACGTGTTTAAGCGCTTGCTCTAATTCAATTTTCAATGCAGAATTTTCTTCTTGAGCAGCCTTCAACTTGATAGTGACCTTGTTAGCAAATTTAGTCATCTTGATGCAATCAGCATATGTAGCATGGTACAATTCTTCAAAATCTTTCTCTTGATCTGACATCTCATCATCATTATCAGTATCATTGTCAGACACAGACGCAGCCAGGAACGCCATAAACTTGCCCTTCCCTTTATCTGAAGGATCATTTTCAGAGTCTCTTTCTTCTTCCTTTTCTTCTTCAGAAGATTCTTCATTCCAAATTGTGTTGAGAACCTTTTGCTTTGTACCCTTTTTCTTGTTAACACATTCATTAGTATAATGACTATAGCCTTGGCACTCGAAACACTTGTTCCTTTGGCAGTGTCTTTCTTCCCAGATTTAGAATGCTTCCAATTCGCCTTTTTTGTCTTCATGTATTTGTGGAAGCACTTCATAAAATCAACCATATTTACTTCAGCTTCAGATTCAGAATCAGACTCAGTTTTCTTGTCAGGTTTCTTTCTTGATTTTGAGATGGCTTTCAAAGCAATACCCTTCTCTTTTGATTTTCCTTTAATCAACCGGTTTGCTTCAAAGGTTTGAAGATTTCCAACCAGCTGGTTGACCTTGAGGGTATCAAGATTCTTGTTTTCTTCAATAGCATCAACTTTAGAATCGAACCTCGAAGGTAGAGACCTCAGAATTTTCTTGACAATCTTGTTTTCTTGAATTTCCTCACCCAGATTGAAAATAGAATTGACAATATCATTCAGTTTTGCATAAAATTGATCAAATGTCTCATCTTCTTCCATCACGATGGTTTCAAATTCTTTAGTTAGCCTTTGCGATTTTGCTTGCTTCACCGTGTCTATACCTGCGGTTTTGCAAGTGTAAATCCTACGGAACTCTTAAGCAGACACTCTATTGTATATACTATTCACTGCCTTGTTATTAAAATTGGAGGCATGCTTCTCATCCTTAGTCCATTCAGCTTTAGGTATAGGAACAGTTTGTCCACTAACCACTATTGTTGGTATGGAGTAGCCCTCCTCAACAATATCCCACACATCATCATCAATGGACTTAAGAAATTCAATCATCCTTTGCTTCCAATATGCATAATTAGAACCATCAAACAAAGGAGGCTTGGAAGTTGATGTCCCTTCGCTATTGAGCACCATTCTAGAAATCTTTATAGATCAAACACAATAACTTAGTGCAACATGCTCTGATACCAATTGAAAATATTTAGGGGTTCCCGATTTCAAGATTGGTCTACTCAAATAATCAAACAAAAATTGTGCAAATAATAAAAACTATGCAGCGGAAATAAATCTCAAGCACACACCACAAGGACACCAAATTTTAGGTGGAAAACCCTAACCGGGTAAAAAACCACCGATCCGAACTGGATCAAATCAAACACTATGAATCTCGCAATTACAAGAAACTCAGATTTCCTCCTCAGATATCCCCTATCTAAAGACTGAAGTTACCTTGTATCGCTTCACGCTTCAACGACTTCATACCGTTGATTGCAACAGATTCAAACCAGCGCTTGACTCTTCAAATCTTCTATGCAAGAAGACAATCTTCTACAAAGGATACAGAAGACTTTGGCTCTAGAGAACTTGTTAGCACAACTCCTTAATAAATCTCTAGAAAAGAATTCTCTCAATCAAATCTCTAACTCAACACTTTGAGAGTTAAGGTCAATCTTTGCAATAGCCCTTGAGTCCTTTAAATAGCCCTCGGGACGTGCTTAAGTTTCCCTAATTTAATTAGGATTAAAACCATCAGTTTGAGCACAATTAGAATAACATAATTTAATTTTCCCGGACTCCCTGCGCCTTGTCCGCTCGAGCAGATGAGGTACTGTCTCCGCATATTTATCAAGTCTGTCAGGCGGGCAAATTTTTTTTCTGTCTCAGTAGCTTTGCAATTTATCTAAGCCTCTCTTGTTCACTTTCCATGTGATGTCATCAAGCCCAAAAAGTCTTCCATCCTTTTGTTTACTAATAAATGGCCTTGTGATGTCACCATTAAAGTTCATGAAAGAAAAAATACTAGGAGACCACAACGTGTGAATTGTGATAGCATGGAAATACTTTCAATTTAAAATCTCATGGTAGTCCTCATGTGTTAATGAAACTCCATGGCACTGTCTTCTTCGAGCCTTTTTCTTCTAATCCTTTCAGACTATCTTTTTAGAGTCCTTCACATCTTCTATCTTTAGAGTCCTTTTCTAAATTAAAAAATACAACTCAAAGACCCAGAGTTTTGTCCAACCCATGAATTTAGCCAACACTCAAAATCCTAACAGATTTGTTAAAATAGTCTGAGACGAACCGTTCGGCCCTGCATATCCGTTCCGTTGCACTTTTGGCAGCATCACAGTATCGAACAGTTCACAATTGAACGGCACTATAATGTCGTACAGAAAAAATATAATTCGGCCATTCACGACCGAACATAAGCAATACATGTGGTTGTATTTAGCCGAACAGTTAATTAATTATGTTTAGATATTCAGAGCCGTGCAGTGGTATCATTTACATACTCTAACAAAATTGGTTCATAACAGTGGAATGCGCCTACTGAATGCAGCAAGGTTGGCTCGGAATGTGTGGTGGACTATAGCAATGAGTTTATCACCCAAGAGGTAATAAATGTAGATGAATCATTCGCTATTTAAATTGATGTTGTCACTTGGTTCAATCTAATTTTGTTTTGTTATGTGCAGATATTCATTAGGCGAGAAGCCGTAATTAAGTGGGCTCATGATGTTGGGAGGAGAAATGGTTTTATTTTTGTGATTAAGACATCAACAGCGCCCAACAACAGAAATAAAAAATCAAGACTGGCCCTTGGGTGTGAGAGGAGTGGGTCTTATAGAGACACGAGTGTAACTAAAGATGGGATTGTAGGGAAGAAATTGAAGTTGACTGGTTCGAAGAAATGTGGATGCCCATTCACGTTACAAAGCAAAAGTGGTAGGCCCAAATGATGAATGAATGTTGCATGCAGTACGTGGTGTGCATAATCATCCAGCTGCAGAATTCCTAGAAGGGTACTCATTTGCAGGGATATTAACAGAGGAGGAAACTTCATTGCTGGTAGACATGTCCAAGAGAATGGTTCGGCCAAAGGATATATTGGTGACAATGAAACATAAAAGTGAGTTAAATGTAAGCACAATGAAGACTAGTTACAATTACATCATAGGCATAATTGCAAAGAGGGTTGGACGGAGTCAGATGCAGCAACTGTTTGCGCAATTGGCGGAGCATTAGTACATTGAGTGGCATAGGAATTGTCCCGAAACGGATACTGTCATTGACTTGTTCTTCACACACCCTACCAGCTTAGAGTAGTTATTGGGTGTATTTCCTCATGTGTTGATAATGGATTGCACTTACAAGACCAATCAGTATCGAATGCCCTTATTGGAGATTGCATGTTGGGGTGACATCCACGGAGAAGACTTTCTGTATGTAGAATGAAAGCGAAGAGAGCTATCCATGGGCATTGAGTATATTGCGTACCGTGATTGGCGAGGGTATTCTTCCTAGTGTTAATGTCACAGACAGAGAGATGGCTTTAATGAACGCCATATCTAATGTTTTCCCCAGTGCCAAATATCTTTTATGCAGATGGCATACCAACAGAAATATTTTGGCTAAATGCAAGAAGTTGTTTGAGACGAAGGGAACTTGTGTGGAAACTGATGCCAAATACTTGCAACAATATGCGTCCGGAAACTGTGTAGCAATAACAAACTTATAGCCCCCCCTCCCCCCGGAAATTTCTCCAATCCTTGTCTGAGCAGCAATTGAAGTTCGATGACAGACTTCTGGTTGCTTTGGGCTTCTGGGTGTTCTTGGACTACTTCTTCGGCGTCCACTGCATCCTCGGCCTCATGAGTTTCCATTAGATCAACATCGACATGTCTCTGACACAATCTCCTGTTCGACGCTGTGGGTCGAATCCTAGAGGTACTGGGCACATCCATATCTGAAAAAAAAAAAAACAGGCAAAAATCAATACAGGAAATTAAACAGTGAACTGTTTGGCACCGCGGCACAGCATCCTAAAACAATGTTCGGCCCTGATTAACCATGTGGATACTGTTCGTTCAGCATTACCCCACCATGATACTATGATCCGTTCGGTTATATATGAGCGTCGAAGTCCTATCTGTTCGAACTTAAGATGCCGCAAAGGTACGACGTTTACAGTATTTTGAGGCCAAACAGGTTCTTCGTATTCGGACCCTCAATGCCGAACAGTGTCGAGAAACTGAAAAGAAAAAAAAACTATGACAATGGCGGTAAATGGGAGAGAGAGATGCAGTGAAGGCAAGAAACTCCTCTCAAGAAACCAATTAATGGAACTTAACAAACACTACAAGCATTTCTAAGTGTACATTACTTAGAAAAATCACTCACCTATTTATAGAACAGTAATGCAGATTGAAGATGAAGAGAGCACAGAATCGAAATCGTCTTTATTGGGGACCTCGTCGAGATCGAAATCGTCTTGGTGGGGGAGCTCGTCGAGATCGAAATCGTCGTGGAGGAGTGATGGACCACGCTCCTGCTCGGTTCTACCGAGGTCGGCGGACGTGGGAGTCCGTCGGGTCCGACCCTTTCGTAACCGGGGGGCAAGGGCGTGCATCAACATTTCTTTTTTTGTGTGTGGGTGTGCCAGATTTTCTATTTTACTTGGAATTGCAAGTGGTGATCCGGAGATCAACCTTCGCAAGTAAAAAGGAAATCAACTTCTTTCAAGTTTTCCATTGAACATATATTTAAGAAAAGAGACGTTTTCTTGGTTTGCCGTGAAAGGCGATTTTTTTTGGCATTTATAGCCGATTTTGGTGTTTATAGCCGATTTTTGGCGTTTATAGCCGATTTTGGCGTTTATAGCCGATTTACAATCCTTATCAATAATGAAAGACAAGAATTATGATTTTTGTCTCTTTTGAAAACGTACAAACTACAATGAAAAACAAGAAAAGGAGGATCTAACTTCTCAGGAGATTGTGGGGGACCCGTTTAGATTGACGGTCGCAAGCCATATGTGGGCTTCGCCATCATCCATGCAGATGAGAACAGAGGATGCTATTGATTCGCTTGGCTTGGCTATAACCTCAGGTTTTTAGAGAACAAAGACCAAAAGAAGGTCCTATGTCCAATGAAAAGCCGAGTAGACGGGCTTGAAAAGCCATTGGCGGCAGAAGGAGAAGGCAAGGACCTTGGGGGGAAGTGCCCCCCAAGGGACTTTTGTCACCTTGTAGCGGTGGTCGATGTAGGATTTCCGCAGAGTTTTCTTCCTTAGATTTCTGATGCCTCTTTCTGTCTGAGTTTCCGGATTTTCTGCAATCTATTGTCTGTGTGTCTGCTGTTCTTTCTTCTTGGAGAGCTCTCCTATTTATAGGCTTTTAGGTAGCCATTTAGGAGGGTTTATGAGCCTTGATTGTCATAAAGCTACATAAAGGGAGGAGTTACAAAATTGAATTCTTTATTTTGTAACTCCTTTTTCTTAGCTTCTGATTGGCCGGGGGAGATTGAGGGCATTTAATCGCCTTTAATCGCCATGATGGGAGGAGTTTCATGGGTTAGATGCCATGAATCTCTTGACTTGTAACTCCCGGATGCTCGCTTCTGATTGGTCCATCCAAAGAAATGGATTAATGACTGTAGTAAAGCTAGTCAATTAATCGCATTAAGTGGTCGCCGAGCAGTTGAAGAGTCGCGGGCCGTGCCGTGTCTTTTGGGATTCTTCTGGCGATGATCATCGATGGATCTTCATGTAGATCGACATCGGATGACCAAGTAATTTCAGGTGTTTGTTGCCAACAGCAGGTCGGTGCCATCTGTCCTGTCGATTTCTCGATCGGTCGGGTAGAAAGCACACTTTTTTTGGTTGACCGGGTGGCGATCAATATTGTTTTCGATACTCTTGATGATTGACCCGTGTTTTGGACGGATGTCAGAGGATTTGGAGTCTCAAAAGTATAAATTTTGGAAAACACCAGAGGCTGGGTGCCTCGAATCGCGAGAAAACTGGCGAAAACCAGGGTTTCCGGGGCCTTCCCGGCGACCCCGGGCTCCAGGGTCGCAGGGGCCTGCGACCCTGGGGGGGTTTTCCCCCTTTTTGTCCCGTTTTGTGTCCGTTTTTGCTGTTTTTCGATTCTTTTTTCTTCTGTGTTTTTCCTTGACATTTATTGGCCTAATTTCCCTGTAGGAAACCTGATGAGAATCCTTGCATTTTATTTTGCAAAGTTTCCAATTTCCTGAGAAAGCCGAAGACTTTGTCGCGCAGAGCTGCCGATTTTCCGTCAGAAGCTGAAACTGGGTCAAACGATGTCGGAATGACCTGAAATTTGGTGTGAAGCCTCCTGAGCAATAAATAAGACCAACCATAGGCTTTTGTTTGAGTTTTGAAGCCGTTTGGGGTCCTATCACCAGTAGACTCGCTTTTGTCGCGATGAAGATGTCGCGGTTTGATGTGCGGTCAACCGATGTCCGATTGACTTGAAATTTGACAGGGAACCTATTGGAGTCATTTTAAGATGATCTATAGGCTCTGTCTTGGAAACCATGGTCCCGGAGAACTTTGCCGCCGAGAGGCTTGATTTGGCTTCCGAGCGTCAAACTATGGTCAAATGTTGTCGAAATGACCTGAAATTTGACGTGTAGCCCTTTATAAGCATTTTGAAGCCGTCCATGTGCTCTATCTGATGAGTAATGGCCTCGGTGGTTCTCACCGTCGAGAGGCTTGATTTAGCTGTTCGAGGGTTGATGTAGGGTCAAACGTTGTCGGTTTGACTCGGAACTTGACGTGGAGCCTTTTGGAAGTATTTTGAGACCATCCATCGGCTCTGATCGAAGATTTGGTGTCTCCGATGCTTTTGCCGCCGAGAGCTCCTTTTCGGCTGTCGGAGAAGCGAAGTTAGGCCAAATGATTTTGAAATGGCCCGAAACTTCTTGTGTACTCCTCTTTTGGCTGTCTTGAAGGATCTTGCAGTTTTTGTTTGATTCTGACAAGATTTGATTTTTGGAAGTAGCATTGCCTATTTATGGCAGGTTGCGACTTCATGTAGCTCTTTGGATCTTGAAGAGGCAAAGTGACATTTTTGGTGTCAACAAATGGCCCCTCGAGGTACAGCGACGAGTTGCTTAACTTTTGTAGTCGATGTGCCTCGAAGAGATTTTTGAAGGAGAGCCTGTGACTTGACCAAGAGTCTTTGAGCAGTCTTTCTTTTTGGTATTTGTAGCCTTTTGAGCTTCCAGGGGAATTTATGGTAGTGAAAGGGATCACGTACCATCTCGAGGCAAAGTTTTGAAGATGACATCAGGGATGTGGATTTGGGTTTTGACCTTGTGACCTAACAGGCTGTATGTGGCAGGTTAGGGGGTCGGATTTTGTTTTGATCGTGTGACCTAACAGGCTATATGTGGCAAGTTAGGGGATCAAGTTTTAGTTTTTGGTTTTGGTCTTGTGACCCAACAAGCTGTATGTGGCAAGTCAGGGGACCAGGATTTGGTTTGATTTTTGTGGAATGTCAATTTCAAGATTTTGGCTCAATTTGGTATAGGAGGCTGGATGGTTTGATTTTTGGAAGCTCATGGGGCTTGGAATTCTCTTTGTATGGTTGAATCAACTCAAAAGAGGCATGGAACCATTTTTGTATGCTCTTGGTGAGAGGGATTTCTCTTTGACTAAAAGCCCAAATATTTTTTTTTTTTTGTGCCTAGGTGGTCAAACCTGGCTCATATGGGCTAACCCATGGGACCTTAAGCTTTTGAAATGGCTTAGATCTCATATGGTGTCATTTTTGTAAAGAATATCCAAAAATATCTCATTTGGATAGAGAATATCTAAGAATATCTTTACTTGGAGAGAATCTCTCATATTCCCTTTATTTTGGGATAGGATATCTCAAGATATCTTTCTTTTGGGAAAGAATCCTTCATTGATCCTATCTATTGGGAGAAAATCTCTCATTGATTTCTTTTTGGGAGAAAATCCTTCAAGATATCTTTCTTTTGGGAAAGAATCTTTCTAATCTCTTTCTTTTGGTAAGGTTATTAATTAGTAACACTTATCTCTTTCTTCTTTCCTTCTTTGGTTTGCTCTCTTCTATAAAAGCAAGGAGGAGGTTAGATCTCTTGCTCTTATTACTTTCTTTTGCAATAATCTCAAGAGGGCTTCAAGACCAAGAGTTCTTCTTCTTCAAGATCTTCAAGACTTTTCTTCTTCTTCTCCATCAATGGCTTCAAGTAAGTTCCCTTTTTCAAGAAAACTCCATTGTAGGAAAATAAAAAGTTCTTTCTCTCTTTTTTTGTTTCTTTCTTTTTCTTTTCTTTTTTTTTTCCACGTGTTTTCCTTTTTTTTTACACGTGTTTCTTTTTCTTTTCTTCTTTTTTCTTTTTTTTTCATGTTTTGTTTTTTTTTTTGTTTGTGGGCCGTACGGACAGATCCGTACGGATCTGGCCGTACGGCCACGTGGCCTGTGGGCCACGGCCTGTGGGCCATCCCCCTTTTTTTCTTCTTTTTTCTTTTTTTTTTGTTTTCTTTCCCTCCTTTTTTTTTCAAGAAAGTTTCTTTTCTTTTTTTTTTTGTTTTCTTTCCCCTTTTTTTTTGAGAAAGTTTCTTTTCTTTTTTTTTCTTTTGCTCATCATGATAATGTCCTTTTTTTTTTTGGCAAACCTAGATGTTCATGCTTGCATTTAATTGTAAATTAAATTTGTAGCATGATGTGATAGCATACCTGAAAGTTTTCGCAATTTTGGGAATTTGGAGCTCGCAGCGATGTTGAGTCCTTCCTGATTTTGCGGAGACTTTGAGGTTTCGAAAGTTTGGAGTTTCGGAGCTCGCAGCGATGTTGAGCCCATCTTCAAGCTTTCTATTTCTTTCGGGATAGTTCCTTTTCTTCGGAATTGCCCCGTCATCATGTCAAAATTTCGCTAGATTTTTTTTAGCGAGATTCTGTCATTTTGATGTTTGATCTTTTTCTTTTCCATCCTTTTCAGGTGGTTCCTCCAGAACGAACAAGGGTAAAGAGCCTGCTACAAGCGTACCTCGTCGATCTTCTAGATCTTCTAATCCGGCCGTTCAGCAGGCCTTTGAGAAGGTCCAGTATGTTGAGAGAAATCTGGAAGAGTGCGACTCCCTCAATAGAGATGAGATGAGGCAGCGACCGATCGCTCTCAAGGGAGAGGAATTCTATAAGATCATGGTAAGCAGTCGTCCATGGGTGATGGAAGATCAGAGCGTTTTGCCCAAGCCTACCTTCTTCTTTGGTGATGCCGTCCCTGATGACATGACATACCAGAGGAGATGTTTTCAGTTTTCTTTCACATCAGATGGTGAGAAGAAGACTGTTGTTACCCCGGTCGACATTTGCTCGCACCGTCTCGATTCTGAGCCTTGCCCCCACGTGCTCTAAGAGGGAAGATCCTCCAAGCTGGGTGAGAAGGACAAATGTAATCAAGACCGGGGTTTTTGTTGGCGGTTCTCCTGGATATACGAAGAGGTCGCCTGTTGACATGGACCTGTTGATGCCATCCAGCGGCTACCAGGGCTCTGATTATCCGTCGGTCGATTTGAGACCGGCGGGCCTTGGTATTTTCAGCGGTGACGGCAGCAATTGGATCAAGCCTTTTCGACTTCGTGGCCGTTTCAATGCTGACTCCGAGTGGAAGTCGTGGACTGATCGCGTCCTGCTGATTGGTAGTGCCGTTTTGAAGGAAGCCGGGATTTTTTATGCGGTCCGCGCCTTTAGGGAGACCGTGATCTTTTCCGACGAGGTCTTCATGGCTATGCTGGAATCATTCCTCCCACAAACCAATACCTTCGTTGTGATGAATGGTGAGATTGGTTTTCCTTTGAAGGTGCTGAGCGTCATTACTGGATTGCCCATCCTCGGCAAACTCTATGAGGAGTTTTTGCCGATTGACAACGTCCTCGAGGGGCAGTCTGAGGAGTTCAGGCTTCTGTACTTTCAGCTCGTCGCCTTATATGATTTTTTGAAGGAGAAAGAGGGTTTGAAAGTTAGATCCAGCAGTTGGAAGAGTTCTAGCTCTTCATTCCCCAACTTTTTTTATAGCAGGGAGTCTTCTGATAGCGTGATCCAAGAAGCCGGAACTCAGGATCCAAGTTCAAAGAAGATCTTGGCCATGCAAGAAGAGTTGAGAGATTTCTGTGCCAGTATAAACGCCATATGTCCTGACGTTGCACTGCGGAGAGATCTCGCTGTTTACCTCAAATATTGGCTTGGTGAGGCTATTTTTGCTGGAGGAGATGGAACGCACATCAGGCCGCATTGTGTTTTTCCGGCTTATCAGATGGCGTTTGGAGAGCAGCTTGCTTTGGTACCAGCTCTTTACTCCTACCTGTGTACCGAACTGCAGGCTGCTGCTTTTTTGGTTCGGCTTGGGCTTCCCATGAATAGGGTATTTTCAGCCCACATCTTTTATTCGTGGTATGTATACCACTGTCCTGGCTTCCACTGGCTGGGTGCTGCACAGGATGATGATCCTCTGATGATTCGACTGGCTAAGGGCAAAGCCGTGTCCGAATCACTTTTGTTTGCCCGCATGAGGATCCGGCGGTTCAGGGACGTCGAGATGGGGCAATCTTCAGTGAAGCTTTCTCCGGAGTTGCGGAAGAAGGCTTTTGATTTTGGTGCCTCCCGAGACTCTACCAGGGCGGGGTCGGGAAGGCATTACTCCTTGACGAACGTAGAGAAGGAGTGGCTTTTTAGCATACGTGTCGGGACGATGGTGTACCGTAGACATCTTTTCGTCGACATCCATCCGTATGTACCCTCTCGCTTTGCTTTGCAGCTGGGCTTTTCTCAAGGCGTTGTTGGAGCGCCTTCAAGCATGGTGAAGCGCTTTGGAGGCTTACAGGACGGGAGAAATGCATGGGCTTTCTATAGTGCTGAAGACACTACAGCCATGATTTCTTATCCTGTGTTGTTGACTTCCCGGACTGCCGGCTTTGCGAAGTGGTTCGCGGAGAGCTTTTCGGCATATCGGGGGCTTTCCAAGAAGGAGCTTGATGTGAAGCTGGCATCTGGAAAGGGCCTTGGAAAGTCGGATGGCGTCCGGCGAGAGGAAGTTTGGGCTTCCTTTCTGGAGAGAAGCACAAGATAGGCTTTCTCGGTGACCAGGGCGTCATTGGTTCTGAAGCTGTTCGAGAAATACCTGATGAGGCTTTAGAGCAGCTAGAACAGGAGGAAGCCGAACTTGGCGCTTTGATGCAAGCGGCACAGAGGCAAGCTTCCGTGGAGTCTACTGGCAAGAGTAGACCATCCAGTGAGGAGTCAAGTGGGAAACCTGACTCTGACAGCGGGGCAGGTTCCTCTAAGAAGCGAGCCCACCAGAGTAAGAGGAGGAGGAGTCATCATCGCAGCAAGGGGCAGCATGAGGACTCTCCTGACTTGGAAGTACCTCTTCTATCAATGAGGATGCGCCAGGGGATGCTAACGAACCTCCGGAGAAGAGAAGCCGAGAAGAAGAGACCGTCGGTGAAGGTATGATTCTTCCTTTTTCTCTTTCCATTTCTTTTCATGGGTTTTTTCCATGTCCTAATTTGCTTTTCTTTTTTTTTTTTTAGCAGAGGAAGACTTGGTGATGCCTGAGGTTCCAGTCGATGAGGTGGTGACGGATCCTGTCGAGGCGCCTGAAGAAGAACCGAGGGACTCTGGAGTGAATCCAGAATCTCCAATTGGTACAACTTCCTTTTTTTTCTTCTTTTTTTTTTGTCTGTGACTTGGTTTGCTAACACATTTCTTGCCAGCTGACTTGCCACAGGATTCCGATGACTTTGAACCCTCGATGGATGCAAATGTTGATGATGCTTCCAATGAGTTCATGGAGGAGGAAAGTGTTCCGCCAGTCGTCGAAGAAGGTATTTTGTAGTTATAACCCTAATAATGATTTTCAAATAGGGTCATATTCATACCTTTTTGTGTTTCTTTGGCAGGTTTTGAAGTGACAGAGGAGGGTCCATCGCTTCCTTCAGAACCAGAGCAAGGGATGCCAGAGGTTGATCCAGAGGTAGAGACTCCTGGGACCAGTTCTGACAATGTTGAGGAGATACCTCGTGCTGAGATTCCTTCCCGAGCAGGAGCAGCTTCAACTGGAAAGAGTTCTTTTGTTACTCTTCCAACAGATGATGACATGAGTAGCCGACCAACGGAGTTGGGCGAATCTTCAGCTGGGCCATCTCTTCTTTTTGCGAAGAAGGTGGTGGTGCGAGTTCTGAGCTCTTGGATTGAGACTCTGCTTTCTGGGCACTTAGATGCCGGATTTGGGATGATCCAGCATGTGCGTGAGACTCTCGGTGATGCTGAAGAGGCTGGTCTAGATGTCACAAGTGCCAGGGCGATCGTTGATAGGATCATTGAGCTGGGTGACAACTGTTTTGAGACCATTGGTTTTCCTGATAACCAGTTCTTCAAGGAGATGTTCCTGGACCCTGCGGATAAGGCTCGGTCTAACCTGGATGAGGCTACAGAAAGCAGGAAGCATGTAGTCCGAGAGAAGAACTTAGAAGAGCTAAACATCATTAGGCTGACACATGATCCTAACATCCTTGAGAGGGAGGTCGATGAGGCCAGGAGACGTCTTGAGCATCTGCAGGCACAAGTCGCTGCCAAGTGGACTGCAATAATAGAGGCTCGTGAAAGGGAGACTGCTCTGATTCACCGGGTTGCAGATGCCAATCAAGTTCTTAAAAGGAAGTCTGATGAGAACAAACAATGGCGAACTGCTCGAGATAAGCTTCCTGGTGCGAAAGAAGGGGTACAGCCCACTCCAGCATCTCATGGCAAATTCCTGAAGAAGCGTGCCTTGGAATCCTTGACGGCTGAGGCTAAAAGTTTGCTTGAGGAGCTGAACTCTTGGCTGGAGACCATTTTTGATTGAGATCCTGTATATATATATTTTTTTAACAGAAACCATCCTTCTCTCTTTTTTGGTACCACTTGTATTTTTTTGGTACTTATTTTTTTTGTAGTGCTTGTGAACACTTTCTTTTTTTTTGGTACCACATGTATATATTTTTTTTGTTACTCTTTTTTTGTTATCCCTATGCTCACTTGAATCTTTTTGTGATAAAAGTAATTGCTAAATGGGATGCTCTTCTTTTTTTTTTGTTTTGTTATCCCTACGCTCACTTGAATCTTTTTGTGATAAAAGTAATTGCTAAATGGGATTTGATCAAAAGGTTGTCATTTTGTGAAAATCTTTTGTCAAATGATTGTTTTGGCATGGAAGCCAGGTTTTTGTTTGTGGCATGGAAGCCAATTTTGGCATGAGAGCCAGCTTTTCTTATGGCATTGATAGCCGAGTTTTTTTTTTTGTGGCATCTATAGCCAGTTTTGGTGGCATTGATAGCCGGTTTGTTTTGTGGCATCTATAGCCGATTTTTGGTGGCATTGATAGCCTGTTTTGTTTTGGTGGCATTGATAGCCGGTTTTTTTGAAATCCAAGTTTTTGTTTGTGGCATTGATAGCCGGTTTTGTTTTGGTGGCATTGATAGCCGGTTTTTTTTGAAATCCAAGTTTTTGTTTGTGGCATTGATAGCCGGTTTTGTTTTGGTGGCATTGATAGCCGGTTTGTGGCATTTATAACCTGTTTTGATGGCATTTATAGCTGGTTTGGTTTTCAAAAATGCAAGTATCGACTAAAAGTCGCCTCCCTGCTGAATGTTCTTGCAACTTTCGATGGAATGTCGCATCCTTGCTCATTCGGTTGCGAGTATCGATGAAATGTCGCATCCTCGCAGATTTGGGTGCAAGTATCGATGGAATGTCGCATCCTTGCTTTTTAAAAATTTTGGTTTTGCGGGTACTGACTTGATGTCGTTTCCCCATGATTTTTGAAATTTGTGGTTTTCTCGAACCTTTGGGTTATGGATATCAACTGAAATATTGCGTCTCCATGGTTTTGGATTTTGCTAGTATCGACAAAATGTCGCTTCCCTGCGATTTTGGAAGTGTCGAACATGGTTCATATGCCTCCGATTTGTGCGAGTATCGACTAAGCGTCACTTCCTCGCGGTTTTTTGAAAAACCTTTTTTTTTTGTTTAAAGACACGAGGGTCATAAGTTTTGACCTAAAACCATTTTGGCGGTAAAAGGCAGGGTGGACTAGGGTGGAAATCCCTGAATCCAGATTTTGTTTCAAACCATGAATTTTGGGTTCAAGGGTTGAAAATTTTGGTCAAGTTAGGGAAAGGTTCCTAAACATGGATTTTTTTGAACAATGAAACGATGAAAGTAAGCATTGTTTAAATTTCTAGAAATTTCAACATTTGATATGAAAATTCTAAAAAAAGGGTGGGTTTAGCGAGCGTGTACCTGGAAACCGATTTTGGCCATACAGGCATTGCTCTTACCCAGTTGGGTAAGCCTTCAAGGGTAGTACCGCTTTAAGAACTTGCCGTTGATGGGCAGCATACATCTGTCACCTTCCATGTTTAGGAGTGCGTATGCGCCATTAGAGAAAACCTTGTCGATGACGTAGGGTCCCTCCCATTTTGGCTCAAATTTGCCTTTGGACTTGTGAGCGAAGACCATTGGTCTTTTTACCGCAAGAACCAAGTCACTCTTTTTGTAGGCGCGTTGCCTGACCTTTTTATCGAAAGATTCTGCCATGCGTGCTTGGTAAGGTTCAATGCTTTGTTGAGCTTCGAGCCGTCTCTCATCGAGATTGTCCAGCTCATGGAGTCGCAATTTGACATTGCTTTCTTGAGTCATGTCATTTTGCAAGGATACCCTCAAGGAAGGAATTTGTACTTCCAAGGGTACGACAGCTTCGCATCCATAGACCAAGGAGAATGATGTGCTATGGGTTGGTCCTCGAACGGTGGTTGATAGGCCCACAAAGCTTCAGACATTTTGTCGCTCCCGTCTCTTTTGTGACTATAGACCATTTTTTTGAGGATTTTGCAGAGTGTCTTGTTGAAAGCTTCTGCTAACCCGTTTGCTGCCGGATTGTATGGAGTCGAAGGACAGCTTTGGATTTTGTATTTGTCGCAGAACCTGTAGAATCGATGATCCCGGAACTGTGGTCCGTTATCATGGACGAATCTTTTAGGTATGCCGAAACGACAAATGATGTTGGTGCGCAGGAACTGAAGGACTGATGAGGTCTTCATTTCGTTGAACGCAAATGCTTCTGACCACTTGGAGAAATAATCCGTAGCGGCGAAGATGAAGCGATGACCTTTGCTCGAAGGGGGAGAAATAGGACCTATGATGTCCATACCCCAGGCTTCGAAAGGCCTTGAGATCGCTGTAGGATGCAGCCATTCTGGAGGCATGTGAATGTAATCTCCATGAACTTGGCATTGTTGGCAGCGCTTAGCAAATTGCATTGCGTCAGCTACCATGGTAGGGCAGTAATATCCTAGCCTTTTTATCTGATCATAGAGCTTACGTCCAGCCTGATGAGCTCCGCAAAGACCAGCATGAACTTCTTTGAATGTTTCTTCAGCCTCTTGTTGTAACAAGCAGCGTAGAAGTACTCCGTTGAAGGATTTCCTGTAAAGGATTTTTGAAGGAATATCCAAATGAAAGCTTGGGGTTCGCCTTTGGGTGCTTACCCATTCTTTTGGATATTCAGGTTGGATTCCGAACATAATGTAATCAATGAATGGATCCCTCCAGTCGCCGATTGAAGTTTGAAGGATTGAAATCCGACTTCCGACCACTTGGTGGCATTCAGCCACTGCTTGGTGTGTGTTAAGAGGAGGAAGGATTCTTCTGTTGGAAGGTTCGAAGGTGGTTCCTTCACAATATTTTCGGAGGCTTCCAGCTCAACGAAACCTTCTAGGTTTTCAAAGGCATTTCCAGACCAAGGTTTTGTTCCTTTCCACGGGTCTTCTTGATCGGTAATTTTCCCAAGGCTTGCTATGAGATGATCCCAATCGCCTGTTGAAACCGGGTCGAAGTAGGCTACTTCTTTTGGAGATGAGGGTTCTTCTGGGTCAGAAGACCACACGTCTGTTCCATCGGACAACTCCTCTTCATTTTTGGAGAAATCGTGCCAATTGGATGAACTTCCTGGATCTTTGTCAGGTAACTCATTAAAGAGATATCCAGGGAGATCGATGTCTTCATGGACTTGAGAAGTTGAGGCTTGGTCAGTATATTGACTTTTAAGCCTTTGTGTCAACTGTCTCAAGGGAGTGTCAGGATCATACCCTAACCCGTGTGAAGACTTTTCTACGTAGCTGTAAAGTCTCCAATCTTCCAGCTGGCTTTTGGTCAAGACGGGCCCCAATGGCGTGAGAATACCGCGTCCTTCTCCCAAACTGACTGGGTTTTGAGCGTCATAGCCCATTTTCTTCATAATAGCTTGTGCCACAGAACTATATAAGGATAGTTGAGGCATACCTTCATTTTGGAAAGGTTCAAGCATGGAGTTTGATGAAGAAGCATCCGATCTATGGAAGAAGATCGGCTTTTCCTTTGCTGAAGTTGCTGGAACAACGAAGGAAGCTGACGTAGGATCTTCTATGTCAGAAGTTATCTCCATTGGAGTGAGAGCAGGCTGAACTTGCTGAGTGTCGGCTTGGCTTGATGATGCGTCGACTTCTGGCTTTGAATCCAAGTCCGTGTCTTGCATGATGACACGAAAGAGACAACAAATTTGCCCCCAGGCTTTTGCTTTGCCTTCTTCACTTTAGTTGTGATGACCAAAGGCTTTGAAGGTTTGAGGGAGATGATGAAGGGAGTTTGAATGCTCTCTTCAGATTTACCGGATGGTTTGTTTTCTTCCGGTGATTGTTGAGGAGCTTTGCCTTTATCTTTCTGGAGATTTTCGGCAAAGGATGCTGTGTGCTTCTCCTCTTCTTTTTTTTCACCTTCATACATCTGTGAGTCTGCGAAGTGGACTTCTTTACCTTTGAAGGGTTTTCTGTCCGCAAAGACTCGATGTATCATGCCGTCGTCGCCAACAAACTTGATGCATTGATGTAGAGTTGAAGGGACAACACCATTCTCATGGATCCAAGGGCGTCCGAGAAGGATGTTGTAGCATGAAGGGGTTTTTATTGCATACACTGTGACCTCAGAGATAAGATCACCGATCTGCAACTTGAACCTGATTTTGCCGATAGGCCTTTGAGTACTCCCATCGTATCCAAAGATAGATACAGATGTGTGGCTCAGCTTGCTGGGTGGGATGCCCAACTCTTCAAGAGCCGATGTGGAGATGAGGCTGAATGCATAACCTGGGTCGATCTGAACTCTGTGCATAGGCATTTCCTTGATATACCCTGTGAAGTACAGGGGTCGGTTATGCCTGGTTTCTCCAAGTAGGAGGTCGTCCTTTGTGAAAGCGATGGTTGCACTGGCTGCTTTTTTTAACCGGGAGGCATTCAATGCATGATCCCTCAGTTTTCTTCTTTTCTCCCTTTGAGGAGGCTTCTGAGTTTTTGACCCGGTAATCCATTTCAATTTGGAGGACTTGCGGGGCATATTTGTCGACATCCTCATTCAGCTTTTGTAATTCCGAGATGAGATTATCACGAGTGTGCGGAGACATTCGCAACAAATCTAGGATGTGCAGACGTGCAGGTATGTGCTTGAAGTGTTCAATCAAGTCATACTTGAAAGCCTCCTTAGGGCCTTCATGTTCATCATTGTTGCCACTAGGGGCGCTTACAACATCTTTTCTCAAAGAATTTACATATGTAAAGGAAGATTGGTTGTAATTTTTTGTGGTAGTCCCGGCCAGAGCGGGTGCCTCTACCAACTTCGAGAGCTTTTTGAGAAGGGTCTTCGTTTGGAAGATTGTCTTCAGGATTAAGAGGCTGTCGTTTTTCATTTGCTGAGGATGAATCAGCAGTAGAGTTTCCATCCTCAGTGATCGTGTTGCACGGAGCATTTTCTGGGAACAAGTCCTGAACAGCATCCAGCAACCTTTCTTCTTCGTTGACTAATTCATCGTCCCAAGCATCAATAGCTAGGAATTCTTCAGTCAGGAAGGGTGTGAACTTTGAAGTCACAGTCTCAGGAGAAGAAACCTGAGAGGGTGTCATCTCAGTGAAAGTCACGTGAGACGAGGTGGCTCCAGAAGATACATTGCTAGGCATCGCCGGAGTGTAAGTGCTCTCATCAGACGATGCTTCGGAAGAGCTATAATCCCGAATTATCACATTACAGGAAGCTCTGACGGGAGACGTTGCCTGATCGGAGTCAGACTCATCCTCGGATGTGAGAGGATCGTCTATCCAGCAATTTTCTCCATTTTCAGGAGTTAAGGGAGGATGTACCTGGTGGTCTTCAGGGACTTCAGGCTCTGGATTGCGAGGAGGCTCGTTGACGCATTCAGGATCAGGCATGGGAGCCTGAACTTCTTCTTCATCAACTCTTTGTGGCTCAACATGGTTGATTTCCACTGGAGTAATGAGAGGTGCTGGGTCAGCAGCATTTTCTTGTACAGCCTCTTGGTCTTCTTCATCATCAGACCATGATCCTTGTGGCTGTAGGGGGTTATACCAGATTACTGGCATAAGATGAGACTCAGGAACCCATTCTTCATCGGAGAGATATTCTCCTGTTTCAAGGGACTCCTCCCACTCATCTGTGTAGTTGGATTCGAATCCATCATCGGTGTCGCTGGACTCGTATCCATTAATGGAGAATCCAACTACCGAATTGCAAGAGTATGATGCCTCCTGCATGGCTTCTTTGAATTGAGGTGGCATGAAATCACTGAGAGTGAATTTCCTTACCCCCTTTGAAGTCTCTGGAAGGGATGTTTTTGTTGCCTCCAGTGAAGCGGTAGAGGAAGCCTCTGCCTTTTCTTTGACCTCTAGTTTTGGCTGGGTCTTCTCTTGCCGTTTGAGCTTGAGGAGATGTTTCCTAGCCTGCCTTCGCTGTTGAGCTGTAGGCTTTGTTTTCACGACCTCCCAATTTTCATCTTCCAGGAGATCGGGATGTACCCATATCGGTTGTCCGTCTAGTGTCGGGTAAGGAACCAGTTCCTCGGACGCTTGGATTGAGTTTATCACCTTGAAGGAAGTAATGATCTTCTTCTTCGGTGATTTTGATATTTGTCCACATGTCACCATGTTGACGGAGGCAGACCCATAGTTTTTGTCAAAGGTGATGACTCCGTTTTTCCACATCTCATTTATTTTCTCTCTCACAACGAAGCATTGATTGAGAGGATGCGAGATCATCTGGTGGTATGGACAGTACCGAGGATCGTTGGTTTTGCCAACATCACCCGGTCTTTTTGGTTAAGGCAAGGTGAGCTTGCCGTTTGCCACAAGAGCCCCGAAGATTTCATCAACATCTTCATCAAACGGGTATTTCTTCTCTACTCGTTCTTTGAAGGCATCTGAGAGTTCAGGTCTCTTACCAGCAACTTTATTTTCAGCTTTCTTTGGTGGCTGAGGAGCTGACTTGGTCTACACATTGAGGACCTCTTCTTTCTTTGGTTTAGAGGTTGCAATGGCGGTTGGCTCTTTTCTTGATGATTTCTGACTGTTGAGGTCTTTAATCACCGTTTCAGCTTCCATGGAAGCTTCTAGGAGTTCTCCCAGGTTTTTTGATTTGTTGCCGATGATCATGGAGCGGATTCTGGCTCTCATGTTGTTTCGGCAAATGTCGACTAGCGACGCTTGTGGCAATACATCAGAGCATTTGTATGCCATTGCTTTCCACTTGTGAATGAAGTCATATCTTGATTCATTCTCCCCCTGTTTTAGGCTGCACAACTGAGCCATAGTAGCGGGATAATCTTCACTTTTGAAGTGAGTCAGGAAGCGTGTCTCTAGCATGGCCCAGTTTTGGATTGAGTCCTCCGGCAGAGTGGAGTACCAATCGAAGGCCGTACCTTTTAGGGTACTTGCAAAGAGGCGGATCTTGAGTGCATCTTGATCCGCGATAGCTCCCGTCAGGATCTTGAAGTGGATGACGTGCTGTCTGGCTGATCCTTTCCCCGTATATATTTGGAGAGTAGGATGCTTGAATTTGGTGGGGAACGGGACCGAGTCCATCCATAAGGGATATGGTGGCTTGATCCCATGCTCCTTGAGTATATCCTCTTCTTTTGCTTTGGCGAGGATACTATTTACGTCCTTTTTGGTAAGGGCGCGTGACTCATTTTCTTCTCCATTTACCTCGTCGTTTTGATGAATCGGAGGAGGTTCATTGTTCGCCTGATTTTGGAAGGCGAGGAGAAGGTTTTCCTGTTAGTTTTATGGTCTCAATACCAGCATATGATGTAATAAATTGATTCATTTCTTTATTAATCAATATATTCATGCTTTCCATTGCATGAGATGAATGGTGTTTAACTATATACTTGCACATAACCAATGCGAATGACATAATGGTTCATGAGATGAACCGGGGTCCATAAGTATACTAAATATAATACATGTGTATGGATGAGTTCCACATACGGGAGACATGTATAATAATTCTTATACTTGAATATCTTCACAACCAGTGATGAGACTGGACATCTCATACTGACAAGGTTGCAGCATTTTGATCACTATGAGATAGTGTGATTTGTCTCGATCATCAGAATGAAAGAGTCTGGATCATAGTGCTGGTACATTGGATGTATTGAAGGACCATGAGAAGCACCTTATAAACACTGTCTTTATATTAAGGTCTTTTCTCATAATTCCCTAGCAGTAAGCTCTTAATCCTGAGACATTAATGAACTCAAGTTTCTATCTATTCATTTGCTTGGAATCACCAATGAGTGAGGCCAACTGTAGGTCAACACCTCGGTGATTTGGGTACGTGGTAGTAGAGCTGTGAGAACATTCAATGGTCAAGATGGAATCTATCTCTAATATCCCCTTGTGCCAATTAATGGATTTAATCATTGGTAAGTGTACACCCATTCCGATTAAGAGTTAATTGGAAAGGTACCATTGATCATTATAATTAATTGGGGCTCAAGGATAATAAGCTATGGATCTAGTTTGGAAGACAGGTCCAATTGATCCATGGATATTGATGGAGGGGCCTACTTGTGGTAATAGGGAAGTTTAGGGTCTTCTATGTAATTTCCTAAGACTGGAGTTCAATTGCATTTATATAGTGGAATTATTTGCAATTAACTGTGGGCCCGGATTGCACATGAGATGTGGGGTCGCGTGTCCCAGTTGAAGCCAGCTTTCTAAGGAATCCCTAGTGGTCCCCACGCTAGCCCAATCATCAGACGAATACTAATTCTAGTTGAACTTTAAAAGGAAAGTTACTATTTCTATTTGAAGTGAGACTTCTAATAGTGGTAATAGTATGTTTCTAATTATTAATGGAAGTGAGACTTCTATTGTAATTAAGAAAGAGAAGAAAGTTACTAATTAATTTGGAAGTGAGACTCCTAATTAAATTAGTAAAGAGTAGTTTGCAAAAGCTATAAATAGGGACCAAAGGGGGCTTGGACGTCCACCCTTGGAATTCACGCCCAGTCCCCTTTGTGCAAGAGTTGCACTTCTCTTCTCTCTCTCTTCTAGTTCTTTTAAGTTCCTAGTTGTCTTCTCTTGAAGATCCCACCCATCTTCTTGAGAAAAGAGATTCTGATTCGGGTAATAGCGTGGAAGGCCATTGGGTTTTGGAGAAACCTATTTGATACGCGAAAGGATTCGTCATCAAAGAAAGTAGCAAATTCTCCATTAGAGCACAACCGAGCTCCAAAGGTATAATCTATTTTCTTGTATGATATAGATCTTTGTTGCATGTTTTATCTCCTAGATAGATTATATTACTGATCGTGATAGATGAGATAGAGGGTTTGCATCCTGGAAACATTGATAGCCCTATGGATAGTTGATCCCTGTATCAAGTGGTTCAAAAAGTTTTGAAACCTATCCTAGAGGCCCACCTAATTTCCAACAATTGGTATCAGAGCCTTACCTCATCTCTTATCATGTTAGATCAGTAAGCTTGATCTAATCTTTACATGAGATGCGAAGAGGATAGATCAAGGGCTATGTACGGATCAGTTTTGATGGTTTTGCTTGGATAATTAGTAAACCTATGTTTGGAGAGTCACATAAGGGTTTAACAATGATGGAATGATGGTAGGAAGCCATTGGGAGTCTTCAGAAGAGTTTTGGAGATGTTTGGACATGAAATAGAAAAAATCAAACAGACTGACATATGAGATTGCAGTTTTTGTTTTTGTTTCGGGGGCGCTGCCCCCGCGAGCTCGACCCCCGCCGGGGGACACCCCCGGACCCCCTCTGCGTAGGGGGCATGAATCATAGTAGTGGCAATATTTGGCATCCTATCTTTCCATTATTGTTTGGTAACCCGGTTTTGTGAGTTGCTTTGCTAGTATGAGATACTAACATGCAGGTTATCATGTCCTCTCCATATGGCCCACAAGTCTTTTACTTTCTTTTATGGTTGAATGTTTATTTTTGGCAAGTTGTAAAGGGCATCATGGTTTCCTTGGTTTCCCGATTCAGGGCAAGGCATGGTGAAATTCCCTATGTGCCTTTTTATTTCCATTAATAGATTATCATGTAAGTCTCATTGTAGAGACATAGGAATTTATGTAATTTTCTTAATTTGTAAATTCTGGCGATGTCCGAGACTAAGAAAGAAAGTGAAGTTGGACTCCTAATCAAAGAGTTTGAAGTTTACCAAAGGTGTTTTGGAGTTTCCCAAAGAGTTTGAGGAATTCCAAGTTTTTGGAAAGTCTAGAAGTCCAAGAAGTCTATTCCGCTTGGGCCATGTGGAGGAGAGGACTAGTTTCTAATTTTAGCGTTTTCTATTTATAGTTGAATGCTTTATTTAGAATGTTTCCAAATCTGATCCAAACATAGCAAGTTACTAAAATTGGTCAAATCAAATTATTTTTGGAAAAAGTTCTAATTAGTGTTGATGACTCATGAGATGGACACATTGGTAACACTAATTTTAGAAACTAGACTTTCCTTATAATAACTTGACTTGGAACCAATCTTAGATCATATCATGAGATGATTTGATGTTCATAATTATATGTGGGCCTTAATACCTTAAAAAGGAAATCCTCAATTCTAAAATATTAAGTGGGAGCGGGGCATTTAATTTTAGAAATCCCCATGGTTTTCCACCATAGGTCCATTGTAAGGAAAGTATTAGCCTTGCGCCATCTTTAGAATGGCCATTCCCCACGGAGGGCTTCTATTTGTCTGGTTACTAGATATGGATCTCCTTTGGATAGTATTGGTGAGACGTGGTGGGGGTTCACTCCCCAAGGAGGAGCTGCCCATTGCGGTTGTCATGCAATATTAGTTGGTGGGTCACACTTAACTAAAATAATGATGTAGTATCCCCAAGGATTTGCCTCATGTATTTTAGAAACCAAAGCTAATCGGGAGTCATACATTATTTGGTATGAGATACCTAGTTGATAATGAATGATGGGGATCATGAATAGTTAGTCTTAATTTTAATTTTGACAAACTTTGATCCGCACCAATCCAAGGACATTTGCACTCCCAAGGAGGCATGCCCTAGTAGATTGGGATTCCGATGTATTCTAAATTTAGTGGTTATGAGGATTCCCACATAAATTTGGTAAAATACTAAAACTTAATGTCATTCATATTCTTTAATTGAATATATGGTTATGTGCTTTAATTTATACAGCATGAATTCGAATATTTTCAATCCACTTGCGACCATCCTCAACCAGAACAAATTGGTGGGATCCAACTACGTGGACTGGAAAAGAAATCTGGATATTGTCCTGACTGCCTCAGGATACAAATATGTCCTTACCACAACCCCCTTTGATGAGCCTATGCCAGATGCATCACAGGAACAGAAAGACCTTTATGCTAAGTGGATCAAAGACGATGAGATGGCCAGATGTTATATTCAGGCATCCATGTCTAGTGTTTTGCAACACCAACATCAATCCTTTAAGACTGCATATGATATGATATCGAACTTAAAGGAGATGTTTGCGGAACAGGGCAGGCCTGCTAGGCAGGCAGCTATGAGGGTGCTTATAAGCACCAAGATGGCTGAGGGTACACCAGTACAGGACCACATGCTTAAGATGATGGACTCATTGAATGAGTTGGATATACTGGGTGCTGCGATTGATGCAGAATCGCAGATTGACATAATCCTTGAGTCGCTACCAGATTCATTCAACAATTTTAAGGTCAATTATAATATGAACAGAATGAATCAGACTCTAGCTGAGCTGTCTAGCCAGCTGGTAGCAACTGAAGGGATCATGAAAAAGCCAACTGCCCTGATGACAGAAAAGTCAAATGCCAAGTCCAAGCCGAAAGGCAAAGGGCAGAAAGGCAAGAAGAAATCAGTTCCCAAAGGTCCTAAAGCAGAGAATGGTGCTACTGGTGGTGTGGCAAAGGCTAAGGGTGCAGGTACAAAAGGAAAGTGTTTCCATTGTGGTATGACAGGACATTGGAAGAGGAATTGTCCTGATTATCTGTCTAAGAAGAAGACCCCAGGTATGATTGAGTCACTTGTTTCTGAAGTTAGTTTTGCAACTAGTACTTCAGAATCCTGGTGTGTTGACTCCGGTGCAACTAATCACATATGTAACTCGTTGCAGGGGTTCAAGGAAACCAGGAGGCTAAGTGATGGGGAAGTCATTGTCAACCTAGGATCTGATGCTAAGGCAGGAGCGATTTCAGTAGGAGTTATTACTTTATGTTTTTCAGATAATAAATTAGTTTTGTCAGACACTCTATATGTACCGTCTTTACGACGGAATTTAATTTCAGTTTCTAGTTTGGTGAATAAAAGTTATTCTATTACTTTTGGTACTGAAGTTGTCATAAAGAGGAACGGTACTTTTATTTGTTCTGGCAAGGTAATCAATGGACTTTATCTGTTAACTCCCACAATGTATGAGATACATGATACCGAAACAATTAATAGACCATCATTAAAGAGGAAATCACCTTCATCTAATCCAACAAAACTTTGGCACCTGAGGCTAGGTCATATAAACCTAAACAGGATTGACAGGCTAGTGAAAGATGGTATCTTGCCTTCATTGGTGGTAGAACCAATGCCTGTCTGCGAGTCTTGTTTGGAAGGCAAAATGACCAAAAGACCTTTTTCATCTAAGGGCAATAGGGCCAAAGATTTATTGGAATTAGTGCATACTGATGTGTGTGGACCCATAAACGTTAGAGCCAGAGGAGGATATGAGTACTTCATCACTTTCACCGATGATTACTCAAGATATGGATACATATACCTTACGCACCGCAAGTCCGAGGCTTTTGAAAAGTTCAAAGAGTTTCGAGCGGAAACAGAAAAGCAATTAGGTAAAATTATCAAGACTCTTCGATCAGATCGAGGAGGAGAATATCTTTCTGCTGACTTTATGGGATACTTATCAGAGAATGGGATTCTATCCCAGTTGTCTGCTCCTGGTATGCCTCAACAGAATGGAGTAGCAGAAAGAAGGAACAGAACTCTTTTAGATATGATCAGGTCTATGATGAGTTTCTCAGGATTACCTATATTCTTTTGGGGTTTTGCCTTAGACACTGCAATGTACATACTAAACCTCGTACCATCTAAGTCTGTACCTATGACTCCCCGGGAGTTGTGGTCTGGGCGAAAGCCTAGTGTACAACATTTACACATTTGGGGTTGTCCGGCACACGTGCTAAAGGTTAAGACGGATAAGTTGGAAACAAGGTCGGAAATATGCACTTTTATAGGATATCCCAAAGGAACTAAAGGTTGGTTATTTTATACTCCCAGAGAGCAAAAGGTGCTTGTCAGCACCAATGCGGTTTTTCTGGAGGAAGATTATATGAATGACCGAAAATCTTTAGAAAAGGTTATCTTGGAAGAAATTCAAGAGCAATCAATTCCAAATCCAAAATTAACCGAACTTGAAGAGAATCCACCCACACCTGACCCAGTTGTTACACCAGTGCCTCGTCGTAGTGGGAGAATTATCAGACCCCCTGTAAGGTTCTCACTTTTGGGAGAGTCTTACGAGGCAATCCCAGAAGAGCAAGAACAAGATCCCTGTAACTATGATGAAGCAATCAACGACATAGACTCGAGACGTTGGCAAGAAGGTATGAAAGCTAAGATGGAGTCGATGTACTCTAATCAGGTCTGGACAGTTGTGGACTTGCCTGCCAATATTAAACCTATTGGGTGCAAGTGGGTCTACAAGAGAAAGAGAGGACCGGATGGAAGAGTGGAGACCTTTAAGGCCAGGCTTGTTGCGAAAGGTTATACTCAGAAAGAAGGCATCGATTATGAGGAAACCTTTTCGCCGGTGGCCATGCTCAAGTCCATCCGGATACTCTTATCCATTGCAGCTCATCTTGATTACGAGATTTGCCAAATGGATGTCAAGACGGCGTTTCTCAACGACCATCTTGAGAAAGACATCTATATGATGCAACCAGACGGTTTTGTAGCTAAAAACCAAGAGCAAAGAGTTTGCAAGCTGCAGAAGTCCATTTATGGACTGAAGCAGGCATCCCGGAGTTGGAACATCCGTTTTGACGAGGCAATCAAGTCATTTGGTTTTTGTCAAAATCCGGATGAGTCATGTGTGTACATGAAAACTGAAGGAGGCAGGGTAGTTTTTCTGGTATTATATGTCGATGACATCCTACTCCTAGGGAGTGACATAGGACTGTTGTCAACAGTGAAAGTTTGGTTGGCTAAGACTTTTGATATGAAGGACTTGGGAGAAGCAAGCTACATCCTAGGGATTAAACTCCATCGAGACCGGAAAAATAGGATGATAGGCTTATCCCAAGCTGCATACATAGATAAGAAACTAGTACGGTTTGCTATGCAAGATTCCAAGAAAGGTATCACACCTTTCAGGCATGGGATGAACCTTTCCAAGGATCAGTGTCCTAAGACACCTGAGGAAAAGGAACAAATGAGAGCAATACCATATGCTTCGGCTGTGGGTAGCCTCATGTATGCTATGCTATGTACTAGACCGGATATCTGTCATGCAGTGGGCCTAGTCAGCAGATATCAGTCTAACCCAGGGCCTGATCATTGGACTGCTGTAAAATGTATTCTCAAATACTTGAGAAGAACTAGAGATTACATGTTGATTTATGGCAGTAATGAGTTGATTCCATTCGGATACACAAATTCTGACTTCATGTCAGATAAGGATTCTAGGAAATCAACTTCTGGATATGTGTTTATGCTTGGTGGCGGAGCTATTAGCTGGAGGAGTATTAAACAGGAATGTACCGCTGATTCCACCTCGGAAGCTGAATATATAGCCGCTTGTGAAGCAGCTAAAGAAGCAGTATGGCTCAAAAGATTCCTTCTGGAACTTGGAGTGGTACCTTTTGCGCGACAGCCGCTCACAGTTTACTGTGACAGCAGCGGGGCAGTCGCACAGTCCAAGGAACCCAAGAGCCATAAGAGCCAAAAGCATGTACAGAGGAAGTATCATTTGGTCAGAGAGATTGTGCAGAGAGGTGATATTGCTGTCACTAAGATAGCCTCTGCAGACAATCTGGCAGATCCCTTTACTAAGCCTTTGACCACCAAAGTCTTTGAGCAGCATGTAGACGGGATGGGCATTAGATGCCACCCAGACTGGCATTGAGCCCAAGTGGGAGATTGTTAGTTTTATGGTCTCATTACCAGCATATGATGTAATAAATTGATTCATTTCTTTATTAATCAATATATTCATGCTTTCCATTGCATGAGATGAATGGTGTTTAACTATATACTTGCACATAACCAATGCGAATGACATAATGGTTCATGAGATGAACCGGGGTCCATAAGTAAACTAAATATAATACATGTGTATGGATGAGTTCCACATACGGGAGACATGTATAATAAATCTTATACTTGAATATCTTCACAACCAGTGATGAGACTGGACATCTCATACTGACAAGGTTGCAGCATTTTGATCACTATGAGATAGTGTGATTTGTCTCGATCATCAGAATGAAAGATTCTGGATCATAGTGCTGGTACATTGGATGTATTGAAGGACCATGAGAAGCACCTTATAAACACTGTCTTTATATTAAGGTCTTTTCTCATAATTCCCTAGCAGTAAGCTCTTAATCCTGAGACATTAATGAACTCAAGTTTCTATCTATTCATTTGCTTTGAGTCACCAATGAGTGAGGCCAACTATAGGTCAACACCTTGGTGGTTTGGGTACGTGCTAGTAGAGTTGTGAGAATATTCAATAGTCAAGATGGAATATATCTTTAACATCCCCATGTGCCAATTAACTGATTTAATCATTGGTAAGTGTACACCCATTCCGATTAAAAGTTAATTGGAAAGGTACCGTGATCATTATAATTAATTGGGGCTCAAGGATAATAAGCTATGGATCTAGTTTGGAAGACAGGTCCAATTGATCCATGGATATTGATGGAGGGGCCTACTTGTGGTAATAGGGAAGTTTAGGGTCTTCTATGTAATTTCCTAAGACTGGAGTTCAATTGCATTTATATAGTGGAATTATTTGCAATTAACTGTGGGCCCGGATTGCACATGAGATGTGGGGTCGCGTGTCCCAGTTGAAGCCAGCTTTCTAAGGAATCCCTAGTGGTCCCCACGCTAGCCCAATCATCAGACGAATACTAATTCTAGTTGAACTTTAAAAGGAAAGTTACTATTTCTATTTGAAGTGAGACTTCTAACAGTGGTAATAGTATGTTTCTAATTATTAATGGAAGTGAGACTTCTATTGTAATTAAGAAAGAGAAGAAAGTTACTAATTAATTTGGAAGTGAGACTCCTAATTAAATTAGTAAAGAGTAGTTTGCAAAAGCTATAAATAGGGACCAAAGGGGGCTTGGACGTCCACCCTTGGAATTCACGCCCAGTCCCCTTTGTACAAGAGTTGCACTTCTCTTCTCTCTCTCTTCTAGTTCTTTTAAGTTCCTAGTTGTCTTCTCTTGAAGATCTCACCCATCTTCTTGAGAAAAGAGATTCTGATTCGGGTAATAGCGTGGAAGGCCATTTGGTTTTGGAGAAACCTATTTGATACGCGAAAGGATTCGTCATCAAAGAAAGTAGCAAATTCTCCATTAGAGCACAACCGAGCTCCAAAGGTATAATCTATTTTCTTGTATGATATAGATCTTTGTTGCATGTTTTATCTCCTAGATAGATTATATTACTGATCGTGATAGATGAGATAGAGGGTTTGCATCCTGGAAACATTGATAGCCCTATGGATAGTTGATCCCTGTATCAAGTGGTTCAAAAAGTTTTGAAACCTATCCTAGAGGCCCACCTAATTTCCAACAATTGGTATCAGAGCCTTACCTCATCTCTTATCATGTTAGATCAGTAAGCTTGATCTAATCTTTACATGAGATGCGAAGAGGATAGATCAAGGGCTATGTACGGATCAGTTTTGATGGTTTTGCTTGGATAATTAGTAAACCTATGTTTGGAGAGTCACATAAGGGTTTAACAATGATGGAATGATGGTAGGAAGCCATTGGGAGTCTTCAGAAGAGTTTTGGAGATGTTTGGACATGAAATAGAAAAGACCGAACAGACTGACATATGAGATTGCAGTTTTTGTTTTTGTTTCGGGGGCGATGCCCCGAGCCCCCGCGAGCTCGACCCCCGCCGGGGGACACCCCCGGACCCCCTCTGCGTAGGGGGCATGAATCATAGTAGTGGCAATATTTGGCATCCTATCTTTCCATTATTGTTTGGTAACCCGACTTTGTGAGTTGCTTTGCTAGTATGAGATACTAACATGCAGGTTATCATGTCCTCTCCATATGGCCCACAAGTCTTTTACTTTCTTTTATGGTTGAATGTTTATTTTTGGCAAGTTGTAAAGGGCATCATGGTTTCCTTGGTTTCCCGATTCAGGGCAAGGCATGGTGAAATTCCCTATGTGCCTTTTTATTTCCATTAATAGATTATCATGTAAGTCTCATCGTAGAGACATAGGAATTTATGTAATTTTCTTAATTTGTAAATTCTGGCGATGTCCGAGACTACAAAAGAAAGTGAAGTTGGACTCCTAATCAAAGAGTTTGAAGTTTACCAAAGGTGTTTTGGAGTTTCCCAAAGAGTTTGAGGAATTCCAAGTTTTTGGAAAGTCTAGAAGTCCAAGAAGTCTATTCCGCTTGGGCCATGTGGAGGAGAGGACTAGTTTCTAATTTTAGCGTTTTCTATTTATAGTTGAATGCTTTATTTAGAATGTTTCCAAATCTGATCCAAACATAGCAAGTTACTAAAATTGGTCAAATCAAATTATTTTTGGAAAAAGTTCTAATTAGTGTTGATGACTCATGAGATGGACACATTGGTAACACTAATTTTAAAAACTGGACTTTCCTTATAATAACTTGACTTGGAACCAATCTTAGATCATATCATGAGATGATTTGATGTTCATAATTATATGTGGGCCTTAATACCTTAAAAAGGAAATCCTCAATTCTAAAATATTAAGTGGGAGCGGGGCATTTAATTTTAGAAATCCCCATGGTTTTCCACCATAGGTCCATTGTAAGGAAAGTATTAGCCTTGCGCCATCTTTAGAATGGCCATTCCCCACGGAGGGCTTCTATTTGTCTGGTTACTAGATATGGATCTCCTTTGGATAGTATTGGTGAGACGTGGTGGGGGTTCACTCCCCAAGGAGGAGCTGCCCATTGCGGTTGTCATGCAATATTAGTTGGTGGGTCACACTTAACTAAAATAATGATGTAGTATCCCCAAGGATTTGCCTCATGTATTTTAGAAACCAAAGCTAATCGGGAGTCATACATTATTTGGTATGAGATACCTAGTTGATAATGAATGATGGGGATCATGAATAGTTAGTCTTAATTTTAATTTTGACAAACTTTGATCCGCACCAATCCAAGGACATTTGCACTCCCCAAGGAGGCATGCCCTAGTAGATTGGGATTCCGATGTATTCTAAATTTAGTGGTTATGAGGATTCCCACATAAATTTGGTAAAATACTAAAACTTAATGTCATTCATATTCTTTTAATTGAATATATGGTTATGTGCTTTAATTTATACAGCATGAATTCGAATATTTTCAATCCACTTGCGACCATCCTCAACCAGAACAAATTGGTGGGATCCAACTACGTGGACTGGAAAAGAAATCTGGATATTGTCCTGACTGCTTCAGGATACAAATATGTCCTTACCACAACCCCCCTTGATGAGCCTATGCCAGATGCATCACAGGAACAGAAAGACCTTTATGCTAAGTGGATCAAAGACGATGAGATGGCCAGATGCTATATTCAGGCATCCATGTCTAGTGTTTTGCAACACCAACCTCAATCCTTTAAGACCGCATATGATATGATATCGAACTTAAAGGAGATGTTTGCGGAACAGGGCAGGCCTGCTAGGCAGGCAGCTATGAGGGTGCTTATAAGAACCAAGATGGCTGAGGGTACACCAGTACAGGACCACATGCTTAAGATGATGGACTTATTGAATGAGTTGGATATACTGGGTGCTGCGATTGATGCAGAATCGCAGATTGACATAATCCTTGAGTCGCTACCAGATTCATTCAACAATTTTAAGGTCAATTATAATATGAACAGAATGAATCTGACTCTAGCTGAGCTGTCTAGCCAGCTGGTAGCAACTGAAGGGATCATGAAAAAGCCAACTGCCCTGATGACAGAAAAGTCAAATGCCAAGTCCAAGCCGAAAGGCAAAGGGCGGAAAGGCAAGAAGAAATCAGTTCCCAAAGGTCCTAAAGCAGAGAATGGTGCTACTGGTGGTGTGGCAAAGGCTAAGGGTGCAGGTACAAAAGGAAAGTGTTTCCATTGTGGTATGACAGGACATTGGAAGAGGAATTGTCCTGATTATCTGTCTAAGAAGAAGACCCCAGGTATGATTGAGTCACTTGTTTCTGAAGTTAGTTTTGCAACTAGTACTTCAGAATCCTGGTGTGTTGACTCCGGTGCAACTAATCACATATGTAACTCGTTGCAGGGGTTCAAGGAAACCAGGAGGCTAAGTGATGGGGAAGTCATTGTCAACCTAGGATCTGATGCTAAGGCAGGAGCGGTTTCAGTAGGAGTTATTACTTTATGTTTTTCAGATAATAAATTAGTTTTGTCAGACACTCTATATGTACCGTCTTTACGACGGAATTTAATTTCAATTTCTAGTTTGGTGAATAAAAGTTTTTCTATTACTTTTGGTACTGAAGTTGTCATAAAGAGGAACGGTACTTTTATTTGTTCTGGCAAGGTAATCAATGGACTTTATCTGTTAACTCCCATAATGTATGAGATACATGATACCGAAACAATTAATAGACCATCATTAAAGAGGAAATCACCTTCATCTAATCCAACAAAACTTTGGCACCTGAGGCTAGGTCATATATGTTATAATTTGAAGAAGCTTTAAATGATTTGAATGGTAATCATGGTTTAAGGTTGTAATTGTTGTCAATCCATGTCAACATGATGAGAGGATGAAGCTCAACTATGCAATGGAAATCAGATGGAAATCAGATGGAAATCAGAATGGAAAAAGAGCTGAAAAGTGTACAGAAAATAGTTTTTCTGTAGCAGAGTGGCCGGTCGACCGGGCAAGAAGAAATCTGCAGAATACAGGTCTCAGTTAATTTGTAACAGATTTCTGCACAGTCTGTTTGGCCGGTCGACCGGGGCCTTCATGCGGTCGACCGGGCACGGGTTTCCTGATATACGCAGAATTAGTAAACTTCAGCTAAAAGTCAGGGAAAGTTTGTAGATCGGTTGGGACTCTTTCTAAACAAATTGTAGCCGAATTTAGAGACTTGCTAGGGTTATTAAAACCTATAAAAAGGCTTGATTAATTCGTGATTGTAATAGAAGAACAGAGAAGAGTTTTAGAGAGAAAATTGATAGAGTTCTTGAGAGAAAGAAGAAGCTGCTGCTGTGTACTGTTGTGGTGCTGTTGTGGTGACGTTTTCTACAGCAATTGTGGACGAGATTGTGCTCTTGAAGATGGTGATTCGTCCATGAGTTAAGTGTCTCTCTTTATGCTTCAGATTTCAATTTGTAAGGGATTGAGAGAGAGAGAATTGTAGAGGGGAAGGGCTGTAGACAGAGTTTATCTTCTATTCTGTTTTTACATCAAGTTGGTGCTTGGTGTTTGGGGTTTCGTGATCCTATCTGTGGGTGCAGATAAATTGTAAGAGGAGTAGGTGCTTCCTAGATAGTGGGTGCTATCTAAAACACAAGGGTTGGTGCTCTTTGTCGTTGGTGCGACTAAATATATTCAGACCTGTACCGGATCGGTGTTCGGACGGTTTTGATCCGTGGATGTAGCCTTTTGGTGAACCACGTTAAAACTGGTGTCATTGTGTGGTTTGACTTGTTTTGTTGTTGAATTGGACCTGTTTTTAGAAATCACTGATTCACCCCCCCCCCCCTCTCAGTGATCGCGATATCCAATAATTGGTATCAGAGCGAGGCTCCCTTGATCAGTTTAATACGCTAAGGGTGATCTCTTGTCAAATCACATGGCAGCCAATACAGGGAATATGAAAGCACCTCTGTTTGATGGTTCTAATTACTCTTTTTGGAAGATTAGGATGCAAGCCTTCATCAAATCTCTTGGCTATGATGTTTGGGAGGCTGTCAGAGTCGGTTACAATGCTCCCACCGTACCCAATGATACTGCATCGAAGAAGTTGGCAGACAACGACTCCAAGGCGCAGAATGCACTCTTTAGTGGCCTTGTGGACAGCGAGCTTGTCAAAGTAATTGCATGCAAAACAGCCAAGGAAATTTGGGACAAGTTGCAAAGCATACATGAAGGTGATGAGAAGATTAAAGAAGCCAAATTGCAAACTCATCGCTCTCAATTCGAGTCTCTTCGCATGGAGGAAAGCGAGAATGTTGACTCGTATATGCAACGAGTGAATGAAGTCACGAATGACATTCGTGGACTAGGGGAGGAGATTAAAGAGCCGGTCATCGTCAAAAAGGTTCTAAGATCTCTTCTTCCACGGTTTGATTCAAAAGTCTCAGCCATCGAAGAAGCCAAAGATCTGAATGCATTTTCCATGGATGAATTACATGGTTCTCTAACTGCCTATGAGATGCGCATAGGAAAGACGTCTTCATCTGATAAAGAAGCGGCCTTCAAAGTTCAGAAAAAGGCAAAAGAGACTGCTGGTCATGATGTTGATTCTGATAATGATGAGCTTGAGGCTCAATTTGTTAGAAAGTTGAAGAAAGGAAGCAATGGCAAGTACAAAGGGAAGCTACCCTTTAAATGCTTCAATTGTGGAGGTGTTGGTCACTTTGCTGCGAAGTGTCCGCTAAAAGAAGACAATGATAATGACTCTTATGCTGAAAAGAGTAAAGGAAAGAGAAATTTCAGAAAAAGAGGCAAAGCTAAAAACTTTCTATGTCAACAAGATGACAGCACGTCTGAAACTTCAGACGATGATGAATCAACCGAAGCTCTCTTCATGGTCACTGTTGAAGAAGAAGAAGAGCTAGATCCGGAAGAGGAAGAGGAGGCTGAAGTCAATCTTGAAGAGGAACTCATAGTCGCACTTGAGGAGCTTAGCATGGAACGCAAAACAAGTAAGAAAAATCTGAAACTTCTCCATGAATTTGAAAGTTCTATTATTGCTTTGAAAACTCAAGTAGAAGAATATAAAAGAATGGTAGAAGTCCTTGAAAACCAAATAAGTATCAAAAAGGAAGAGGCTATGAAACTTGAAACTGAGATCGCTAGAGCAAAGGCTGAAAATTTGGAAAATAGCAAAAAACTCAAAGCGCTCCAAGCGATTGAAGGGACTATGAAACTCGATGAACTACTGAAAGTTCAAAGACCTGCCCACTTCAGATTTGGTCTAGGATTTGAGAAAGGTGAATCCTCTAAGATTGCACCTCCTGAAAAGAAAGAGTTTGTGAAGCAAGTCACTGCACCTTCTAACTCTATGAAGCCCACTCAACCTAGAAAGGAGTCCATTCCTGTTAGAAAGGTAATGAAGACTAACCAGCCACAAAGAAGATACAAATTCTATGGTTATTGCTTTCATTGTAATATGTTTGGACATAAAAGAGACGATTGCAAATTCTATGTAAAATACAGCTCACTTGTGACTAGGAACCCTTTTTCAATCCTAAGTAGCCACAAAATCGAGTGCCATAAGTGCTATAATTATGGACACTTGGCTAGGGATTGTAGGTTACATATTGCTAATAAATTTCAGGTTGAAAAGAAACCCAAGTTAGTCAAGGCTTGGAGAGCAAAGCAAAGTGCAGAAATTCCCAAAGAATCTCTCTTTGTGCAAATGGCATTCAATGCACAAAAGAAGGCAGCACCATGGGTCCTTGATAGTGGTTGTTCAAGCCATATGACTGGTGATAAAGAGAAATTCATCAAATTACAGCACTATGAAGGCGGTTCAGTGAAGTTTGGCAACAATGATGGTGCCAAAATCTGCGGAAAAGGTGTTATTCAGCTTATGGCAAACAAGATCAGATTGGAAGAAGTCTTATATGTGTCTGGATTGAGACACAACCTGCTTAGTGTGAGCCAGATCTGTGACAAGGGTCATGAAGTTATCTTCACAAAGAATGGGTTTGCCATCAAGAAGAGTAGCAACGGCAAAACAGTGGCAACTGGATCAAGAACTGCTGGAAATCTCTATACATTGTCAGATGGAGCTGAAAAGACCTGCTTGATGAGTCGGACAGAGGAAAGTTGGTTGTGGCACAAACGCCTTGGGCATCTAAGCTTTGATAACATGTCAAAGATTTGCAATTCAAAGGCTGTAAGAGGCATGTCTACAGTTGAAAAGCCTTCCAATCCCATTTGCGACTCTTGCCAAAAGGGAAAGCAAACGAGGGTTATGTTCAAGTCAAAGGAGCATCATTCCAAGAAACCTCTTGAGCTAGTGCACACTGATCTCTGTGGACCGATGCGAACTCAAAGCACCAATGGAGATAAGTGTTTCATGTTATGCATTGATGATTATACTCGTATGACATGGGTATTGTTTCTTAAGCATAAGCATCAAGCACTTGATCGTTTTAAAGTGTTTAAAGCACAGGTTGAAAATCAATTGGAAAAACGTATCAAGATTTTAAGGTCTGATCGTGGAGACGAGTTCACATCTGAAGAGTTCACTAAAAATTGTGAACATCATGGCATTCAAAGACAGTACTTAGCCCCTAGAACTCCACAGCAAAATGGAGTTGTGGAACGGAAGAATCGCACCGTACAAGAGATGGCTCGTACGATGCTAAGTGAAAGCAAGATGGCTGACAAGTATTGGAAAGAGGGAATTCATACGGCTGTATACATTCAAAATCGATGCTTGATCAGGCCACATGAAGACAAAACTCCCTATGAGCTATGGTTTGGAAGAAAAGCAACAGTCAAGCACTTCAGAGTCTTCGGCAGCAAGTGTTACATCAAGCGGCTCGAACAAAATCCGGGCAAATTTGAAGAAAGAGCTGACGAAGGTATATTTCTGGGTTACTCCTCTACTAGCAAGGCATATAGGTGTCTTAACAAAAGAACCAGAAAAATCATAGAAAGTGCTGATGTGAGAATAGATGAGAACATTGAACCAAAGAATGCAACTCATAATGACAGTCCAGTTTATGAGGACTCGAGTGAGATTGATGATGAGATGGCTGAATCTAATGATTCTGAGAAATCAAAGGATGACTCAGAAGATACTACACCTAAGAAGCACAGCACTTGGGTAGAGCAACACCCTAAGGATCAAATCATTGGAGATCCTAAGGTAGGCGTTCAAACTAGACAAAGTGTAGTTAGCAATTACTCACTTATGTCCACCATTGAACCCAAGACTGTGACTGAAGCCAGTCTCGATGAAAGTTGGTTGAAATCTATGCATGAGGAGTTGGAGCAAATTGAGAAGAACTCCACATGGGAACTTGTTCCTAGACCTACTGATAAGAATGTTATTGGTACTAAATGGGTCTTTCGGAATAAGCTGAATGAAGATGGTCAAGTCATTAGAAACAAAGCAAGGTTGGTTTGTAAAGGCTATGCTCAAGTTGAAGGCATAGATTTTGAAGAGACCTTTGCACCGGTGGCTCGTCTGGAAGCTATTCGTATGTTTCTTGCATTGGCAGCATACAAAACCTTCAAGGTATTTCAGATGGACGTAAAGTCAGCTTTCTTGAATGGTTTACTTGAACAAGAGGTCTACATTGAGCAACCTGATGGTTTTCTCATCAGCAAAGATTCAGATCTAGTGTGCAAATTGAAAAAGGCTCTTTATGGACTGAAACAAGCGCCAAGGGCATGGTATGCAAGGCTGGATCTCTATCTCCGCAAGATCGGTTTTGGAAAAGGAATGGTTGATAGCAATCTTTATGTCAAAACTGAGTTAAGCAAACAGCTGGTTGTCATTGTTTATGTTGATGACATAATCTTTGGTGGCAATGATGAAGAAATGTGCAGGAATTTTGCTGAAGAGATGAAGAAAGAATTTGAAATGTCAATGCTTGGAGAACTAAAGTTCTTTCTTGGTTTACAAGTTCAGCAGCTGAAACATGGCATCTTCATATCACAAATGAAGTACATTAAGGAAATGCTGAAACGGTTCAATATGGAAGACAGCAAGCCAGTGGGCACACCAATGTCAACGAACACGAAGCTTAGCAAAGATGATAAGGCCTCGTCCGTTGATCATACCACCTATCGCTCTATGATAGGAAGCTTGCTCTACTTGACTGCTACAAGACCAGATCTTCTACAAGCAGTATGTATGGTTGCACGTTTTCAAGCAGCACCAACTGAAACGCACCTTACAGCAGTGAAAAGAATCTTTCGATATCTGAAAGGTACTATGGAGCTTGGTATCTGGTATCCCAAAGGCAAATCCTTCACTCTTGTTGCATATTCTGATGCCGATTGGGCTGGATGCGTAGATGATCGCAAGAGTACTAGCGGCGGCGCATTTTATCTTGGAGAAAGATTAGTTGCTTGGCATAGTAAGAAGCAAGACTCAGTATCCCTTTCGACAGCAGAAGCGGAATATATTGCAGCGGCAACTTGTTGTACGCAAGTGTTATGGATGCGGCAAATGCTCTCTGATCTAGGAGTTCCTGCAACGGATCCTACGCCGATCCTATGTGACAACACGAGTGCAATTCATATATCTAAGAATCCTGTTCAGCACTCTCGAACAAAGCATGTAGCAATTCGTTATCATTTTCTTAAAGATAAAGTTGCTGATGGAGAGGTCAAGTTGGAATATGTTCCAACAACTAAGCAAGTGGCTGATATTTTCACGAAACCTCTGCCAAAGGAAGTCTTCGAGTATCTCCGGAAAAAGTTAGGAGTTACTCACTCTCCTAAACCGTAGGAGTTGTGCTTGAAAGGGGGAGCAATGCATTCATTGAATATCCTATTCGCTCATCGGTTTGGTCCCTTTGGACTTGTTGTCAAAGGGGGAGAGATGTTATGCTATGATAGCAAGGAGAGATGTTATGCTATGAAAGCTAGGGGGAGATTGTTGACAGTGCATGGTTGTTATTTCAGAATTTCAGAATTGATTCCAAGTGAGTGTTGAAAAGAACTTGGAAGAGCTGCAAGCTGGAGTTGAAAGAGTTGAAGAGTTGTTAGCATGTTGACAAAGTTGTTAAAGTTGACAACAATTCCAAAGGGGGAGATTGTTATAATTTGAAGAAGCTTTAAATGATTTGAATGGTAATCATGGTTTAAGGTTGTAATTGTTGTCAATCCATGTCAACATGATGAGAGGATGAAGCTCAACTATGCAATGGAAATCAGATGGAAACCAGATGGAAATCAGAATGGAAAAAGAGCTGAAAAGTGTACAGAAAATAGTTTTTCTGTAGCAGAGTGGCCGGTCGACCGGGCACTTGGCCGGTCGACCGGGCAAGAAGAAATCTGCAGAATACAGGTCTCAGTTAATTTGTAACAGATTTCTGCACAGTCTGTTTGGCCGGTCGACCGGGGCCTTCATGCGGTCGACCGGGCACGGGTTTCCTGATATACGCAGAATTAGTAAACTTCAGCTAAAAGTCAGGGAAAGTTTGTAGATCGGTTGGGACTCTTTCTAAACAAATTGTAGCCGAATTTAGAGACTTGCTAGGGTTATTAAAACCTATAAAAAGGCTTGATTAATTCGTGATTGTAATAGAAGAACAGAGAAGAGTTTTAGAGAGAAAATTGAGAGAGTTCTTGAGAGAAAGAAGAAGCTGCTGCTGTGTGCTGTTGTGGTGCTGTTGTGGTGACGTTTTCTACAGCAATTGTGGACGAGATTGTGCTCTTGAAGATGGTGATTCGTCCATGAGTTAAGTGTCTCTCTTTATGCTTCAGATTTCAATTTGTAAGGGATTGAGAGAGAGAGAATTGTAGAGGGGAAGGGCTGTAGACAGAGTTTATCTTCTATTCTGTTTTTACATCAAGTTGGTGCTTGGTGTTTGGGGTTTGGTGATCCTATCTGTGGGTGCAGATAAATTGTAAGAGGAGTAGGTGCTTCCTAGATAGTGGGTGCTATCTAAAACACAAGGGTTGGTGCTCTTTGTCGTTGGTGCGACTAAATATATTCAGACCTGTATCGGATCGGTGTTCGGACGGTTTTGATCCGTGGACGTAGCCTTTTGGTGAACCACGTTAAAACTGGTGTCATTGTGTGGTTTGACTTGTTTTGTTGTTGAATTGGACCTGTTTTTAGAAATCACTGATTCACCCCCCCCCCCTCTCAGTGATCGCGATATCCAACAATATAAACCTAAACAGGATTGACAGGCTAGTGAAAGATGGTATCTTGCCTTCATTGGTGGTAGAACCAATGCCTGTCTGCGAGTCTTGTTTGGAAGGCAAAATGACCAAAAGACCTTTTTCATCTAAGGCCAATAGGGCCAAAGATTTATTGGAATTAGTGCATACTGATGTGTGTGGACCCATAAACGTTAGAGCCAGAGGAGGATATGAGTACTTCATCACTTTCACCGATGATTACTCAAGATATGCATACATATACCTTATGCACCGCAAGTCCGAGGCTTTTGAAAAGTTCAAAGAGTTTCGAGCGGAAGCGGAAAAGCAATTAGGTAAAATTATCAAGACTCTTCGATCAGATCGAGGAGGAGAATATCTTTCTGCTGACTTTATGGGATACTTATCAGAGAATGGGATTCTATCCCAGTTGTCTGCTCCTGGTATGCCTCAACAGAATGGAGTAGCAGAAAGAAGGAACAGAACTCTTTTAGATATGATCAGGTCTATGATGAGTTTCTCAGGACTACCTATATTCTTTTGGGGTTTTGCCTTAGACACTGCAATGTACATACTAAACTTCGTACCATCTAAGTCTGTACCTATGACTCCCCGGGAGTTGTGGTCTGGGCGAAAGCCTAGTCTACAACATTTACACATTTGGAGTTGTCCGGCACACGTGCTAAAGGTTAAGACGGATATGTTGGAAACAAGGTCAGAAGTATGTACTTTTATAGGATATCCCAAAGGAACTAAAGGTTGGTTATTTTATAATCCCAGAGAGCAAAAGGTGCTTGTCAGCACCAATGCGGTTTTTCTGGAGGAAGATTATATGAATGACCGAAAATCTTTAGAAAAGGTTATCGTAGTAGAAATTCAAGAGCAATCGATTCCAAATCCAAATATAACCGAACTTGAAGAGAATCCACCCACAACTGACCCAGTTGTTACACCAGTGCCTCGTCGTAGTGGGAGAATTATCAGACCCCCTGTAAGGTTCTCACTTTTGGGAGAGTCTTACGAGGCAATCCCAGAAGAGCAAGAACAAGATCCCTGTAACTATGATGAAGCAATCAACGACATAGACTCGGGACGTTGGCAAGAAGCTATGAAAGCTGAGATGAAGTCGATGTACTCTAATCAGGTCTGGACAGTTGTGGACTTGCCTGCCAATATTAAACCTATTGGGTGCAAGTGGGTCTACAAGAGAAAGAGAGGACCGGATGGAAGAGTGGAGACCTTTAAGGCCAGGCTTGTTGCGAAAGGTTATACTCAGAAAGAAGGCATCGATTATGAGGAAACCTTTTCGCCGGTGGCCATGCTCAAGTCCATCCGGATACTCTTATCCATTGCAGCTCATCTTGATTACGAGATTTGCCAAATGGATGTCAAGACGGCTTTTCTCAACGGCCATCTTGAGAAAGACATCTATATGATGCAACCAGACAGTTTTGTAGTTAAAAACCAAGCGCAAAGAGTTTGCAAGCTGCAGAAGTCCATTTATGGATTGAAGCAGGCATCCAGGAGTTGGAACATCCGTTTTGACCAGGCAATCAAGTCATTTGGCTTTGGTCAGAATCCGGATGAGTCATGTGTGTACATGAAAAGTGAAGGAGCCAGGGTAGTTTTTCTGGTGTTATATGTCGATGACATCCTTCTCCTTGGGAGTGATATAGGACTGTTGTCAACGGTGAAAGTTTGGTTGGCTAAGACTTTTGATATGAAGGACCTGGGAGAAGCAAGCTACATCCTAGGGATTAAACTCCATCGAGACCGGAAAAATAGGATGATAGGCTTATCCCAAGCTGCATACATAGATAAGATACTAGTACGGTTTGCTATGCAAGATTCCAAGAAAGGTATCACACCTTTCAGGCATGGAATGAACCTTTCCAAGGATCAGTGTCCTAAGACACCTGAGGAAAAGGAACAAATGAGAGCAATACCATATGCTTCAGCTGTGGGTAGCCTCATGTATGCTATGCTATGTACTAGACCGGATATCTGTCATATAGTGGGCCTAGTCAGCAGATATCGGTCTAACCCAGGGCCTGATCATTGGACTGCTGTAAAATGTATTCTCAAATACTTGAGAAGAACTAGAGATTACATGTTGATTTATGGCAGTAATGAGTTGATTCCAGTCGGATACACGGATTCTGACTTTATGTCAGATAAGGATTCCAGGAAACCAACTTCTGGATATGTGTTTATGCTTGGTGGCGGAGCTATTAGCTGGAGGAGTATTAAACAGGAATGTACCGCTGATTCCACCTCGGAAGCTGAATATATAGCCGCTTGTGAAGCAGCTAAAGAAGCAGTATGGCTCAAAAGATTCCTTCTGGAACTTGGAGTGGTACCTTTTGCGCGACAGCCGCTCACAGTTTACTGTGACAGCAGCGGGGCAGTCGCACAGTCCAAGGAACTCAGGAGCCATAAGAGCCAAAAGCATGTACAGAGGAAGTATCATTTGGTCAGAGAGATTGTGTAGAGAGGTGATATTGCTATCACTAAGATAGCCTCTACAGACAATCTGGCAGATCCCTTTACTAAGCCTTTGACCACCAAAGTCTTTGAGCAGCATGTAGACGGGATGGGCATTAGATGCCACCCAGACTGGCATTGAGCCCAAGTGGGAGATTGTTAGTTTTATGGTCTCAATACCAGCATATGATGTAATAAATTGATTCATTTCTTTATTAATCAATATATTCATGCTTTCATTGCATGAGATGAATGGTGTTTAACTATATACTTGCACATAACCAATGCGAATGACATAATGGTTCATGAGATGAACCGGGGTCCATAAGTATACTAAATATAATACATGTGTATGGATGAGTTCCACATACGGGAGACATGTATAATAAATCTTATACTTGAATATCTTCACAACCAGTGATGAGACTGGACATCTCATACTGACAAGGTTGCAGCATTTTGATCACTATGAGATAGTGTGATTTGTCTCGATCATCAGAATGAAAGATTCTGGATCATAGTGCTGGTACATTGGATGTATTGAAGGACCATGAGAAGCACCTTATAAACACTGTCTTTATATTAAGGTCTTTTCTCATAATTCCCTAGCAGTAAGCTCTTAATCCTGAGACATTAATGAACTCAAGTTTCTATCTATTCATTTGCTTGGAATCACCAATGAGTGAGGCCAACTGTAGGTCAACACCTCGGTGATTTGGGTACGTGGTAGTAGAGCTGTGAGAACATTCAATGGTCAAGATGGAATCTATCTCTAATATCCGCTTGTGCCAATTAATGAATTTATCATTAGTAAGTGTACACCCAATCCGATTAAGAGTTAATTGGAAAGGTACCATTGATCATAATAATTAATTGGGGCTCAAGGATAACAAGATATGGATCTAGTTTGGAAGACAGGTCCAATTGATCCATGGATATTGATGGAGGGGCCTACTTGTGGTAATAGGGAAGTTTAGGGTCTTCTATGTAATTTCCTAAGACTGGAGTTCAATTGCATTTATATAGTGGAATTATTTGCAATTAACTGTGGGCCCGGATTGCACATGAGATGTGGGGTCGCGTGTCCCAGTTGGAGCCAGCTTTCTAAGGAATCCCTAGTGGTCCCCACGCTAGCCCAATCATCAGACAAATACTAATTCTAGTTGAACTTTAAAAGGAAAGTTACTATTTCTATTTGAAGTGAGACTTCTAATAGTGGTAATAGTATGTTTCTAATTATTAATGGAAGTGAGACTTCTATTGTAATTAAGAAAGAGAAGAAAGTTACTAATTAATTTGGAAGTGAGACTCCTAATTAAATTAGTAAAGAGTAGTTTGCAAAAGCTATAAATAGGGACCAAAGGGGGCTTGGACGTCCACCCTTGGAATTCACGCCCAGCCCCCTTTGTGCAAGAGTTGCACTTCTCTTCTCTCTCTCTTCTAGTTCTTTTAAGTTCCTAGTTTTCTTCTCTTGAAGATCTCACCCATCTTCTTGAGAAAAGAGATTCTGATTCGGGTAATAGCGTGGAAGGCCATTGTGTTTTGGAGAAACCTATTTGATACGCGAAAGGATTCGTCATCAAAGAAAGTAGCAAATTCTCCATTAGAGCACAACCGAGCTCCAAAGGTATAATCTATTTTCTTGTATGATATAGATCTTTGTTGCATGTTTTATCTCCTAGATAGATTATATTACTGATCGTGATAGATGAGATAGAGGGTTTGCATCCTGGAAACATTGATAGCCCTATGGATAGTTGATCCCTGTATCAAGTGGTTCAAAAAGTTTTGAAACCTATCCTAGAGGCCCACCTAATTTCCAACAATTGGTATCAGAGCCTTACCTCATCTCTTATCATGTTAGATCAGTAAGCTTGATCTAATCTTTACATGAGATGCGAAGAGGATAGATCAAGGGCTATGTACGGATCAGTTTTGATGGTTTTGCTTGGATAATTAGTAAACCTATGTTTGGAGAGTCACATAAGGGTTTAACAATGATGGAATGATGGTAGGAAGCCATTGGGAGTCTTCAGAAGAGTTTTGGAGATGTTTGGACATGAAGTAGAAAAAACCGAACAGACTGACATATGAGATTGCAGTTTTTGTTTTTGTTTCGGGGGCGCTGCCCCCGAGCCCCCGCCGGAGGCGCTGTCCCCTGGGCCCCCGCGAGCTCGACCCCCGCCGGGGGACACCCCCGGACCCCCTCTGTGTAGGGGGCATGAATCATAGTAGTGGCAATATTTGGCGTCCTATCTTTCCATTATTGTTTGGTAACCCGGCTTTGTGAGTTGCTTTGCTAGTATGAGATACTAACATGCAGGTTATCATGTCCTCTCCATATGGCCCACAAGTCTTTTACTTTCTTTTATGGTTGAATGTTTATTTTTGGCAAGTTGTAAAGGGCATCAAGGTTTCCTTGGTTTCCCGATTCAGGGCAAGGCATGGTGAAATTCCCTATGTGCCTTTTTATTTCCATTAATAGATTATCATGTAAGTCTCATCGTAGAGACATAGGATTTTATGTAATTTTCTTAATTTGTAAATTCTGGCGATGTCCGAGACTAAGAAGGAAAGTGAAGTTGGACTCCTAATCAAAGAGTTTGAAGTTTACCGAAGGTGTTTTGGAGTTTCCCAAAGAGTTTGAGGAATTCCAAGTTTTTGGAAAGTCTAGAAGTCCAAGAAGTCTATTCCGCTTGGGCCATGTGGAGGAGAGGACTAGTTTCTAATTTTAGCGTTTTCTATTTATAGTTGAATGCTTTATTTAGAATGTTTCCAAATCTGATCCAAACATAGCAAGTTACTAAAATTGGTCAAATCAAATTATTTTTGGAAAAAGTTCTAATTAGTGTTGATGACTCATGAGATGGACACATTGGTAACACTAATTTTAGAAACTAGACTTTCCTTATAATAACTTGACTTGGAACCAATCTTAGATCATATCATGAGATGATTTGATGTTCATAATTATATGTGGGCCTTAATACCTAAAAAAGGAAATCCTCAATTCTAAAATATTAAGTGGGAGCGGGGCATTTAATTTTAGAAATCCCCATGGTTTTCCACCATAGGTCCATTGTAAGGAAAGTATTAGCCTTGCGCCATCTTTAGAATGGCCATTCCCCACGGAGGGCTTCTATTTGTCTGGTTACTAGATATAGATCTCCTTTGGATAGTATTGGTGAGACGTGGTGGGGGTTCACTCCCCAAGGAGGAGCTGCCCATTGCGGTTGTCATGCAATATTAGTTGGTGGGTCACACTTAACTAAAATAATGATGTAGTATCCCCAAGGATTTGCCTCATGTATTTTAGAAACCAAAGCTAATCGGGAGTCATACATTATTTGGTATGAGATACCTAGTTGATAATGAATGATGGGGATCATGAATAGTTAGTCTTAATTTTAATTTTGACAAACTTTGATCCGCACCAATCCAAGGACATTTGCACTCCCCAAGGAGGCATGCCCTAGTAGATTGGGATTCCGATGTATTCTAAATTTAGTGGTTATGAGGATTCCCACATAAATTGTTGGACTTTGAGATGACTTGAGAAGTCTTTTGATGAAGTGAAGAAGATAGTATCTCAAGTATTGATTTGAGTTGGAATTATTGTCAACACATTGTCACAAGCATGATGATAGTAGGCTAGTGTTGATAGAGCTGAAAAGAAGAAATCAAAATTGAAACAGTCAGGAATTCAGAATTCCTGAAGCAGAGCACTCGTTCGACCGGGCATCCCATGCGGTCGACCGAGCAAGAAGAAACCTGCAGAAACAGATTCAGGTAGCTCTCAGTTATTTTCGTTACACAGTGTGTCTTCGGTCGACCGAGACCCCAGGATGTCGACCGAGCACGATAATTGTCTGTTTCCAGACAGTGTCTTCGGTCGACCGAGCAAGCAAGGATGTCGACCGAGCACGGGACCAGAGTTGCGCAGAAATAGAAGTCTTGCACGAAAATTCAGCACTCTTATCTAATTTGTTTGGGACTCTTTCTAAACGAATTGTAGCCTGTTTTGAATACAATTAAGGGTTACTATAACCTATATAAAGGCATGTATGGGTCGTTCTAAAGAGACACCAGAAGAGAGAAAGAAGAGAAGAGAAAAGAGAGAGAGTTTTGGAGAGAATAGAGTGCTGTTGCTGTGTGCTGTTGTGCTGCATCTTTCTACAGCAAGTGTGGACGAGGATATGTTCTTGAAGATGGTATTTCGTCCATAAGATAAGTGTCTCTCTGTTTATGTTTAATATTCAATTTGTAAGGGATTGAGAGAGAGAGAATTGTAGAGGGGAAGGGCTGTAGACAGAGTTTATCTTCTATTCTGTTTTTACATCAAGTTGGTGCTTGGTGTTTGGGGTTTGGTGATCCTATCTGTGGGTGCAGATAAATTGTAAGGGGAGTCGGTGCTTCCTAGATAGTTGGTGCTATCTGAAACTAAGGGTTGGTGCTCTTTGTCGTTGGTGCGACTAAATATATTCAGACCTGTACCGGATCGGTGTTCGGACGGTTTTGATCCGTGGACGTAGCCTTTTGGTGAACCACGTTAAATCTGGTGTCATTGTGTGGTTTGACTTGTTTTGTTGTTGAATTGGACCTGTTTTTAGAAATCACTGATTCACCCCCCCTCTCAGTGATCGCGATATCCAACAATTGGTATCAGAGCGAGGCTCCCTTGATCAGTTTAATACGCTAAGGGTGATCTCTTGTCAAATCACATGGCAGTCAATACAGGGAATATGAAAGCACCTCTGTTTGATGGTTCTAATTACTCTTTTTGGAAGATTAGGATGCAAGCCTTCATCAAATCTCTTGGCTATGATGTTTGGGAGGCTGTCAGAGCCGGTTACAATGCTGCCACCGTACCCAATGATACTGCATCGAAGAAGTTGGAAGACAATGACTCTAAGGCGCAGAATGCACTCTTTAGTGGCCTTGTGGACATTGAGCTTGTCAAAGTAATTGCATGTAAAACAGCCAAGGAAATTTGGGACAAGTTGCAAAGCATACATGAAGGTGATGAGAAGATTAAAGAAGCCAAATTGCAAACTCATCGCTCTCAATTCGAGTCTCTTCGCATGGAAGAAAGCGAGAATGTTGACTCGTATATGCAACGAGTGAATGAAGTCACGAATGACATTCGTGGACTAGGGGAGGAGATTAAAGAGCCAGTCATCGTCAAAAAGGTTCTAAGATCTCTTCTTCCTCGGTTTGATTCAAAAGTCTCAGCCATCGAAGAAGCCAAAGATCTGAATGCATTTTCCATGGATGAATTACATGGTTCTCTAACTGCCTATGAGATGCGCATAGGAAAGATGTCTTCATCTGATAAAGAAGCGGCCTTCAAAGTTCTGAAAAAGGGAAAAGAGACTGCTGGTCATGATGTTGATTCTGATGATGATGAGCTTGAGGCTCAATTTGTTAGAAAGTTGAAGAAAGGAAGCAATGGCAAGTACAAAGGGAAGCTACCCTTTAAATGCTTCAATTGTGGAGGTATTGGTCACTTTGCTGCGAAGTGTCCGCTAAAAGAAGACAATGATAATGACTCTTATGCTGAAAAGAGTAAAGGAAAGAGAAATTTCAGAAAAAGGGGCAAAGCTAAAAACTTTCTATGTCAACAAGATGACAGCACGTCTGAATCTTCAGACGATGATGAATCAACCGAAGCTCTCTTCATGGTCACTGTTGAAGAAGAAGAAGAGCTAGATCCGGAAGAGGATGAGGAGGCTGAAGTCAATCTTGAAGAGGAACTCATAGCCGCACTTGAGGAGCTTAGCATGGAACGCAAATCAAGTAAGAAAAATCTGAAACTTCTCCATGAATCTGAAAGTTCTATTATTGCTTTGAAAACTCAAGTAGAAGAATATAAAAGAATGGTAGAAGTCCTTGAAAACCAAATAAGTATGAAAAACGAAGAGGCTATGAAACTTGAAACTGAGATCGCTAGAGCAAAGGCTGAAAATTTGGAAAATAGCAAAAAACTCAAAGCGCTCCAAGCGATTGAAGGGACTATGAAACTCGATGAACTACTGAAAGTTCAAAGACCAGCCCACTTCAGATTTGGTCTAGGATTTGAGAAAGGTGAATCCTCTAAGATTGCACCTCCTGAAAAGAAAGAGTTTGTGAAGCAAGTCACTGCACCTTCTAACTCTATGAAGCCCACTCAACCTAGAAAGGAGTCCATTCCTGTTAGAAAGGTAATGAAGACTAACCAGCCACAAAGAAGATACAAATTCTATGGTTATTGCTTTCATTGTAATATGTTTGGACATAAAAGAGCTGATTGTAGATTCTATGTTAGAAACAGCCCACTTGTGACTAGGAACCCTTTTTCAATCCTAAACAGCCACAAAATTGAGTGCTATATATGTCATAATTATGGACACTTGGCTAGGGATTGTAGGTTGCCTATAGCTAACCAATTTCAGGTTGAAAAGAAACCCAAGTTAGTCAAGGCTTGGAGAGCAAAGCAAAGTGCAGAAAGTCCCAAAGAATCTCTCATTGTGCAAATGGCATTCAATGCACAAAAGAAGGCAGCACCATGGGTCCTTGATAGTGGTTGTTCAAGCCATATGACTGGTGATAAATAGAAATTCATCAAATTACAGCACTATGAAGGCGGTTCAGTGAAGTTTGGCAACAATGATGGTGCCAAAATCTGCGGAAAAGGTGTTATTCAGCTTATGGCAAACAAGATCAGATCGGAAGAAGTCTTATATGTGTCTGGATTGAGACACAACCTGCTTAGTGTGAGCCAGATCTGTGACAAGGGTCACGAAGTTATCTTCACAAAGAATGGGTTTGCCATCAAGAAGAGTAGCAACGGGAAAACAGTGGCAACTGGATCAAGAACTGCTGGAAATCTCTATACATTGTCAGATGGAGCTGAAAAGACCTGCTTGATGAGTCGGACAGAGGAAAGTTGGTTGTGGCACAAACGCCTTGGGCATCTAAGCTTTGATAACATGTCAAAGATTTGCAATTCAAAGGCTGTAAGAGGCATGTCTAAAGTTGAAAAGCCTTCCAATCCCATTTGCGACTCTTGCCAAAAGGGAAAGCAAACGAGGGTTATGTTCAAGTCAAAGGAGCATCATTCCAAGAAACCTCTTGAGCTAGTGCACACTGATCTCTGTGGACCGATGCGAACTCAAAGCACCAATGGAGATAAGTATTTCATGTTATGCATTGATGATTATACTCGTATGACATGGGTATTGTTTCTTAAGCATAAGCATCAAGCACTTGATCGTTTTAAAGTGTTTAAAGCACAGGTTGAAAATCAATTGGAAAAACGTATCAAGATTTTAAGGTCTGATCGTGGAGGCGAGTTCACATCTGAAGAGTTCACTAAATATTGTGAACATCATGGCATTCAAAGACAGTACTCAGCCCCTAGAACTCCACAGCAAAATGGAGTTGTGGAACGGAAGAATCGCACCGTACAAGAGATGGCTCGTACGATGCTAAGTGAAAGCAAGATGGCTGACAAGTATTGGAAAGAGGCAATTCATACGGCTGTATATATTCAAAATGGATGCTTGATGAGGCCACATGATGTCAAAACTCCCTATGAGCTATGGTTTGGAAGAAAAGCAACAGTGAAGCACTTCAGAGTCTTCGGCAGCAAGTGTTACATCAAGCGGCTCGAACAAAATCCGGGCAAATTTGAAGAAAGAGCTGACGAAGGTATATTTCTGGGTTACTCCTCTACTAGCAAGGCATATAGGTGTCTTAACAAAAGAACCAGAAAAATCATAGAAAGTGCTGATGTGAGAATAGATGAGAATATTGAATCAAAGAATGCAACTCATAATGACAGTCCAGTTTATGAGGACTCGAGTGAGATTGATGATGAGATGGCTGAATCTAATGATTCTGAGAAATCAAAGGATGACTCAGAAGATACTTCACCTAAGAAGCACAGCACTTGGGTAGAGCAACACCCTAAGGATCAAATCATTGGAGATCCTAAGGCAGGCGTTCAAACTAGACAAAGTGTAGTTAGCAATTACTCACTTGTGTCCACCATTGAACCCAAGACTGTGGCTGAAGCCAGTCTCGATGAAAGTTGGTTGAAATCTATGCATGAGGAGTTGGAGCAAATTGAGAAGAACTCCACATGGGAACTTGTTCCTAGACCTACTGATAAGAATGTTATTGGTACTAAATGGGTCTTTAGGAATAAGCTGAATGAAGATGGTCAAGTCATTAGAAACAAAGCAAGGTTGGTTTGTAAAGGCTATGCTCAAGTTGAAGGCATAGATTTTGAAGAGACCTTTGCACCGGTGGCTCGTCTGGAAGCTATTCGTATGTTTCTTGCATTGGCAGCATACAAAACCTTCAAGGTATTTCAGATGGACGTAAAGTCAGCCTTCTTGAATGGTTTACTTGAAGAAGAGGTCTACATTGAGCAACCTGATGGTTTTCTCATCAGCAAAAATTCAGATCTAGTGTGCAAGTTGAAAAAGGCTCTTTATGGACTGAAACAAGCGCCAAGGGCATGGTATGCAAGGCTGGATCTCTATCTCCGCAAGATCGGTTTTGGAAAAGGAATGGTTGATAGCAATCTTTATGTCAAAACTGAGTTAAGCAAACAGCTGGTTGTCATTGTTTATGTTGATGACATAATCTTTGGTGGCAATGATGAGGAGATGTGCAGGAATTTTGCTGAAGAGATGAAGAAAGAATTTGAAATGTCGATGCTTGGAGAACTAAAGTTCTTTCTTGGTTTACAAGTTCAGCAGCTGAAACATGGCATCTTCATATCACAAATGAAGTACATTAAGGAAATGCTGAAACGGTTCAATATGGAAGACAGCAAGCCAGTGAGCACACCAATGTCAACGAACACGAAGCTTAGCAAAGATGATAAGGCCTTGTCCGTTGATCATACCACCTATCGCTCTATGATAGGAAGCTTGCTCTACTTGACTGCTACAAGACCAGATCTTCTACAAGCAGTATGTATGGTTGCACGTTTTCAAGCAGCACCAACTGAAACGCACCTTACAGCAGTGAAAAGAATCTTTCGATATCTGAAAGGTACTATGGAGCTTGGTATCTGGTATCCCAAAGGAAAATCCTTCACTCTTGTTGCATATTCTGATGCCGATTGGGCTGGATGCGTAGATGATCGCAAGAGTACTAGCGGCGGCGCATTTTATCTTGGAGACAGATTAGTTGCTTGGCATAGTAAGAAGCAAGACTCAGTATCCCTTTCGACAGCGGAAGCGGAATATATTGCAGCGGCAACTTGTTGTACGCAAGTGTTATGGATGCGGCAAATGCTCTCTGATCTAGGAGTTCCTACAACGGATCCTACGCCGATCCTATGTGACAACACGAGTGCAATTCATATATCTAAGAATCCTGTTCAACACTCTCGAACAAAGCATGTAGCAATTCGTTATCATTTTCTTAAAGATAAAGTTGCTGATGGAGAGGTCAAGTTGGAATATGTTCCAACAACTGAGCAAGTGGCTGATATTTTCACGAAACCTCTGCCAAAGGAAGTCTTCGAGTATCTCCGGAAAAAGTTAGGAGTTACTCACTCTCCTAAACCGTAGGAGTTGTGCTTGAAAGGGGGAGCAATGCGTTCATTGAATATCCTATTCGCTCCTCGGTTTGGTCCCTTTGGACTTGTTGTCAAAGGGGGAGAGATGTTATGCTATGATAGCAAGGAGAGATGTTATGCTATAAAAGCTAGGGGGAGATTGTTGACAGTGCATGGTTGTTATTTCAGAATTTCAGAATTGGTTCCAAGTGAGTGTTGAAGTTCCAATAGTGTTGCCAACAATTCCAAAGGGGGAGATTGTTGGACTTTGAGATGACTTGAGAAGTCTTTTGATGAAGTGAAGAAGATAGTATCTCAAGTATTGATTTGAGTTGGAATTATTGTCAACACATTGTCACAAGCATGATGATAGTAGGCTAGTGTTGATAGAGCTGAAAAGAAGAAATCAAAATTGAAACAGTCAGGAATTCAGAATTCTTGAAGCAGAGCACTCGGTCGACCGGGCATCCCATGCGGTCGACCGAGCAAGAAGAAACCTGCAGAAACAGATTCAGGTAGCTCTCAGTTATTTTCGTGACACAGTGTGTCTTCGGTCGACCGAGACCCCAGGATGTCGACCGAGCGCGATAATTGTCTGTTTCCAGACAGTGTCTTCGGTCGACCGAGCAAGCAAGGATGTCGACCGAGCACGGGATCAGAGTTGCGCAGAAACAGAAGTCTTGCACGAAAATTCAGCACTCTTATCTAATTTGTTTGGGACTCTTTCTAAACGAATTGTAGCCTGTTTTGAATACAATTAAGGGTTACTATAACCTATATAAAGGCATGTATGGGTCGTTCTAAAGAGACACCAGAAGAGAGAAAGAAGAGAAGAGAAAAGAGAGAGAGTTTTTGAGAGAATAGAGTGTTGTTGCTGTGTGCTGTTGTGCTGCATCTTTCTACAGCAAGTGTGGACGAGGATATGTTCTTGAAGATGGTATTTCGTCCATAAGATAAGTGTCTCTCTGTTTATGTTTAATTTTCAATTTGTAAGGGATTGAGAGAGAGAGAATTGTAGAGGGGAAGGGCTGTAGACAGAGTTTATCTTCTATTCTGTTTTTACATCAAGTTGGTGCTTGGTGTTTGGGGTTTGGTGATCCTATCTGTGGGTGCAGATAAATTATAAGGGGAGTCGGTGCTTCCTAGATAGTTGATGCTATCTGAAACTAAGGGTTGGTGCTCTTTGTCATTGGTGTGACTAAATATATTCAGACCTGTACCGGATCGGTGTTCGGACGGTTTTGATCCGTGGACGTAGCCTTTTGGTGAACCACGTTAAATCTGGTGTCATTGTGTGGTTTGACTTGTTTTGTTGTTGAATTGGACCTATTTTTAGAAATCACTGATTCACCCCCCCTCTCAGTGATCGCGATATCCAACATAAATTTGGTAAAATACTAAAACTTAATGTCATTCATATTCTTTTAATTGAATATATGGTTATGTGCTTTAATTTATACAGCATGAATTCGAATATTTTCAATCCACTTGCGACCATCCTCAACCAGAACAAATTGGTGGGATCCAACTACGTGGACTGGAAAAGAAATCTGGATATTGTCCTGACTGCTTCAGGATACAAATATGTCCTTACCACAACCCCCCTTGATGAGCCTATGCCAGATGCATCACAGGAACAGAAAGACCTTTATGCTAAGTGGATCAAAGACGATGAGATGGCCAGATGTTATATTCAGGCATCCATGTCTAGTGTTTTGCAACACCAACATCAATCCTTTAAGACTGCATATGATATGATATCGAACTTAAAGGAGATGTTTGCGGAATAGGGCAGGCCTGCTAGGCAGGCAGCTATGAGCGTGCTTATAAGCACCAAGATGGCTGAGGGTACACCAGTACAGGACCACATGCTTAAGATGATGGACTCATTGAATGAGTTGGATATACTGGGTGCTGCGATTGATGTAGAATCGCAGATTGACATAATCCTTGAGTCGCTACCAGATTCATTCAACAATTTTAAGGTCAATTATAATATGAACAGAATGAATCTGACTCTAGCTGAGCTGTCTAGCCAGCTGGTAGCAACTGAAGGGATCATGAAAAAGCCAACTGCCCTGATGACAGAAAAGTCAAATGCCAAGTCCAAGCCGAAAGGCAAAGGGCGGAAAGGCAAGAAGAAATCTGTTCCCAAAGGTCCTAAAGCAGAGAATGGTGCTACTGGTGGTGTGGCAAAGGCTAAGGGTGCAGGTACAAAAGGAAAGTGTTTCCATTGTGGTATGACAGGACATTGGAAGAGGAATTGTCCTGATTATCTGTCTAAGAAGAAGACCCCAGGTATGATTGAGTCACTTGTTTCTGAAGTTAGTTTTGCAACTAGTACTTCAGAATCCTGGTGTGTTGACTCCGGTTCAACTAATCACATATGTAACTCGTTGCAGGGGTTCAAGGAAACCAGGAGGCTAAGTGATGGGGAAGTCATTGTCAACCTAGGATCTGATGCTAAGGCAGGAGCGGTTTCAGTAGGAGTTATTACTTTATGTTTTTCAGATAATAAATTAGTTTTGTCAGACACTCTATATGTACCGTCTTTACGACGGGATTTAATTTCAGTTTCTAGTTTGGTGAATAAAAGTTATTCTATTACTTTTGGTACTGAAGTTGTCATAAAGAGGAACGGTACTTTTATTTGTTCTGGCAAGGTAATCAATGGACTTTATCTGTTAACTCCCACAATGTATGAGATACATGATACCGAAACAATTAATAGACCATCATTAAAGAGGAAATCACCTTCATCTAATCCAACAAAACTTTGGCACCTGAGGCTAGGTCATATAAACCTAAATAGGATTGACAGGCTAGTGAAAGATGGTATCTTGCCTTCATTGGTGGTAGAACCAATGCCTGTCTGCGAGTCTTGTTTGGAAGGCAAAATGACCAAAAGACCTTTTTCATCTAAGGGCAATAGGGCCAAAGATTTATTGGAATTAGTGCATACTGATGTGTGTGGACCCATAAACGTTAGAGCCAGAGGAGGATATGAGTACTTCATCACTTTCACCGATGATTACTCAAGATATGGATACATATACCTTATGCACCGCAAGTCCGAGGCTTTTGAAAAGTTCAAAGAGTTTCGAGCGGAAGCGGAAAAGCAATTAGGTAAAATTATCAAGACTCTTCGATCAGATCGAGGAGGAGAATATCTTTCTGCTGACTTTATGGGATCCTTATCAGAGAATGGGATTCTATCCCAGTTGTCTGCTCCTGGTATGCCTCAACAGAATGGAGTAGCAGAAAGAAGGAACAGAACTCTTTTAGATATGATCAGGTCTATGATGAGTTTCTCAGGATTACCTATATTCTTTTGGGGTTTTGCCTTAGACACTGCAATGTACATACTAAACTTCGTACCATCTAAGTCTGTACCTATGACTCCCCGGGAGTTGTGGTCTGGGCGAAAGCCTAGTCTACAACATTTACACATTTGGGGTTGTCCGGCACACGTGCTGAAGGTTAAGACGGATAAGTTGGAAACAAGGTCGGAAGTATGCACTTTTATAGGATATCCCAAAGGAACTAAAGGTTGGTTATTTTATAATCCCAGAGAGCAAAAGGTGCTTGTCAGCACCAATGCGGTTTTTCTGGAGGAAGATTATATGAATGACCGAAAATCTTTAGAAAAGGTTATCTTGGAAGAAATTCAAGAGCAATCAATTCCAAATCCAAAATTAACCGAACTTGAAGAGAATCCACCCACACCTGACCCAGTTGTTACACCAGTGCCTCGTCGTACTGGGAGAATTATCAGACCCCCTGTAAGGTTCTCACTTTTGGGAGAGTCTTACGAGGCAATCCCAGAAGAGCAAGAACAAGATCCCTGTAACTATGATGAAGCAATCAACGACATAGACTCGGGACGTCGGCAAGAAGCTATGAAAGCTGAGATGGAGTTGATGTACTCTAATCAGGTCTGGACACTTGTGGACTTGCCTGCCAATATTAAACCTATTGGGTGCAAGTGGGTCTACAAGAGAAAGAGAGGACCGGATGGAAGAGTGGAGACCTTTAAGGCCAGGCTTGTTGCGAAAGGTTATACTCAGAAAGAAGGCATCGATTATGAGGAAACCTTTTCGCCGGTGGCCATGCTCAAGTCCATCCGGATACTCTTATCCATTGCAGCTCATCTTGATTACGAGATTTGCCAAATGGATGTCAAGACGGCGTTTCTCAACGGCCATCTTGAGAAAGACATCTATATGATGCAACCAGACGGTTTTGTAGCAAAAAACCAAGCGCAAAGAGTTTGCAAGCTGCAGAAGTCCATTTATGGACTGAAGCAGGCATCCCGGAGTTGGAACATCCGTTTTGACGAGGCAATCAAGTCATTTGGTTTTTGTCAAAATCCGGATGAGTCATGTGTGTACATGAAAACTGAAGGAGGCAGGGTAGTTTTTCTGGTATTATATGTCGATGACATCCTACTCCTAGGGAGTGACATAGGACTGTTGTCAAGAGTGAAAGTTTGGTTGGCTAAGACTTTTGATATGAAGGACTTGGGAGAAGCAAGCTACATCCTAGGGATTAAACTCCATCGAGACCGGAAAAATAGGATGATAGGCTTATCCCAAGCTGCATACATAGATAAGATACTAGTACGGTTTGCTATGCAAGATTCCAAGAAAGGTATCACACCTTTCAGGCATGGAATGAACCTTTCCAAGGATCAGTGTCCTAAGACACCTGAGGAAAAGGAACAAATGAGAGCAATACCATATGCTTCGGCTGTGGGTAGCCTCATGTATGCTATGCTATGTACTAGACCGGATATCTGTCATGCAGTGGGCCTAGTCAGCAGATATCAGTCTAACCCAGGGCCTGATCATTGGACTGCTGTAAAATGTATTCTCAAATACTTGAGAAGGACTAGAGATTACATGTTGATTTATGGCAGTAATGAGTTAATTCCAGTCGGATACACGGATTCTGACTTTATGTCAGATAAGGATTCCAGGAAATTAACTTCTGGATATGTGTTTACGCTTGGTGGCGGAGCTATTAGCTGGAGGAGTATTAAACAGGAATGTACCGCTGATTCCACCTCGGAAGCTGAATATATAGCCGCTTGTGAAGCAGCTAAAGAAGCAGTATGGCTCAAAAGATTCCTTCTGGAACTTGGAGTGGTACCTTTTGCGCGACAGCCGCTCACAGTTTACTGTGACAGCAGCGGGGCAGTCGCACAGTCCAAGGAACCCAGGAGCCATAAGAGCCAAAAGCATGTACAGAGGAAGTATCATTTGGTCAGAGAGATTGTGCAGAGAGGTGATATTGCTATCACTAAGATAGCCTCTGCAGACAATCTTGCAGATCCCTTTACTAAGCCTTTGACCACCAAAGTCTTTGAGCAGCATGTAGACGGGATGGGCATTAGATGCCACCCAGACTGGCATTGAGCCCAAGTGGGAGATTGTTAGTTTTATGGTCTCAATACCAGCATATGATGTAATAAATTGATTTATTTCTTTATTAATCAATATATTCATGCTTTCCATTGCATGAGATGAATGGTGTTTAACTATATACTTGCACATAACCAATGCGAATGACATAATGGTTCATGAGATGAACCGGGGTCCATAAGTATACTAAATATAATACATGTGTATGGATGAGTTCCACATACGGGAGACATGTATAATAAATCTTACACTTGAATATCTTCACAACCAGTGATGAGACTGGACTCTCATACTGACAAGGTTGCAGCATTTTGATCACTATGAGATAATGTGATTTGTCTCGATCATCAGAATGAAAGATTCTGGATCATAGTGCTGGTACATTGGATGTATTGAAGGACCATGAGAAGCACCTTATAAACACTGTCTTTATATTAAGGTCTTTTCTCATAATTTCCTAGCAGTAAGCTCTTAATCCTGAGACATTAATGAACTCAAGTTTCTATCTATTCATTTGCTTTGAATCACCAATGAGTGAGGCCAACTGTAGGTCAACACCTCGGTGATTTGGGTACGTGGTAGTAAAGCTGTGAGAACATTCAATGGTTAAGATGGAATCTATCTCTAATATCCCCTTGTGCCAATTAATGGATTTAATCATTGGTAAGTGTACACCCATTCCGATTAAGAGTTAATTGGAAAGGTACCATTGATCATTATAATTAATTGGGGCTCAAGGATAATAAGCTATGGATCTAGTTTGGAAGACAGGTCCAATTGATCCATGGATATTGATGGAGGGGCCTACTTGTGGTAATAGGGAAGTTTAGGGTCTTCTATGTAATTTTCTAAGACTGGAGTTCAATTGTATTTATATAGTGGAGTTATTTGCAATTAACTGTGGGCCCGGATTGCACATGAGATGTGGGGTCGCTTGTCCCAGTTGAAGCCATCTTTCTAAGGAATCCCTAGTGGTCCCCATACTAGCCCAATCATCAGACGAATACTAATTCTAGTTGAACTTTAAAAGGAAAGTTACTATTTCTATTTGAAGTGAGACTTCTAATAGTGGTAATAGTATGTTTCTAATTATTAATGGAAGTGAGACTTCTATTGTAATTAAGAAAGAGAAGAAAGTTACTAATTAATTTGGAAGTGAGACTCCTAATTAAATTAGTAAAGAGTAGTTTGCAAAAGCTATAAATAGGGACCAAAGGGGGCTTGGACGTCCACCCTTGGAATTCACGCCCAGCCCCCTTTGTGCAAGAGTTGCACTTCTCTTCTCTCTCTCTTCTAGTTCTTTTAAGTTCCTAGTTGTCTTCTCTTGAAGATCTCACCCATCTTCTTGAGAAAAGAGATTCTGACTCGGGTAATAGCGTGGAAGGCCATTGGGTTTTGGAGAAACCTATTTGATACGCGAAAGGATTCGTCATCAAAGAAAGTAGCAAATTCTCCATTAGAGCACAACCGAGCTCCAAAGGTATAATCTATTTTCTTGTATGATATAGATCTTTGTTGCATGTTTTATCTCCTAGATAGATTATATTACTGATCGTGATAGATGAGATAGAGGGTTTGCATCCTGGAAACATTGATAGCCCTATGGATAGTTGATCCCTGTATCAAGTGGTTCAAAAAGTTTTGAAACCTATCCTAGAGGCCCACCTAATTTCCAACATTTCCATCAGAGTTTCAATCCTCTGCTGGCCCTGTTCCAACTACTGGATGCGGGTGATCGCATCTTCTGGAGGTGGATTGCGGGGTGGTGGCTCAGAATTTGTAGCCAAGACATTCATCCTTCGTGATTCGAACGAAGAAACTGTCCTGGTGACTGAGCTGGGGCTCATTCTTTTTGAAGAAGAGCTTGAGGTAGGATCACTCTGCTGTCCTTTGCTTGAAGGAGCAGGGGATTCTTCTGAATGTCTTCTTGTCCTGGAGATGCTGCGGGTCATCGGACGTCGGACATGGATTTTTGTTGCTGATTTTTGGCGCCTTCTGGTTTTTCCAATCATATGGACGGCAGCAACTTGGTTGGGTCTTTCTTTTTCGACCCATTTGGGAGAGACTTGGAGTGTAGGAGGCTGGGTCCTTTGCTTCTCTAGTTCTTTTGCCGGTATGACGCGCGGCGGCGTATGCGACGGGCAATTTGAGCTTCGGTCAGCTCTGGCTGGGCTTTGACGATGAAGGATGTGCTTCCTCGGGCGCAGCAGCCGAGCCTGTCTTCTTTGCAGCTGGGCAAGGACAGGATGTGAACCCTGTCCTTCGCCTGTTGCAGCGAAGCTTTGAATTTTTGGAGTTCGGCCCCTGTAGAGATGAAGGGTCGAACTGCAGGTTTGTAGGCCTTAGCAGGTGCTTGCAGAGGCCTTGTGATGCATGACTTGATTTTGGGCTTGTAGGAATAAGCCGGCTCATGCTGGGATGACTTGGAAGTCAGGTTGGAGATGGGTTTCTCCTCTTTCATGTAGGCAAGAGGGTAGAACTGGTTCTCTTTGAGTGGGGCCAGGAATGCTGGCTTAGTGGATGTTTGGGACCTTCTTTGTTTTGGTGAAGGTCTTGGGGACCAAGTCTTGGGATAGACCTGGTCGTTTGCAGGTCGAGGCTTCGTGGGGGTGCCACGGGCTTCAGACCTGCTGGTGCTCGCCTTTGGTGTCACGGGAGTGACACGTTGAGAGGCGAGTTTCTGCTTCTTGGAGGGAACAGTTTGTTCCTCGGGAAGTGGGAATGGTCCCAGCGTCCCAAAGATGATAGTCCGGGGAGTCGAGGTCGACCCGGAGTTCAGAGAATTGCCGAGGGAGTTGATGCTTCGGCAGCTGATGGGACGCTTGTAAGTGCGCGTGGTTTGCTTCCGTTGAAGCATGAGTTGGTGCTTGTTTTCATCGAAAGTAATGGTTAGTGAAGCTGCAATTGTTAGTTTTCGAAAATTTCTGAAACAAAACCACATCCATTAGTAATCACAAGAATATAATGATCATAAATGGGAAGTTCTATGGTTTCGTCTTTTCAAATTGCTAGAGGAAGATGACCCAAGCAACATGAAGACGGCAAAACGCCATAGAGGGTACAATTGTTCTGATCGCAGGTATGGTAAGCCCAGAATGGGCATCCCAGTGACTGCTAGAAGCAATTGTGAACTTAAATTCGACTTATCGAGAAGCAGAGCTTGCTCGAGGTAAGAAGAATATAAAGTTGGAGTTACAGATGTGCCGGTCGCAATACAGTAGACCCTGAAAGGGCGTACTAGTACCGCTAGACACAAATGTTTTGAGACCGCATCTATGAGATGAGATTCTCTGTTTTGAAATGTCAAGATTGGATTCATCAAAGAGAGCAGATGGTATTCCGATCTGAACATGGGCTCAGCGATTTCCGCGAGCGCCAGTGCTCAGAAAGAAATGAACCATAATTTCTCGGATCTGAATCCAAAAAATGACGAGTTTTTTTTTTTTAAAGGCCAATATCGGGTTCATCAAAGAGAGCAAAAAGCACTCCAATCTGAACACGGGCTCAGCGATTTCCGCGAGCGCCAGTGCTCAGAAACGAGAAGACCAAGATTTCTCCAATCTAAACCCAAAATGACGGAAGTTTTTTTTTTTTTTTGAAGATTTTGAAGATTTTTTTTTAAAAAAAATCTTTTTTTTATATTATTATTTTTTTTTAATTTTTATTTTATTTAAAAAAAATCTTTTTGAAATTTTTTTTTATTTTTTATTTTTTATTTTAAAATTTTTATTTTTTAAAAAAATATTATTATTTTTTTAAAAAAATTTGTTTAAAAGACAAGAGAGTACACATAGGCCTCCTAACCCGGTCTTATGAAATCTTGATTGATAGAATTGCCCCCAGGTAAGGGTAGGATTACTTAATGAACCCGTTTGGATGACCCTTGCCTAGAACAGTCAAGCTGTCTCCACACTCTGGACAAGGCTTTTCTTTGAATCAACCATGATCAAAGAACACAGTTGGTTTAACCTTAGTGGTCTATGTCTTTTTTTTGTTTTATATATATATATATATATTTTTGATTTTTAATGAACTCATCGAAGAGAAACGATGGCCCAAAACCTTAGTCGAACAGGCTCAACATTTCTGCAAGCGCGATGAACGATAGGAACGGATCAAGGTTTCTCAATTTTGAATCCAAAATGAGAAATCTAAAAAAAAAATTTTATATATTTATATTTTTTTAGATCTTTAATGAACTCATCGAAGAGAAACGATGGCCCAAAACCTTAGTCGAACAGGCTCAACATTTCTGCAAGCGCGATGAACGATACGAACGGATCAAGGTTTCTCAATTTTGAATCCAAACTGAAAAATCTGATTTTTTTATTTTTTTGTTTTTGAAAAGAGAAAGAGTGGAAATAAATTCAAAGAATTAGAAATTTCCAAACAAAAAATCTCATCTCATTTTTTTTTTTAGATCTTTAATGAACTCATCGAAGAGAAACGATGGCCCAAAACCTTAGTCGAACAGGCTCAACATTTCTGCAAGCGCGATGAACGATAGGAACGGATCAAGGTTTCTCAATTTTGAATCCAAACTGAAAAATCTGATTTTTTTTAATTTTTTTTTTGAAAAGAGAAAGAGTGGAAATAAATTCAAAGAATTAAAAATTTCCAAAAAATCTCATCTCATTTTTTTAGATGCGGAATCCAACATAGGCCACCAATTATAAAGTAGCCAAGGAATCGAGAAAAGAAATATAAGCATAGAGCAAAATATATGATATGCAAATATTTCATTTCTAGCATCGTGTTCTCAAATAAACGAGTCCCACCGGGTGTGCCAGCTTGATGGACCGCGCTCCTGCTCGGTTCTACCGAGGTCGGTGGACGTGGGAGTCCGTCGGGTCCGACCCTTTCGTAACCGGGGGGCAAGGGCGTGCATCAACATTTCTTTTTTTTGTGTGGGTGTGCCAGATTTTCTATTTTACTTGGAATTGCAAGTGGTGATCCGGAGATCAACCTTCGCAAGTAAAAAGGAAATCAACTTCTTTCAAGTTTTCCATTGCACATATATTTAAGAAAAGAGACATTTTTTTGGTTTGCCGTGAAAGGCGATTTTTTTGGCATTTATAGCCGATTTTGGCGTTTATAGCCGATTTTTGGCGTTTATAGCCGATTTTGGCGTTTATAGCCGATTTACAATCCTTATCAATAATGAAAGACAAGAGTTGTGATTTTTGTCTCTTTTGAAAAAATACAAACTACAATGAAAAGCAAGAAAAGGAGGATCTAACTTCTCAGGAGATTATGGGGGACCCGTTTAGATTGACGGTCGCAAGCCATATGTGGGCTTCGCCATCATCCATGCAGATGAGAACAGAGGATGCTATTGATTCGCTTGGCTTGGCTATAACCTCAGGTTTTTAGAGAACAAAGATCAAAAGAAGGTCCTATGTCCAATGAAAAGCCGAGTAAACGGGCTTGAAAAGCCATGTCTAAGCCATTGGCGGCAGAAGGAGAAGGCAAGGACCTTGGGGGGGTGCCCCCCAAGGGACTTTTGTCACCTTGTAGCAGTGGTCGGTGTAGGATTTCCGCAGAGTTTTCTCTCTTAGATTTCTGATGCCTCTTTCTGTCTGAGTTTCCGGATTTTCTGCAGTCTATTGTCTGTGTGTCTGTTGTTCTTTCTTCTTGGAGAGCTCTCCTATTTATAGGCTTTTAGGTAGCCATTTAGGAGGGTTTATGAGCCTTGATTGTCATAAAGCTACATAAAGGGAGGAGTTACAAAATTGAATTCTTTATTTTGTAACTCCTTTTTCTTGGCTTCTGATTGGCCGGAGGAGATTGAGGGCATTTAATCGCCTTTAATCGCCATGATGGGAGGAGTTTCATGGGTTAAATGCCATGAATCTCTTGACTTGTAACTCCCGGATGCTTGCGTCTGATTGGTCCATCCAAAGAAATGGATTAATGACTGTAGTAAAGCTAGTCAATTAATCGCATTAAGTGGTCGCCGAGCAGTTGAAGAGTCGCGGGCCGTGCCATGTCTTTTGGGATTCTTCTGGCGATGATCATCGATTGATCTTCATGTAGATCGACATCAGATGACCATGTAATTTCAGGTGTTTGTTGCCAACAGCAGGTCGGTGCCATCTGTCCTGTCGATTTCTCGATCGGTCGGGTAGAAAGCACACTTTTTTTTGGTTGACCGGGTGGCGATCAATATTGTTTTCGATACTCTTGATGATTGACCCGTGTTTTGGACGGATGTCAGAGGATTTGGTGTCTCAAAAGTATGAATTTTGGAAAATACCAGAGGCTGGGCGCTTCGAATCGCGAAAAAACGGCGAAAACCTGGGTTTCGGGGTTTTCCCCCTTTTTGTCCCGTTTTGTGTCCATTTTTGCTGTTTTTCGATTCTTTTTTCTTCTGTATTTTTCCTTGACATTTTTGACCATTTATTGGCCTGATTTCCCTGTAGGAAACCTGATGAGAATCCTTGCATTTTATTTTGCAAAGTTTCCAATTTCCTGAGAAAGCCGAAGACTTTGTCGCGCAGAGCTGCCGATTTTCCGTCAGAAGCTGAAACTGGGTCAAACGATGTCGGAATGACCTGAAATTTGGTGTGAAGCCTCCTGAGCAATAAATAAGACCAACCATAGGCTTTTGTTTGAGTTTTTAAGCCGTTTGGGGTCCTATCACCAGTAGACTCGCTTTTGTCGAGATGAAGATGTTGCAGTTTGATGTGCGGTCAACCGATGTCCGATTGACTTGAAATTTGACAGGGAACCTATTGGAGTCATTTTAAGATGATCCATAGGCTCTGTATTGGAAACCATGGTCCTGGAGAGCTTTGCCGCCGAGAGGCCTGATTTGGCTTCCGAGCGTCAAACTATGGTCAAATGTTGTCGAAATGACCTGAAATTTGACGTGTAGCCCTTTATAAGCATTTTGAAGCCGTCCGTGTGCTCTATCTGATGAGTAATGGCCTCGGTGGTTCTCGCCGCCGAGAGGCTTGATTTAGCTGTACGAGGGTTGATGTAGGGTCAAACATTGTCGGTTTGACTCGGAACTTGACGTGGAGCCTTTTGGAAGTATTTTGAGACCATCCATCGACTCTGATCGAAGATTTGGTGTCTCCGATGCTTTTGCCGCCGAGAGCTCCTTTTCGGCTGTCGGAGAAGCAAAGTTAGGCTAAATGATTTTGAAATGGCCCGAAACTTCTTGTGTACTCCTCTTTTGGCTGTCTTGAAGGATCTTGCAGTTTTTGTTTGATTCTGACAAGATTTGATTTTTGGAAGTAGCATTGTCTATTTATGGCAGGTTGCGACTTCATGTAGCTCTTTGGATCTTGAAGAGGCAAAGTGACATTTTTGGTGTCAACAAGGAGCTCGTCCAAACCGTCGTGGGAAGACGTGCAGCAAAATTGTCAAGGAGTCACTGAAATGAGAGGGAAGAAGGGGTTGAAATGCAGAGTGTAGGGAGAAAAGTCGAGGAGTCCAGGAAATGGGCGTTTTAGGGAAAATGCAGAGTGTAGAGAGAAAAAACTGGAGTATTTTACACTAAAGTACTGTGTGTATAGAGTTGCAGTGTGTGGAGAGCCATTTTCAGTGTGCAGGTAGTAGCTCTCTTTATAGAGCTATCAAATGTTGATAGGATAAAATAGGAAACAGCGGATCCGGACTCCAACGACTTAATGCTAATCATGTGTGGCACACACACGGTTTAAAAACCTCAAGAGTAAGTTATTTGTGAAGTAGTAGTATTCAAGTCTATCTACCGGGATGAAAATTAGATTCGTGCTCGTCCTAATGTAAAATCAAATTTAAAATGGCCTTAAAAATTCTATATAATTAATAATATCTCTAAATTAAAATTATACATCAATGATAACCCATTAAATTAAAATCCTAAATCTAAAAATAATCCTATATCAATCTAATGAGAATAAAGTGCTGCAATCAAAAGAACCAATTGAAAGCAATTAAATTCAATAACAATAATGAAAGAAATTCCAAGGATATACAATCCACTTCTTCCTAATAATTCAACATACAAGTAGCTCCAAATCTCCCTTTGAAATAAGTTGTTAATTTATTTCAGATAAAGAAACGAGAATTATGTATTTTATACAATCAACTTCAAAAATAATATTTAATCAATATCCAGCACACATGTTTTTTTGCATTCACCCACCGGGATCCAAGCCATTCTATATATCTAAGAGAAGAAATAAGAAATCAAAGAATGTATAGAGTGAAGCTACTTACAATCAAATTGAAATTGCTAAATAAATCATCCTCTAATTTTGTCTATGCGTAAAATCAATAAAACTACAAAAGTTTCACCATTCATATCAGAAAAAGAACCTCAACCTTCCATTTTTTTCCAAAAAATACAGCGTTACTGAGCTTCAATGAAGAGAAAAACAAATACAGAGATAGATGGAGTGGGTTTGGGTGTGTAATGATGAGTGGAGAGTGAGAGAGTGGGACGTCCCACTTCGGAAAATGGAATTGACGGGGAATGGGAATGGGAATGGGAATGGGAATGAGTGCAAAAGACAGCTAACATGGGATTTTTATAATAATTTTGATAGTGAAGTGACTTGGGGAGTCTTGGCATATAAAAAAAACAAAAAGTCTACATGGACTAACTCATGGAGTTAGTCCATGGACTAACTCCATGATTCTCATCCAAATATTGGATGAGAATATCCAATATTTGGATGAGAATCATGGAGTTAGTCCATGGTTCTATCCATGAGTTAGTCCATGTAGCAGGACTCATAAAAAAATTCTCGTCTAAGTGGACGCAATTGGGGTCGTCACCAAATGGGCCCAAGCCCAGTAATACATTTGGGCTCGTTTATGTACAAATTGGATTCAAGTCCTATAGACAATAAATAAAATTAAGGCTTAACCTATTATCCATGAGGATATGTCAAGGGAGAGTAGATCCTTGTTAAAAATGATGTTTTAGCCAATTTAATACAAACCATTGCATTATGTTAAATTTAGAAGCACTACACCAAAATAGGATATTAGTAACGCTCAAGGTTTTTGGTAAGTAACGGTTTTTAAGTGTAACTAATTTCCTAACGTTTTATGGGCGTTAACATTGATTTTAAAGTGTTACATTAATTTTATTCGATTTAATAATTATTTTGTTATGGTATCTTTATATTTTCCTAACATTTTACGGGCGTTGATAAACCGTTACTTACCAACAAAAGTAGATTTTGACTACCAATTTCAAAAAAATAATTTCCGCCCGCCAAATGCCCTTCTCCTTTCGCGCCTTGATTTCAGACTCTCTCCCTCTATAATATATATTTTCCATTTTATTTCGCTCATCCCTCTCACGCTCTCTCCCTTTCTGGCCCATCCCTCTCTCCCTCGATCTCTCCCATCCCTCTCTTCCTCTTCCCGGAATCTCTCTCTTAGGCAGTGCCCACCCCCCTTCAGCAGCTTCGTTCTGCTCCATCGCCAGACCCATCTCGACCCTCCCATCATCTTCTCCTCTCCATTGCCGGACTGTGCGTCGATGCGACTCCACGCCATCGCCCAGGTGCGTTCTCAGCCAGCGAGCCCTTGTTCTTCCAGCGTCTAAGATTCTATTTGTCACCGACTGTTCAAAGGTATGCTTTTTCGGATGGTCCCCTCCACGATTTCTCTATTCTTTTGTCATGTTCTGGTTGTGTGCTTTGTGCCCTTGCCATCCCTCATGCTGAATATCTACTTTCCATATCATTTATTGCATTCTAAGACGGATTTGTATAGAAGAAACATGAGAATTTCAAAAGTGCCCTAAAAAGGGCCGAAATTCATTTTGGACGGCAATATGCTCCGGGATGAACAGGGTCCATACTATTGGTTGCGGTTTTTACATGGTTCCCAAACACAAATGCATGTTCTTGTCATGGCTATCGTCCACCAAGAATTTGGTTATCGAATTTTAGGGCAACCATTTGTTTGCTGCAGATGGAGTTGAAGTGGTGTAGATTATGTACAGAGCACTGCCAATCTTGGCAATGTGTTGGGGTTGTGGGAAATCTGTAGAGGTCTGATTAAAACTGAAATGGGTCATTCTTAGTTCTCTGGCTGATTTTTCTATGTCAGATTAAAGCACCCATCCTAGGGAAATGTTGAAGTAGTATGGTTAGACAATGAAAGACCTGCAGAGAATTTCCACCAAAGTGCAAAATCTTCCTTTTTATCTAATAGGAGATGGATTACAATCACTCCTCTTTTCCTCATTTTACTGATTGAATTTTTTATAGTATATTTGTTTTCCATATCCAAGCAAGGATACAAGCTTAAATATGGAAATCCTTGTAATGTGGTTGGGTAAGGAGCCATGCTATATATCAGGTAGGGTTTCTTTCTCTCTCTATCTCTCATATTCTTCTTGAATCCATTTCAAAACAGAAGAAAAAAAAGTTGCGATTTTGGGTTTCTGAATCCATTCCTTTTATCTGCTATTCAGTGGCAAAAAAGCAGCTTTCTTGATTTGATTAATCCTTTCTCTGCAGCTTCAATTTCATAGATTCGATTATTTTTCTCGCTATCGAAAGGATTTTGGTTTGTTTTTGTTAGATTGGAGGAGATGCCGTTTGGAGATAGGCCAGGAGACAAGAATGACTCGCGTTACTGCGGAGTCGAGACCGAGTTCGATGATGACGTGCCTCGGGTTTCGGCTCTCAATCTATCCCAAGCCTTCGATTTCGTTGTTGCTCCTTTGGTGAGTTGGGGTTGATTAGACCTCCCCCTCATTTCATTTGCAATATGCTTTATAGCATTGTTCATAGGCCTCTTTGATGTTGTTGTTCTTCTTTTGTTTTGTGTTGTTCTTATCAAGGCCTTGTTGTTTCTCTGTTTTTTTTTTCAACAATGGGATTTATCTTGACTGTTAAGAATTTGAAAAAAAAGATGATTTCTTTGCTACATTCATAATTTTAAGAACAGGCAATGATTCTTTCCATTTTTGGATATAATGGGTTGAATTGAATCTACTTTGAAATGATGTTTCCAAATTGCCATGCCATATTTCATTGTTTTTTTAATGCAATGAGCTCCCAAAAGACTGTTAAAATTGAAGACTTTGAATGGATTAGGAACTTTTGGGTAATTGTTATGTCAGCCTTGGCGGCACTGGATTAAATCACTTCTCTGTTATCATGGAAGATGATGTGCTTTGATGTAATTTTGTTGCTCTACATTCTTCTGACTGATGATTTGTTGGGTCAGATAAAGTTCCTGAGTTAGTGTTGAAATATGCTAATCATGGAAGAAAGAGTGCAAGCAGCGAGGAAATAAAACTTTGATATGGTGGCGAATTAGCCAGTCACATAACAGTCTAAATGAGGTGACCTCCATGCTTGCCTTGAACTCTGACCAGTCTCATGTAATGCACACATTTTTTTTAATCGATTTCATTTTGAGTCTCTACAGGACAGCCTTCACTTTACTTGGTTGGGAGGTTGGTTGTAATTTGTTGCTTAGATGGGCTGAAAATGTTCCCCTCAATTTGATCCCTTTGGATGCTTCCTCAACCCGCTGCCATAGCCAATTCCTACACACACACCTCTCTCTCTCCCTCCCTCTCTCTCTCTCTCTCTCTCTCTCTGCCCAATGACAAGGAAATGGGTATTAAATAGAAGTGAACCAAGTGCTATAGATTTTCTTTTAAGGCTCTCCTATCTTCTTTGCATTTCCATGAATGCCCTCACTTCATACAAATATGACCAAGATAACCCTTATCGCATTTTTGGTAGGGTTGAGTTCAGGTTGGGTTGAGAAACTGATTTAACTGTGGGGAAAACTCATGCCTGACCCATTTATGAATCTGATATCATGAATGTCAATCAAGATCCTACATGGAAGAAACATGAGCCAACTCCAATCCTAAATTATCATGTTAGGAGTGGGTTAGGTGGATAGGTTGATGTGCAGTGAGATTGTAGGAATTCCTAGAATACAATATGCTTAGGTGGCCATGGATTAGAGGATTTGAGGAATGAAGATATCAATGGTGAAATAGTGGGGTGTGGAATATCTTTAGAATTTGGTGGAATTTGATAAATTCCTTTTACTACAAAATACAGATTTTAAGGGATAGGAACTTGTCCCCTCCTTCCTCAGGATTTGTGATCATTTCAACCCAAAATTCCAACAAAACAGACCTTTAGTCCCTTTTTTTCCCTGGTTGGGTGATGTGAATTTGTGTTGGTAGTTCTTCTGCTAATGATTCTATGTTAAGACTCAGAATTCTGTGCAATGTAGGTGGGTGTTTGAGAAGAAGGGAAGGTGGCTTCTTTCTTGAAATGGAAAATTGTGGGGACTTATTGTTGGATCTTGGACTCGACAAAAGGAATAGCAACATGGATCTATGTAAGTTTCTGAAGTACTATGTAATAGTCTTGCCAAATCTTTTTTTCCTTTGAGAAAATGAATAGCAGCATGGAACTCTATTTATCTGGTCATACCTTTGTTCTGAATTATGGTGACTGATGTGTGTAGTTACTTCTTTCTTGTAGCTCTATACAGATGTGGTGATATTGATATTTTTCTGTCCTATTCTTCCCAGTGTATCATCAACCATCAAGTGCTTCCCTTGTGCATGTTGTTTGAGGGGTTTTATCATATCAACCTTCTCTCATTTAACAAGCTGGTTTTAATCTTTTTTTTTTTAATATCATGTTTAGGAACTGATGGACCGCGCCCCGAATGCTCGGGTTCCTACCGAGGTCGGCGGACGTGGGAGTCCGTTTGGTTCCGACCCTTTCGTAACCGGGGGGCAAGGGAAGTGCATCAACATTTCTTTTTTTGTGGGTGTGCCAGATTTTCTATTTTTACTTGGAATTGCAAGTGGTGATCCGGAGATCAACCTTCGCAAGTAAAAAGGAAATCAACTTCTTTCAAGTTTTCCATTGCACATATATTTAAGAAAAGAGACATTTTCTTGATTTGCCGTGAAAGGCGATTTTTTTGGCATTTATAGCCGATTTTGGCGTTTATAGCCGATTTACAATCCTTATCAACAATGAAAGACAAGAATTGTGATTTTTGTCTCTTTTGAAAAAAATACAAACTACAATGAAAAGCAAGAAAAGGAGGATCTAACTTCTCAGGAGATTGTGGGGGACCCGTTTAGATTGACGGTCGCAAGCCATATGTGGGCTTCGCCATCATCCATGCAGATGGGAACAGAGGATGCTATTGATTCGCTTGGCTTGGCTATAACCTCAGGTTTTTAGAAGACAAAGACCAAAAGGAGGTCCTATATCCAATAAAAAGCCGAGTAGACGGGCTGAAAAGCCACATCTAAGCCATTGGAGGCAGGAGGAGAAGGCAAGGACCTTGGGGGGGGGGGGGGTACCCCCCAAGGGACTTTTGTCACCTTGTTGCGGTGGCCGGTGTAGAACTTCCGCAGAGTTTTCTCTCTTTTTCCTTTCTCTGGATTTCTGTCTGTGTGCTTGTGCTTTTTTCTCTGATGTTTCTGATGTCCTTTCTTCTTGGAGAGCCCTCTTATTTATAGGCTTTTAGGTAGCCTTTTAGGTGGGTTTATGGGCTTTTATTGTCATTAAGCCGCATAATGGGAGGAGTTACAAAATTGAATCGTTTATTTTGTAACTCCTTTTTCTTGGCTTCTGATTGGCCGGAGGAGATTGAGGGCATTTAATCGCCTTTAATCGCCATGATGGGAGGAGTTTCATGGGTTAAATGCCATGAATCTCTTGACTTGTAACTCTCGAATGCTTGCTTCTGATTGGGCCGTCCAAAGAAATGGATTAATGACTGTAATAAAGCTAGTCAATTAATCGCATTAAGTGGTCGCCGAGCAGCTGAAGAGTCGCGGGCCGTGCCACGTCTTTTGGGATTCTTCTGTTGATGATCATCGATGGATCTTCATGTAGATCGACATCAGATGATCATGTAATTTCAGGTGTTTGTTGCCAACAGCGGGTCGGTGCCATCTGTCCTGTTGATTTCTCGATCGGTCGGGTAGAAATCACACTTTTTTTGGTTGACCGGGTGGCGATCAATATTGTTTTCGATACTCTTGATGATTGACCCGTGTTTTGGACGGATGTCAGAGGACTTGGTGTCTCAAAAGCATGAATTTTGGAAAGTACCAGAGGCTGGGCTCTTCGAATCGCGAAAAAAACGGCGAAAACCGGGGTTTCCGGGGCTTTCCCGGCGACCCCGGGTTCCAAGGTCGCCGGCGACCCTGGCCCAGGGTCGCAGGGGTCTGCGACCCTGGGGGGTTTTCCCCCTTTCGTGTCCCGTTTTGTGTCTGTTTTTACTGTTTTTTCTGTTCTTTTTTCTTCTGTACTTTTCCTTGACATTTTGACCATTTATTGGCCTAATTTCTTTGTAGGAAACCTGATGAGAATCCTTGCATTTTATTTTGCAAAGCTTCCAATTTCCTGAGAAAGCCGAAGACTTTGTCGCGCAGAGCTGCCGATTTTCCGTCAGAAGCTGAAACTGGGTCAAACGATGTCGGAATAACCTGAAATTTGGTGTGAAGCCTCCTGAGCAATAAATAAGACCAACCGTAGGATTTTGTTTGAGTTTTGAAGCCGTTTGGGGTCCTATCACCTGTAGACTTGCTTTTTGTCGCGATGAAGATGTCGCGGTTTGATGTGCGGTCAACCGATGTCCGATTGACTTGAAATTTGACAGGGAACCTATTGGAGTCATTTTAAGATGATCCATAGGCTCTGTCTTGGAAACCATGGTCTCGGAGAGCTTTGCCGCCGAGAGCTCCTTTTCAGCTGTCGGAGAAGCGAAGTTAGGACAAATGATTTTGAAATGGCCCGAAACTTCTTGTGTACTCCTCTTTTGGCTGTCTGGAAGAATCTTGCAGTTTTTGTTTGATTCTGACAAGATTTGATTTTTCGAAGCAGCATTGCCTATTTATGGCAGGTTGCGACTTCATGTAGCTCTTTGGATCTTGAAAAGGCAAAGTGACATTTTTGGTGTCAACAAATGCCCCCTCGAGGTACAGCGGCGAGTTGCTTAACTTTTGTAGTCGATGTGCCTCGAAGAGATTTTTGAAGGAGAGCCTGTGACTTGACCAAGAGTCTTTGAGCAGTCTTTCTTTTTGGTATTTGTAGCCTTTTGAGCTTCCAGGGGAATTTTATGGTAGTGAAAGGGATCACGTACCATCTCGAGGCAAAGTTTTGAAGATGACATTAGGGATGTGGATTTGGGTTTTGACCTTGTGACCTAACAGGCTATATGTGGCATGTTAGGGGGTCGGGTTTGGTTTTGATCGTGTGACCCAACAAGCTGTATGTGGAATGTTGGGGGATCAATTTTGGTTTTGATCTTGTGACCTAACAGGCTGTATGTGGCAAGTTAGGGGATCAGGTTTTGGTTTTTGGTTTTTGGTCTTGTGACCTAACAGGCTGTATGTGGCAAGTTAGGGGACCAGGATTTGGTTTGATTTTTGTGGAATGTCAATTTCAAGATTTTGGCTCAATTTGGTAGATGAGGCTGGATGGTTTGATTTTTGGAAGCTCATGGGGCTTGGAATTTTCTTTTGTATGGTCCAATCAACTCAAAAGAGGCATGGAACCATTTTTGTATGCTCTTGGTAAGAGGGATTTCTCTTTGACTAAAAGCCCAAAAAAATTTTCTTTTTTTTTCTTTTTTTTTTTTTTTGTGCCTAGGTGGTCAAACCTGGCTCATATGGGCTAACCCATGGGACCTTAAGCTTTTGAAATGGCTTAGATCTCATATGGTGTCATTTTTGTAAAGAATATCCAAAAATATCTCATTTGGATAGAGAATATCCAAGAATATCTTTACTTGGAGAGAATCTCTCATGATCCCTTTATTTTTGGGATAGAATATCTCAAGATATCTTTCTTTTTGGGAAAGAATCCGTCATAGATCTCTTTTTGGGAGAAAATCCTTCAAGATATCTTTCTTTTGGGAAAGAATCTTTCTAATCTCTTTCTTTTGGTAAGGTTACTAATTAGTAACACTTACCTCTTTCTTCTTTGGTTTGCTCTCCTCTATAAAAGCAAGGAGAAGGTTGGATCTCTTGCTCTTATTACTTTCTTTTGCAATAATCTCAAGAGGGCTTCAAGACCAAGAGTTCTTCTTCTTCAAGATCTTCAAGACTTTTCTTCTTCTTCTCCATCAATGGCTTCAAGTAAGTTCTCCTTTTTTTTTCAAGAAAAAACTCCATTGTAGGAAAAATAAAGTTCTTTCTTTTTTTTTTGTTTCTTTCTTTTCTTTTCTTCTTTTTTTCTTTTCCACGTGTTTGCCCCCCTTTTTTTTCACACGGTTTTTTTTTTTTTTTTTTGCTTTCTTTTCTTTTTTTTTTCATGTTTTTTTTTTGTGGGCCGTACGGACAGATCCGTACGGATCTGGCCGTACGGCCACGTGGCCTGTGGGCCAGCCCTCTTTTTTTTTCTCTTTTTTTTTTTTTTTTTTTTTCTTTCCCTCCCCCCTTTTTTTTTGAGAGAGTTTCTTTTCTTTCTTTTTTTGTTTTCTTTCCCCTCTCTTTTTTTTTTGAGAAAGTTTCTTTTCTTTTCTTTTTTGTTTTCTTTCCCCTCTTTTTTTTTGAGAAAGTTTCTTTTCTTTTTTTTTTTTTGCTCATCATGACAATGCATTTTTTTTTTGTTTTTTGCAAACCAAGATGTTCATGCATGCATTCAATTTGTAAATTAAATTTGTAGCATGATGTGATAGCATACCTGAAAGTTTTTGCAAATTTGGGAATTTGGAGCTCGCAGTGATGTTGAGCCCTTCCTGATTTTGCGGAGACTTTGAGGTTTCGAATGTTTTGGAGTTTCGGAGCTCGCAGCGATGTTGAGCCCATCTTCAAGCTTTCTATTTCTTTCGGGATAGTTCCTTTTCTTCGGAATTGCCCCGTCATCATGTCAAAATCTCGCCAGATTTTTTTTAGCGAGATTCTGTCATTTGATGTTTGATCTTTTTCTTTTTCATCCTTTCAGGTGGTTCCTCCAGAGCGAACAAGGGTAAAGAGCCTGCTACAAGCGTACCTCGTCGATCTTCTAGATCTTCTAATCCGGCCGTTCAGCAGGCTTTTGAGAAGGTCCAGTATGTTGAGAGAAATATGGAAGAGTGCGACTCCCTCAACAGAGATGAGATGAGGCAGCGACTGATTGCTCTCAAGGGAGAGGAATTCTATAAGATCATGGTAAGCAGTCGTCCATGGGTGATGGAAGATCAGAGCGTTTTGCCCAAGCCTACCTTCTTCTTTGGTGATGCAGTCCCTGATGACATGACATACCAGAGGAGATGTTTTCAGTTTTCCTTCACAGCAGATGTTGAGAAGAAGACTGTTGCTACCCGGTCGACGTTTGATCGCACCGTCTCGATTCTGAGCCTTGCCCCCACGTGCCCTAAGAGGGAAGATCCTCCAAGCTGGGTGAGAAGGACAAATGTAATCAAGACCGGGGTTTTTGTTGGCGGTTCTCCTGGATATACGGAGAGGTCGCCTGTTGACATGGACCTGTTGATGCCATCCAACGGCTACCAGGGCTCTGATTATCCGTCGGTCGATTTGAGACCGGTGGGCCTTGGTATTTTCAGTGGTGACGGCAGCAATTGGATCAAGCCTTTCCGACTTCGTGGCCGCTTCAATGCTGACTCCGAGTGGAAGTCGTGGACTGATCGCATCCTGCTGATTGGTGGCGCTGTTTTGAAGGAAGCCGGGATTTTTGATGCGGTCCGCGCCTTTAGGGAGACCGTGATCTTTTCCGACGAGGCCTTCATGGCTATGCTGGAGTCATTCCTCCCACAAACCAATACCTTCGTTGTGACGAATGGTGAGATTGGTTTTTCTTTGAAGGAGCTGAGCGCCATTACTGGATTGCCCATCCTCGGCAAACTCTATGAGGAGTTTATGCCGATTGACAGCGTCCTCGAGGGGCAGTCTGAGGAGTTCAGGCTTCTATACTTTCAGCTTGTCGCCTTCTATGATTTTTTGAAGGAGAAGGGGGGTTTGAAAGTTAGATCCAGCAGTTGGAAGAGTTTTAGCTCTTCATTCCCCAACTTTTTTGATAGCAGGGAGCCTTCTGATAGCGTGACCCAAGAAGCCGGAGCTCAAGATCCAAGTTCAAAGAAGATCTTGGCCATGCAAGAAGAGTTGAGAGATTTCTGTGCAAGTACAAATGCCATATGTCCTGACATTGCACTGCGGAGAGATCTCGCTGTTTACCTCACTTATTGGCTTGGTGAGGCTGTTTTTGCTGGAGGAGATGGAACGCACATCAGGCCGCATTGTATTTTCCCGGCTTGTCAGATGGCATTTGGAGAGCAGCTTGCTTTGGTGCCAGCTCTTTACTCCTACTTGTGTACCGAACTGCAGGCTGCTGCTTTTCTGGTTCGGCTTGGGCTTCCCATGAATAGGGTATTTTCAGCCCATATCTTTTATTCGTGGTATGTATACCACTGTCCTGGCTTCCATCGGCTGGGTGCTGCACAGGATGATGATCCTCTGATGATTCGACTGGTTAAGGGCAAAGCCGTTTCCGAATCACTTTTGTTTGCCCGCATGAGGATCCGACGGTTCAGGGACGTCGAGATGGGGCAGTCTTCAGTGAAGCTTTCTCCGGAGTTGCGGAAGAAGGTTTTTGATTTTGGTGCCTCCCGAGACTCTACCAGGGCGGGGTCGGGAAGGCATTATTCCTTGACAAATGCAGAGAGAGAGTGGCTTTTCAGCATACGTGTCGGCACGATGGTGTACCGCAGACATCTTTTCGTCGACATCCAACCGTATGTACCCTCTCGCTTTGCTTTACAGCTGGGCTTTTCTCAAGGCATTGTTGGAGCGCCTTCAAGCATGGTGAAGCGCTTTGGAGGCTTACAGGACGGGAGAAATGTATGGGCTTTCTATAGTGCTGAAGACACTACAGCCATGATTTCTTATCCTGTGTTGCTGACTTCCCGGACTGCCGGCTTTGCGAAGTGGTTCGCGGAGAGCTTTTCGGCATATCGGGGGCTTTCCAAGAAGGAGCTTGATGTGAAGCTGGCATCTGGAAAGGGCCTTGGAAAGTCGGATGGCATCCGGCGAGAGGAAGTTTGGGCCTTCCTTTCTGGAGAGAAGCACAAGATAGGCTTTCTCGGTGACCAGGGCGTCATTGGTTCTGAAGCTGTTCGAGAGATACTTGATGAGGCTTTGGAGCAGCTAGAACAGGAGGAAGCCGAACTTGGTGCTTGGATGCAAGCGGCACAGAGGCAAGCTTCCGTGGAGTCTACTGGCAAGAGCAGACCATCCAGTGAGGAGTCGAGTGGGAAACCTGACTCTGACAGCGGGGTAGGTTCTTCTAAGAAGCGAACCCGCCGGAGTAAGAGGGGGAGGAGTCATCATCGCAGCAAGGGGCAGCATGAGGACTCTCCTGACTTGGAAGTTCCTCTTACTATCAATGAGGATGTGCCAGTGGATGCTGACGAGCCTCCAGAGAAGAGAAGCCGAGAAGAAGAGACCGTCGGTGAAGGTATGATTCTTCCTTTTTCTCTTTCCATTTCTTTTCATGGGATTTTTTCCATGTTATGATTTGCTTCTTGTTTCTGCTTTTCTTCTTCTTTTTTTTTTAGCAGAGGAAGACTCGGTGATGCCTGAGGTCCCAATCGATGAGGTGGTGATGGATCCTGTTGAGGCACCTGAAGAAGAACCGAGGGACTCTGGAGTAAATCCAGAATCTCCAATTGGTACGACTTCTTTTGCTCTTTTTTTTTTTGAGTTTGTGACTTGGTTTGCTAACACACATTTTTTTTTTTTGTCAGCTGACTTGCCACAGGGTTCTGATGACTTTGAACCATCGATGGACGCAGATGTTGATGATGCTTCTGATGAGTTCATGGAGGAAGAAAGTGTTCCGCCAGTCGTCGAAGAAGGTATTTTGTAGTTATAACTCTGATAATGATTTTCAAACAGGGTCATATTCATACCTTTTTGTGTTTCCTTTGCAGGTTTTGAAGTGGCAGAGGAGGGTCCGTCGCTTCCAGAGCAAGGGATGCCAGAGGTTAATCCAGAGGTAGAGACTCCTGGGACCAGTTCTGACAATGTTGAGGAGATTCCTCGCGCTGAGATTCCTTCCCGAGCAGGAGCAGCTTCAACTGGAAAGAGTTCTTTTGTTACTCTTTCAACAGATGATGACATGAGCAGCCGACCAACGGAGTTGGGCGAATCTTCAGCTGGGCCATCTCTTCTTTTTGCGAAGAAGGTGGTGGTGCGAGTTCTGAGCTCTTGGATTGAGACTCTCTTTTCTGGGCACTTGGAAGCCGGATTTAGCATGATCCAGCATGTGCGTGAGATTCTCGGTGACGCTGAAGAAGCTGGTTTGGATGTCACATATGCCAGGGCGATTGTTAATAGGATCATTGAGCTGGGTGACAAGTGGTTTGAGACCATGGGTTTTCCTGACGATCAGTTCTTCAAGGAGATGTTCTCGGACCCTGCGGATAAGGCTCAATCTGACCTGGATGAGGCTACAGAAAGCAAGAAGCAGGCAGTCCGAGAGAGGAACTTAGAAGAAATAACCATCATTAGGCTGACACATGACCTTAACATCCTTGATAGGGAGGTCGATGAGGCCAGGAAACGTCTTGAGCATCTGCAGGCACAAGTCGCTGCCAAGTGGACTGAAATAACAGAGGCTCGTGAAAGGGAGACTGCTCTGATTCACCGAGTTGAGGATGCCATTCGAGTTCTCAAAAGGAAGTCTGATGAGGACAAACAATGGAAAACCGCTCGAAGGAAGCTTCCCAGTGCAGAAGAAGGGTTACAGCCCACCCCAGCATCTCATGGCAGGTTCCTGAAGAAGCGTGCCTTGGAATCCTTGACGGATGAAGCCAAAAGCTTGCTTAAGGAGCTGAACTCTTGGCTGGAGACCATTTTTTATTGAGCTCCTGTATACAGAAACCATCCTTCTTTCTTCTTTTTTTTTTTTTTTGGTACCACTTGTATTTTTTTTTTGGTACTCTTTTTTTTGTAGTGCTTGTGAACACTTTCTTTTTTTTTTTGGTACCACTTGTATTTTTTTTTGGTACTCCCTTTTTTTTTGTGTAGTGCTTGTGAACACTTTCTTTTTTTTTTGTTATCCCTACGCTCACTTTAATCTTTTTGTGATAAAAGTAATTGCTAAATGGGATGCTCTCTCTCTTTTTTTTTGTTATCCCTACGCTCACTTGAATCTTTTTGTGATAAAAGTAATTGCTAAATGGGATTTGATCAAAAGGTTGTCATTTTGTGAAAATCTTTTGTCAAGTAATTGTTTTGGCATGAAAGCCAGGTTTTTGTTTGTGGCATGGAAGCCAATTTTGGCATGAGAGCCAGCTTTTCTTGTGGCATTGATAGCCGAGTTTTTTTTTGTGGCATCTATAGCCAGTTTTGGTGGCATTGATAGCCGGTTTGTGGCATTGATAGCCTGTTTTGTTTTGGTGGCATTGATAGCCGGTTTTTTTTTTTTGAAATCCAAGTTTTTGTTTGTGGCATTGATAGCCGGTTTTGTTTTGGTGGCATTGATAGCCGGTTTGTGGCATTTATAGCCTGTTTTGATGGCATTTATAGCCGGTTTATGGCATTTATAGCCTGTTTTGATGGCATTTATAGCCGGTTTGGTTTTCAAAAAAAATGCAAGTATCGACTAAAAGTCGCCTCCCTGCTGAATGTTCTTGCAAGTATCGATGGAATGTCGCATCCTTGCTCATTCGGTTGCGAGTATCGATGGAATGTCGCATCCTCGCGGATTTGGGTGCAAGTATCGATGGAATGTCGCATCCTTGCTTTTCAAAAATTTTGGTTTTGCGGGTACTGACTTGATGTCGTTTCCCCACGATTTTTGAAATTTGTGGTTTTCTCGAACCTTTGAGTTATGGATATCAACTGAAATGTTGCGTCTCCACAGTTTTTTAGGTTTTTTCGAACCTTTGGGTTATGGATATCAACTGAAATGTTGCGTCTCCACAGTTTTTTTTTTTTAGGTTTTTTCGAACCTTTGAAATTTGGGTTGTGGATATCAACTGAAATGTTGCGTCTCCACAGTTTTTTTTTTAGGTTTTTTCGAACCTTTGAAATTTGGGTTGTGGATATCAACTGAAATGTTGCGTTTCCACGGTTTTGGATTTTGCAAGTATCGACGAAATGTCGCTTCCCTGCGATTTTGGAAGTGTCGAACGTGGTTCGTTTACTTCCGATTTGTGCGAGTATTGACTAAGTGTCGCTTCCTCGCGGTTTTTGAAAAACCATTTTTTTTTGTTTAAAGACACGAGGGTCATAAATTTTGACCTAAAACCATTTTGGCGGTAAAAGGCAGGGTGGACTAGGGTGGAAATCCCTGAATCCGGATTTTGTTTCAAACCATGAATTTTGGTTCAAAGGTTGAAAATTTTGGTCAAGTTAGGGAAAGGTTCCTAAACTTGGATATATTTTTTTTTGAACAATGAAACGATGAAAGTAAGCATTATTTTAGATTTCTAGAAATTTCAACATTTGATATGAAAATTCTAAAAAAAGGTGGGTTTAGCGAGCGTGTACCTGGAAACCGGTTTTGGCCATGCAGGCATTGCTCTTACCCAGTTGGGTAAGTCTTCAAGGGTAGTACCGCTTTAAGAACTTGCCGTTGATAGGCAGCATACATCTGTCACCTTCCATGTTTAGGAGTGCGTATGCGCCATTGGAGAAAACTTTGTCGATGACGTAGGGTCCCTCCCATTTCGGCTCAAATTTGCCTTTGGACTTGTGAGCGAAGACCATTGGTCTTTTTACCGCAAGAACCAAGTCATTCTTTTTGTAGGCGCGTTGCCTGACCTTTTTATCGAAAGATCCTGCCATGCGTGCTTGGTAAAGTTCAATGCTTTGTTGAGCTTCGAGCCGTCTCTCATCGAGATTGTCCAGCTCATGGAGCCGCAATTTGACATTGCTTTCTTGAGTCATGTCATTTTGCAAGGATACCCTCAAGGAAGGAATTTGTACTTCCAAGGGCACGACAGCTTCGCATCCATAGACCAAGGAGAATGGTGTGCTATGGGTTGGTCCTCGAACGGTGGTTCGATAGGCCCACAAAGCTTCAGACATTTTGTCGCTCCAGTCTCTTTTGTGATTAGAGACCATTTTTTTGAGGATTTTGCAGAGTGTCTTGTTGAAAGCTTCTGCTAACCCGTTTGCTGCCGGATTGTATGGAGTCGAAGGACAGCTTTGGATTTTGTATTTGTCGCAGAACCTGTAGAATCGATGATCCCGTAACTGTGGTCCGTTATCATGGACGAATCTTTTGGGTATGCCGAAACGACAAATGATGTTGGTGCGCAGGAACTGAAGGACTGATGAGGTCTTCATTTCGTTAAACGCAAATGCTTCTGACCACTTGGAGAAGTAATCCGTAGCGGCGAAGATGAAGCGATGACCTTTGCTTGAAGGGGGAGAAATAGGACCTATAATGTCCATACCCCAGGCTTCGAAAGGCCATGAGATCGCTGTAGGATGCAGCCATTCTGGAGGCATGTGAATGTAATCTCCATGAACTTGGCATTGTTGGCAGCGCTTAGCAAATTGCATTACGTCAGCTACCATGGTAGGCCAGTAATATCCTAACCTTTTTATCTGATCATAGAGCTTAGGTCCAGCCTGATGAGCTCCACAAAGACCAGCAATGAACTTCTTTGAGTGTTTATTCAGCCTCTTGTTGTGTACAAGCAGCGTAGAAGTACTCTGTTGAAGGATTTCCTGTAAAGGATTTTTGAAGGAATATCCAAATGGAAGCTTGGGGTTTGCCTTTGGATGCTTACCCGTTCTTTTGGATCTTCAGGTAGGATTCCGAACATAATGTAATCAATGAACGGATCCCTCCAGTCGCTAATTGAAGTTTGAAGGATTGAAATCCGACTTCCGACCACTTGGTGGCATTCAGCAACTGCTTGGTGTGTGTTAAGAGGAGGAAGGATTCTTCTTTCGCACACTGTGATTTGCATGTTTTCCCCTTCCTGGATTGCCATGGATGCGGCAAGTCCGGCTAGGGCATCCGCACGTATGTTTTCACCTCTACGAATGTGGGTGATGTGACAGATGTCAAACTTTTGCAGAAGTGATTGTGCCTTGTTGTAGTAGGGCAACAAATCTGGCTTCCTGACTTCAAATTTCTGATTCATCTGGTTGACGATCAGTTGAGAGTCTCCAAAGACTTCCAGCATGGTGATACCGGATTCGATGGCGAGTTCCAATCCTAAGATCAGAGCTTGATATTCAGCTGCATTGTTTGTGCATGGTTCCAGTAGCGAGAAAGCGTGTGGAATCATGTATTTGTCGGGGCTAACAAAGAGGATGCCAACTCCCGAGATCAGCTGTCTTTTTTCATTTGTCCTGGTTGCACCGTCAAAGTACATGTCCCAGGAGGCACTTTGTGAGAAAGTCTCCACATTGTAGACTGGTTCGTCTGGGAGATCATCTCTGAGTGGAGAATCTTTAGGCAATGGATGCTCTGCGAGGAAGTCCGCTAGAGCTTGCCCTTTGATTGCTTTTTGTGGTACATACCTAATATCAAATTGTGACAGAAGGATGGACCATTTTGCCAGTCGAGCATTGAGAGAACCTGCCTTTGTGACAAGGACCTTCAAGAGGTTGACCCTCGAGACCAGGTAGACTGTATTGGAAAGCAAGTAGTGACGCAGCTTTTGTACGGCGAACATCACTGCAAGACATTCTTTTTCGACTGGAGAGTAGCGATGCTCTGCACCTACTAGCATGCGGCTGAGGTAATATAGAGCAGCTTCTTTTCTTTGATCATTTTCTTGCGCAAGCAGAGCTCCCAGAGAGTGATCAAGGGCTCTTGTGTACAAGATGAATGGTTTTCCAGTGGTAGGAGCAGCTAACACTGGAGGTTTTGTCAGGTATGACTTGATGTCTTGGAAAGCAGCTTCACAGTCAGCATCCCAGACAAAGTTTACACCTTTTTTCATCAACCGGGAGAATGGACGGCATTTCCCCGAAAGATTGGAGATGAACCGTCTGATGTAGGCTAATCTCCCTTGAAGCCCTTTGAGTTCTCTCAAGGTTCTTGGAGAGGGCATTTCTAGAATGGCTTTGACTTTTATGGGGTCAAGCTCTATTCCAGCTTTCCGAACTAAGAATCCGAGGAACTTACCCGACGAGACGCCGAAGAAGCATTTCAATGGATTCATTCGCAGTTTGTGTTTGCGAAGCCGGAGGAAGACTTCTCGAAGGTTTTCGAGATGATCTTCTTTTCTTTTGCTTTTGACGGCGAGGTCATCAACGTAACATTCAACCGTCTTGTGCTGCATATCTTGGAATATTTTCATCATAGCCCTCTGATATGTGGCACCAGCATTTTTCAGACCAAATGGCATGACAGTGTAACAATACACGCCAAATGGGGTTCGAAAGGATGTATGTTTTTCATCCTCAGGATGCATCTTTATCTGATTGTAGCCAGAGAAACCATCCATGAATGTCATTCGCTCGAATCCACAGGTATTATCAATCATTACCTCTGGTATGGGGAGCGGAAATTCATCTTTTGGGCATGCGCCATTCAGGTCTCTATAATCAATACAGACCCTGATCTGCCCATTTTTCTTTGTCACGGGGACAATGTTGGCCAACCATTCAGGATGTTGTTCCTCACGGATGAAGCCGACGCTTTTGAGTTTTTGAACTTCTTGTTCAATTTTATCCATCACATCTGGACGGAATCTTCTTTGGCCTTGCTTGACAGGCTTGATGTCTTCTTGAAGATTGAGTTTGTGAACTGCTATTTTGGGGTCTAAGCCTGGCATTTCAGCGTAAGACCATGCAAAGCAATCAACGAACTCACGAAGAAAGGCGATATACTCGGGTAACTCATCATCCTTTATATTCTTGCTTATGAATACAGGACGTGGGTTATCTGGTGTTCCCAAGTCTATCTTTTGAACAGGATCTTCTGTTGGAAGGTTCGAACGTGGTTCCTCCACAATATTTTCGGAGGCTTCCAGCTCAACGAAACCTTCTGGGGTTTCAAGGGCATTTCCAGACCAAGGTTTTGTTCCTTTCCACGGGTCTTCTTGATCGGTAATTTTCCCAAGGCTTGCTATGAGATGATCCCAATCGCCTGTTGAAACCGAGTCGAAGTAGGCTACTTCTTTTGGAGATGAGGGTTCTTCTGGGTCAGAAGTCCACACGTCTGTGCCATCGGACAACTCCTCTTCATTTTCGGAGAAATCGTGCCAATTGGATGAGCTTCCTGGATCTTTGTCAGGTGACTCATCAAAGAGATATCCAGGGAGATCGATGTCTTCATGGATTTGAGATGTTGAGGCTTGGTCAGTATATTGACTTTTAAGCCATTGTGTCAACTGTCTCAAGGGAGTGTCAGGATCATACCCTAACCCGTGTGAAGACTTTTCTACATAGCCGTAGAGTCTCCAATCTTCCAGCTGGCTTTTGGTCAAGACGGGCCCCAATGGCGTGAGAATACCGCGTCCTTCTCCCAAACCGACTGGGTTTTGAGCGTCATAGCCCATTTTCTTCATAATAGCTTGTGCCACAGAACTGTATAAGGATAGTTGAGGCGTACCTTTATTTTGGAAAGGTTCAAGCATGGAGTTTGATGAAGAAGCATCCGATCTATGGAAGAAGATTGGTTTTTCCTTTGCTGAAGTTGCTGGAACAACGAAGGAAGCTGACGTAGGATCTTCTATGTCAGAAGTTGTCTCCATTGGAGTAAGAGCAGGCTGAACTTGCTGAGTGTCAGCTTGGCTTGACGATGTGTCGTCTTCTGGCTCTGAATCCGAGTCCGTGTCTTGCATGATAGACACGAAAGAGACAACAAATTTGCCCCCAGGCTTTTGTTTTGCCTTCTTCACTTTAGTTGTGATGACCAAAGGCTTTGAAGATTTGAGGGAGATGATGAAGGGAGTTTGCATGCTCTCCTCAGATTTACCGGATGGTTTGTTTTCTTCCGGTGATTGTTGAGGAGCTTTGCCTTTATCTTTCTGGAGATTTTCGGCAAAGGATGCTGTATGCTTTTCCTCTTCTTCTTTTTCACCTTCATACATCTGTGAGTCTGCGAAGTGGATCTCTTTACCTTTGAAGGGTTTTCTGTCCGCAAAGACTCGATGTATCATGCCGTCGTCGCCAACAAACTTGATGCATTGATGTAGAGTTGAAGGGACAACACCATTCTCATGGATCCAAGGGCGTCCGAGAAGGATGTTGTAGCATGAAGGGGTCTTTATTGCATACACTGTGACCTCAGAGATAAGATCACCTATCTGCAATTTGAACCTGATTTTGCCGATAGGCCTTTGAGTACTCCCATCGTATCCAAAGATAGATACAGATGTGTGGCTCAGTTTGCTGGGTGGGATACCCAACTCTTCAAGAGCCGATGTGGAGATAAGGTTGAGTGCAGAACCTGGGTCGATCTGAACTCTATGCATAGGCATTTCCTTGATATACCCTGTGAAGTACAGGGGTCGGTTATGCCTGGTTTCGCCAAGTAGGAGGTCATCCTTTGTGAAGGCGATGGTTGCACTGGCTGCTTTTTTAACCGAGAGGCATTCAATGCATGATCCCTCAGTTTTCTTCTTTTCTCTCTTTGAGGAGGCTTCTGAGTTTTTGACCGGTAATCCATTTCAATTTGGAGGACTTGCGGGGCATGTTTGTCGACATCCTCATTCAGCTTTTGTAATTCCGAAATGAGATTATCACGAGTGTGCGGAGACATTCGCAACAAATCTAGGATGTGTAGACGTGCAGGTATGTGCTTGAAGTGTTCAATCAAGTCATACTTGAAAGCCTCCTTAGGGCCTGCATGTTCATCATTGTTGCCACTAGGGGCGCTTACAACATCTTTTCCCGAAGGATTTACATATGTAAAGGAAGATTGGTTGTAATTTTTGTGGTAGTCCCGGCCAGAGCGGGTGCCTCTACCAACTTCGAGAGCTTCTTGAGAAGGGTCTTCGTTTGGAAGATTGTCTTCAGGATCAAGAGGCTTGTCGTTTTTCATTTGCTGAGGATGCATCAGCAGCAGAGTTACCATCCTCAGTGATTGTGTTGCATGGAGCATTTTCCGGGAACAAGTCCTGAACAGCATCCAGCAATCTTTCTTCTTCGTTGACTAATTCATCGTCCCAAGCATCAATGGCTGGGAATTCTTCAGTCAGGAAGGGTGTGAACTTTGAAGTCACAGTCTCAGGAGAAGAAACCTGAGAGGGTGTCATCTCAGTGAAAGTCACGTGAGACGAGGTGGCTCCAGAAGATATATTGCTAGGCGTCGCCGGAGTGTAAGTGCTCTCATCAGACGATGCTTCGGAAGAGCTATAATCCCGAATTATCACATTACAGGAAGCTCTGACGGGAGACGTTGCCTGATCAGGAGTCAGACTCATCCTCGGATGTGAGAGGATCGTCTATCCAGCAATTTTCTCCATTTTCAGGAGTTAAGGGAGGATGTACCTGGTGGTCTTCAGGGACTTCAGGCTCTGGATTGCGAGGAGGCTCGTTGACGCGTTCTTGCTCTTGTTCTAGAGCGAGTCGCTGCAAGATCCTTGCATATTCTTCAAGATCAGGTATGGGAGCCGGATCTTCTTCTTCATCATCTCTTTGTGGCTCAACATTGTTGATTTCCACTGGAGTGATGAGAGGTGCTGGTTCAGCAGCATTTTCTTGTACAGCTTCTTGGTCTTCTTCATCATCAGACCAGGATCCTTGTGGCTGTAGGGGGTTATACCAGATTACTGGCATAAGATGAGACTCAGGAACCCATTCTTCATCGGAGAGATATTCTCCTGTTTCAAGGGATTCCTCCCACTCATCTGTGTAGTTGGATTCGAATCCATCATCGGTGTCGCTGGACTCGTATCCATCAATGGAGAATCCAACTACCGAATTGCAAGAGTATGATGTCTCCTGCATGGCTTCTTTGAATTGAGGTGGCATGAAATCACTGAGAGTGAATTTCCTTACCCCCTTTGAAGTCTCTGGAAGGGATGTTTTTGTTACCTCCAGTGAAGCGGTAGAGGAAGCCTCTGCCTTTTCTTTGACCTCTAGTTTTGGCTGGGTCTTCTCTTGCCGTTTGAGCTTGAGGAGATGTTTCCTAGCCTGCCTTCGCTGTTGAGCTGTAGGCTTTATTTTCACGACCTCCCAATTTTCATCTTCCAGGAGATCGGGATGTACCCATATCGGTTGTCCGTCTGGTGTCGGGTAAGGAACCAGTTCCTCGGACGCTTCGATTGAGTTTATCACCTTGAAGGAAGTAGTGATCTTCTTCTTCGGTGATCTTGATGTTTGTCCACATGTCACCATGTTGACGGAGGCAAACCCATAGTTTTTGTCAAAGGTGATGACTCCGTTTTTCCACATCTCATTTATTTTCTCTCTCACAACGAAGCATTGATTGAGAGGATGCGAGATCATCTGGTAATATGGACAGTACCGAGGATCGTTGGTTTTGCCAACATCACCCGGTCTTTTTGGTTCAGGCAAGGTGAGCTTGCCGTTTGCCACAAGAGCCCCGAAGATTTCATCAACATCTTCATCAAACGGGTATTTCTTCTCTACTCGTTCTTTGAAGGCATCAGAGAGTTCAGGTTTCTTACCAACAGCTTTGTTTTCAGCTTTCTTTGGTGGCTGAGGAGCTGACTTGGTCTGCACATTGAGGACCTCTTTTTTCTTTGGTTTAGAGGTTGCAACGGCGGTTGGCTCTTTTCTTGATGATTTCTGACTGTTGAGGTCTTTAATCACCGTTTCAGCTTCCATGGAAGCTTCTAGGAGTTCTCCCAGGTTTTTTGATTTGTTGCCGATGATCATGGAGCGGATTCTGGCTCTCATGTTGTTTCGGCAGATGTCGACTAGCGACGCTTGTGGCAATACATCAGAGCATTTGTATGCCATTGCTTTCCACTTGTGAATGAAGTCATATGTTGATTCATTCTCCCCCTGTTTTAGGCTGCACAGCTGAGCCATAGTAGCGGGGTGATCTTCACCTTTGAAGTGAGTCAGGAAGCGTGTCTCTAGCATGGCCCAGTTTTGGATTGAGTCCTCCGGCAGAGTGGAGTACCAATCGAAGGCCGTACCTTTTAGGGTACTTGCAAAGAGGCGGATCTTGAGTGCATCTTGATCCGCGATAGCTCCCGTCAGGATCTTGAAGTGGATGACGTGCTGTCTGGCTGATCCTTTCCCCGTATATGTTTGGAGAGTAGGATGCTTGAATTTGGTGGGGAACGGGACCGAGTCCATCCATAAGGGATATGGTGGCTTGATCCCATGCTCCTTGAGTATATCCTCTTCTTTTGCTTTGGCGAGGATACCGTCTACGTCCTTTTTGGTTAGGGCGCGTGACTCATTTTCTTCTCTATTTACCTCGTCGTCTTGATGATTCGGAGGAGGTTCATTGTTCGCCTGATTTTGGAAGGCGAGGAGAAGGTTTTCCATCAGAGTTTCAATCCTCTGCTGGCCCTGTTCCAACTGCTGGATACGGGTGATCGCATCTTCTGGAGGTGGATTGCGGGGTGGTGGCTCAGAATTTGTAGCCAAGACATTCATCCTTCGTGATTCGAACGAAGAAACTGTCCTGGTGACTGAGCTGGGGCTCATTCTTTTTGAAGAGGAGCTTGAGGAAGGATCACTCTGCTGTCCTTTGCTTGAAGGAGCAGGGGATTCTTCTGAATGTCTTCTTGTCCTGGAGACGCTGCGGGTCATCGGACGTCGGACATGGATTTTTGTTGCTGATTTTTGGCGCCTTCTGGTTTTTCCAACCATATGGACGGCAGCAACTTGGTTGGGTCTTTCTTTTTCGACCCATTTGGGAGAGACTTGAAGTGTGGGAGGCTGGGTCCTTTGCTTCTCTAGTCTCTTTTGTCGGTACGACGCGCGGCGGCGTATACGACGAGCAATTTGAGCTTCGGTCAGCTCTGACTGGGCTTTGACAATGAAGGATGTGCTCCCTCGGGCGCAGCAGTCGAGCCTGTCTTCTCTGTAGCTGGGCAAGGACAGGATGCGAACCCTGTCCTTCGCCTGTTGCAGCGAAGCTTTGAATTTTTGAAGTTCGGCCCCTGTAGAGATGAAGGGTCGAACTGCAGGTTTGTAGGCCTTAGCAGGTGCTTGTAGAGGCCTTGTGATGCATGACTTGATTTTGGGCTTGTAGGAACAAGCCGGCTCATGCTGGGATGACTTGGAAGTCGAGTTGGAGATGGGTCTCTCCTCTTTCATGTAGGCAAGAGGATAGAACTGGTTCTCCTTGAGTGGGGCCAGGAATGCTGGCTTAGTGGATGTTTGGGACCTTCTCTGTTTTGGTGAAGGTCTTGGGGACCAAGTCTTGGGGTAGACCTGGTTGTTTGCAGGTTGAGGCTTCGTGGGGCTGCCACGGGCTTCAGGCCTTCTGGTGCTCGCCTTTGGTGTCACGGTAGTGACACGTTGAGAGGCGAGTTTCTGCTTCTTGGAGGGAGCAGTTTGTTCCTCAGGAAGTGGGAATGGTCCCAGCGTCCCAAAGACGATAGTCCGGGGAGTCGAGGTCGACCCGGAGTTCAGAGAGTTGTCGAGGGAGTTGACACTTCGGCAGCTGATGGGGCGCTTGTAGGTGCGCGTGGTTTGCTTCTGTTGAAGCATGAGTTGGTGCTTGTTTTCGTCGAAAGTAATGGTTAGTGAAGCTGCCATTATTAGTTTTCGAAAATTTCTAAAACAAGACCACATCCATTAGTAATCACAAGAATATAATGATCATAAATGGGAAAATCTATGATTTCGTCTTTTCAAATTGCTCGAGGTAGATGACCCAAGCAATATGAGGAAGGCAAAATGCCATAGAAGGTACAATTGTTCTGATCGCAGGTATGGTAAGCCCGGAATGGGCATCCCAGTGACTGCTAGAAGCAATTGTGAACTTAAATTCGACTTATCGAGAAGCAGAGCTTGCTCGAGGTAAGAAGAATATAAAGTTGGAGTTACAGATGTGCCGGTCGCAATACAGTAGACCCTGAAAGGGCGTACTAGTACCGCTAGACACAAATGTTTTGAGACCGCATCCATGAGATGAGATTCTCTGTTTTGAAAGGTCAAGATTGGATTCATCAAAGAGAGCAGATGGTATTCCGATCTGAACACGGGCTCAGCGATTTCCGCGAGCGCCAGTGCTCAGAAAGAAATGAACCATAATTTCTAGGATCTGAATCTAAAGATGACGAGTTTTTTTTTTTTTTTGAAAAGTCAATATCGGGTTCATCAAAGAGAGCAAAAGGCATTCCAATCTGAACACGGTCTCAACGATTTCCGTGAGCGCCAGTGCTCAGAAAGGAGAAGACCAAGATTTCTCCAATCTAAACCCAAAATGACGGAAGTTTTTTTTTTTTGAAGATTTTGAAGATTTTTTTTTTAAAAAAAATTTTTTTTTTTTATTTTCTATTATTTTTTATTATATTTTTTTTTATTTTAAGAGATTTTTTTTTTGAAAAAAATTTTTATTTTTTATTTTAAAATTTTTATTTTTTTTAAAAAAAATTTATTATTTTTTATTTATTTATTTAAAAGACGAGAGAGTACACATAGGCCTCCTAACCCGGTCTTATGAAATCTTGATTGATAGAATTGCCCCAGGTAAGGGTAGGATTACTTAATGAACCCGTTTGGAGGACCCTTGCCTAGAACAGTCAAGCTGTCTCCACACTCTGGACAAGGCTTTTCTTTGAATCAACCATGATCGAAGAACACAGTTGGTTTAACCTTAGTGGTCTATGTCTTTTTTTTGTGTTTTTATATATATATATATATTGTTTTTTATTTTAATGAACTCATCGAAGAGAAACAATGGCCCAATCCCCGATCCGAACACGGTCTCAACGATTTCCGTGAGCGCCAGTGCCTAGAAGGGAGAGGATCAAAGTTTCTCAATTTTGAATCCAAACTGAAAATTTTGATTTTTTTTTGTGTTTTTTTTTTTTTGAAAAGAGAAAGAGTGGAAATAAATTCAAAGAATCAAACAAAAAATCTCATTTCATTTTTTTTTTTTAGATCTTTAATGAACTCATCGAAGAGAAACAATGGCCCAATCCCCGATCCGAACACGGTCTCAACGATTTCCGTGAGCGCCAGTGCCCAGAAGGGAGAGGATCAAAGTTTCTCAATTTTGAATCCAAAATGAAAAATCTGATTTTTTTTTGTTTTTTGTTTTAAAATTTTTTTTTTAAAAGAGAAAGAGTGGAAATAAATTCAAAGAATTGGAAATTTCCAAACAAAAATCTCATCTCATTTTTTTAGATGCGGAATTCAACATAGGCCACCAATTATAAAGTAGCCAAGGAATCGAGAAAAGAAATATAAGCATAGAGCAAAATATATGATATGCAAATATTTCATTTCTAGCATCGTGTTCTCAAATAAACGGGTCCCACCGGGTGGAGCCAGCTTGATGGACCGCGCCCCGAATGCTCGGGTTCCTACCGAGGTCGGCGGACGTGGTAGTCCGTTTGGTTCCGACCCTTTCGTAACCGGGGGGCAAGGGGCGTGCATCAACATTTCTTTTTTTGTGGGTGTGCCAGATTTTCTATTTTTACTTGGAATTGCAAGTGGTGATCCGGAGATCAACCTTCGCAAATAAAAAGGAAATCAACTTCTTTCAAGTTTTCCATTGCACATATATTTAAGAAAAGAGACATTTTCTTGATTTGCCGTGAAAGGCGATTTTTTTGGCATTTATAGCCGATTTTGGCGTTTATAGCCGATTTTTGGCGTTTATAGCCGATTTTGGCATTTATAGCCGATTTACAATCCTTATCAACAATGAAAGACAAGAATTGTGATTTTTGTCTCTTTTGAAAAAAATACAAACTACAATGAAAAGCAAGAAAAGGAGGATCTAACTTCTCAGGAGATTGTGGGGGACCCGTTTAGATTGACGGTCGTAAGCCATATGTGGGCTTCGCCATCATCCATGCAGATGAGAACAGAGGATGCTATTGATTCGCTTGGCTTGGCTATAACCTCAGGTTTTTAGAAGACAAAGACCAAAAGGAGGTCCTATATCCAATAAAAAGCCGAGTAGACAGGCTGAAAAGCCACATCTAAGCCATTGGAGGCAGGAGGAGAAGGCAAGGACCTTGGGGGGGGGGGGGTACCCCCCAAGGGACTTTTGTCACCTTGTTGCGGTGGCCGGTGTAGAACTTCCGCAGAGTTTTCTCTCTTTTTCCTTTCTCTGGATTTCTGTCTGTGTGCTTGTGCTTTTTTTCTCTGATGTTTCTCATGTCCTTTCTTCTTGGAGAGCCCTCCTATTTATAGGCCTTTTAGGTGGGTTTATGGGCTTTTATTGTCATTAAGCCGCATAATGGGAGGAGTTACAAAATTGAATTGTTTATTTTGTAACTCCTTTTTCTTGGCTTCTGATTGGCCGGAGGAGATTGAGGGCATTTAATCGCCTTTAATCGCCATGATGGGAGGAGTTTCATGGGTTAAATGCCATGAATCTCTTGACTTGTAACTCCCGAATGCTTGCTTCTGATTGCGCCATCCAAAGAAATGGATTAATGACTGTAATAAAGTTAGTCAATTAATCGCATTAAGTGGTCGCCGAGCAGCTGAAGAGTCGCGGGCCGTGCCACGTCTTTTGGGATTCTTCTGTTGATGATCATCGATGGATCTTCATGTAGATCGACATCAGATGATCATGTAATTTCAGGTGTTTGTTGCCAACAGCGGGTCGGTGCCATCTGTCCTGTTGATTTCTCGATCGGTCGGGTAGAAAGCACACTTTTTTTGGTTGACCGGGTGGCGATCAATATTGTTTTCGATACTCTTGATGATTGACCCGTGTTTTGGACGGATGTCAGAGGACTTGGTGTCTCAAAAGCATGAATTTTGGAAAGTACCAGAGGCTGGGCTCTTCGAATCGCGAAAAAAACGGCGAAAACCGGGGTTTCCGGGGCTTTCCCGGCGACCCCGGGTTCCAAGGTCGCCGGCGACCCTGGCCCAGGGTCGCAGGGGTCTGCGACCCTGGGGGGGTTTTCCCCCTTTCGTGTCCGTTTTGCGTCCGTTTTTGCTGTTTTTCGATTCTTTTTTCTTCTGTACTTTTCCTGACATTTTGACCATTTATTGGCCTAATTTCTTTGTAGGAAACCTGATGAGAATCCTTGCATTTTATTTTGCAAAGTTTCCAATTTCCTGAGAAAGCCGAAGACTTTGTCGCGCAGAGCTGCCGATTTTCCGTCAGAAGCTGAAACTGGTCCAAACGATGTCGGAATGACCTGAAATTTGGTGTGAAGCCTCCTGAGCAATAAATAAGACCAACCATAGGCTTTTGTTTGAGTTTTGAAGCCGTTTGGGGTCCTATCACCTGTAGACTTGCTTTTTGTCGCGATGAAGATGTCGCGGTTTGATGTGCGGTCAACCGATGTCCGATTGACTTGAAATTTGACAGGGAACCTATTGGAGTCATTTTAAGATGATCCATAGGCTCTGTCTTGGAAACCATGGTCCTGGAGAGCTTTGCCGCCGAGAGCTCCTTTTCAGCTGTCGGAGAAGCGAAGTTAGGCCAAATGATTTTGAAATGGCCCGAAACTTCTTGTGTACTCCTCTTTTGGCTGTCTGGAAGAATCTTGCAGTTTTTGTTTGATTCTGACAAGATTTGATTTTTGGAAGCAGCATTGCCTATTTATGGCAGGTTGCGACTTCATGTAGCTCTTTGGATCTTGAAAAGGCAAAGTGACATTTTTGGTGTCAACAGGAACTATTTGAGGGATATTCTTGTCGGGCTCAAAGGGAGGAGTATTTTCAAAGAGCAAAGCCAAATAAAGGACACCCAACAATTCTAAGGTAAAAGTGAATATGTTTGAATTCTTTGCCTCGATTTGACTTTGTTCTCAAAACTGGAAACCCTTTGATTAACAATTATACATTTTTGATATCTGATGTTTGCTTTCTACTAGCATTAAGTTGATGTGTTTTTGAGTTAAGTTATTCTTTTAGAAGCCAAAGGTATATTTTTATATAGTAGTGTAGAAGTGGATGGTCCTAGAGTGAGGTGATCATTGTTGATGGATGGGTCTTGTCATCAGGTGGCTTTATCCAATAATCTCTGTGAACTCATTGTACTTTGCTTTGGGGAGTTGATTGAAGACACGGTTGGTGTTGACATAAAAAATGTCACTTTGCCTCTTCAAGATCCAAAGAGCTACATGAAGTCGCAACCTGCCATAAATAGGCAATGCTACTTCCAAAAAATCAAATCTTGTCAGAATCAAACAAAAACTGCAAGATCCTTCAAGACAGCCAAAAGAGGAGTATACAAGAAGTTTCGGGCCATTTCAAAATCATTTGGCCTAACTTCGCTTCTCCGACAGCCGAAAAGGAGCTTTCGGCGGCGAAAGCATCGGAGACACCAAATCTTCGATCAGAGCCGATGGATGGTCTCAAAATACATCCAAAAGGCTCCACGTCAAGTTCCGAGTCAAACCGACAACGTTTGACCCTATATCAACCCTCGAACATCTAAATCAAGCCTCTCGGCAGCAAGAACCGCCGAGGCCATCACTCATCAGATAGAGCACATGGACGGCTTCAAAATGCTTACAAGGGGCTGCACGTCAAATTTCAGGTCATTTCGACAACATTTGACCATAGTTTGACGCTCGGAAGCCAAATCAGGCCTCTCGGCGGCAAAGCTCTCCGGGACCATGGTTAGGATCATCTTAAAATGACTCCAATGGGTTCCCTGTCAAATTTCAAGTTAATCGGACATCGGTTGACCGCACATCAAACCGCGACATCTTCATCGCGACAAAAGCGAGTCTACTGGTGATAGGACCCCAAACGGCTTAAAAACTCAAACAAAAGCCTATGGTTGGTCTTATTTATTGCTCAGGAGGCTTCACACCAAATTTCAGGTCATTCCGACATCGTTTGACCCAGTTTCAGCTTCTGACGGAAAATCGGCAGCTCTGCGCGACAAAGTCTTCGGCTTTCTCAGGAAATTATAAACTTTGCAAACCAAAATGTAAGGATTCTCATCAGGTTTCCTACAGGGAAATCAAGCCAATAAATGGTCAAAAATGTCAAGGAAAAATACAGAAGAAAAAAGAATCGAAAAACATGAAAACGGACACAAAACGGGACAAAAAGGGGAAAAAAAACCCCAGGGTCGCCGGCGACCCTGGAGCCCGGGATCTCCAGGATGGCCCCGGAAACCCCGATTTTCGCCGTTTTTTCGCGATTCGAAGTATCCAGCCTCTGGTAGTTTCCAAAACTCATACTTTTGAGACACCAAATCCTCTGACATCCGTCAAAAACATGGGTTAATCATCAAGAGTATCAAAAAGAACATTGATCGCCACCCGGTCAACCAAAAAAGGTGTGCTTTCTACCCGACCGATCGAGAAATCGACAGGACAGATGGCACTGACCCGCTATTGGCAACCAACACCTGAAGTCACATGGTCATTCGATGTCGATCTACATGAAGATCCATCGATGATCATTACCAGAAGAATCCCAAAAGACGCGGCACGGCCCGCGACTCTTCAACTGCTCGGCGACCACTTAATGTGATTAATTGACTAGCTTTATTACAGTCATTAATCCATTTCTTTGGATGGACCAATCAGAAGCAAGCATCCGAGAGTTACAAGTCAAGAGATTCATGGCATTTAACCCATGAAACTCCTCCCATCATGGCGATTAAATGCCCTCAATCTCCTCTGGCCAATCAGAAGCCAAGAAAAAGGAGTTACAAAATAAAGATTTAAATCCTGTAACTCCTCCCATTATGCGGCTTAATGACAATAAAAGCCCATAAACCCTCCTAAATGGCTACCTAAAAGCCTATAAATAGGAGAGCTCTCCAAGAAGAAAGAGATCGGAAAAAAAATCACAGACAGAGACACAGACAAAGCACAGAAATTCAGAGAAGGAAAAGAGAGAAAACTCTGCGGAAATCCTACACCGACCACCGCTACAATGTGACAAAAGTCCCTTGGGGGTACCCACCCCCCAAGGTCCTTGCCTTCTCCTTCTGCCTCCAAATGGCTTAGACGTGGCTTTACAGCCCGTCTACTCGGCTTTTTATTGGACATAGGACCTCCTTTTGGTCTTTGTCCTCTAAAAACCAGAGGTTATAGCCAACCCAAGCGAATCAATATCATCATCTGTTCTCATCTGCATGGATGATGGCGAAGCCCACATATGGCTTGCGACCGTCAATCTAAACGGGTCCCCCACAATCTCCTGAGAAGTTAGATCCTCCTTTTCTTGCTTTTCATTGTAGTTTGTATTTTTTTAAAAGAGACAAAAATCACAACTCTTGTCTTTCATTATTGATAAGGATTGTAAATCGGCTATAAACGCTAAAATCGGCTATAAACGTTAGAAACCGGCTATAAACGCCAAAATCGGCTATAAATGCCAAAAAATCGCCTTTCACGGCAAACCAAGAAAAATGTCTCTTTTCTTAAATATATGTGCAATGGAAAACTTGAAAGAAGTTGATTTCCTTTTTACTTGCGAAGGTTGATCTCCGGATCACCACTTGCAATTCCAAGTAAAATAGAAAATCTGGCACACCCACACAACAAAAATGTTGATGCGCGCCTCTGCCCCCCGGTTACGAAAGGGTCGGACCCAATGGACTCCCACGTCCGCCGACCTCGGTAGAACCGAGCAGGAGTACGGTCCATCAAGCTGGCACACCCGGTGGGACTCGTTTATTTGAGAACACGATGCTAGAAATGAAATATTTGCATATCATATATTTTGCTCTATGCTTATATTTCTTTTCTCGATTCCTTCGCTACTTTATAATTGGTGGCCTATGTTGGATTCCGCATCTAAAAAAAATGAGATGAAATTTTTTGGAAATTTCTAATTCTTTGAATTTATTTCCGCTCTTTCTCTTTTCAAAAAAAAAAAACAAAAAATCAGAATTATCATTTTGGATTCAAAATTGAGAAACCTTGATCCGTTCCTATCGTTCATCGCGCTTGCAGAAATATTGAGCTTGTTCGACTAAGGTTTTGGGCCATCGTTTCTCTTCGATGAGTTCATTAAAGATCTAAAAATATATATATAATAAAAAAATAAAAAAATTAGATTTCTCATTTTGGATTCAAAATTGAGAAACCTTGATCCGTTCCTATCGTTCATCGCGCTTGCAATGTTGAGCCTGTTCGACTAAGGTTTTAGGCCATCGTTTCTCTTCGATGAGTTCATTAAAAATCTAATAAAATATATATATATATAAAAAAAATTTAGATTTTTCATTTTGGATTCAAAATTGAGAAACCTTGATCCGTTCCTATCGTTCATCGCGCTTGCAGAAATGTTGAGCCTGTTCGACTAAGGTTTTGGGCCATCGTTTCTCTTCGATGAGTTCATTAAAAATAAAAAATATATATATATAAAAAATTAGATTTTTCATTTTGGATTCAAAATTGAGAAACCTTGATCCGTTCCTATCGTTCATCGCGCTTGCAGAAATGTTGAGCCTATTCGACTAAGGTTTTGGGCCATCGTTTCTCTTCGATGAGTTCAATAAAAATCAAAAATATATATATATATAAATGACATAGACCACTAAGGTTAAACCAACTGTGTTCTTTGATCATGGTTGATTCAAAGAAAAGCCTTGTCCAGAGTGTGGAGACAGCTTGACTGTTCTAGGCAAGGGTCCTCCAAACGGGTTCATTAAGTAATCCTACCCTTACCTGGGGGCAATTCTATCAATCAAGATTTCATAAGACCGGGTTAGGAGGCCTATGTGTACTCACTCGTCTTTTAAATAATTTTTTTTTTCAAAAGTAAAATTTTTAAAAATAAAAATTTTAAAATAAAAAATAAAAAAAAATTTCAAAAAAAAAATCTTAAAAAAATAAAATAAAATAAATAAATAAAAAATAAAAAAAAAAATTTTTTTAAAAAAAAAATCTTCAAAATCTTCAAAAAAAAAAAAAACTTCCGTCATTTTGGGTTTAGATTGGAGAAATCTTGGTCTTCTCCTTTCTGAGCACTGGCGCTCGTGGAAATCGCTGAGCCCGTGTTCAGATTGGAGGGCCTTTTGCTCTCTTTGATGAACCCGATATTGGCTTTTCAAAAAAAAAAAAAATTCGTCATTTTTAGATTCAGATCCGAGAAATTATGGTTCATTTCTTTCTGAGCACTGGCGCTCGCGGAAATCGCTGAGCCCGTGTTCAGATTGGAATACCATCTGCTCTCTTTGATGAATCCAATTTTGACCTTTCAAAATAGAGAATCTCATCTCATGGATGCGGTCTCAAAACATTTGTGTCTAGCGGTACTAGTACGCCCTTTCAGGGTCTACTGTATTGCGACCGGCACATCTGTAACTCCAAACTTTATATTCTTCTTATCTCGAGCAAGCTTTGCTTCTCGATAAGTCAAATTTAAGTTCACAATTGCTTATAGCAGTCACTGGGACGCTCATTCTAGGCTTATCATACCTGCGATCAAAACAATTGTACCCTCTATGGCATTTTGCCTTCCTCATATTGCTTGGGTCATCTCCCTCGAGCAATTTGAAAAGACGAAACCATAGAACTTCCCATTTATGATCATTATATTCTTGTGATTACTAATGGATGTAGTCTTGTTTCAGAAATTTTCGAAAAAAACTAACAATGGCAGCATCGCTTACCATTACCTTCGATGAGAACAAGCACCAACTCATGCTTCAACAGAAGCAAACTACGCGCACATACAAGCGCCCCATCAGCTGCCGAAGTGTCAACTCCCTCGGCAACTCTCTGAACTCCGGGTCGACCTCGACTCCCCGGACTATCATCTTTGGGACGCTGGGACCATTCCCACTTCCCGAGGAACAAACTGCTCCCTCCAAGAAGCAGAAACTCGCCTCTCAACGTGTCACTACCGTGACACCAAAGGCGAGCACCAGAAGGCCTGAAGCCCGTGGCACCCCCACGAAGCCTCGACCTGCAAGCAACAAGGTCTATCCCAAGACTTGGTCCCCAAGACCTTCACCAAAACAGAGAAGGTCCCAAACATCCACTAAGCCAGCATTCCTGGCCCCACTCAAGGAGAACCAGTTCTACCCTCTTGCTTACATGAAAGAGGAGAGACCCATCTCCAACCTGACTTCCAAGTCATCCCAGCATGAGCCGGCTTGTTCCTACAAGCCCAAAATCAGATCATGCATCACAAGGCCTCTACAAACACCTGATAAGGCCTACAAACCTGCAGTTCGACCCTTCATCTCTACAGGGGCCGTGTTGGAATTTGAGATGACTTGAGAAGTCTTTTGATGAATTGAAGAAGTTAGCATCTCAAGTATTGTTTTGAGTTGGAATTCTTGTCAACACATTGTCACAAACATGATGATAATAAGCTGGTGTTGATAGAGCCTAAAAGAAGAAATCAAAATTGAAACAGTCAGGAATTCAGAATTCCTGAAGCAGAGCACGCGGTCGACCGGGCTATTCATGCTGTCGACCGAGCAAGAAGAAACCTGCAGAAAACAGTTTCAGGCACCTCTCAGTTATTTTCGTGACACAGTGTGTCTTCGGTCGACCGGGACTCCAGGATGTCGACCGAGCTCGAAATTGTCTGTTTTCCAGTCAGTGTCTTCGGTCGACCGAGCAAGCCAGGATGTCGACCGAGCACGGGAACCAGAGTTGCGCAGAATTAGAAGTTTTGCACGAAAATTCAGCACTCTTATCTAATTTGTTTGGGACTCTTTCTAAACGAATTGTAGCCCGTTTTAAATACAATTAAGGGTTATCAAAACCTATAAAAAGGCATGTAAGGGTCGTTCTTAAAGAGACACCAGAAGATAAGAGTTTTAGAGAGAAAATAGAGAGAGTTTTGGAGAGAAGAAGAGTGCTGGTGCTGTGTTGCTGTGTTGCTGCATTATCAGACGTTTTCTACAGCAATTGTGGACGAGATTATTCTCTAGAAGATGGTGATTCGTTCATGAGTTAAGTGTCTCTCTGTTTATGCTTTAAATTCAATTTGTAAGGGATTGAGAGAGAGAGAATTGTAGAGGGGAAGGGCTGTAGACAGAATTAATCTTCTATTCTGTTCTTACATCAAGTTGGTGCTTGGTGTTTAGGGTTTGGTGATCCTATCTGTGGGTGCAGATAAATTGTAAGGGGAGTCGGTGCTTCCTAGATAGTTGGTGCTATCTGAAACTAAGGGTTGGTGCTCTTTGTCGTTGGTGCGACTAAATAAGATTCAGATCTGTCCCGGATTGGTGTTCGGACAGTCTTTGAACCGTGGACGTAGCCTTTCGGTGAACCACGTTAAATCTGGTGTCATTGTGTGATTTGACTTGTTTTGTTGTTGAATTGGACCTGTTTTTAGAAATCACTGATTCACCCCCCCTCTCAGTGATCGCGGTATCCAACAATTGGTATCAGAGCGAGGCTCCCTTGATCAGTTTAAAACGCTAAGGGTGATCTCTTGTCAAATCACATGGCAGTCAATACAGGGAATATGAAAGCACCTCTGTTTGATGGTTCTAATTACTCTTTCTGGAAGATTAGGATGCAAGCCTTCATCAAATCTCTTGGCTATGTTGTTTGGGAGGCTGTCAGAGCCGGTTACAATGCTGCCACCGTACCCAATGATACAGCATCGAAGAAGTTGGCAGACAACGACTCCAAGGCGCAGAATGCACTCTTTAGTGGCCTTGTGGACAGCGAGCTTGTCAAAGTAATTGCATGTAAAACAGCCAAGGAAATTTGGGACAAGTTGCAAAGCATACATGAAGGTGATGAGAAGATTAAAGAAGCCAAATTACAAACCCATCGCTCTCAATTTGAATCTCTTCGCATGGAGGAAAGCGAGAATGTTGACTCGTATATGCATCGAGTGAATGAAGTCACGAATGACATTCGTGGACTAGGGGAGGAGATTAAAGAGCCGGTCATCGTCAAAAAGGTTCTAAGATCTCTTCTTCCCCGGTTTGATTCAAAAGTCTCAGCCATTGAAGAAGCCAAAGATCTGAATGCATTTTCCATGGATGAATTACATGGTTCTCTAACTGCCTATGAGATGCGCATAGGAAAGACGTCTTCATCTGATAAAGAAGCGGCCTTCAAAGTTCAGAAAAAGGCAAAAGAGACTGCTGGTCATGATGTTGATTCTGATGATGATGAGCTTGAGGCTCAATTTGTTAGAAAGTTGAAGAAAGGAAGCAATGGAAAGTACAAAGGGAAGCTACCCTTTAAATGCTTCAATTGTGGCGGTGTTGGTCACTTTGCTGCGAAGTGTCCCCTAAAAGAAGACAATGATAATGACTCTTATGATGAAAAGAGTAAAGGAAAAAGAAATTTTAGAAAAAGGGGCAAAGCTAAAAACTTTCTATGTCAACAAGATGACAGCACGTCTGAATCTTCAGACGATGATGAATCAACCGAAGCTCTCTTCATGGTCACTGTTGAAGAAGAAGAAGAGCTAGATCCGGAAGAGGATGAGGAGGCTGAAGTCAATCTTGAAGAGGAACTCATAGCCGCACTTGAGGAGCTTAGCATGGAACGCAAATCAAGTAAGAAAAATCTGAAACTTCTCCATGAATCTGAAAGTTCTATTATTGCTTTGAAAACTCAAGTAGAAGAATATAAAAGAATGGTAGAAGTCCTTGAAAACCAAATAAGTATCAAAAAGGAAGAGGCTATGAAACTTGAAACTGAGATCGCTAGAGCAAATGCTGAAAATTTGGAAAATAGCAAAAAACTCAAAGCGCTCCAAGCGATTGAAGGGACTATGAAACTCAACGAACTACTGAAAGTTCAAAGACCTGCCCACTTCAGATTTGGTCTAGGATTTGAGAAAGGTGAATCCTCTAAGATTGCACCTCCTGAAAAGAAAAAGTTTGTGAAGCAAGTCACTGCACCTTCTAACTCTATGAAGCCCACTCAACCTAGAAAGGAGTCCATTCCTCTTAGAAAGGTAATGAAGATTAACCAGCCACAAAGAAGATATAAATTCTATGGTTATGTTGGATACCGCGATCACTGAGAGGGGGGGGTGAATCAGTGATTTCTAAAAACAGGTCCAATTCAACAACAAAACAAGTCAAACCACACAATGACACCAGATTTAACGTGGTTCACCGAAAGGCTACGTCCACGGTTCAAAGACTGTCCGAACACCAATCCGGGACAGATCTGAATCTTATTTAGTCGCACCAACGACAAAGAGCACCAACCCTTACTTTCAGATAGCACCAACTATCTAGGAAGCACCGACTCCCTTGAGTTTCAGATAGCACCAACTATCTAGGAAGCACCGACTCCCTTTACAATTTATCTGCACCAACAGATAGGATCACCAAACCCCAAACACCAAGCACCAACTTGATGTTAAAAACAGAGTAGAAGATTAATTCTGTCTACAGCCCTTCCCCTCTACAATTCTCTCTCTCTCAATCCCTTACAAATTGAAATCTAAAGCATAAAGAGAGACACTTAACTCATGGACGAATCACCATCTTCTAGAGCATAATCTCGTCCACAATTGCTGTAGAAAACGTCTGATAATGCAGCAACACAGCAACACAGCACCAGCACTCTTCTTCTCTCCAAAACTCTCTCTATAACTCTCTAAAACTCTTCTCTTCTGGTGTCTCTTCTTGGTGTGTTTATGAACGACCCAAGCATGCCTTTATATAGGTTTTAATAACCCTTAATTGTATTCAAAACGGGCTACAATTCGTTTAGAAAGAGTCCCAAACGAAATAGATAAGTGTGCTGAATTTTCGTGCAAAACTTCTAATTCTGCGCAACTCTGGTTCCCGTGCTCGGTCGACATCATACTGTGCTCGGTCGACATCATACACTATCTGGAAATAGTCACTTATCGAGCTCGGTCGACATCCTGAGGGCTCGGTCGACCGAAGACACACTGTGTCACGAAAATAACTGAGAGGTGCCTTTTTGCAGGTTTCTTCTTGCTCGGTCGACCGCATGAAGAGCCCGGTCGACCGCGTGCTCTGCATCAGGAATTCTTAATTCCTGACTGTTTCAATTCTGTTTCTTCTTTTCAGCTCTATCAACACTAGCCTATTTACATCATGTTTGTGACAATGTGTTGACAAGAATTCCAACTCAAATCAATACTTGAGATACTGATTCTTCAATTCTTCAAAGACTACTTAAGTCATCTCAAATTCCAACAATCTCCCCCTTTGGAATTGTTGGCAACACTATTGGAACTTCAACACTTTCAACTCCAGCTTGCAGCTCTTCCAAGTTCTTTTCAATACTAACTTGGAACCAATTCTGAAATTCGGAAATATCAACCATGCACTGTCACAATCTCCCCCTAGCTTTCATAGTATAACTTCTCTCCTTGCTAACATAGCATAACATCTCTCCTTGCTATCGTAGCATAACATCTCTCCTTGCTATCGTAGCATAACATCTCTCCCCCTTTGACAACAAATCCAAAGGGACCAAACCGAGGAGCGAATAGGATATTCAATGAATGCATTGCTCCCCCTTTCAAGCACAACTCCTACGGTTTAGGAGAGTGAGTAACTCCTAACTTTTTCCGGAGATACTCAAAGACTTCCTTTGGCAGAGGTTTCGTGAAAATCATCTCAAATTCTTTCGTCATTTCTTCAGCAAAATTCCTGCACATTTCCTCATGCATAGCTTTCAACCAACTTTCATCGAGACTGGCTTCAGCCACAGTCTTGGGTTCAATGGTGGACACAAGTGAGTAATTGCTAACTACACTTTGTCTAGTTTGAACGCCTGCCTTAGGATCTCCAATGATTTGATCCTTAGGGTGTTGCTCTACCCAAGTGCTGTGCTTCTTAGATGAAGTATCTTCTGAGTCATCCTTTGATTTCTCAGAATCATTAGATTCAGCCATCTCATCATCAATCTCACTCGAGTCCTCATAAACTGGACTGTCATTATGAGTTGCATTCTTTGGTTGATGGTTTTCATCAATTCTCACATCAGCACTTTCTATGATTTTTCTGGTTCTTTTGTTAAGACACCTATATGCCTTGCTAGTAGAGGAGTAACCCAGAAATATACCTTCGTCAGCTCTTTCTTCAAATTTGCCCGGATTTTGTTCGAGCCGCTTGATGTAACACTTGCTGCCGAAGACTTTGAAGTGCTTGACTGTTGCTTTTCTTCCAAACCATAGCTCATAGGGAGTTTTGTCTTCATGTGGCCTGATCAAGCATCGGTTTTGAATGTATACAGCCGTGTGAATTGCCTCTTTCCAATACTTGTCAGCCATCTTGCTTTCACTTAGCATCGTACGAGCCATCTCTTGTACGGTGCGATTCTTCCGTTCCACAACTCCATTTTGCTGTGGAGTTCTAGGGGCTGAGTACTGTCTTTGAATGCCATGATATTCACAATATTTAGTGAACTCTTCAGATGTGAACTCGCCTCCACGATCAGACCTTAAAATCTTGATACGTTTTTCCAATTGATTTTCAACCTGTGCTTTAAACACTTTAAAACGATCAAGTGCTTGATGCTTATGTTTAAGAAACAATACCCATGTCATACGAGTATAATCATCAATGCATAACATGAAATACTTATCTCCATTGGTGCTTTGAGTTCGCATCGGTCCACAGAGATCAGTGTGCACTAGCTCAAGAGGTTTCTTGGAATGATGCTCCTTTGACTTGAACATAACCCTCGTTTGCTTTCCCTTTTGGCAAGAGTCGCAAATGGGATTGGAAGGCTTTTCAACTTTAGACATGCCTCTTACAGCCTTTGAATTGCAAATCTTTGACATGTTATCAAAGCTTAGATGCCCAAGGCGTTTGTGCCACAACCAACTTTCCTCTGTCCGACTCATCAAGCAGGTCTTTTCAGCTCCATCTGACAGTGTATAGAGATTTCCAGCAGTTCTTGATCCAGTTGCCACTGTTTTGCCGTTGCTACTCTTCTTGATGGCAAACCCATTCTTTGTGAAGATAACTTCATGACCCTTGTCACAGATCTGGCTCACACTAAGCAGGTTGTGTCTCAATCCAGACACATATAAGACTTCTTCAGATCTGATCTTGTTTGCCATAAGCTGAATAACACCTTTTCCGCATATTTTGGCACCATCATTGTTGCCAAATTTCACTGAACCGCCTTCATAGTGCTGTAATTTGATGAATTTATCTTTATCACCAGTCATATGGCTTGAACAACCACTATCAAGGACCCATGGTGCTGTCTTCTTTTGTGCATTGAATGCCGTTTGCACAATGAGAGATTCTTTGGGATTACCTTCCCTTTTCTTTGCCCTCCATGCCTTAACTAACTTGGGTTTCTTTTCAACCTGAAATTGGTTAGCAATAGGCAACCTACAATCCCTAGCCAAGTGTCCATAATTATGACATATATAACACTCAATTTTGTGGCTACTTAGGATTGAAAAAGGATTCCTAGTCACAAATGGACTGTTTCTTACATAGAATTTGCAATCAGCTCTTTTATGTCCAAACATATTACAATGAAAGCAATAACCATAGAATTTGTATCTTCTTTGTGGCTGGTTAGTCTTCATTACCTTTCTAACAGGAATGGACTCCTTTCTAGGTTGAGTGGGCTTCATGGAGTTAGAGGGTGCAGTGACTTGCTTCACAAACTCTTTCCTTTTAGGAGGTGCAATCTTAGAGGATTCACCTTTCTCAAATCCTAGACCAAATCTGAAGTGGGCTGGTCTTTGAACTTTCAGTAGTTCATTGAGTTTCATAGTCCCTTCAATCGCTTGGAGCGCTTTGAGTTTCTTGCTATTTTCCAAATTTTCAGCCTTTGCTCTAGCGATCTCAGTTTCAAGTTTCATAGCCTCTTCCTTTTTGATACTTATTTGGTTTTCAAGGACTTCTACCATTCTTTTATATTCTTCTACTTGAGTTTTCAAAGCAATAATGGAACTTTCAGATTCATGGAGAAGTTTCAGATTTTTCTTACTTGATTTGCGTTTCATGCTAAGCTCCTCAAGTGCGGCTATGAGTCCTCTTCAAGATTGACTTCAGCCTCCTCATCCTCTTCTGGATCTAGCTCTTCTTCTTCTTCAACAGTGACCATGAAGAGAGCTTCGGTTGATTCATCATCGTCTGAAGTTTCAGACGTGCTGTCATCTTGTTGACATAGAAAGTTTTTAGCTTTGCCCCTTTTTCTGAAATTTCTCTTTCCTTTACTCTTTTCAGCATAAGAGTCACTTTCATTGTCTTCTTTTAGCGGACACTTCGCAGCAAAGTGACCAATACCTCCACAATTGAAGCATTTAAAGGGTAGCTTCCCTTTGTACTTGCCAATGCTTCCTTTCTTCAACTTTCTAACAAATTGAGCCTCAAGCTCATCATCATCAGAATCAACATCATGACCAGCAATCTCTTTTGCCTTTTTCTGAACTTTGAAGGCGGCTTCTTTATCAGATGAAGACGTCTTTCCTATGCGCATCTCATAGGCAGTTAGAGAACCATGTAATTCATCCATGGAAAATGCATTCAGATCTTTGACTTCTTCAATGGCTGAGACTTTTGAATCAAACCGAGGAAGAAGAGATCTTAGAACCTTTTTGACGATGACCGGCTCTTTAATCTCCTCCCCTAGTCCACGAATGTCATTCGTGACTTCATTCACTCGTTGCATATACGAGTCAACATTCTCGCTTTCCTCCATGCGAAGAGATTCAAATTGAGAGCGATGAGTTTGCAATTTGGCTTCTTTAATCTTCTCATCACCTTCATGTATGCTTTGCAACTTGTCCCAAATTTCCTTGGCTGTTTTGCATGCAATTACTTTGACAAGCTCGCTGTCCACAAGGCCACTAAAGAGTGCATTCTGCGCCTTGGAGTCGTTGTCTGCCAACTTCTTCGATGCAGTATCATTGGGTACGTTGGCAGCATTGTAACCGACTCTGACAGCCTCCCAAACATCATAGCCAAGTGATTTGATGAAGGCTTGCATCCTAATCTTCCAGAAAGAGTAATTAGAACCATCAAACAGAGGTGCTTTCATATTCCCTGTATTGACTGCCATGTGATTTGACAAGAGATCACCCTTAGCGTATTAAACTGATCAAGGGAACCTCGCTCTGATACCAATTGTTGGATACCGCGATCACTGAGAGGGGGGGGGTGAATCAGTGATTTCTAAAAACAGGTCCAATTCAACAACAAAACAAGTCAAACCACACAATGACACCAGATTTAACGTGGTTCACCGAAAGGCTACGTCCACGGTTCAAAGACTGTCCGAACACCAATCCGGGACAGATCTGAATCTTATTTAGTCGCACCAACGACAAAGAGCACCAACCCTTAGTTTCAGATAGCACCAACTATCTAGGAAGCACCGACTCCCTTGAGTTTCAGATAGCACCAACTATCTAGGAAGCACCGACTCCCTTTACAATTTATCTGCACCAACAGATAGGATCACCAAACCCCAAACACCAAGCACCAACTTGATGTTAAAAACAGAGTAGAAGATTAATTCTGTCTACAGCCCTTCCCCTCTACAATTCTCTCTCTCTCAATCCCTTACAAATTGAAATCTAAAGCATAAAGAGAGACACTTAACTCATGGACGAATCACCATCTTCTAGAGCATAATCTCGTCCACAATTGCTGTAGAAAACGTCTGATAATGCAGCAACACAGCAACACAGCACCAGCACTCTTCTTCTCTCCAAAACTCTCTCTATAACTCTCTAAAACTCTTCTCTTCTGGTGTCTCTTCTTGGTGTGTTTATGAACGACCCAAGCATGCCTTTATATAGGTTTTAATAACCCTTAATTGTATTCAAAACGGGCTACAATTCGTTTAGAAAGAGTCCCAAACGAAATAGATAAGTGTGCTGAATTTTCGTGCAAAACTTCTAATTCTGCGCAACTCTGGTTCCCGTGCTCGGTCGACATCATACTGTGCTCGGTCGACATCATACACTATCTGGAAATAGTCACTTATCGAGCTCGGTCGACATCCTGAGGGCTCGGTCGACCGAAGACACACTGTGTCACGAAAATAACTGAGAGGTGCCTTTTTGCAGGTTTCTTCTTGCTCGGTCGACCGCATGAAGAGCCCGGTCGACCGCGTGCTCTGCATCAGGAATTCTTAATTCCTGACTGTTTCAATTCTGTTTCTTCTTTTCAGCTCTATCAACACTAGCCTATTTACATCATGTTTGTGACAATGTGTTGACAAGAATTCCAACTCAAATCAATACTTGAGATACTGATTCTTCAAATCATCAAAAACTACTCAAGTCATCTCAAATTCCAACAGGTTATTGCTTTCATTGTAATAGGTTTGGACATAAAAGAGCTGATTGCAAATTCTATGTAAGAAACAGTCCATTTGTGACTAGGAATCCTTTTTCAATCCTAAGTAGCCACAAAATTGAGTGCTATATGTGTCATAATTATGGACACTTGGCTAGGGATTGTAGGTTGCCTATTGCTAACAAATTTCAGGTTGAAAAGAAACCCAAGTTAGTCAAGGCTTGGAAAGCAAAGCAAAGTGCAGAAAGTCTCAAAGATTCTCTCATTGTGCAAACGGCATTCAATGCACAAAAGAAGGCAGCACCATGGGTCCTTGATAGTGGTTGTTCAAGCCATATGACTGGTGATAAAGAGAAATTCATCAAATTACAGCACTATGAAGGCGGTTCAGTGAAATTTGGCAACAATGATGGTGCCAAAATCTGCGGAAAAGGTGTTATTCAGCTTATGGCAAACAAGATCAGATCGGAAGAAGTCTTATATGTGTCTGGATTGAGACACAACCTGCTTAGTGTGAGCCAGATCTGTGACAAGGGTCATGAAGTTATCTTCACAAAGAATGGGTTTGCCATCAAGAAGAGTAGCAACGGCAAAACAGTGGCAACTGGATCAAGAACTGCTGGAAATCTCTATACATTGTCAGATGGAGGTGAAAAGACCTGCTTGATGAGTCGGACAGAGGAAAGTTGGTTGTGGCACAAACGCCTTGGGCATCTAAGCTTTGATAACATGTCAAAGATTTGCAATTCAAAGGCTGTAAGAGGCATGTCTAAAGTTGAAAAGCCTTCCAATCCCATTTGCGACTCTTGCCAAAAGGGAAAGCAAACGAGGGTTATGTTCAAGTCAAAGGAGCATCATTCCAAGAAACCTCTTGAGCTAGTGCACACTGATCTCTGTGGACCGATGCGAACTCAAAGCACCAATGGAGATAAGTATTTCATGTTATGCATTGATGATTATACTCGTATGACATGGGTATTGTTTCTTAAGCATAAGCATCAAGCACTTGATCGTTTTAAAGTGTTTAAAGCACAGGTTGAAAATCAATTGGAAAAACGTATCAAGATTTTAAGGTCTGATCGTGGAGGCGAGTTCACATCTGAAGAGTTCACTAAATATTGTGAACATCATGGCATTCAAAGACAGTACTCAGCCCCTAGAACTCCACAGCAAAATGGAGTTGTGGAACGGAAGAATCGCACCGTACAAGAGATGGCTCGTATGATGCTAAGTGAAAGCAAGATGGCTGACAAGTATTGGAAAGAGGCAATTCATACGGCTGTATACATTCAAAACCGATGCTTGATCAGGCCACATGAAGTCAAAACTCCCTATGAGCTATGGTTTGGAAGAAAAGCAACAGTCAAGCACTTCAGAGTCTTCGGCAGCAAGTGTTACATCAAGCGGCTCGAACAAAATCCGGGCAAATTTGAAGAAAGAGCTGACGAAGGTATATTTCTGGGTTACTCCTCTACTAGCAAGGCATATAGGTGTCTTAACAAAAGAACCAGAAAAATCATTGAAAGTGCTGATGTGAGAATAGATGAGAATATTGAACCAAAGAATGCAACTCATAATGACAGTCCAGTTTATGAGGACTCGAGTGAGATTGATGATGAGATGGCTGAATCTAATGATTCTGAGAAATCAAAGGATGACTCCGAAGATTCTAACCTAAGAAGCACAGCACTTGGGTAGAGCAACACCCTAAGGATCAAATCATTGGAGATCCTAAGGCAGGCGTTCAAACTAGACAAAGTGTAGTTAGCAATTACTCACTTGTGTCCACCATTGAACCCAAGACTGTGGCTGAAGCCAGTCTCGATGAAAGTTGGTTGAAAGCTATGCATGAGGAGTTGGAGCAAATTGAGAAGAACTCCACATGGGAACTTGTTCCTAGACCTACTGATAAGAATGTTATTGGTACTAAATGGGTCTTTCGGAATAAGCTGAATGAAGATGGTCAAGTCATTAGAAACAAAGCAAGGTTGGTTTGTAAAGGCTATGCTCAAGTTGAAGGCATAGATTTTGAAGAGACCTTTGCACCGGTAGCTCGTCTGGAAGCTATTCGTATGTTTCTTGCATTGGCAGCGTACAAAACCTTCAAGGTATTTCAGATGGACGTAAAGTCAGCTTTCTTGAATGGTTTACTTGAAGAAGAGGTCTACATTGAGCAACCTGATGGTTTTCTCATCAGCAAAAATTCAGATCTAGTGTGCAAATTGAAAAAGGCTCTTTATGGACTGAAACAAGCGCCAAGGGCGTGGTATGCAAGGCTGGACCTATATCTCCGCAAGATCGGTTTTGGAAAAGGACTTGTTGATAGCAATCTATATGTCAAAACTGAGTTAAGCAAATAGCTGGTTGTCATTGTTTATGTTGATGACATAATCTTTGGTGGCAATGATGAGGAGATGTGCAGGAATTTTGCTGAAGAGATGAAGAAAGAATTTGAGATGTCAATGCTTGGAGAACTAAAGTTCTTTCTTGGTTTACAAGTTCAGCAGCTGAAACATGGTATCTTCATATCACAAATGAAGTACATTAAGGAAATGCTGAAACGGTTCAATATGGAAGACAGCAAGCCAGTGAGCACACCAATGTCAACGAACACGAAGCTTAGCAAAGATGATAAGGCCTCGTCCGTTGATCATACCACCTATCGCTCTATGATAGGAAGCTTGCTCTACTTGACTGCGACAAGACCAGATCTTCTACAAGCAGTATGTATGGTTGCACGTTTTCAAGCAGCACCAGCTGAAACGCACCTTACAGCAGTGAAAAGAATCTTTCGATATCTGAAAGGTACTATGGAGCTTGGTATCTGGTATCCCAAAGGCAAATCCTTCACTCTTGTTGCATATTCTGATGCCGATTGGGCTGGATGCGTAGATGATCGCAAGAGTACTAGCGGCGGCGCATTTTATCTTGGAGAAAGATTAGTTGCTTGGCATAGTAAGAAGCAAGACTCAGTATCCCTTTCGACAGCGGAAGCGGAATATATTGCAGCGGCAACTTGTTGTACGCAAGTGTTATGGATGCGGCAAATGCTCTCTGATCTAGGAGTTCCTACAACGGATCCTACGCCGATCCTATGTGACAACACGAGTGCAATTCATATATCTAAGAATCCTGTTCAGCACTCTCGCACAGAGCATGTAGCAATTCGTTATCATTTTCTTAAAGATAAAGTTGCTGATGGAGAGGTCAAGTTGGAATATGTTCCAACAACTGAGCAAGTGGCTGATATTTTCACGAAACCTCTGCCAAAGGAAGTCTTCGAGTATCTCCGGAAAAAGTTAGGAGTTACTCACTCTCCTAAACCGTAGGAGTTGTGCTTGAAAGGGGGAGCAATGCATTCATTGAATATCCTATTCGCTCCTCGGTTTGGTCCCTTTGGACTTGTTGTCAAAGGGGGAGAGATGTTATGCTATGATAGCAAGGAGAGATGTTATGCTATGAAAGCTAGGGAGAGATTGTTGACAATGCATGGTTGTTATTTCAGAATTTCAGAATTGGTTCCAAGTGAGTGTTGAAAAGAACTTGGAAGAGCTGCAAGCTGGAGTTGAAAGTGTTGAAGTTCCAATAGTGTTGCCAACAATTCCAAAGGGGGAGATTGTTGGAATTTGAGATGACTTGAGAAGTCTTTTGATGAATTGAAGAAGTTAGCATCTCAAGTATTGTTTTGAGTTGGAATTCTTGTCAACACATTGTCACAAACATGATGATAATAAGCTGGTGTTGATAGAGCCTAAAAGAAGAAATCAGAATTGAAAAAGTCAGGAATTCAGATTTCCTGAAGCAGAGTCTGCGGTCGACCGGGCTCTTCATGCGGTCGACCGAGCAAGAAGAAACCTGCAGAAAACAGTTTCAGGCACCTCTCAGTTATTTTCGTGACACAGTGTGTCTTCGGTCGACCGGGACTCCAGGATGTCGACCGAGCTCGAAATTGTCTGTTTTCCAGTCAGTGTTTTCGGTCGACCGAGCAAGCCAGGATGTCGACCGAGCACGGGAACCAGAGTTACGCAGAATTAGAAGTTTTGCACGAAAATTCAGCACTCTTATCTAATTTGTTTGGGACTCTTTCTAAACGAATTGTAGCCCGTTTTAAATACAATTAAGGGTTATCAAAACCTATAAAAAGGCATGTAAGGGTCGTTCTTAAAGAGACACCAGAAGAGAAGAGTTTTAGAGAGAAAATAGAGAGAGTTTTGGAGAGAAGAAGAGTGCTGGTGCTGTGTTGCTGTGTTGCTGCATTATCAGACGTTTTCTACAGCAATTGTGGACGAGATTATGCTCTAGAAGATGGTGATTCGTCCATGAGTTAAGTGTCTCTCTGTTTATGCTTTAAATTCAATTTGTAAGGGATTGAGAGAGAGAGAATTGTAGAGGGGAAGGGCTGTAGACAGAATTAATCTTCTATTCTGTTCTTACATCAAGTTGGTGCTTGGTGTTTAGGGTTTGGTGATCCTATCTGTGGGTGCAGATAAATTGTAAGGGGAGTCGGTGCTTCCTAGATAGTTGGTGCTATCTGAAACTAAGGGTTGGTGCTCTTTGTCGTTGGTGCGACTAAATAAGATTCAGATCTGTCCCGGATTGGTGTTCGGACAGTCTTTGAACCGTGGACGTAGCCTTTCGGTGAACCACGTTAAATCTGGTGTCATTGTGTGATTTGACTTGTTTTGTTGTTGAATTGGACCTGTTTTTAGAAATCACTGATTCACCCCCCCCCCCTCTCAGTGATCGCGGTATCCAACAGGCCGAACTCCAAAAATTCAAAGCTTCGCTGCAACAGGCGAAGGACAGGGTTCGCATCCTGTCCTTGCCCAGCTGCAAAGAAGACAGGCTCGGCTGCTGCGCCAGAGGGAGCACATCCTTCATCGTCAAAGCCCAGCCAGAGCTGACCGAAGCTCAAATTGCTCGTCGTATACGCCGCCGCACGTCATACCGACAAAAGAGACTAGAGAAGCAAAGGACCCAGCCTCCTACACTTCAAGTCTCTCCCAAATGGGTCGAAAAAGAAAGACCCAACCAAGTTGATGCCGTCCATATGGTTGGAAAAACCTGAAGGCGCCAAAAATCAGCAACAAAAATCCATGTCCGACGTCCGATGACCCACAGCGTCTCCAGGACAAGAAGACATTTAGAAGAATCCCCTGCTCCTTCAAGCAAAGGACAGCAGAGTGATCCTTCCTCAAGCTCTTCTTCAAAAAGAATGAGCCACAGCTCAGTCACCAGGACCGTTTCTTCGTTCGAATCACGAAGGATGAATGTCTTGGCTACAAATTCTGAGCCACCACCCCACAATCCACCTCCAGAAGATGCGATCACCCGCATCCAGTAGTTGGAACAGGGCCAGCAGAGGATTGAAACTCTGATTAAAAACCTTCTCCTCGCCTTCCAAAATCAGGCGAACAATGAACCTCCTCCGAATCATCAAAACGACGAGGTAAATGGAGAAGAAAATGAGTCACGCGCCCTTACCAAAAAGGACGTAGACAGTATCCTCGCCAAACCAAAAGAAGAGGATATACTCAAGGAGCATGGGATCAAGCCACCATATCCCTTATGGATGGACTCGGTCCCGTTTCCCACTAAATTCAAGCATCCTACTCTCCAAACATATACGGGGAAAGGATCAGCCAGACAGCACGTCATCCACTTCAAGATCCTGACGGGAGCTATCGCGGATCAAGATGCACTCAAGATCCGCCTCTTTGCAAGTACCCTAAAAGGTACGGCCTTTGATTGGTACTCCACTCTGCCGGAGGACTCAATCCAAAACTGGGCCATGCTAGAGACACGCTTCCTGACTCACTTCAAAGGTGAGGATCATCCCGCTACTATGGCTCAGCTGTGCAGCCTAAAACAGGGGGAGAATGAATCAACATATGACTTCATTCACAAGTGGAAAGCAATGGCATACAAATGCTCTGATGTATTGCCACAAGCGTCGCTAGTCGACATCTGCCGAAACAACATGAGAGCCAGAATCCGCTCCATGATCATCGGCAGCAAATCAAAAAGCCTAAGAGAACTCCTAGAAGCTTCGATGGAAGCTGAAACGGTGATTAAAGACCTCAACAGTCAGAAATCATCAAGAAAAGAGCCAACCACCATTCCAACCTCTAAACCAAAGAAGAAAGAGGTCCTCAATGTGCAGACCAAGTCAGCTCCTCAGCCACCAAAGAAAGCTGAAAATAAAGTTGCTGGTAAGAGACCTAAACTCTCAGATGCCTTCAAAGAACGAGTAGAGAAGAAATACCCGTTTGATGAAGATGTTGATGAAATCTTCGGGGCTCTTGTGGCAAACGGCAAGCTCACCTTGCCTGAACCAAAAAGACCGAGTGATGTTGGCAAAACCAACGATCCTCGGTACTGTCCATACCACCAGATGATCTCACATCCTCTCAATCAATGCTTCGTTGTGAGGGAGAAAATAAACGAGATGTGGAAAAACGGAGTCATCACCTTTGACAAAAACTATGGGCCTGTCTCCGTCAACATGGTGACATGTGGACAAACATCAAAATCACCGAAGAAGAAGATCACTACTTCCTTCAAGGTAATAAACTCAATCCAAGCGTCCGAGGAACTGGTTCCTTACCCGACACCAGACGGACAACCGATATGGGTACATCCCGATCTCCTGAAAGATAAAAATTGGGAGGTCGTGAAAACAAAGCCTACAGCTCAACAGCGAAGGCAGGCTAGGAAACATCTCCTCAAGCTCAAACGGCAAGAGAAGACCCAGCCAAAACTAGAGGTCAAAGAAAAGGCAGAGGCTTCCTCTACCATTTCACTGGAGGCAACAAAAATATCCCTTCCATAGACTTCAAAGGGGGTAAGAAAATTCACTCTCAGTGATTTCATGCCACCTCAATTCAAAGAAGCCATGCAGGAGGCATCATACTCTTGCAATTCGGTAGTTGAATTCTCCATTGATGGATACGAGTCCAGCGACACCGATGATGGATTCGAATCCAACTACGCAGACGAGTGGGAGGAGTCCCTTGAAACAGGAGAATATCTCTTCGATGAAGAATGGGTTCCTGAGTCTCATCTTATGCCAGTAATCTGGTATAACCCCCTACAACCACAAGGATCCTGGTCTGATGATGAAGAAGACCAAGAGGCTGTACAAGAAAATGCTGCTGACTCAGCACCTCTCATTACTCCAGTGGAAATCAACCACGTTGAGCCACAAAGAGTTGATGAAGAAGAAGATCCGGCTCCCATGCCTAATCTTGAAGAATATGCAAGGATCTTGCAGCGACTCGCTCTAGTACTAGAGTAAGACCGCGTCAACGAGCCTCCTCGCAACCCAGAGCCTGAAGTCCCTGAAGACCACCAGGAAAATCCTCCCTTAACTCCTGAAAATGGAGAAAATTGCTGGATAGATGATCCTCTTACATCTGAGGATGAGTCTGACTCCGATCAGGCAACGTCTCCCGTCAGAGCTTCCTGTAATGTGATAATTCGGGATTATAGCTCTTCCGAAGCATCGTCTGATGAGAGCACTTACACTCCGGCGATGCCTAGCAATGTATCTTCTGGAGCCACCTCGTCTCACGTGACTTTCACTGAGATGACACCCTCTCAGGTTTCTTCTCCTGAGACTGTGACTTCAAAGTTCACACCCTTCCTGACTGAAGAATTCCCAGCTATTGATGCTTGGGACGATGAATTAGTCAACGAAGAAGAAAGGTTGCTAGATGCTGTTCAGGACTTGTTCCCGGAAAATGCTCCGTGCAACACGATCACTGAGGATGGCAACTCTGCTGCTGATTCATCCTCAGCAAATCAAAAACGACAGCCTCTTGATCCTGAAGACAATCTTCCAAACGAAGACCCTTCTCAAGAAGCTCTCGAAGTTGGTAGAGGCACCCGCTCTGGCCGGGACTACCATAAAAATTACAACCAATCTTCCTTGACATATGTAAATCCTTTGGGAAAAGATGTTGTAAGCGCCCCTAGTGGCAACAATGATGAACATGCAGGCCCTAAGGAGTCTTTCAAGTATGACTTGATTGAACACTTCAAGCACATACCTGGACGTCTGCACATCTTAGATTTATTGCGAATGTCTCCGCACACTCGTGATAATCTCATCTCGGAATTACAAAAGCTGAATGAGGATGTCGACAAACACGCCCCGCAAGTCCTCCAAATTGAAATGGATTACCGGGTCAAAAACTCAGAAGCCTCCTCAAAGGGAGAAAATAAGAAAACTGAGGGATCTTGCATTGAATGCCTCTCGGTTAAAAAAGCAGCCAGTGCAACCATCGCCTTCACAAAGGACGACCTCCTACTTGGCGAAACCAGGCATAACCGACCCCTGTACTTCACAGGGTATATCAAGGAAATGCCTATGCACAGAGTTCAGATCGACCCAGGTTCTGCACTCAACCTCATCTCCACGTAGGCTCTCGAAGAGTTGGGCATCCCACCCAGCAAGCTGAGCCACACATCTGTATCTATCTTTAGATACGATGGGAGTACTCAAAGGCCTATTGGCAAGATTAGGTTCAAGTTGCAAATCGGTGATCTTATCTCTGAGGTCACTGCGTATGCAATAAAAACCCCTTCATGCTACAACATCCTTCTCGGACGCCCTTGGATCCACGAGAATGGTGTTGTCCCTTCAACTCTACATCAATGCATCAAGTTTGTCGGCGACGACGGCATGATACATCGAGTCTTTGCGGACAGAAAACCCTTCAAAGGTAAAGAAGTCCACTTCGCAGACTCACAGATGTATGAAGGTGAAAAAGAAGAAGAGGATAAGCACATAGCATCCTTTGCCGAAAATCTCCAGAAAGATAAAGGTAAAGCTCCTCAACAATCACCGGAAGAAAACAAATCATCCGGTAAATCCGAAGAGAGCATTCAAACTTCCTTCATCATCTCCCTCAAACCTTCAAAGCCTTTGGTCATCACAACTAAAGTGAAGAAGGCAAAGCAAAAGCCTGGGGGCAAATTTGTTGTCTCTTTCGTGTCTATCATGCAAGACACGGATTCAGATTTAGAGCCAGAAGACGACGCATCGTCAAGCCAAGCTGACACTCAGCAAGATCAGCTTGCTCTCACTCCAATGGAGACAACTTCTGACATAGAAGATCCTACGTCAGCTTCCTTTGTTGTTCCAGCAACTTCAGCAAAGGAAAAGCCAATCTTCTTCCCTAGATCGGATGCTTCTTCATCAAACTCCATGCTTGAACCTTTCCAAAATAAAGGTATGCCTCAACTATCCTTATACAGTTCTGTGGCACAAGCTATTATGAAGAAAATGGGCTATGACGCTCAAAACCCAGTCGGTTTGGGAGAAGGATGCGGTATTCTCACGCCATTGGGGCCCGTCTTGACCAAAAGCCAGCTGGAAGATTGGAGACTCTATGGCTATGTAGAAAAGTCTTCACACGGGTTAGGGTATGATCCTGACACTCCCTTGAGACAGTTGACACAAAGGCTTAAAAGTTATTATACTGACCAAGCCTCAACATCTCAAGTCCATGAAGACATCAATCTCCCTGGATATCTCTTTGATGAGTCACCTGACAAAGATCCAGGAAGCTCATCCAATTGGCACAATTTCTCCGAAAATGAAGAGGAGTTGTCCGATGACACAGACGTGTGGACTTCTGAACCAGAAAAACCCTCATCTCCAAAAGAAGTAGCCTACTTCAACCCGGTTTCAACAGGCGATTGGGATCATCTCATAGCAAGCCTGGGGAAAATTACCAATCAAGAAGACCCCTGGAAAGGAACAAAACCTTGGTCTGGAAATGCCTTTGAAACCCCAGAAGGTTTCGTTGAGCTGGAAGCCTCCGAAAATATTATGGAGGAACCACTTTCGAACCTTCCAACAGAAGATCCTGTTCAAAAGATAGACTTGGGAACGCCAGATAGCCCACGTCCTGTATTCATAAGCATGAATATAAAGGATGATGAGTTACCCGAGTATATCGCCTTTCTTCGTGAGTTCGTTGATTGCTTTGCATGGTCTTACGCTGAAATGCCAGGCTTAGACCCCAAAATAGCGGTTCACAAACTCAATCTTCAAGAAGACATCAAGCCTGTCAAACAAGGCCAAAGAAGATTCCGTCTAGATGTGATGGATAAAATTGAACAAGAAGTTCAATAACTCAAAAGCGTCGACTTCATCCGTGAGGAAGAACATCCTAAATGGTTGGCCAACATTGTCCCCGTGACAAAGAAAAACGGGCAGATCAGGGTCTGTATTGACTATAGAGACCTGAATGGCGCACACCCTAAAGATGAATTTCCGCTCCCCATACCAGAGGTAATGATTGATAATACCTGTGGATTCGAGCGAATGACATTCATGGATGGTTTCTCTGGCTACAATCAGATAAAGATGTATCTTGAAGATGAAAAACATATATCTTTTAGGACCCCATTTGGCGTGTATTGCTACACTGTCATGCCATTTGGTCTGAAAAATGCTGGTGCCACATATCAGAGGGCTATGATGAAAATATTCCAAGATATGCAGCACAAGACGGTTGAATGTTACGTTGATGACCTCGCCGTCAAAAGCAAAAGAAAAGAAGCTCATCTCGAAAACCTTCGAGAAGTCTTCCTCCGGCTCCGCAAACACAAACTGCGAATGAATCCTTTGAAATGTTTCTTCGGCGTCTCGTCGGGTAAGTTCCTCGGATTCTTAGTTCGGAAAGCTGGAATAGAGCTTGACCCCATAAAAGTCAAAGCCATTCTAGAAATGCCCTCTCCAAGAACCTTGAGAGAACTCAAAGGGCTTCAAGGGAGATTGGCCTACATCAGACGGTTCATCTCCAATCTTTCGGGGAAATGCCGTCCATTCTCCCGGTTGATGAAAAAATGTGTAAACTTTGTCTGGGATGCTGACTGTGAAGCTGCTTTCCAAGACATCAAGTCATACCTGACAAAACCTCCAGTGTTAGCTGCTCCTACCACTGGAAAACCATTCATCTTGTACACAAGAGCCCTTGATCACTCTTTGGGAGCTCTGCTTGCTCAAGAAAATGATCAAAGAAAATAAGCTGCTCTATATTACCTCAGCCGCATGCTAGTAGGTGCAGAGCATCGCTACTCTCCAGTCGAAAAAGAATGCCTTGCAGTGATGTTCGCCGTACAAAAGCTGCGTCACTACTTGCTTTCCAACACAGTATACCTGGTCTCGAGGGTCAACCTCTTGAAGGTCCTTGTCACAAAGGCAGGTTCTCTCAACGCTCAACTGGCAAAATGGTCCATCCTTCTGTCACAATTTGATATTAGGTATGTACCACAAAAGGCAATCAAAGGGCAAGCTCTAGCGGACTTCCTCGCAGAGCATCCATTGCCTAAAGATTCTCCACTCAGAGATGATCTCCAAGACGAACCAGTCTATAATGTGGAGACTTTCTCGCAAAGTGCCTCCTGGGACATGTACTTTGACGGTGCAACCAGGACGAATGAAAAAAGACAGCTGATCTTAGGAGTTGGCATCCTCTTTGTCAGCCCCGACAAATACATGATTCCATACGCTTTCTTGCTACTGGAACCATGCACAAACAATGCAGCTTAATATAAAGCTCTGATCCTAGGATTGGAACTCGCCATCGAATCCAGTATCACCATGCTGGAAGTCTTTGGAGACTCTCAACTGATCGTCAACCAGATGAATCAGAAATTTGAAGTCAGGAAGCCAGATTTACTGCCTTAGTACAACAAGGCACAATCGCTTCTGTAAAAGTTTGACATCTGTCACATCACCCACATTCGTAGAGGTGAAAACATACGTGCAGATGCCCTAGCTGGACTTGCCGCATCCATGGCAATTCAAGAAGGGGAAAACATGCAAATCACAGTGTGCGAAAGAAGAATCCTTCCTCCTCTTAACACACACCAAGCTGTAGCTGAATGCCACCAAGTGGTTGGAAGTAGGATTTCAATCCTTCAAACTTCAATCGGCGACTGGAGGGATCCGTTCATTGATTACATTATGTTCGGAATCCTACCTGAAGATCCAAAAGAACGGGTAAGCACCCAAAGGCGAATCCCAAGCTTTCATTTGGATATTCCTTCAAAAGTCCTTTACAGGAAATCCTTCAACGGAGTACTTCTACGCTGCTTGTCACAACAAGAGGCTGAAGAAACACTCAAAGAAGTTCATGCTGGCCTTTGCGGAGCTCATCAGGCTGGTCCCAAGCTCTATGATCAGATAAAAAGGTTAGAATATTACTGGCCTACCATGGTAGCTGACGCAATGCAATTTGCTAAGCGCTGCCAACAATTCAAATTCATGGATATTACATTCACATGCCTCCAGAATGGTTGCATCCTACAGCGATCTCATGGCCTTTCGAAGCCTGGGGTATGGACATCATAGGTCCTATTTCTCCCCCTTCGAGCAAAGGTCATCGCTTCACCTTCGCCGCTACGGATTATTTCTCCAAGTGGTCAGAAGCATTTGCGTTCAACGAAATGAAGACCTCATCAGTCCTTCAGTTCCTGCGCACCAACATCATTTGTCGTTTCGGCATGCCCAAAAGATTCGTCAATGATAACGGACCACAATTCTGGGATCATCGATTCTACAGGTTCTGCGACAAATACAAAATCCAAAGCTGTCCTTCGACTCCATACAATCCGGCAGCAAACGGGTTAGCAGAAGCTTTCAACAAGACACTCTGCAAAGTCCTCAAAAAAATGGTCTCTAGTCATAAAAGAGACTGGAGCGACAAAATGTCTGAAGCTTTGTGGGCCTATCGAACCACCGTTCGAGGACCAACTAGCACACCATTCTCCTTGGTCTATGGATGCGAAGCTGTCGTACCCTTGGAAGTACAAATTCCTTCCTTGAGGGTATCCTTGCAAAATGACATGACTCAAGAAAGCAATGTCAAATTGCGACTCCATGAGCTGGACAATCTCGATGAGAGACGGCTCGAAGCTCAACAAAGCATTGAACTTTACCAAGCACGCATGGTAGGATCTTTCGATAAAAAGGTCAGGCAACGCGCCTACAAAAAGGATGACTTGGTTCTTGAGGTAAAAAGACCAATGGTCTTCGCTCACAAGTCCAAAGGTAAATTTGAGCGAAAATGAGAGGGACCCTACGTCATCGACAAGGTTTTCTCCAACGGCGCATATGCACTCCTGAACATGGAAGGCGACAGATGTATACTGCCCATCAACGGCAAGTTCTTAAAGCGGTACTACCCTTGAAGACTTACCCAACTGGGTAAAAGCAATGCCTGTACGGCCAAAACCGACCACCAGGTACACGCTCGCTAAACCCACCCTTTTTTAGAATTTTCATGTCAAATGTTGAAATTTCTAGAAATTTAAACAATACTTACTTCCATCGTTTCATTGTTCAAAAAACCCAAGTTTAGGAACCTTTCCCTAACTTGACCAAAATTTTCAACCCTTGAACCCAAAATTCATGGTTTGAAACAAAATCCGGATTCAGGGATTTCTACGCTAGTCCACCCTGCCTTTTACCGCCAAAATGGTTTTAGGTCAAAGCTTATGACCCTCGTGTCTTTAAAAAAAAATTGGTTTTTCAAAAAACCGCGAGGAAGCGACGCTTAGTCGATACTCGCACAAATCGGAAGCATATGAACCATGTTCGACACTTCCAAAATCGCAGGGAAGCGACATTTCGTCAATACTTGCAAAATCCAAAACCGTGGAAATGCAACATTTCAGTTGATATCCACAACCCAAATTTCAAAGGTTCAAAAAAAAAAACCTAAAAAACCATGGAGACGCAACATTTCAGTTGATATCCATAACCCAAAGGTTCGAGAAAACCACAAATTTCAAAAATCATGGGGAAACGACATCAAGTCAGTACCCGCAAAACCAAGATTTTTGAAAAGCAAGGATGCGACATTCCATCGATACTTGCACCCAAATCCGCGAGGATGCGACATTCCATCGATACTCGCAACCGAATGAGCAAGGAGGCGACATTCCATCGATACTTGCAAGAACATTCAGCAGAGAGGCGACTTTTAGTCGATACTTGCATTTTTGAAAACCAAAAACTGCTATCAATGCCACCAAAACGGCTATAAATGCCACAAACTTGGCTATCAATGCCACAAACCAAAACAGGCTATAAATGCCACAAACCGGCTATCAATGCCACCAAAACAAAACCGGCTATCAATGCCACAAACAAAAAATTGGCTTTCAAAAACCCCGGCTATCAATGCCACAAATTCGGCTATCAATGCCACCAAAACTGGCTATAGATGCCACAAAAAAAAAACTCGGCTATCAATGCCACAAAAAAAAAAGCTGGCTCTCATGCCAAAATTGGCTTCCATACCACAAGCAAAAATCTGGCTTTCATGCCAAAACAATCATTTGACAAAAGATTTTCACAAAATGACAAGCTTTTGATCACATCCTATTTAGCAATTACTTTTATCACAAAAAGATTCAAGTGAGCGTAGGGATAACAAAAAAAAAAAAAAAAAAGAAGAGCATCTCATTTAGCAATTACTTTTATCACAAAAAGATTCAAGTAAGCGTAGGGATAACAAAAAAAGAGTAACAAAAAAAATATACATGTGGTACCAAAAAAAAGAAAGTGTTCACAAGCACTACAAAAAAAAGAGTACCAAAAAGAATACATGTGGTACCAAAAAAAAAAAGGAAAGTGTTCACAAGCACTACAAAAAAAAAAGTACCAAAAAAAATACAAGTGGTACTAAAAAAAAAAGAAAAAAAAAAGAGAGAAGGATAGTTTCTGCTACAAAATCAGGAGCTCAATAAAAAATGGTCTCCAGCCAAGAGTTCAGCTCCTTAAGCAAACTTTTGGCCTCAGCCGTCAAAGATTCCAAGGCACGCTTCTTCAGGAATTTGCCATGAGATGCTGGAGTGGGCTGTACCCCTTCTTTCGCACCAGGAAGCTTATCTCGAGCAGTTCGCCATTGTTTGTTCTCATCGGACTTCCTTTTAAGAACTTGATTGGCATCTGCAACCCGGTGAATCAGAGCAGTCTCCCTTTCACGAGCCTCTGTTATTGCAGTCCACTTGGCAGCGACTTGTGCCTGCAGATGCTCAAGATGTCTCCTGGCCTCATCGACCTCCCTATCAAGGATGTTAAGGTCATGTGTCAGCCCAATGATGTTTAGCTCTTCTAAGTTCTTCTCTCGGACTACCTGCTTCCTGCTTTCTGTAGCCTCATCCCGGTTAGACCGAGCCTTATCCGCAGGGTCCAGGAACATCTCCTTGAAGAACTGGTTATCAGGAAAACCAATGGTCTCAAACCAGTTGTCACCCAGCTCAATGATCCTATCAACAATCGCCCTGGCATTTGTGACATCTAGACCAGCCTCTTCAGCATCACCGAGAATCTCACGCACATGCTGGATCATCCCAAATCCGGCATCTAAGTGCCCAGAAAAGAGAGTCTCAATCCAAGAGCTCAGAACTCGCACCACCACCTTCTTCGCAAAAAGAAGAGATGGCCCAGCTGAAGATTCGCCCAACTCTGTTGGTCGGCTACTCATATCATCATCTGTTGGAAGAGTAACAAAAGAACTCTTTCCAGTTGAAGCTACTCTTGCTCGGGAAGGAATCTCAGCACGAGGTATCTCCTCAACATTGTCAGAACTGGTCCCAGGAGTCTCTACCTCTGGATCAACCTCTGGCATCCCTTGCTCTGGTTCTGAAGGAAGCGACGAACCCTCCTCCGTCACTTCAAAACCTGCAAAAAAAGATAAAAAGGTATAAATATGATCCTGTTTAAAAAATCATTATCAGAGTTTTATACTACAAAATACCTTCTTCGGCGACTGGCGGAACACTTTCTTCCTCCGTGAACTCATCGGAAGCATCATCAACATTTGCATCCATCGATGGTTCAAAGTCATCGGAATCCTGTGGCAAGTCAGCTGGCAAGAAATGTGTTAGCAAACTAAGTCACAGACAAAAAAAAAAAGAAAGCAAAAGAAGTCGTACCAATTGGAGATTCTGGATTCACTCCAGAGTCCCTCGGTTCTTCTTCAGGTGCCCCAACAGGATCCATCACCACCTCATCGACTGGAACCTCAGGCATCACCAAGTCTTCCTCTGCTAAAAAAAAAGAAAAAGAAAAGCAGAAACAAGAAGCAAATCAGAACATGGAGAATCCCATGAAAACAAATGAAAAGAGAAAAAGGAAGAATCATACCTTCACCGACGACCTCTTCTTCTCGGCTTCTCTTCTCTGGAGGCTCGTCAGCATCCACTGGCACGTCCTCATTGATAGTAAGAGGAACTTCCAAGTCAGGAGAGTCCTCATGCTGCCCCTTACTGCGATGATGACTCCTCCTCCTCTTACTCCTGCGGGCTCGCTTCTTGGAGGAACCTGCCCCGCTGTCAGAGTCAGGTTTCCCACTTGACTCCTCACTGGATGGTCTACTCTTGCCAGTAGACTCCACAGAAGCTTGCCTCTGTGCCGCTTGCATCCAAGCACCAAGTTCGGCTTCCTCCTGTTCTAGCTGCTCTAAAGCCTCATCAGGTATTTCTCGAACAGCTTCAGAACCAATGACGCCCTGGTCACCAAGAAAGCCTATCTTGTGCTTCTCTCCAGAAAGGAAGGCCCAAACTTCCTCTCGCCGGACGCCATCCGACTTTCCAAGGCCCTTTCCAGATGCCAGCTTCACATCAAGCTCCTTCTTGGAAAGCCCTCGATATGCCGAAAAGCTCTCCGCGAACCACTTTGCAAAGCCGGCAGTCCGGGAAGTATCTTCAGCACTATAGAAAGCCCATGCATTTCTCCCCTCCTGTAAACCTCCAAAATGCTTCACCATGCTTGAAGGCGCTCCAACAACGCCTTGAGAAAAGCCCAGCTGCAAAGCAAAGCGAGAGGGTACATACGGCTGGATGTCGACGAAAAGATGTATACGGTACACCATCGTGCCGACACATATGCTGAAAAGCCACTCTCTTTCTGCATTCGTCAAGGAATAATGCCATCCCGACCCCGCCCTGGTAGAGTCTCGGGAGGCACCAAAATCAAAAGCCTTCTTCCGCAACTCCGGGAAAGCTTCACTGAAGACTGCCCCATCTCGACGTACCTGAACCGTCGGATCCTCATGCGGGCAAACAAAAGTGATTCGAACACGGCTTTGCCCTTAGCCAGTCGAATCATCAGAGGATCATCATCCTGTGCAGCACCCAGCCGGTGGAAGCCAGGACAGTGGTACACGTACCACGAATAAAAGATGTTGGCTGAAAATACCCTATTCATGGGAAGCCCAAGCCGAACCAAAAAAGCAGCAGCCTGCAGTTCGGTACACAGGTACGAGTAAAGAGCTGTCACCAAAGCAAGCTGCTCTCCAAACGCCATCTGACAAGTCGGAAAAATACAATGCGGCCTGATGTGCGTTCCATCTCCTCTAGCAAAAAGAGCCTCACCAAGCCAATAAGTGAGGTAAACAGCGAGATCTCTCTGCAGTGCAATGTCAACACATATGGCGTTTGTACTGGCACAGAAATCTCTCAACTCTTCTTGCATGGCCAAGATCTTCTTTGAACTTGGATCCTGAGCTCGGCTTCTTGGGTCACGTTATCAGAAGACTCCCTGCTATAAAAAAAGTTGGGGAATGAAGAGCTAGAACTCTTCCAACTGCTGGATCTAACTTTCAAACCTTCTTTCTCCTTCAAAAAATCGTAGAAGGCGACGAGCTGAAAGTACAGAAGCCTGAACTCCTCAGACTGCCCCTCAAGGACGCTGTCAATCGGCATAAACTCCTCATAGAGTTTGCCGAGGATGGGCAATCCAGTAATGGTGCTCAGCTCCTTCAAAGAAAAACCAATCTCGCCATTCGTCACAACGAAGGTATTGGTTTGTGGGAGGAATGATTCCAGCATAGCCATGAAGGCCTCGTCGGAAAAGATCACGGTCTCCCTAAAGGCACGGACCGCATCAAAAATCCCGGCTTCCTTCAAAACGGCGCCACCAATCAGCAGGACGCGATCAGTCCACGACTTCCACTCGGAGTCAGCATTGAAACGGCCACGGAGTCGAAAAGGCTTGATCCAATTACTGCCGTCACCGCTAAAAATACCAAGGCCCACTGGTCTCAAATTGACCGATGGATAATCAGAACCCTGGTAGCCGCTGTATGGCATCAACAGGTCCATGTCAATAGGCGACCTCTCCGTATATCCAGGAGAACTGCCAACAAAAACCCCGGTCTTGATTACATTTGTCCTTCTCACCCAACTTGGAGGATCTTCCCTCTTAGAGCACGTGGGGGCAAGGCTCATGATCGAGATGGTGCGATCAAACGTCGACCGGGTAGCAACAGTCTTCTTTTCACCATTTGCTGTGAAAGAGAACTGAAAACATCTCCTCTGGTATGTCATGTCATCAGGGACGGCATCACCAAAGAAGAAGGTAGGCTTGGGTAAAACACTCTGATCTTCCATCACCCATGGACGACTGCTTACCATGATCTTATAGAATTCCAAAGAAGGAAAGAAGAAAGAGGTAAGTGTTACTAATTAGTAACCTTACCAAAAGAAAGAGATTAGAAGGATTCTTTCCCAAAAGAAAGATATCTTGAGGGATTCTCTCCCAAAAAGAAATCAATGAGAGATTTTCTCCTAAAAGATAGGATCAATGAAGGATTCTTTCCCAAAAGAAAGATATCTTGAGATATCCCATCCCAAAATAAAGGGAACATGAGAGATTCTCTCCAGGTAAAGATATTCTTAGATATTCTCTATCCAAATGAGATATTCTTGGATATTCTTTACAAAAATGACACCATATGAGATCTAAGCCATTTCAAAAGCTTAAGGTCCCATGGGTTAGCCCATATGAGCCAGGTTTGACCACCTAGGCACAAAAAAACAAATTTTGGGCTTTTAGTCAAAGAGAAATCCCTCTTACCAATGTTCGTGTGGTTAGGAAGTCCATTTTTAACCTGGAGGTCCTGCCTTCGAATCCCTTTAAGGCCTTAACCGATACATAGGGCTAGTGGGTGGTTCTATGTATCCGTAGGTTTACCAATGATCAACCGAAGGGCGGTCGGCGGGTTCCTATGTTATCAAAAAAAAAAAAAAAATCCCTCTTACCAAGAGCATACAAAACTGGTTCCATACCTCTTTTGAGTTGATTCAACCATACAAAGAGAATTCCAAGCCCCATGAGCTTCCAAAAATCAAACCATCCAGCCTCATATACCAAATTGAGCCAAAATCTTGAAATTGACATTCCACAAAAATCAAACCAAATCCTGGTCCCCTAACTTGCCACATACAGCTTGTTGGGTCATAAGACCAAAACCAAAAACCAAAACCTGATCCCCTAACTTGCCACATATAGCCTGTTAGGTCACAAGATCAAAACCAAAATTGATCCCCCAACATTCCACATACAGCTTGTTGGGTCACACGATCAAAATCAAACCCGACCCCCTAACCTGCCATATACAGCCTGTTAAGTCACAAGGTCAAAACCCAAATCCACATCCCTGATGTCATCTTCAAAACTCTGCCTCGAGATGGTACGTGATCCCTTTCACTACCATAAAATTCCCCTGGAAGCTCAAAAGGCTACAAATACCAAAAAGAAAGACTGCTCAAAGACTCTTGGTCAAGTCACAGGCTCTCCTTCGAAAATCTCTTCGAGGCACATCGACTACAAAAGTTAAGCAACTCGTCGCTGTACCTCGAGGGGGCATTTGTTGACACCAAAAATGTCACTTTGCCTCTTCAAGATCCAAAGAGCTACATGAAGTCGCAACCTGCCATAAATAGGCAATGTCACTTCCAAAAAATCAAATCTTGTCAGAATCAAACAAAAACTGCAAGATCCTTCAAGACAGCCAAAAGAGGAGTACACAAGAAGTTTTCGGGCCATTTCAAAATCATTTGGCCTAACTTCGCTTCTCCGATAGCCGAAAAGGAGCTCTCGGCGGCGAAAGCATCGGAGACACCAAATCTTCGATCAGAGCCGATGGATGGTCTCAAAATACATCCAAAAGGCTCCACGTCAAGTTCCGAGTCAAACCGACAACGTTTGACCCTACATCAACCCTCGAACATCTAAATCAAGCCTCTCGGCAGCAAGAATCGCCGAGGCCATCACTCATCAGATAGAGCACATGGACGGCTTCAAATTGCTTACAAGGGGCTGCACGTCAAATTTCAGGTCATTTCGACAACATTTGACCATAGTTTGACGCTCGGAAGCCAAATCAGGCCTCTCGGCGGTAAAGCTCTCCAGGACCATGGTTTCCAAGACAGAGCCTATGGATCATCTTAAAATGACTCCAATGGATTTCCTGTCAAATTTCAAGTTAATCGGACATCGGTTGACCGCACATCAAACCGCGACATCTTCATCGCGACAAAAGTGAGTCTACTGGTGATAGGACCCCAAACGGCTTAAAAACTCAAACAAAAGAGTATGGCTGGTCTTATTTATTGCTCAGGAGGCTTCACACCAAATTTCAGGTCATTCCGACATCGTTTGGCCCAGTTTCAGCTTCTGACGGAAAATCGGCAGCTCTGCACGACAAAGTCTTCGGCTTTCTCAGGAAATTAGAAACTTTGCAAACCAAAATGCAAGGATTCTCATCAGGTTTCCTACAGGGAAATCAAGCCAATAAATGGTCAAAATGTCAAGGAAAAATACAGAAGAAAAAAGAATCGAAAAACAGCAAAAACGGACACAAAACGGGACAAAAAGGGGAAAAACCCCCCAAGGTCGCAGACCCCTGCGACCCTGGCCCAGGGTCGCCGGCGACCCTGGAGCCCGGGATCGCCGGGAAGGCCCCGGAAACCCCGGTTTTCGCCGTTTTTTCGCGATTCGAAGCATCCAGCCTCTGGTAGTTTCCAAAACTCATACTTTTGAGACACCAAATCCTCTGACATCCGTCAAAAACACGGGTCAATCATCAAAAGTATCGACAATAACATTGATCGCCACCCGGTCAACCAAAAAAAGTGTGCTTTCTACCCGACCGATCGAGAAATCGACAGGACAGATGGCACTGACCCGCTGTTGGCAACCAACACCTGAAGTCACATGGTCATCCGATGTCGGTCTACATGAAGATCCATCGATGATCATTACCAGAAGAATCCCAAAAGACGCGGCACGGCCCGCGACTCTTCAACTGCTCGGCGACCACTTAATGCGATTAATTGACTAGCTTTATTACAGTCATTAATCCATTTCTTTGGATGGAGCAATCAGAAGCAAGCATCCGAGAGTTACAAGTCAAGAGATTCATGGCATTTAACCCATGAAACTCCTCCCATCATGGCGATTAAAGGCGATTAAATGCCCTCAATCTCCTCCGGCCAATCAGAAGCCAAGAAAAAGGAGTTACAAAATAAAGATTTAAATCCTGTAACTCCTCCCATCATGCGGCTTAATGACAATAAAAGCCCATAAACCCTCCTAAACGGCTACCTAAAAGCCTATAAATAGGAGAGCTCTCCAAGAAGAAAGGGATCAGAGAAGATCAGAGAAAATCACAGACAAACACAGACAAAGCACAGAAATTCAGAGAAGGAAAAGAGAGAAAACTCTGCAGAAATACTACACCGACCACCACTACAAGGTGACAAAAGTCCCTTGGGGGTACCCCACAAGTTCCTTGCCTTCTCCTTCTGCCTCCAATGGCTTAGATGTGGCTTTTCAGCCCGTCTACTCGGTTTTTTATTGGACATAGGACCTCCTTTTAGTCTTTGTCCTCTAAAAACCTGAGGTTATAGCCAAGCCAAGCGAATCAATAGCATCCTCTGTTCTCATCTGCATGGATGATGGCAAAGCCCACATATGGCTTGCGACCGTCAATCTAAACGGGTCCCCCACAATCTCCTGAGAAGTTAGATCCTCCTTTTCTTGCTTTTCATTGTAGTTTGTATTTTTTCAAAAGAGACAAAAATCACAACTCTTGTCTTTCATTATTGATAAGGATTGTAAATCGGCTATAAATGCCAAAATCGGCTATAAATGCCAAAAAAATCGCCTTTCACGGCAAACCAAGAAAAATGTCTCTTTTCTTAAATATATGTGCAATGGAAAACTTGAAAGAAGTTGATTTCTTTTTTACTTGCGAAGGTTGATCTCCGGATAACCACTTGCAATTCCGAGTAAAAATAGAAAATCTGGCTCACCCACACAACAAAAATGTTGATGCGCGCCTCTGCCCCCCGGTTACGAAAGGGTCGGACCCAACGGACTCCCACGTCCGCCGACCTCGGTAGAACCGAGCAGGAGCGCGGTCCATCAAAAAAGTTCACAGAAGAGATGTTAATAAACTTATATTCCCATCTACCAGGTGAAATTTGTTGGCCAAAATGATTCTAGGGGTCTCAGCTTATTGATTTTATGTAGTGTGTTTTTTTATATTTTATCCAAAGGTTGAAAATGATGGAACAGTGTCAATTGAGTATTTGCTTTAAAATTTTTGTTTATGTAATATCAACTGGTGTACAGCTTAGTTTGTATCATCCTTCTGTTGGAATTATGGCTTGATAATGTCATTACTAACCTGGGATGAGATACTAGTATTTTGGGGGCACTTCACTTATCTAATCATATGCTGGGCTAACATCTTGCTATATTTCTTTGGATGCCTTGGTGGTAGCTTAGGTACAGATTGTGCCCTCTCTATGATCCCACTCTTAGAAATCTTCTCAGAAAATCCAACCTCCCTTTGCCTTTCTTTCTCATCAAAGCTCCCAACAGTGTTCTCCAACTTCTCATTTCTTGTAAAACCACTGAGTGTGTAGTTTCCTTTTATAGGTTGGTTTATGAAGAACAGGGCTCTGTCCTCAGATGGGTGTGGTTGGTGCACCCAGTTGGGTCTGGGTGAGGGACTTGGTGGGGTCAGTTTTTTTAATTAAATTATAGGCTTTTAAATTATTTGATTGGATGTCCGTGTGAGATTTCTTGTTAATGTTTGAACCATGTAAAAGGGCATTTTTATATATGCAGCAGGTTCGGTATTCAGGGGTGGTTTTTGGATAATTTTTTTTTACATATGAAACAGTTTTGTAACGGTTATAAACCGTTACTAATTTGTGCGAATAGCAATACTTAAAAAATGTTATAAAAGATTTCACAACCGTTAGGAATGTTATGAATCAGTAACACAAATTTGGCACAAAAAACCGTTACAAAGTTTACAAAACTGTTACAAATATTTAAGTGTAAAATACCGTTACAAAACTTGCGAAACTGTTATTGTTTTATTAAAAATTATTAACACAAATGAGTATTAAGACTGTTAGGAACTAATTTCAGTAAAGGAAATAAAGCGTTACAATTAATATGTTTGTAACGGTTTATAATCGTTAAGAATGTTTATAACAGATTAGAAACGCCCAAACTGTGACCCAGTCACAGAAAAACCGTTACAAATTTTTTTAATAACGGTTTAAAACCGTTAGGTATGTCCTGAAATGGTGTAGTGAAGGTTCAAATCCCTACAAAATCATATGACCAATTTTAAGAAAGGAGAGCTCAGCAACTACCCACCTTGCAATCCACGATTCTCTTAAGTTGCCATTGTTAGATTGTATGACCTCAATCCAGTGGATGATCTGAATAAATTGATTTGTTTCATTAATTAATTTATATTCTCATGCTTTATTCATGTGATTATTAGTATTTTATTCTATGTTTGCACATGACCAATACAAAATGACATAATGGTTCATGAGATGAACCGGAGCCCATAAATATATTAGATGTGATCCATGTGTGTTGATAAGATCTACATACATGAGACATAAATCACAAATCTTATACTTAAATTATTTCACAACCAGTGATGAGATTGGGCAACTCATCTAATAAGGTTGCAGCACTATGATCACTATGAGATAGTGTGATATATCTCGATCATCAGAGTGAAAGTCTGGATCATTGTGCTGCTACATTGGATGTATTGAAGGACCATGAGTAGCACCTTATTCAAATATGTCTTTGATTTAAAGAACTGTTCTCATAATTTTCAAGCAATAGGCTCTTAATCCTGAGAGATTAATGGACTCAAGTTTCTACTATACATTTACTTTGAGTCATCAATGAGTGAGGCCAATTGTAGGTCAACACCTAGATGTCTTAGGTACGTGGTAGTCGGGCTTGTAGACACTTCATTTGGCCCCTATGAAGGCCTAAAACACTTGTCACATATAGCGGTGCCCCCATTTCACCCATAATTGAATGATTAATGATATACTTCAGATTAATTAATGATGATGAGGATGCTTGTTAATAATTTTAGACTTAGTTCGACGATCTCTAGAACTTCCTGAGAGAAAAGTCGAATCGTGTCGAGATCTCGAGTCAAATTCACTACTTACACAAGGAGAGGACCACGACACTAATTACACGAATTCCAGACCACTTAAGACATGCTTAGGCCAATTCCAACAAAGATTACACTTAGCTTGCCTAAATGTCACTCGAATAGCCTAAGTTAAGAAGCCGGATCCATTGATCCAAAGTCCCCTTTTTCCAGCCCCTAATCATCAGTACATTTAGAACCTTGGATTCTTCACTTTGAGAGCTTTCTGACGATATGTAGAACGCCGGAATCCGATAAGCGGATCGAAAGTTATAAGTTTTCGAAGTTTACCTTAGAAAAATGACGAGAATCCATCTGGGCGCCACTTCCCACTGAAAACCACATAGGCACCCTAGGTTGGGCGTCCACACTGTCCGGGACCACGTAGGTACCACTTCATGGGCATCCACCTCCAAATCCATTAGTTTGGCCTAAAATAATCCGGGACCACTCAGGCATAGGGACCAGGATCCGAAAATTAATCGAACCCCTTAGGATCCACCCCATGTGTTGGAATTTGAGATGACTTGAGTAGTTTTTGATGATTTGAAGAATCAGTATCTCAAGTATTGATTTGAGTTGGAATTCTTGTCAACACATTGTCACAAACATGATGTAAATAGGCTAGTGTTGATAGAGCTGAAAAGAAGAAACAGAATTGAAACAGTCAGGAATTAAGAATTCCTGATGCAGAGCACGCGGTCGACCGGGCTCTTCATGCGGTCGACCGAGCAAGAAGAAACCTGCAAAAAGGCACCTCTCAGTTATTTTCGTGACACAGTGTGTCTTCGGTCGACCGAGCCCTCAGGATGTCGACCGAGCTCGATAAGTGACTATTTCCAGATAGTGTATGATGTCGACCGAGCACAGTATGATGTCGACCGAGCACGGGAACCAGAGTTGCGCAGAATTAGAAGTTTTGCACGAAAATTCAGCACTCTTATCTATTTCGTTTGGGACTCTTTCTAAACGAATTGTAGCCCGTTTTAAATACAATTAAGGGTTATCAAAACCTATAAAAAGGCATGTAAGGGTCGTTCTTAAAAAGACACCAGAAGAGAAGAGTTTTAGAGAGTTATAGAGAGAGTTTTGGAGAGAAGAAGAGTGCTGGTGCTGTGTTGCTGTGTTGCTGCATTATCAGACGTTTTCTACAGCAATTGTGGACGAGATTATGCTCTAGAAGATGGTGTTTTCGTCCATGAGTTAAGTGTCTCTCTGTTTATGCTTTAATTTCAATTTGTAAGGGATTGAGAGAGAGAGAATTGTAGAGGGGAAGGGCTGTAGACAGAATTAATCTTCTACTCTGTTTTTAACATCAAGTTGGTGCTTGGTGTTTGGGGTTTGGTGATCCTATCTGTTGGTGCAGATAAATTGTAAAGGGAGTCGGTGCTTCCTAGATAGTTGGTGCTATCTGAAACTCAAGGGAGTAGGTGCTTCCTAGATAGTTGGTGCTATCTGAAACTAAGGGTTGGTGCTCTTTGTCGTTGTAGCGACTAAATAAGATTCAGATCTGTCCCGGATTGGTGTTCGGACAGTCTTTGAACCGTGGACGTAACCTTTCGGTGAACCACGTTAAATCTGGTGTCATTGTGTGGTTTGACTTGTTTTGTTGTTGAATTGGACCTGTTTTTAGAAATCACTGATTCACCCCCCCCCTCTCAGTGATCGCGGTATCCAACAATTGGTATCAGAGCGAGGTTCCCTTGATCAGTTTAATACGCTAAGGGTGATCTCTTGTCAAATCACATGGCAGTCAATACAGGGAATATGAAAGCACCTCTGTTTGATGGTTCTAATTACTCCTTTTGGAAGATTAGGATGCAAGCCTTCATCAAATCTCTTGGCTATGATGTTTGGGAGGCTGTCAGAGCCGGTTACAATGCTGCCACCGTACCCAATGATACAGCATCGAAGAAGTTGGCAGACAACGACTCCAAGGCGCAGAATGCACTCTTTAGTGGCCTTGTGGACAGCGAGCTTGTCAAAGTAATTGCATGCAAAACAGCCAAGGAGATTTGGGACAAGTTGCAAAGCATACATGAAGGTGATGAGAAGATTAAAGAAGCCAAATTGCAAACCCATCGCTCTCAATTTGAATCTCTTCGCATGGAGGAAAGCGAGAATGTTGACTCGTATATGCAACGAGTGAATGAAGTCACGAATGATATTCGTGGACTAGGGGAGGAGATTAAAGAGCCGGTCATCGTCAAAAAGGTTCTAAGATCTCTTCTTCCCCGGTTTGATTCAAAAGTCTCAGCCATTGAAGAAGCCAAAGATCTGAATGCATTTTCCATGGATGAATTACATGGTTCTTTAACTGCCTATGAGATGCGCATAGGAAAGACGTCTTCATCCGATAAAGAAGCGGCCTTCAAAGTTCAGAAAAAGGCAAAAGAGACTGCTGGTCATGATGTTGATTCTGATGATGATGAGCTTGAGGCTCAATTTGTTAGAAAGTTGAAGAAAGGAAGCATTGGCAAGTACAAAGGGAAGCTACCCTTTAAATGCTTCAATTGTGGCGGTGTTGGTCACTTTGCTGCGAAGTGTCCCCTAAAAGAAGACAATGATAATGACTCTTATGCTGAAAAGAGTAAAGGAAAGAGAAATTTCAGAAAAAGGGGCAAAGCTAAAAACTTTCTATGTCAACAAGATGACAGCACGTCTGAATCTTCAGACGATGATGAATCAACCGAAGCTCTCTTCATGGTCACTGTTGAAGAAGAAGAAGAGCTAGATCCGGAAGAGGATGAGGAGGCTGAAGTCAATCTTGAAGAGGAACTCATAGCCGCACTTGAGGAGCTAAGCATGGAACGCAAATCAAGTAAGAAAAATCTAAAACTTCTCCATGAATCTGAAAGTTCTATTATTTCTTTGAAAATTCAAGTAGAAGAATATAAAAGAATGGTAGAAGTCCTTGAAAACCAAATAAGTATCAAAAAGGAAGAGGCTATGAAACTTGAAACTGAGATCGCTAGAGCAAAGGCTGAAAATTTGGAAAATAGCAAAAAACTCAAAGCGCTCCAAGCGATTGAAGGGACTATGAAACTCAATGAACTACTGAAAGTTCAAAGACCAGCCCACTTCAGATTTGGTCTAGGATTTGAGAAAGGTGAATCCTCTAAGATTGCACCTCCTGAAAAGAAAAAGTTTGTGAAGCAAGTCACTGCACCTTCTAACTCTATGAAGCCCACTCAACCTAGAAAGGAGTCCATTCCTGTTAGAAAGGTAATGAAGACTAACCAGCCACAAAGAAGATACAAATTCTATGGTTATTGCTTTCATTGTAATATGTTTGGACATAAAAGAGCTGATTGCAAATTCTATGTTAGAAACAGCCCATTTGTGACTAGGAATCCTTTTTCAATCCTAAGTAGCCACAAAATTGAGTGCTATATGTGTCATAATTATGGACACTTGGCTAGGGATTGTAGGTTGCCTATTGCTAACAAATTTCAGGTTGAAAAGAAACCCAAGTTAGTTAAGGCATGGAGGGCAAAGAAAAGGGAAGGTAATCCCAAAGAATCTCTCATTGTGCAAATGGCATTCAATGCACAAAAGAAGGCAGCACCATGGGTCCTTGATAGTGGTTGTTCAAGCCATATGACTGGTGATAAAGAGAAATTCATCAAATTACAGCACTATGAAGGCGGTTCAGTGAAATTTGGCAACAATGATGGTGCCAAAATATGCGGAAAAGGTGTTATTCAGCTTATGGCAAACAAGATCAGATCTGAAGAAGTCTTATATGTGTCTGGATTGAGACACAACCTGCTTAGTGTGAGCCAGATCTGTGACAAGAGTCATGAAGTTATCTTCACAAAGAATGGGTTTGCCATCAAGAAGAGTAGCAACGGCAAAACAGTGGCAACTGGATCAAGAACTGCTGGAAATCTCTATACATTGTCAGATGGAGCTGAAAAGACCTGCTTGATGAGTCGGACAGAGGAAAGTTGGTTGTGGCACAAACGCCTTGGGCATCTAAGCTTTGATAACATGTCAAAGATTTGCAATTCAAAGGCTGTAAGAGGCATGTCTAAAGTTGAAAAGCCTTCCAATCCCATTTGCGACTCTTGCCAAAAGGGAAAGCAAACGAGGGTTATGTTCAAGTCAAAGGAGCATCATTCCAAGAAACCTCTTGAGCTAGTGCACACTGATCTCTGTGGACCGATGCGAACTCAAAGCACCAATGGAGATAAGTATTTCATGTTATGCATTGATGATTATACTCGTATGACATGGGTATTGTTTCTTAAGCATAAGCATCAAGCACTTGATCGTTTTAAAGTGTTTAAAGCACAGGTTGAAAATCAATTGGAAAAACGTATCAAGATTTTAAGGTCTGATCGTGGAGGCGAGTTCACATCTGAAGAGTTCACTAAATATTGTGAATATCATGGCATTCAAAGACAGTACTCAGCCCCTAGAACTCCACAGCAAAATGGAGTTGTGGAACGGAAGAATCGCACCGTACAAGAGATGGCTCGTACGATGCTAAGTGAAAGCAAGATGGCTGACAAGTATTGGAAAGAGGCAATTCATACGGCTGTATACATTCAAAATCGATGCTTGATCAGGCCACATGAAGTCAAAACTCCCTATGAGCTATGGTTTGGAAGAAAAGCAACAATCAAGCACTTCAGAGTCTTCGGCAGCAAGTGTTACATCAAGCGGCTCGAACAAAATCCGGGCAAATTTGAAGCAAGAGCTGACGAAGGTATATTTCTGGGTTACTCCTCTACTAGCAAGGCATATAGGTGTCTTAACAAAAGAACCAGAAAAATCATAGAAAGTGCTGATGTTAGAATTGATGAAAACTATGAAGCAAAGAGTGGAACTCATAATGACAGTCCAGTTTATGAGGACTCGAGTGAGATTGATGATGAGATGGCTGAGAAATCAAAAGATGACTCAGAAGATACTTCACCTAAGAAGCACAGCACTTGGGTAGAGCAACACCCTAAGGATCAAATCATTGGAGATCCTACAGCAGGCGTTCAAACTAGACAAAGTGTAGTTAGTAATTACTCACTTGTGTCCACCATTGAACCCAAGACTGTGGCTGAAGCCAGTCTCGATGATAGTTGGTTAAAAGCTATGCATGAGGAGTTGGAGCAAATTGAGAAGAACTCCACATGGGAACTTGTTCCTAGACCTACTGATAAGAATGTTATTGGTACTAAATGGGTCTTTCGGAATAAGCTGAATGAAGATGGTCAAGTCATTAGAAACAAAGCAAGGTTGGTTTGTAAAGGCTATGCTCAAGTTGAAGGCATAGATTTTGAAGAGACCTTTGCACCGGTGGCTCGTCTGGAAGCTATTCGTATGTTCCTTGCATTGGCAGCATACAAAACCTTCAAGGTATTTCAGATGGACGTAAAGTCAGCTTTCTTGAATGGTTTACTTGAAGAAGAGGTCTACATTGAGCAACCTGATGGTTTTCTCATCAGCAAAAATTCAGATCTAGTATGCAAGTTGAAAAAGGCTCTTTATGGACTGAAACAAGCGCCAAGGGCGTGGTATGCAAGGCTGGACCTATATCTCCGCAAGATCGGTTTTGGAAAAGGACTTGTTGATAGCAATCTATATGTCAAAACTGAGTTAAGCAAACAGCTGGTTGTCATTGTTTATGTTGATGACATAATCTTTGGTGGCAATGATGAGGAGATGTGCAGGAATTTTGCAGAAAAGATGAAGAAAGAATTTGAGATGTCGATGCTTGGAGAACTAAAGTTCTTTCTTGGTTTACAAGTTCAGCAGCTGAAACATGGTATCTTCATATCACAGATGAAATACATCAAGGAAATGCTGAAGCGATTCAATATGGAAGACAGCAAGCCAGTAAGCACACCAATGACAACGAACACGAAGCTTAGCAAAGATGATAAGGCCTCGTCCGTTGATCATACCACCTATCGCTCTATGATAGGAAGCTTGCTCTACTTGACTGCAACAAGACCAGATCTTCTACAAGCAGTATGTATGGTTGCACGTTTTCAAGCAGCACCAACTGAAACGCACCTTACAGCAGTGAAACGAATCTTTCGATATCTGAAAGGTACTATGGAGCTTGGTATCTGGTATCCCAAAGGCAAATCCTTCACTCTAGTTGCATATTCTGATGCCGATTGGGCTGGATGCGTAGATGATCGCAAGAGTACTAGCGGCGGCGCATTTTATCTTGGAGAAAGATTAGTTGCTTGGCATAGTAAGAAGCAAGACTCAGTATCCCTTTCGACAGCGGAAGCGGAATATATTGCAGCGGCAACTTGTTGTACGCAAGTGTTATGGATGCGGCAAATGCTCTCTGATCTAGGAGTTCCTACAACGGATCCTACGCCGATCCTATGTGACAACACGAGTGCAATTCATATATCTAAGAATCCTGTTCAGCACTCTCGCACAAAGCATGTAGCAATTCGTTATCATTTTCTTAAAGATAAAGTTGCTGATGGAGAGGTCAAGTTGGAGTATGTTCCAACAACTGAGCAAGTGGCTGATATTTTCACGAAACCTCTGCCAAAGGAAGTCTTCGAGTATCTCCGGAAAAAGTTAGGAGTTACTCACTCTCCTAAACCGTAGGAGTTGTGCTTGAAAGGGGGAGCAATGCATTCATTGAATATCCTATTCGCTCCTCGGTTTGGTCCCTTTGGATTTGTTGTCAAAGGGGGAGAGATGTTATGCTACGATAGCAAGGAGAGATGTTATACTATGAAAGCTAGGGGGAGATTGTGACAGTGCATGGTTGATATTTCCGAATTTCAGAATTGGTTCCAAGTTAGTATTGAAAAGAACTTGGAAGAGCTGCAAGCTGGAGTTGAAAGTGTTAAAGTTCCAATAGTGTTGCCAACAATTCCAAAGGGGGAGATTGTTGGAATTTGAGATGACTTAAGTAGTCTTTGAAGAATTGAAGAATCAGTATCTCAAGTATTGATTTGAGTTGGAATTCTTGTCAACACATTGTCACAAACATGATGTAAATAGGCTAGTGTTGATAGAGCTGAAAAGAAGAAACAGAATTGAAACAGTCAGGAATTAAGAATTCCTGATGCAGAGCACGCGGTCGACCGGGCTCTTCATGCGGTCGACCGAGCAAGAAGAAACCTGCAAAAAGGCACCTCTCAGTTATTTTCGTGACACAGTGTGTCTTCGGTCGACCGAGCCCTCAGGATGTCGACCGAGCTCGATAAGTGACTATTTCCAGATAGTGTATGATGTCGACCGAGCACAGTATGATGTCGACCGAGCACGGGAACCAGAGTTGCGCAGAATTAGAAGTTTTGCACGAAAATTCAGCACTCTTATCTATTTCGTTTGGGACTCTTTCTAAACGAATTGTAGCCCGTTTTAAATACAATTAAGGGTTATCAAAACCTATAAAAAGGCATGTAAGGGTCGTTCTTAAAAAGACACCAGAAGAGAAGAGTTTTAGAGAGTTATAGAGAGAGTTTTGGAGAGAAGAAGAGTGCTGGTGCTGTGTTGCTGTGTTGCTGCATTATCAGACGTTTTCTACAGCAATTGTGGACGAGATTATGCTCTAGAAGATGGTGTTTTCGTCCATGAGTTAAGTGTCTCTCTGTTTATGCTTTAATTTCAATTTGTAAGGGATTGAGAGAGAGAGAATTGTAGAGGGGAAGGGCTGTAGACAGAATTAATCTTCTACTCTGTTTTTAACATCAAGTTGGTGCTTGGTGTTTGGGGTTTGGTGATCCTATCTGTTGGTGCAGATAAATTGTAAAGGGAGTCGGTGCTTCCTAGATAGTTGGTGCTATCTGAAACTCAAGGGAGTAGGTGCTTCCTAGATAGTTGGTGCTATCTGAAACTAAGGGTTGGTGCTCTTTGTCGTTGTAGCGACTAAATAAGATTCAGATCTGTCCCGGATTGGTGTTCGGACAGTCTTTGAACCGTGGACGTAGCCTTTCGGTGAACCACGTTAAATCTGGTGTCATTGTGTGGTTTGACTTGTTTTGTTGTTGAATTGGACCTGTTTTTAGAAATCACTGATTCACCCCCCCCTCTCAGTGATGGCGGTATCCAACACCATGGGCGCCTAGCTCATTGAAAACCACCTACGCTCCACCTCATGGGCATCCATCTTGTTGAGTACCACCTAGGCACCACCCCTGTGGCGCCTAGCCAATTATGTGCCTGTGTAGGTCCCCCGCAACTGAATATCTATTCATTCAATCCCGACTCCAAACGGGACCAAGTTCCAAAAGCAATCCCAATTCATCTAGGCGCCACCCTGTGGGTGCCCATGCTAGAGTTTTTATTTTGTTGTAATTTGATAGGATGCATTCATTCTCATAGCTTGACCTCTCATTCATTCATGTTTTTAATCTTAGGATGTTCATGCATATTTCTCATTCATAATCTTTGTTTTTATTATATGATATGCATGGTTTACAAAATCTTTATATCTCTTAAGTTCATGAAGTTTTTAGTTCAGATTTCCTAGTCTCCAAGTGTTTAATCTTAGAGTTCAAAAATCATTTCAAGCTTTCCAATGGTTTTCACTTTAAATCCATTTTTTGATTTGAAGGTTTCATGTCTTCAAAAATTCATTTTTCATCCATTTTCAATCATGAACCCAAGCTTGATTAATGAACCTCAAAGTCCCTTGGAAAGAAGCCCTCTCACTTTTGAGTTTCTGAAATCTCAAGATTTCTTGGCATGGACCCGGTCGACTTGCTGTGTGGTCGGTCGACCGAGCCAAGGGACTCGGTCGACAGAGCACGCTACGGGTCGACTGAGGAAAAGAGCTGTTAGGCTTCTGTAATGGGCATATTTTTTACCGTTGGGGGCAGGTCGACTGGGCAAAGGTGCAGGTCGACCGAAGACTATCCGTTGGGAACTTTTTGTCTATATAAAGTGTCTTTTTCTTTGGAAAAAGTTGCTGAACTTTGGGGGACTTTTGAGGCCAAGGAAGGACAACCTTTTAAGAGCATTAGTGAAGGTATTATGAGGCTAATCCATTGATTCAACCTTTGATTCATCACAAATGGGTGTGCTCTCTTTTCTCAATATATCTCATGCTTTGTCTTAAACTTTGTTTTCTTTCTCAATATATCTATATCGCATGCTATAAGTAAATGAATGTTGTCTTCCTAACATCTTTAGAACTTTAAACTTGTTTATCCATAGGACTACAACATATGGTTGTAATTCACATGAGTTTGTTTTCATATTTCAAAACTAACATGTTACATTTAATTTACACTTGTTTAAAATCAAGTTAGTTCATTTTAAAAACCATGTGTTTATCATTCTACTCTTTCTCATACATATGATTAACAACTTTGAATCATTTAGAATTTTATCTTTCTAAAAGAGATAGAGTGCTTTCTAGTACATGCATCAATCATAGACTTTGCCATTCATATGCATGCTCATAGAAGTTAAGATTACTCTTTCAAATCAACCTATTTAGAGGTATTAAATTGCACTTAGTTGTTCCCTTATCCATGCATTCATAGGCATAATATTTGAGAGAAAAACTACTTGTTGTAAAGGTTGGTGCTTAGCCTTTAAAAGCATAAATTGTGATTGTAAAGGTTAATGCTAAGCCTTGAAAAGCATAGTGGTGTTTTTGTAAGGTTGAAGGTGAACCTCAACCTTATTTTGACTTAGTGGAAATTCGGTAGGGACGCCGGGAGTGGATGTAAGCACGTTGACCGAACCACTATAAACACTTGTGTTATGGTGATTGACCTTTTGCTTTATTTTTTAGATTGATACTCTTATGTTTAATACTCTTTTTGAATGAAGTTTGTAGTTGTTAGCTTCTTGTGAATGCTTAACTTATAGACTACTCTTTTTCACAAGATAATTAATCTTCATCAAAGCATAAGTGACTTAAACGAAAAAAGAAACAAAATTGGTCTAGGTCTTTGAACTCACCCTATTCCACACCCCCCCCCCCCCCCCCCCCCCCGAGGATTCGATCTTGGACTTTCAGCCCACACTGTCTGGGACCACCTAGGCACCACCCTGTGGTCACCCAGACTGCGCAAACCACGTAGGCTCCACCCCATGGCCGCTCATCCTGTCTCAAAGCCTAATCCACCCTAAAAAAACTTAAGCTACCTTGGGATGCGTGAAACCTTCTAGAAGCACGAAATAATGAAGCCCTAGCCCTACTAAACTCGTCCCAAACCTCTATATGATCCCTCTTAACCCCCATTTTCAAGGGGAGCTGCCCTAAAAGGAGAGAAAAATAGAGAATAAGCAAGAAGAAGAAAGGTAGGGACCATTAGAACGAGAGAGCTTTAGATATAGAGAAGAATAAGAGAAAATAGAGGAGGAGACTTCGATATCTTCAACTGGAGCTATGGGTCTTTGCGAAGGCTTCGTTCTAGGAACTTGATAAATGCACCATATACCGATATTCCAAGATCTCTCCCTTCTTTTATTGCATTTCATTGTCATTCATGCTTAGGATCATTTGTGCAACGTAGATCTGCATTAGTTTTGATTAATCTGATATTAGTATACCATCATGCTAGGAATGTGTTTAGGGTCATACTAATAAGAGAAGATCTGCACTGATTTCGTAGTTATAATTGCATAATTAGATTAAATCTCGCATTAACACCATCAACATCATCATTTAAAACAAGTGAATCGCAAAGAGCCCCCAGCAGGAAGGCTGGGCGCCACCCACTGGGCGCCACCCACTGGGCGCCTACCCTCTCCCGGACAAGTTGGGCGCCTACCCTTCTGAGATAGAGTCTGGGTGTTAGATCTCCACTTGCTGCATCGTTTTCTCGTAAATTCGTTAGTTGCATCATTAGTAGTTCGCATTAGGACATTCGCATCAATGGCTGAATATCGCGAATTGTGTTGAAAAATCATAAAATCATTGTGCATTCGTTGCGATTCGTTGAGAACCTTGACTGAGCAGGATAGGGGCCACACCAAGTAGAGTTTTCCACCTTCATGCACAATTTTCAATCTTCCACATTTAGTTTATTTAGAAATTGCATGACAATGATATGTTTGGTTGTTTGATGTGTTCAAAACTTCGAATTATCATTTCTATCACACCTCATATCGTAGGATCGTTTGAATCATAAAGTCATTAAAAAACCCAAAAAATCATAAAGCATGAAATTACTTATTCTCTTTCATTACTCTCTAGTAAATTAGAGGAGAAACCAAAAACAAATTAAAAGATATCCAGAAAACCCAAAAATAGTAGGTAGGTAGTCTAGGTTATTAAATTCTCGTGCCTAAGTAGGATGAACCCCAAGATTGATTAAGAATTAACTACAACAACATAATAATTAACTTAAAAATCATCAAATCATTAAGGACCCTAAAATAGATAATCTTAATTAATTTGGACTAGAATTGGATTAAAAAATCACTAAAATCAATTAGGGAACCCAAACTGTTAGGATAGGCTTCTCTCCCTTGGAGCCTAGCTTGCTCATTCACTAAAAGCCCCTAATTAAGGATTAAATATAATTAATTAAGACTCTAATTTCATACCAATTAATACAGTAAAAAACTTTAATCCAAAAGACCTTGAGACCCTAATTAATTCGGATTAAAAGTAACTGAGAACTTAAAAAACACAAAACCTACAGTCACATGGGTGCCTCTCCATGGGTGCCAAATCCACCTGGCACCACCCCCTGGCGCCTAGCCTACTCACTCCCTGAGAAACACCAATTAGATTTAATCCAATTAATTAAGACCTTAATCTAATCTCAATCAGCATAATAAAATATTTTTAACTTAACAGACTTGAAACATTAATCAATTTGGACTTAAATTAACCTAAGGAACACAAAAACCTAAAACCCTAAAGCAAATTCACCTAGGCGCCACCCCCTGGGCACCCATCCTGCCAAGGCCATCTGGGCACCACCCTCTGGGCGCCCAGCCTACCCAATCACTATGAAACCGCAATTGAAATTAAACTCGAATACAATCCTAATCAACACAACAAAACAATTTTAAATCTAAAATAACTGAAAACCTAATAAATTCAACCTTGAATTAACTTAAAGATTATGGAACCAACTCAAACCACAAGACAATCACCTGGGCACCACCCCCTGGGCGCCCAGCCCATCAATCCACTTAGGCACCATTCCTTGGGTGCCTAGACTGCCCATTCCCTTGGAAACCATCAATTAAAAATTAAAACTGATTAATTGAAACCTAATTCATTGCCAACTGAATACGAAGAAACACCTTTCATCCAAATAGATCAAACCATAAAAGTTCGACCTCGAATCAAATTAAGAAACACAAAACCAACCCCAACCTCAAGACAGTCACCTGGGAACCACTCCCTGGGTGCCCAGCCTGTCAATCCACTGAGGCACCATCCCTTGGGCGCCTATCTTGTCCAATTCCCTTGAAAACATCAATTAAAAAATTAAATCCAATTAATTAAAATCTAACTCCATCTCAATCTCAATTGAACACAAGTAAACATCCCACATCCAAATACATTAGATCCCTTAATCAATTCAAACTTGAATTGACCTAAGAATCACAAACCGACCAAGCCTTAAGATAGTCGGTCTGGGCGCCACCCCTTGGGCGCCCATCCTTCCAAATCCACATGGGCACCACACTCTGGGCGCCCAGCCTACCCATTTTAAGAAAAATCCCAACACTACACCATTTCAGGGCTTTTACAGCGTGCAATGCACGCCGTAAATGTAAGTTTACGGCTCACGGGGGTCATGCCGTAAAAGCTCCTGCCGTAAAAGGTTCGATGTAATTACAGCGTGCATATACAAGTCGTAAGTAGGATCAATGCACGCCGAAAATGATGCTCTTAGGACTTTTTGGACCAGATTTATGGCCTACTAAACAGGCCGTAAATACTAAACTTTTACGACGCAAACTGAGTGCCGTTAAAGCATTGGTGTGCTTAGTTTATGGCATACTTAGTAAGCCGTGAATACTTAAAACGAAAAATATTTTACACAGCTTGCATTTGTGGGCTGTAAATGGGTTGTGTACAATCTGATTAATGGCTCCAAATGCAAGCCGTAATTAAGTATATGTTTTTACAACTTGCAAATGCAGGCCATTAAAGAATTAGCGAGTTTCAATTTACGGCTCACAAGATGCGCCTTAATTGTTTTCTTTTTATAAAAAAAATTAATTATTTTTTAAGTAAAAAAAATTAAATCCATATTTTTTTTATTGCTACAAATACAAATTAATAAACTAAAATAAAAAATGTAAACAGAATCTGCAAATAAACACTTGACCTGCAATTAAAAACAAAAACATTGGACAAGCTAGATAGGCCATGGGAAAAAAATACATGAAAATGATCATCCATTCAAATCAATACCAAAATAGTGAGGGAATTCTTGTTTGTTCATATACAAGATTCACACATTTTTCGTCTTCTTCCATTGGGATTTAGTCGCGAAGGTACCTACCACATATATTACTTATCAAAACAACCTCTTCTTTGTTCCCTTCCACATATATTACTTATCAAATATAAAAGAGCAAGAAAAGATAAATCAAGCTTGAAGAACATTCATATGTTGCTTTCCTAAAAATATGACATGGTATATTGCTTATTTGAAGTATTCCAACATCATAGCGTCCACTACATTCGAAAAAATTTGTGATCAAGGAGCCAGTTTGAAATTTGCTTCCAATAATGAATACACTTCTCCAAGTGAAGAGACCTTGAAATCTGGTTTTACACCAGATATGGAAGCATCAGGGGAGTCATATCTTCCCATTTCATCAAGCAAGCATGTAAAGGCTCCCGCGCGTTTCCCACAAACCACCTGTAAAGTATCAAAAGTTCAGTTGTTAGTTGAGCACTCCACCTGTAAAGAATCCTAATGATATGAAAAGAGAAATAATTTCTTAAAACAGTAAAAAATCAAGAAATTGAAAATAAAATACTAGATTGCTACTCACATTGTCAAAGATTGAGCTGCTACGCATCTGTCAATCAAAACAAACAAGTGACATGACCTCAAAACTATCATCTAGAGCATGAATTTCATTAAATAAATGAAGACTCGTCCTTAAATCCATGGAAGAAAATAAATGAATTCCATTAAATAAATGAGCACCACCTGTGAGATTGCAATTTCACTAAAATACTTAATTTATATACCACTTCTATTAGTGTCACCTGATACACATACTACAAAATCATCATTTCATGTTCCTGATCCACTGCCTTTTGCATGGAGTATATGTGCACATCACAAGTAAGATAATACAAAAAGCATTCTTAATTAATTTTCTCACCAATTTTCTTAATCACCACAATGTTCCTTGCATTTGCATCCACTGCCAAGACTAGTATACCAAGAAAGAAAGATAACATCCCCATGTTCGAGTTGTTTAACATTTATAACAGAGTATTTACACAACTTGGTCAATAACCTGAAACAGAATGTGAAATACAAACAAAATCAATTAATGCATACACATAAAGAGAAAAGATCTATTGCACCAGGCCCTCACCAAATTATATTGCAGTAGTAAACTAGTATCATACTTGTCCTTGGTAAGTAGTTTGTGCCTTACACTAAGAGCACTTTGAGAGGAATAAAACATGTACCCTAAATAACAAGTAGTTTGAATGTAATGGCAGATCAGTAGGTATCCTCTTCATTGACCACAACATCTTAGAATTCAAAATTCTTATAAAAAAATTATATTTCAGCCCAAATCAGTATCTGTGCAATCACTGATTATGGTATTGGGCAGGAAGGAACCGCCCTCTGATGTGATTTATGTGTCCTCTATTTTTTTTAACATATAGGCCATCGTGATTTCTAATATTCATACAAAAGTCCAAATGATGAGAGGAACGAATAACCATAAATTCTGCCGAACATATTCAAACACCCCACAACCCGGGGATACAACAAGCAGCCGAATAATCAAATACAGCACTAGTAAAAGAGACACACCTTCACTAGTAAAAGTGTTCACTTGCTAAATGAAGTTGAGCATACTTGTCCACCCTCCAAACCCAAATCCTACCACCAAAACCAACCCCACCACAAAGAAATTCATGGAGTAGCAATCAAAATGTGAAATAAATATCATGCCAACAATTCTTGAAAAGATCCAATCCATAAATTACAACAATCTCAATGTTGGTGAGGATTTCAACTGAACAACATGGGTTTGCTTTTCAACCTCTTCCCTCAACAAAAGTTTGTTTCAATCTTCTTAAACAAAAAAAAATCTTCTTAATTTGACTACTACCATACATGAACCAACAAATGTGATGTGGTGTCCACTTCTTTAATATTTGCACATATTGAAGACAAAATACACAACCTCTTTGTGTAGTAAAGAGTTACAGTCAACAATAAAAGGGAAGAAACTCAAATCTGCCTATAAAATTGTGACAATAATTTACTAAAATCCAGAAATAGAAAAACAAATACATGCACGCTGCAAAAGGAACATGTCTCAAAACATACTAGTCCAACATCACAAGAAAGAATTAGCAATTGAACATCTTCTTCACAATGAAACTACTTTTCATGCAAGCCTGATCTTTCAATAAAGTTCATGGATTTAGAAACACATCATAGGAGTAAGATTATTTGATTACAGTACTGCTGACACATTCAATCAAGGCCACAAAAAGAGAGAAGCATTGTAAAGTGCCCAACTTAATCAAAGTTTATATAATTTGACCAAACCATTGAGCAAATGCCCGATATGAATAATTTGATATCATCTAATCCATTATCATCTAAAACTAGATGATGCTGTACACTCCAAAAACACATGCTCACCTGAAATGTTTAACACAACAAGCAAGAGTTACATTTTTCTACTAGACGTATATCACGGCTCTGATGATAATGATGACGAAATGGATATTACGTATGGAGTTACCTGCTTATATTTCTTGTAGATTCGCTTGGTTACTATGTTCTTAGATTCATCAAAAAATTTGAGAACTTCTCTTCTTTTCTTCAATCCTACATTAAAAAAAAAGAGCAAGATTAACATGGATACAAATGATCAACAATGAGAAGAGAGAATAACGCAAACTTGCCTCACTAAATCACATGGAATCCCCAAACCTTGCTCACAGTGCCCACTCTTTTGTTGCCCAGATTGTCCACTGTGCAGCCACCCATAATGATACTAGAAGTTGGGATTTTCATCCCAAAGCCAAGGCCGGCCCCATCCACCTAGTTCTCTAAATCAATACCCCCTCCATGTGGGAGCTAAGAAGTTAAAATGTACATGGAAACCTTAGTCAAAATTCACATGTGAAAGATGACATGCTATCTGAATATCTATCCAGTGGCATTGGCCCATTTTATACTACTCCAAGCGAGTTGGCCGAGTCAGCTGCATTGAGTTAACTTGGAAGGCAAATTGAATCCAACACTTGACTTGGCCTGTTTAAAAACTGTGTTTTTGGAGCAGCTTCTCAAGAACTATCGACAGTGGATAGGGAGGTTGGACGAAGGTGGGCGCCATGGCGCTTCATATTAATCTATCCATCATAAGCAAATCATTTGAACACATTTGGATCCGAGTAAATTGAATGCAGGTAACAAGATTTGCATGTAAATCAGTGTTTATGTGTTTTGTATACCCTTGCAAGAGACAGTTATCTTGTTTTTAGCAATAATCAACTGCAAATAACCATGATTGCAGACCAGTTTATAGACAAAATAATTACAATGCAACCAAGTTTAGAAAAGGCACGAGAGAAAGAAAGAGAAGGTGGCTGGTGGCAGTGGGGATCAAGGATGAAAATAGCGGTTGCGGCGGGCCTAGCGGCCCGCCACCAAAACGCTACGAAGCGGGGGATACGTAGCGTAGCGGGGATACGTAGCGGCGTAGCAGTGCGATTTAAAATAATCGCCCAAAAAATCTAAAAAAATTCCAGAAAATCCAGAAAATTGTAAAATGAAAGAATATGTGGTTCTTTTGCAAAAGTAAGTAAGAAAAGTGGGTGTAGCGGTGCCCTCAATATATGAAGTCCTGTATTGCTGAATAAATAGAAAATAGTAGTAATTATTAGTTTTTTTCACATGTATTCATGTTTCTTAGTCATACTAACTTAGAAAGTAATGGAAAGCTCATAAAAAAAAAAAAAAAAACTAGAACATAAAATAAAGGCATAAGACTTAAGAGTTAGGTCATTACTCATTAATGAACATTGAACAATTAAATATCAATACTTCAACATTCTAGGTTCAAACTCAATCAAGTGAATGAACTATGGAGTGATCAATAATCAACATTCAACACCAATTTAGAAATGACAGAGTAGAGAGTTAGTGAAGGAAATAGGAATACCTTAGTTACCAGCACAATGAGGGTTCTTTATAAAATAATTTAATTAAGACCAGTTTGAAATCTAGTAGTAATAGGTAACTATATCTTTACTACTATACAATTTCAAACATAATTAAATAGGTTTAATATCTTATCTAGCAAGTTATGATAATAATAGACATCCAAGCACAAAAAGGGAAAGACAACCAGCAAAAGAGTCTTAGCTATCATGGTCAAGTATGATCCTTTTATCTTCTTGATTGCCACTTTTTCAAAAATATGCGCTTCGCAGAGGGGGTCTGGGGGATTCCCTTGCGGGGGTCGGCTGCCACGGTATGTGGCGGCTTTGTAGCGGCCGCTACGGGCCGCCACGGATGCGACGGCCGATATTTCGGCCGTGGCGTGGCGGTATCCCCCGCCACGGCCGATATATCGGCTGCCACGCTACGTGGCGGCCGCTATTTCAATCCATGGTGGGGATTCTAAGAGTGCTCCTTTAAAATTCAAAATGTTCACTCCTCTAACCCGAATCTTCATCAAAGTCATGGCAAAAGGCACTGTAATTCCTCTCTTGTGTCAGAGGTCGGTTAGGTCCCTGTGTTGTCAGTCTCATGCTTGGATGGCAGAACCCTCTAGAATATGAATGAAAAGCACCCATGCCTTCTCGGAATTGAAGCACGTACAAGAGTAGTAGCTTATGTGAATGAAGGATTATTCAAGGGTGTTTTGGATCTTCTGGATACTTCAATATTTAGATGCTTGAGTTGAATGGTCTGATAGCTCTGGACTAATTCAATTAATATTAGTGTTTGAATGAAGTGAAGTGTTATCTCATTAGATCAGTTGCATAATATGAATGTTTGAGCATTTAAAAAATCAGATTAAATGCAGAACTTGGACTTTCTTTTCCTGTGGGCATTAGTGTGTGAATCAGAAGAAATGTGGGGCTAAACTCACACACATTATATCTTCATGATGGAGGGCATTCATCCAACTGGGCCCTGAGGTGGGACATAGTGCAGAAGTTTCTATGGTTGGGTGGTCCTAAGCATATGTTGGATTGGTTGCCTTGTGGTTCATTCAAAGGTCATCTCTTAAGCCACTCATGACCAGGCCCGACTACCTAAAGCTGTCCAGCTTGGCCAGCATGCAGGCATGGTTTTCAAAGTCGGACCAGTGACACCCCCCCCCCCCCGCTAGCCGGAGTCTCTGATGAGTCCCAGCCAATACCAATTCCACAAAAAAAATAAAAAAAAAAGGAAAATGAAAAGTGCCATGTTCTTTAAGAAAGATAAGTACCTCTTTATTAGGATTTAGGGTAGAGGAAGACCTGTTATGTGTGCTTGCATGGTTGTTTCTCTTAATTTAATTGGCCTTGAAGGTTCAACAGCTTTGTAAGTTGTGTATGGATTAAAGACTTAAAATCCAATTCAAACAGTACACGAAGGTTGTAATGTTGTATAAGAGTTAAGTACCAAATTATACCGAGTGGCCAGACTCATTTGACTCGCCCCTAGGTGACTTAGTTAGCCGAGTTGACTCTGTCGAGTCAAGGCCGATTCGGACAAAGTTTTTGAACAATGCACCAGTTTTAATTATCAGTCTCCTGATAAGAACTTAGTTTTTTATTTTGCTCAAAACACAGCAATTTTTTTTTTTACTGTTAAACTGATAAGAACTTATTTATTATGCATCTTATCGTAGTTTCTGTACATGGATGCATGCCAACAATATGAAGATCATACTCCTAAAATTAGTCATGTTTACCTTTCTGCATAATCCCTAAAGCAATCACCAAAGAAAGAGATGCTAGATTTGCTTGCCTGTATTTCAATGAGGACATCAGAGAAAGCATATGCAAATACAATGTTTCCAATAGATTGTAAGGTCCTCCACACCTTCTCTTTATCTATTACATCTATCCCCACTGTCACACCTGTTAGGGTTGTCCTCACATGATGATCCCCTTCTGCAGATTAAAAAACAGCCAATGAGACAAATGTCATGGAGTTGGTTCATGCAAATCAGAAAATACAAATGAATTTTTTTTTTATTAATAGCCAACCTGCAATCTTGGATATGGAAAGCCTAAGGCCTATGGAAGAATAAGCGAAAGACATGATAGCTGCAATGATAGATAGGAACCATAGCTTGTGGAAATTGGGTATCTGAGAGAGAACTATTTGGATGCTTGCAAAGATTATCATGAAGGGGCCGGTTGTTAGATGGGCAGCACTTTGCACTGTGGTCATTTCGATGGAAACGGTTGGACCTTTCAACGGCCCTGATAAGAAAAGGTCAAAAGAACAATATCGTCAGAGCATAACATAATTGGTTCCATGGCTATAGGGAAAGTTGTCCAAAATAGAGTTAAAAAAATGGCTAAAGGAAAAGGGTTTTTGTTGACTCACGCCATGCTAATGGAAGCTGTGATGGTGTAGCCTACGGTGTACCTATGAGATTCCCATACTGGGCTATTCCACAAAGCTGTTGTTTGCCCTCTCCTGCAAAAATGAATAGAACCCATTAAAAAGTTGGTAGAGAACTAGAGAATACATAAGAAATAGAGGGATTTTAGAGCATCTATTTAGAGTCTCAGGGGTTTCTAAGATCACACACTTGGAGAAATTGAATTAGTGAAATACCAAAATGTAAATCAATGGTTTTCTTGAAGTCCCATTTCAAATCCTAGTTCCACTCTATGTCACTGTGTCCTCTATTGGAAAACGACTTCCATTACTACTGGAAATCTTCTAAAATGAAACCCATCAAAACTTGGGGACTTTCTTGATCATGCCATTGAAAAATGCGGTGTCTTTGGAAAAACCATCTTAAGCCTTTGAGTCATTGAAATGACCCCATCTAAGAAAGAGGAACTACACTTACATGGAGGTTGTGAGAGCTAACTTAGGTAAATAGAAAGAAAGGAAGAGGTCCTCTGTTTTTTCATATAGTAAAGAACAAATAGCATACAAGCCCATCTATGACTCCATGTAAGTGCAGTTCCTCTTTCCTGTGACCGGATCAGGAGATCTATAACAATCTAGGACTCCATGATTGACAAGATGCTTCCCAAGCCCCTAAGATCAGCCCCACCTTCCTTACTCTTAGAAATCAGATCAGGCCACATCTGATATCATAAAGAACATATCAACTCAGTAGTCAATGGTGCATCCAATTACACCACCCAATTCAATTATCTCTCTATCTCAAATTACACTTTCCATCCTCAAAATTGCTCTAACATCATCAATCCACATGGAATTAAAAGAAAAGAGCTTTGGTGTGATTTGATACCTTGGGCGTGACACGATGGTAATGGATTCCAGACGAGATGAGCATCCGACGCTTCACATCGATGATCAGAGCTCTGTGATCGTAGCTTACATTGAAGGGTTTAAAGAACTCAGTGCAAGCTGCGATTTGCAGAGTCATCGCAACAAGCAGAAATTGCATGATCGTTCGAAACCCTAACATCTTCGTCTCCTTTTCTCTGCCTTTGTTCTACAACAAAGATACCCGCCCAAATGAGATGGAGATGATGAGAGGGAGAGGAGGATGAGGTCGCCTGGGAGATGGAGGAGAGGGGGTTTCTGCGCCTGGGAGAGGAGATGGCTTGCGTGGGAGTGGGGGAGGGAGATGAGGGATGGAGGCAAGAGATGAGACTTACAAAGGGAAAAGAGATGCGCAGAAGGGGTTTGGCGAGAAAACACATTGGCGGAAGAAAAATAAAGGCGAACGGGTGAAATTTGGGTAAAACATTGACCTTTGCCGGTGAAAAAAACAAAACGCCGGAAAAATTTTAACTTTTTCCGGCGAAAAAAATAAAATGCCGGGAAAATATTGACCTTTGCCGGCGAAAAAAAAAAAACGTCGGGAAAACATTGATGTTTTTAACACCGGCGAAAATCTGTCGCCGGGAAAACTCTATCTTTTCCCTCGTCGGTAAAAGTTATACTTTCCACGGCGTTTAATGATTGCGCCAAGAAAGGTGCAGAATGTGTGTAGAATGTTGTAGTGAGAAAAAAAAACTATGGATCTTTTCCCAAATGGGTTCTTGAAAAGGGTTTTGGAAAAGGGGGAAAAGGATTTTGGAAAAGAGAGACTGGGAGAGATAGAGGGACAAAGGGGGGAATGGGTTTTGGAAAAGGGGCGTTGGGTTGGGGGGGGGGGTGGACGTTAGGGCTTGGGGGGGGGGGGGGGCCCATTTTGTTCATTTTAAAGGTTTTTCCAAAGTAATACTTGTGAGAGAGGAATAGGCTCAAGTGCGAATGAAATTGGCGCCACCGCAAATGAAATTGGAGCCTTATTTTGGTGATGAAATATTTTCGTCTTCCATAACTTATTCTTATTAGTGAAGAATTACGTTCGTCGCAAAAACAAATTATATTTTGTGATAAAAATGTTCGTCTCTAATGAGCTAAAATAATTCGCGCCAACGTAAATGAAATTGGTGCCTTATTTTGGTGACGAAATATGTTCGTCTTCCATAACTTATCCTTATTGGTGACGAATTACGTTCGTCGCAAATATATATATATTGTGACAAAAACGTTCGTCTCCAATGAGCTACAATAATTAGCGCCAGCGCAAATGAAGTTGGCGCCTTATTTTTGCAGACGAAATTTTGTTTTCGTCTCCTATACTTTTGAAAAAAATTAAAACAAACAACAAAATTTATATTTCATCCTCTTTGGGTTTTTTTTTTTAAGACAAAAAAAATTTCGTCACCAAATTTCGTCACAACAGCCTAGATTTCTGTAGCGATCACTGCTCCACCATCGACCAGAGCTCTCCTCCTTTTGTCGAGCATAAACAGTGAAAGGATTTTAGCCCCTTTTCTCTTCTCCATCGACAGACAGATCGAGACAGAAAACAAGAAAAAAGGGTTTTGGCCTTTTGTTTCTTTTACGCACATAATATAAATGGGTGCAGAAAGGGCGCCATTTTCTGGCAGAGTTGGCGGGTTGATATTTGGCGGGAAAGAATTTACCTTTGCCGGCAAAATAAATAAAACGCCGGGGAAAATATAATCTTTGCCGGCGAAAAAGGCAAATCACCGGGGAAAATCAGATCTTTGCCGGCAAAATAAATAAAATACCGGGGAAAATATGGCCTTTGCCGGCGAAAAATGCAAATCGCCGGGAAAAATCAGACATTTGTCGGCGAAAACTTATCGCCGGGAAAACCCTCACTTTTCCCGGCGAAAGAAGCCTTTTCGCCGACAAAGGCCATATTTTCCCCGGTGTTTAGTCATTGCAGCCGGGAAAAAATGCCGGGAAAAATGCAAAATGTTGTAGTGACCCCCGGACCCCCTTCACATGTTTTAAAGAAGTAGCAATCATGAAGATAAAAGGATCCCACTTTACCATGATAGTTAGGACTCTTTTGCTGATTGTCTTTCCTTTTTTGTGCTTGGATGTCTATTATTATCATAAGTTGTTAGATATGATATTAAACCTATTTAATTATGTTTGGAATGATATAGTAGTAAAGATTGTGTAATACACTAATTCATGAAACAAAAGACTTTATATATTGAGTTAGATTTGATGTTACTCACTTATGTTTCCCTAGATCTAGTATTTTAAAGTGTAGATCTAAATTTTTTTATTTTCAAAATTTGGGGCTTTTCTTGAAATCAATTACATTTTTCCACATTAGTGTTCAAATTTCATAAAATTAAGGTACTTCTTTTTTTTTTCTTTCTATTCTAAGGTGGGATAAAGGGTGCTCGTCCTTGAAACACAAGAACTTTTTGGTACATTTTCCATTATAAACTTGTACTGTTGGGCAGTGACTAAAATTACATGCTTAAGTTCATAAAGTCTTCCTTTTAGAATCCTAATCAGCTTACTTCAGGTCAGTTTAGTCTCATTCTCCCCTCCCTCACCACCCTTCGTTTCACCACCCTTCGTTTGGAATATTAATTTGGCGGGTTTCTTTTTTTACGGCATGCGAAATGTGGGCTGTGAAAGCGGATTAATCTTACAGCTTCTCAAAGCAGGCCGTGAACTTAATTTGAATGGCTTGGCCTTTTACAGCATGCAACATGTGGGCTGTGATACCCTAATATTTTTATGGCTTGCGAATGTGGGCCACAAATGCTCAATAATTTACGGCGTCCTAAATGCACGCCGTAATTGATAAGATCTCTAATAAAGAGAAGAAAAAGCCCTTTTGCGGCTCGCATTCCATGCGCGCCGTACTATTATATCATTTACGGCTTGCATTCAATGCACGCCGTAAATGACGCGCTGTAAAAGCCCTGAAATGGTGTAGTGCAATTCACAGCTTAGCCTAGTTAATTGATGTTCAAACAAATCCCAATTGAGTACAAAAATACACTTCCCACCAAGACACCTAATCCCATAAAGATCCAATCTAAAAATAACCCTAAATTATCCAAAACCCTTAAGATCCAACAAACGACAACGTAGGCGCCAAAGGGTTACACTTTGACCCTAATCCAGCCACTCAACTAAAAATCAATAATTAAACACCCAATAACTTAAATTAATTAAGAACAGAACCTAAAACAATCCCCGGACTCAAAGACCAGTAATTAAGTCCCATCCAGAACACTTGAAAATCACAGGCAATTCACCTGGGCGCCACCCCCTTGGTGCACTAAGACACAAATTCTTGATTTTGTTTCAAAATCCGGATCCAAATCACTTTGGCATTTGAACATCAGAGACTTAAAACATTCTAAAACATTAAGGCCCATTGGAATCCGGAATATAAGTGAGTTATCCATGAAGTCATAAGAAAACACAAACTGTCAGGATAGGCTCCACCCACTGGGCGCCTACCTTGCCTTAAACATCAAATCGTGATTTTCAATTACGTTTCGAATTCCAAGTTAAAATTGACTTTAACAGAATACCCTAGAACCTTAAAACATTTCCCCAAACCAAAACATAGCCCTTAAAACCCCCGGGATTCCGAAAAGAGATCGAAAAGCCTGAAAGTACAAACTGCCAGGATAGGCTCCACCCCTTGGGCGCCTACCCTTATCTGAAGCACCAAATTGTGATTTTGATCTAGTTTCGAATCCCGACAAACAAAACCTTCCAAATCATTAAGCCATATTGAAAACTTAATTACCTTGACTTAAATGCCCTGGAATTCTGAATATATCTTGAAAAATCAAGAAAGCACAAAACTGTCAGAATAGGCTCCTCCCCTGTGGCACCAACCTTGTTTTAGTCACAACTTGAGAATTTCGTCACTTCTCAAATTTCAGATTGAATTCATTAAAACTAGAATTGTCCAGAACTTAAAACGAACCTGAAACAATAACATAATCCAACAAAGGCCAATTAGGGCACCGAATTATACTCGAATTATTGACAAGTGCTAAAAGCATTATCACGGTCAGGATAGGCTCCACCCCCTAGGTGCATATCCCTGTCTTGCCCTTGAAGTACAACTTTCGACTATTTTTTGGAATCTTTATTCAAATTAAAAATAATAGAACCATAAACACATTAATCAGAATCCTAAAATATCCCTAAATTACTTTCAATCAAAACCATAACTTAAAACAAATCAATTCAATTAAAACCCCACCTAACAAGTCGCTTAGGCGCAGGAACTATCAAACTTAGGCTATTTACACCCTAGGAATAAATTAGATTACCTTATTAGGTAGCTTAGAGCATTAGGCTTCGCCCCATCACTCTTCCTATTCCATTAGGGAATTGGGAGAGCTGATGTGAGCGGTCTAAGACCTTAGGTTAGGGTGTTGGGATTGGTATATGCCCTAAAGCCCACTAGCTGCACTCTTATCTTTTGTTACTGGATATTTACTGGTTATTTAATGGAATGACTCTTTTCTCTTTAAACATGTATATATGTATGGTTGTATAAGGCCCATTGTTTCTAGTAAATGAATTAGGTGTGTAGTATCTACACACAGATAGGTCTAATTCATGGACACTGGAAACAACATATTTGTTCATAATTGAGAGATGGAGTTAGGCACTTCATCTTGGTATAAGTTATAATGAGAGACTCTCCGATATTCAGGGTGACTTACCTAAGTCATGGGAGGACTTTTCCGGATTTATCTCATTAGTGCATATGCAATGCATTGAACATGATCATGGTAGGTGTGATCTCTAAAATAGTACTATCACTGAGAGAGATCAAGCCACCTCATGCTACTGAGTGGCCAGTGCTCTTAATCTTGAGCATTTGTGGATGAACTGACGAAGTCAAGTTCTTGTGCTTTAATTCACTATGGGTGAGATTCTTTTCATGGGTCAACAGTTCTGTGTTTTGGGTACTCGGACTTGATCAGTTGGGACGTGCAGATGCAATAAAGAATCTATGCCATCTAATGATGGAATGATCGTCCCCTTAGAATTATCCGATTAATCATCAAAATCTAAGATCTTAGTATATGGATGTTCCATATGGATATTGAACTTGTGGGTCGCTCTCTGGACCAAGAGAATGATATCCGGATGATGATTAAGTTAAGGATATGAAGTTCTAAGGTTTATATGTAATCAAGAAGGTTGATAGCACATCTGATAACCTGACTTGAATATGGATGTTACATAGAGGGGCATTTAGGTCATTTTACTTAGCAGGTCGAAGACAACTGTCATTTTCTGACGAGCTTATTATATTATATATTTGTCCCTGGAGTTCAACCATAACTCTTTAGTGGAATGAGTTAAGGTTAAAATGGTCTTAATGTTGCTATGGGTTTAGCATGGACATTTTGGTCATTTTGGGAGCCAAGGGCAAATATGTCTTTTGGTCCCTTCTCTAGTCACTTTCCAAAATTGGCATAGTTTCCTAAGTTGTTTAGATGACATATGGTTGAATTATTTTAGTCAAAAATTAATTTTGAGTTTAAATTCAAATAGGCCTTTGATGGCATACATGAATTTAATTCTAGATAAATTATTTGTGGGCCATGGTGTGCATTATCATGTGGGACGTCCATAATGGAAATTCTATAAGGTGAGGTTTCCAATTTTGAGTAGGTCTCTCTACTTGGAAGGTTGGACTTCTCTTTGGATTAGTATTCCTATAGTAAAGTTTCCTTTTTGAATTAGAAACTTAAATTAGTAAGTGTTGTGCAACTAGGATTACTAATTGCCAAAGTTTGTGGGATGTTCCTTTAGTTTCCTTTTCTGATTGGAGTGTTTCTAAAAGGAAATAAATATTTAGATTATACTTTCCTTTTAGAACATCTATGAGAATTAGAAGAGATAGTTTTTAAGGAAAGCAATTCCAAAAGTTTCTATAAAAAGGAGAAACCTTCCCCCTTGGACGTCCACAACAAAGAGAGCCATATCCACACGTCCAGCCACTCTTTCTTCTTTTTTGAAGATAGTTCAAGGTCTAGGATTTTTTCCATAGAAAAAGGTTCTCAAATCCCATCTAGAAATCTAGATTAAGGTCCCACCATCTTAGCTAATCAGATTTGGAAGTGAAATAGAGAAGAAGATCAAAAGCAATTCTACTGCAGAAAATTCCAGCAAGGTGTTTGCTAATTGCAAGTCTGAGTTCAGCCCTTTGGATCTTTTATTTCAGAGATTTGAAGTCTACTAATCATCAAGGTAATAGTCTTCTTGAATCTCCTTTAATTATACACTTGTTGGTCATGAATTCATGGAGTTATTATGCGATCATTATGGCTGATTTATGCTGCCCAAATCAGATTTTTAAAAATCTGTTATGTTAAAAATCAGCCATGGACGTCCTTCCTTAGTGATGTTCAGATCTGAATCGCAGTTTCTTTCAGTGCTATCAGAGCCACTCCATGTGAAATCATGATCCCGTGTTGTGTTTAATTAATCCTAGATTGATTATGGGCATGGTGGCACCCTACTAAAGTCATATCAAGATTTCTTTACGTGATGCATGTTGTGTGCAAGTTTCATTAACATTGCTGGAATTTATTTTCCAGATTTGTTTAATGATGCACATAGTGTTTTACATGCACTAATCTCTTTGTTTGCAGCCATATATTACATCCTTGATGATTCGCATGATTGTTATGTGGATTTGGATGTTTTTTCATTAGTTGGAAAGTGTACGATTGCGCGTTTAGCAATCATAGGAAGTTGTAATTCTTTCTTTACTTTTATCCAACTAGCCTTGATGTAAGCTTTCTTAAAAGGCATAGGCATCTCCAATGTAATTTGGGGTTTTGTTTTTTATGGGTTTGCTTGTATAAATTTAATTTGTTGGAACAAGCAAGAAGAAGAAAGTTTCAAGCACGATAGGTTGCAAGTAACCGGATTCCTTAGTGGTGGAGGAGAGAAGACTTCTTGGTGCAAGATGAGATCTATTTTTGATGTCCTAGTTCGATAAGGATTAGAAGTCCGAAGAGCAGGGAGCCATCAAGGATTGCATACTTTTATTTGCTCTTATATATGGAATGCATGGATGAATGCTTTATATAATTGCTATAATTGTCACCTAGAAATATGGCCACCATTAGGTTCTAAAATTGGCATCTTTTCATATTGGATTGTTTTTAGTTTGGCAAATTGTTTTAAACAGAACTTAGACCAGCACCTTCTATTTTGTCTAAGGTTTAAAATTGGATAGGGTTTAGTTTATCTTGGTACCCTTGGTTTCCAAAAGAGGCTAAACTAAAATCTAATTAGATGCTACCTATGGGTTTCCATAACCCAAGTTAGGTTTTTGATTCTTTAAAGGGTTTTTTCTCAAATGTTTTAAAGCAAAGGTTATTTATTTTTAAGATGACTTAAGTCATTGAGTCATAAATTTAATTAACCAAGTTTGCTAGATTTAAAAGAGCTTTTGAGTAAACAATGTAAAGGTCAAATAGTATAAACCCTAGTGATAAATAATAAGTGGGAGAGGGGTTTTTGGAAAGACTCCACGGCCTTCCATTTTCGGTTCATGTTATCTCATTAAGGTGTTAGTAGGGGCGGCCACCCCTTCGGTGGAATTCTTTACTAAAGACCGCTTTGATGGGTTAATGGGTGAACTAATGTGAATATTCGTAATGAGGTGTTAGTCGGAGCAGCCATCCCTTCGGTGGAGTTCTTTACTAAAGATCACTTTTATATAATGTCAATGAAGTGTTGGTGGGAGCGGCCATCCCTTCGGTGGAGTTCTTTACTAAAGTTCACTTCTAGAATGGATAAAAGTCACTTCCCTCCGGAGGACTTAAGTCATAGACATTCTGGGAAATTTCATAAGAGATGGTAAAACACTTGACATGAGACGGTAATGACCTCTCCCTAGGAGTTAAGGGTTATTTGTCATATGAGGCCAAACCAATCAGTGATTGGACTACCACTGGATATGTGTATCCAGATAGTGATAATCCAAATAAGCATACCTTAATTCAACGTGATTGTAGGCTCGGCCATCCCTTCGATGGAGGGTCTATGAGGAGGTTGAAACACTGATACATTATGATTAGGGTTAAATAATATAAAAAGTTTTGTGCTTTGTTTTTCCTTTTATAACAAGCACCATATGCATATTACATATATACTGCCTGTTTGATTATAAACCTTTTCATATCTAGAGAGAGATGGGTAAAGATTCTTTTAGTCCGTTGATGTGCATTCTTCGTGAGAACAAATTGACTGGACCTAATTACTTAGATTGGAAAAGAAATCTTGACATAGTACTCACTGCTGAGGAGTACAAGTATGCCTTGACGGAAACCTGTCTTGATATTGATGCTAATTCTACTGATGACCAGTTAGAGGTTGAGAGGAAATGGAAGAAAGTGAATAGCATGGCTAAATGCTACATGCTTGCTTCCATGTCCAATGTGTTGTAAACACAGCACGAGCAAATGGACACAGCCTATTAAATCATGATGTCCTTGTCTGAGATGTTCGCAGACAAAAGCAGGCCAGAGAGGCAAGCTGCTATAAGGACTATCATGAATACTAGGGTGGCTGAGGGAACACCTGTCAGAGAGCATATGCTCAAGATGATGGATTGTTTCAATGTAGCTGAAATTCTAGGGGCTGAGATTGATGCAGAGAGTCAAACTGATATGATTCTCGAAACTCTGCCGGACTCTTTCAATCAGTTCAAGCTCAATTTCAATATGAGCAAGATGGACATGACTTTATCTGAGTTAATGAAAGAACTCCTGGCGGCGGAGGCCATCATGTAGCCCAAAGCCCAAGCTCACTTTTTCCAGTCTTCCTCTAAACTAAACCCGAAAGGGAAGAAGTTCAAGAAGAAGCAGAATAAGGGAAAAGGATAGAAAAAGGACAATACTATTAAAAAGAAGGACAAGGGTACAGATGGAAAGCCCAAAGGGAAATGCTTCAAGTGTGGCCTCAAAGGTCATTGGAAGAAAGATTGTCCCAAGTTGCTAGCCTCAGTTAAGAAAGGTACATCTTTTTCATACTACATTGAAACTAGTCTGGTGGTTGATTCTACTGATTCATGGATAGTAGACTCAGGAGCCACTAATCATATCTGCAATTCATTGCAGGGGTTTCAGATAATGCAGAAGATTGAGAAAGGAGAGTTTGCCTTTAGAGTTGGAATTGGAGCTAAAGTTTAGGCAGTTGTAGTAGGAGTTGTTTCCTTACATTTTCCATGTGATATGATATTAGTTTTAAATAATGTTTTCTATGTTCCGGACATGCGGAAGAATTTAATTTCAGTTTCCAGACTCATTGAATTTAATTATTCAGTTTCTTTCCATTCTAGTGTTGATATCAGTAGAGATGGAAATATTATATGTTCCGGTAGAATGCATGACAACTTATTTTATATATATCCTATTACTCCCATACTGCATAATGTACAATAAGAAAACTCAACTTCCCTTAAAAGGAAGGTATCTTCAATCAATGACACATATATTTGGCACTTACATTTGGGTCACATTAACCTAAAACGGATTCAGAGGTTGGTAGAAGATGGGCCTTTGAGCTCATTAGGTTTCGAACCTTTTCCTCAGTGCGAATCTTGCCTCAAGGGAAAGATGACCAAAAGTTCATTCTCTGGAAAGGGACTACGGTCGAAAGAGTTGTTAGAATTGATTCACACTGATGTGTGTGGTCCTATGAATAAACCGGCTTGAGGAGGGTATGAGTATTACATCACTTTCACTGATGATTACTCTAGGTGTAGATATGTGTACTTAATGCGACGCAAGTCTGAGGCGTTTGATAAATTCAAACAATTCAAGGCTGAGGCGGAGTTACAGCTAGGGAAACAGATCAAAGCCCTTCGATCTGATCGAGGTGGCGAGTACCTCCTGGGTGAGTTCAAAGAGTACCTCACACAACATGGGATTGTGTCTCAGTTGTCTGCACCGGGTACACCCCAGCAAAATGGTGTAGCGGAGAGAAGAAACCATACCCTTCTTGATATGGTAAGGTCCATGATGAGTCATGCAACCCTACATATATCCTTTTGGGGATACGCCCTAGAAGCAGCAGCATACATTTTAAATATGGTACCTTCTAAATCAGTACCTAGGACACCGCAAGAAATGTGGACAGGTCGAAAACCTAGTTTAAGACATATCCACATTTGGGGTTGTCCGGCCTATGTACTGAATAATAAAGATACCAAGCTGGAACCCAGATCGGAAATATGCTACTTCGTTGGGTATCCTAAGGGAACGAGAGGTGGCATCTTTTATCATCCAAAGGAGCAAAAAGTGCTTATCAGCACTCATGCTAGGTACTTGGAGGATGATTGTATGATGTACCAAGAGCTTAGTTGTAAAGAAATCCTTGAGGAGATTCTTCCGGGATCTCCTATAACATCTGTACCAGATCTTGAGACAGTAGATGAACAAGATTTTCCTTTTAACACTCCGGAGCCTCGTCGTAGTGGGAGAATTTCTAGACAGCCAGAAAGATATCTAGGAGTGTCTTTTAAGACAGACTCTGAAGATCTGGTTGAGGATCCTGCTAGTTATGATGAAGCAGTAACGGATATAGATGCTGACATGTGGCAGCAAGCGATGAAATCTGAAATGGATTCTTTGTATTCCAATCAAGTCTGGGAACTTGTAGATGCACCTGAAGGGATTAAACCCATAGGGTGCAAGTGGATCTACAAGAGGAAGAGAGGACTAGATGGGAAGGTGGAAACCTTCAAAGCAAGACTGGTGGCGAGAGGATATACTCAGAAAGAGGGTATCGATTATGAGGAAACCTTTTCACCAGTGGCTATGCTTAAGTCCATAAGGATTCTCTTGGCCATCGAATGTCATTATGACTACGAGATATGGCAAACGGATGTCAAGACAGCTTTTCTTAATGGAAGTCTTGACGAATGCATCTATATGATGCAACCAGAGGGTTTCATTGCTATTGGCCAAGATAACACGGTTTGTAAACTTAATAAGTCCATTTATGGACTTAAGCAAGCATCTAGAGCATGGAACATCAAGTTTAATCAAGCAGTCGAATCTTTTGGCTTTGATCAAAATATTGATGAACCATGTGTGTATAAGAAAGGAAGTGGAAAAGCAGTTGCATTTTTAGTTCTGTATGTAGATGACATATTGCTCATTGGAAATGATGTAGGTATATTGTCATCCACAAAGGTTTGGTTATCCTCTCAATTTCAGATGAAGGATTTGGGTAAGGCCAGCTATATCTTAGGGATCCAGCTTTTGCGTGATCCCAATCTTCATATATTGAGAAGATATTGGCCAAGTTTAACATGCATAACTCCAAGAAGGGCTTGCTACCTTCTAGACATGGAGTACCACTGTCTCGAGATCAATGTCCAAAGGCATCTGAAGAGATAGAGAGCATGAGGAGAGTTCCATATGCATCTGCTGTTGGAAGCCTCATGTATGCAATGTTATGTACTAGACCAGATATTTGCTTTTCCGTTGGCATGGTTAGCAGATATCAGTCAAACCCTGGACCTATGCATTGGACAGCTGTTAAGCATATATTCAAGTATCTTCAGAGAACAAAAGATTATATGCTAGCCTTTCGAGCAGATGATCTAACGCCTTTGGCGTATACAGACTCTGATTTCCAATCTGATAGAGATGCCAGAAAGTCTACTTCAGGATACGTCTTTACTCTGTCAGGAGGGGCAATATCATGGAGGAGTGTCAAGCAATCATGTAGTGCTGATTCTACCATGAAAGCAGAGTATGTGGCGGTGGAAGCAATATGGCTCAGAAAATTCCTACTGGAATTGGGAGTTGTTCATACAGTGCAAAAACCGATTGTCATGTACTGCGATAACACTGGTGCTGTAGCACAGTGCAAAGAGCCCAAGAATCACAAGAAAGGCAAGCACATTCAGAGAAAGTACCACTTTATCCGGGAATTCATTCAGGATGGAGAAATAGTGGTGGAGCATATTGCCTCAGCGAATAACTTAGCTGACCCATTCATTAAGACTCTTACTGAGAAAGTCTTTACTTCTCATGTTGAGTCTATGGGTGTTAGGTTAGGAAGTAGTGACCTTTAGTGCAAGTGGGAGTTTGTTGGGATTGATGTATGCCCTAAAGCCCACTAGCTGCACTCTCATCTTTTGTTACTGGATATTTACTGGTTATTTAATGGAATGACTCTTTTCTCTTTAAACATGTATATATGTATGGTTCTGTACGGCCCATTGTTTCTAGTAAATGAATTAGGTGTGTAGTATCTACACACAGATAGGTCTAATTCATGGACACTGGAAATAACATATTTGTTCATAACTGAGAGATGGAGTTGGGCACTTCATCTTGGTATAAGTTATAATGAGAGACTCTCCTGTATTCAAGGTGACTTACCTAAGTCATGGGAGGACTTTCTCGGATTTATCTCATTAGTGCATATGCAATGCATTGAACAGGACCATGGTAGGTGTGATCTCTAAAATAGTACTATCACTGAGAGAGATCAAGCCACCTCATGCTACTGAGTGACCAGTGCTCTTAATCTTGAGCATTTGTGGATGAACTGACGAAGTCAAGTTCTTGTGCTTTAATTCACTATGGGTGAGATTCTTTTCATGGGTCAACAGCTCTGTGTTTTGGGTACTCGGACTTGATCAGTTGGGACGTGCAGATGCAATAAAGAATCTATGCCATCTAATGATGGAATGATCGTCCCCTTAGAATTATCCGATTAATCATCAAAATCTAAGATCTTAGTATATGGATGTTCCATATGGATATTGAACTTGTGGGTCGCTCCCTGGACCAAGAGAATGATATCCGGATGATGATTAAGTTAAGGATATGAAGTTCTAAGGTTTAGATGTAATCAAGAAGGTTGATAGCACATCTGATAACCTGACTTGATTATGGATGTTACATAGAGGGGCATTTAGGTCATTTTACTTAGCAGGTCGAAGACAACTGTCATTTTCTGACGAGCTTATTATATTATATATTTATCCCTGGAGTTCAACCATAACTATTTAGTGGAATGAGTTAAGGTTAAAATGGTCTTAATGTTGCTATGGGTTTAGCATGGACATTTTGGTCATTTTGGGAGCCAAGGGCAATATGTCTTTTGGTCCCTTCTCTAGTCACTTTCCAAGGTTGGTATGGTTTCCTAAGTTGTTTAGATGACATATGGTTGAATTATTTTGGTGGAAAAATAATTTTGAGTTTAAATTCAAATAGGCCTTTGATGGCATACATGAATTTAATTCTAGATAAATTATTTATGGGCCATGGTGTGCATTATCATGTGGGACGTCCATAATGGAAATTCTATAAGGTGAGGTTTCCAATTTTGAGTAGGTCTCTCTACTTGGAAGGTTGGACTTCTCTTTGGATTAGTATTCCTATAGTAAAGTTTCATTTTTGAATTAGAAACTTAAATTAGTAAGTGTTGTGCAACTAGGATTACTAATTGCCAAAGTTTGTGGGATGTTCCTTTAGTTTCCTTTTCTGATTGGAGTGTTTCTAAAAGGAAATAAATCTTTAGATTATACTTTCCTTTTAGGACATCTATGAGAATTAGAAGAGATAGTTTTTAAGGAAAGCAATTCCAAAAGTTTCTATAAAAAGGAGAAACCTTCCCCCTTGGACGTCCACAACAAAGAGAGCCATATCCACACGTCTAGCCACTCTTTCTTCTTCTTTGAAGATAGTTCAAGGTCTAGGATTTTTTCCATAGAAAAAGGTTCTCAAATCCCATCTAGAAATCTAGATTAAGATCCCACCATCTTAGCTAATCAGATTTGAAAGTGAAATAGAGAAGAAGATCAAAAGCAATTCTACTGCAGAAAATTCCAGCAAGGTGTTTGCTAATTGCAAGTCTGAGTTCAGCCCTTTGGATCTTTTATTTCAGAGAATTGAAGTCTACTAATCATCAAGGTAATAGTCTTCTTGAATCTCCTTTAATTATACACTTGTTGGTCATGAATTCATGGAGTTATTATGCGATCATTATGGCTAATTTATGCTGCCCAAATCAGATTTTTAAATATCTGTTATGTTACAAATCAGCCATGGACGTCCTTCCTTAGTGATGTTCAGATCTGAATCGCAGTTTCTTTCATGGGGTTAATCCGATGATAAGTAACAAAGCACTAAATCACGTTAATCCAAATAAAATCCCCTAGTTACCCTTCTAGCCCCAATATCAAAATATCCATAAAAACTATAAAACCAAAAAAATAAACCCAAAAATATTTTTCCTTTATTTCTTCCTCCACCTCAGGTGCCAGATATTTAATTGAACTTAATGATAAAAGGGAATGAAGAACTGATTTCTAAAATTGAATAAATGAGAATGACGAGATGAGATGAGTGATTTCACACACACTTTTAAACAATCACTGCCCATCGGCCACCCTAAAACAAACACTAGCCCATCGGCTATCTCCAATCAATTATGGCCCATCGGCCTTTCACTTTTATCACTCGTGTATCGCACACGAAAAGTACAGAAATCACACGTCAAAATCTCATTTGTATCATCATTTTGGTTTAAAAAATCAGCCTTTTAAACCCTATTTTGCGAAGGGATCAGAAGGGGGTACCCGGGAATGGGGCCAATCCTCTTCTTAAATATTTGGCACCTCCCCCCCCCCCCCCCCTTTTTTTTTCTTTTTCTTTACTTTAGTATTATTTTACTTGGATATACTATGATTATGCTATTAGAGGATTAACCCTTATTTGGACTTTAACTCATGACCCTGAATTGACCCAACATAAAAAAGACCTAAAGAGACCCAAATCATTGTGACAAGACAATCGTCGTGTGTTGCTTGGAGCACATTAGAAGAAAGAAAGAACCCACCCACTTATTTTCTCCCCATATTTGTTCGGCTTTCATTGAAGAACGGTGTTACTACCGTTACCGTAGCTGGTGATCGTGATCCATCGATTTTGAGGGTAGTCGGGATCCTCATTTTCGATGTAAAATTTAAATAGCATATATAGATTAATGAAGATTTTTCCAAGCCATGTCCTTCCCGGGGGGGTTCAAAATTCACATCCGACAGAGCTGTGGGAACATATAATTCTTAAGATGGAATATATCCCCTTAAATATCCCCTTGTCCAAATAATGGATTTTATCATTGATAAGTGCGCACCCATCTTAATTAAGAGTTAATTGGATGGAATTAATGATAACTGTGATTAATTACATCACAAGGATAATAAGAGATGAGTCCAATTTGGTTGGACATATTTATTCCAATAGATCCATGGATATAATTGATGAAGGGACCTTTTTATAGTAATTGGAAAGTATAGGTTCTTCTTGTAATTATTCCTAAGACTAGAGTGCAATTGCATTTAATTAGTGGACTTATTTTTAATTAACTGTGGGTCTGGAGTTCACATAAGATGTGGGGTCCAGATTCCTAGTTGAGCCAAATTATAAAGAACCCTAGTGGTCCCCATGCTAGCCCTAATAAGAGAATGTTACTAATCCCATTGGAACTCTTAAGGAAATGAGGAGTAGGACACTTACTAAGAATATAAGTGAGACTTCTAATATTGGTCTAAGAGGAGGTGTTCCATAAACTATATATATAAGAGGTGAGCGTTAAAGATCTCAACACACAATTATCTCTCAAGTTCATCTCTCTCTTCCTCCTCTCTCTCCTCTGGTTTCCTACTAGAGTGCTGGGGTTTTCTTTTACTTGGAGATCCCACCATTCTCCTTTAAAAGTTCTCTAAGAGCATAATAGCATGGAAGAACACAAAGGCAAGGGAGATCAAAGTTTGCGAAAAGAGTTTTCGTAGACATCAAGTTCCAAGTTCTCGATTAGAGTACAACCAAGCTCCAAAGGTATAGATCTAATATCTGATCATAGTAGTAGTTCTAGTTATGCTTGTTGTTTCTTGATCTATCTTCTTGATGGATGTTTGATCTTAATGCATCAGATTAGGGTTTTAGATCTTGGGGTTGGGTTCTTAGCCTTATGGATATTTGATCCCTGCATCAAGTGGATCAAAATTTTTGAATACTTATCCACGAGGCCCACCTACTTCCAACAGCCATAACTACTTCTTAAAATGGCTATAAAATGGGCTCGATTCTTCTTGTTATTGGGTTTTTGTTTTTTGTTTTTTTTTTTCATTTGAAAAAAAAAAAGAAACAGGAAAAGGAAATAAGAGGAAAGGTAGAAGCAAGAGAACTTGAAGAGAAGCAAGTAAGAAAGTTGGCTTCTTTTGGTTCTTTCTTCATCTACTTCATCCTCTCCCCATCATTTTCTGCACTTCATCTTCTTCATTTCTTCTTCTCCACCTCCCCTTTATCAGAGATTTAGATTCCTATTATACAAGGATTTCGCCTTCTAACCACCCACTTTCACTATTCTTGACAGTAGCAGCTTTCTAGAATGGGTGCTAGTCTAATAACCAATGCACAACGGATGCTACAAACCAAATAAGATAAAACTAGCAAAACTATCTACCAAGCAATCACCACAAGAAGGCAGACACAAGACTTAACGTGGAAACCCTATCCAAGGAGAAAAACCAAGATCATAAAAACTAATCACTATTGAACGGTTACAAGATGTACTCAGAGCTCCCTTATCCCAGTCAGTACGTCGACCTAAGGACTGTAGTTTTTCTTGCGCAACTCCTCGCTGCAATGACTACTCGCCGCACACCACTCCTCGTGCTTGACCCTCCTTCAATCACCTTGAGAACCAGGATGAACCAATCTTCTACAATGAAGTAGAAGCTTCAGACCTTCTAGAGCAAAGCTTCAGCCTAATCTCTCAATTGATTGCTCTAGAAAAGAATTCTCTCTCTTAGATTTCTCTTGCTCAAAATAATGAGAGAGGTGGTGTCTTTTTTTGGGTTAGGAGAAATACCTAATTTATATCCCCAAAAACGTGCAAGAGACTTCTAATAATGATCAACTTAAAATAGCTATCAAATCTAACCTCTAACTCAGAATCCGTCTCAAACTAGGTTGTCCTGTCACCGCTCGCTATAATGAGCTCCTTCGCTAATTTTTTGCCCTAACAAGCTCCCCCTTTTCGCAATTCATGGACATAACTCTTGTTAACTCATAATCTCTCTCCAAATCTAAATAGAGATGATTACATTTTCTGAAAGTCTCATCCATACAGAAGTAAAGCCCCTGTCCCTAAAAAAAAGTTACATCAAAAGGTTTAATTTAAAATTCCAGTCATTTTTCTTTTAACAAAAAGAAAAACGCAACCATCTTTCTCCACTAAAAGACAAAAAACACTCTACTTTTCTATACAAAAAGTTAAAAAGATTTCATACCAAACAACTAAAAATAAAGAGGATTTTACTGAAAAAAATCCCGAAATATAGCCATAAATCTCGAAAGGTCCTCGCAATTTGTATAGCACTAATGAGGTCCTTTCGCCAGTTTTTTATATTTTTTATACTTTTTTATGAGTGATGATAGCGTCACCATGGGCGACGCATGGGTGATGCTAGCGTCGCTCGTCACACCTTCCCTTCTTTTCTTTTCCTTTCTTTCTCTTCTTCCTCCTCCTATTCCTCCTCCTCTTTCTTTTCCTTTCTTTCTTTCTCTTGCAGCATGAGCTAATCGCCACAAACATTGTCGATTTTCCTTGTTTTTATTTTATCAAGCAGGCACTTTCTGCTCTGGTACCCATGCGTCTAGAAACACTTCTTAAGTAGGAAGAGGATCAAGATCAGGATAAAGGTGCTTGGAATCTTGCAATGGCTGGCGGAACATGCTTGGGTTTGGTTGCACGAACTGTCGGGGATGACATTGTTCCCCTTGTGATGCCTTTCATAGAAGAAAACATAACAAAACCAGATTGGAGGCAAAGAGAGGCAGCTACTTATGCCTTTGGATCCATTCTGGAGGGTCCATCTGTGAACAAGCTTTCAACCATCGTCAATGTTGCTTTGACCTTTATGCTGACAGCCTTGACAACTAATCCAAATAATCACGTCAAGGACACTACAGCATGGACCCTTGGAAGAATATTTGAGTTTCTTCACGGGCCAAATCTTGAGAGCCCTGTAATTACCAACACAAACTGCCAACAGTTTCTTCAGTATTTGGTTCTGCTTTAGAAGACAATGTTTGATCTTCCTAGAATCGAAGATGGAGAAAGAGGAGGAGAGGAAGAAGGAGAGACCGGGAGATGCCGTGATGAGTGACGCTAGCGTCTCTTCTGTCAGATACGAGGCGACTCTAGCGTCACTCCTCCCAAAGTTGAAAAAAAAAAGCGAAACAGTGCATGACGAACCCCGTTAGTGCTGTATAATTTGCAAGGACCCTTTTCGATGAATGGCTATATTCCGGGACCTTTTTCGTAAAATTCTCAAAAATAAAATACCATCATAACCCACTTATATTATATTCTTTCTTCAAAATAATCTTTACTTCACTCCACTCTATTAGTAAGTTTCCCAAATATACCATTTTGGTGTACTTTAGAGCTCTGGTCCATGTTTGGGCCCCCTACGTTTGGGACAAGTTGATACTACCAAGGGTCCCTTGTTTTACATGGATACTGATGCATAAAAGGATTCTGACTCAAGTCTTGGGCCCAAGTTGTCGGTATAAGCTTAGCCAAGAGATGTTGCATTTGTAATTCAAGCATGGAAGCAACACCCAACTTGTTAAAATACAATCAAGAGGCGACCTAGAGAATTCAGAGTTACATTGCTATTAATTGATTTGGCCGAGATTATAGGAATAGCCCAATTGGTCTGTATCTTATTTCTCACCCAACTGCCTAGGACGGATAGCCCTTTTTTTACCAAAAAAAAAAAACTACATAAGGTTCAATCCCTAGGTCCTCCCCGTTTGTACTAGAGGTTTACTCCCATCTCTCTAATGAAAGAATTACCAAGTCTTAATAAGTGATTGATAAAGAGCGAACAAAGACATCAACATGATTTGGATTCACCTAATTCTAAAGAAAACGGAGTAAATTGCACCATCAAAGCAAAGTTGTAAATTATCTATGTCTTTATTTTAATTTGAAATAAAGAAGCCAATCTACCATAGTCCAGTGGTGAGGCATCTCTCTACCCCTAGAAACAACCAGGATGAATCATTGGGCCTCTTGGACAGAGACTTGAGTAGCTTGAGTATGCGGGAGTTTAAGTATGTACAAGATCAAAAAATATAAAAAAGAAATTGGAGGAAGAAAAATCATAACAATATTTCTTTTTTCTACTAAAATACAATTTCAAGAGAGCATTCAAAGCCATAAGAATTGAGAAATGGCTTCCTTTTTTGCTGGAATTTATAATAGGGATTCCAAATGTCTTGGGAATTTCAAGATTCCTATTAGAAATTCCACATGCATTTGGAATTCAAATAGCTTTGAAACCCCAAAGTTTTCAAATACTTACGATGAGGCATTTTCAGATCCCAGCCAATCCTTTAGTATCCATTAATTTTGGAATTTCAAGATTCCATTCACTTTTGATGGAACTCCGTCACACTCATCTTGAAAGGTGCCCTCACATACCGTGATCTTTAAAGGTGAGCCCCACATTGTAATTCCTATCTTCAATAATATAATTTTTAAGCAGTGGGCCCTAAATACCACAAATTCTAAAAAGTGTGTTCCATGTTGTAATTTCTATAGGTGCGCCCAACTGTGCAATCTCTAAAGATGTGCCCCACATATGATAATTGTTCTAAAGGTGGGCTCTAACTTTTTCATTCCTATAGGTGGGTCACATTTTGTAGTTTCTAAAGTTAGGCTGCAATTGTTCTAAAGGTGGGGTCTAACATTTTAATTCCTATTGGTGGGTCACATTTTGTAGTTTCCGAAGTTAGGCCGCCAATACCAAGCTTAGAAAACTTGGCCGTTGACCCTTGACTCTCCGAGTCACCTCATTTTGATGAAGACCAAGTGAAATTAACATTGGATAAACTCGGCCATGTTAAATATAAGTAATTAACGCGTGATGTTTGGAGTTAGCGATTTAAAAATGATTGATTTACATGTAATAAATTTACTAATTTAAAACTATTTGTATTTTATCAATTTCCAAGCCAACAGGCCACTCATCTCAACACGACCCTTATACAAATGATTTACCTCCATGTTGTGAGACTCGCAGATCAGATGGAGCCGTTGTTGATTGGGCAAGGAAATAAGAAGAGAAGAAGTAACTAGACTTAAGCTAGAATTGAGGGCTAGGTTTGAGAAGGATTGAGACTGAATTGCAGCATGATTATAGTAGAAATTGGACTGCCGAAAAGGATGATTTCTGGAAGCAATTAGATCAAATGGACATGAGTTTTGGCCCAATAGGGGACGGTGGTTTGGGTTTCTACTTTGTCTGGGGGTTGTGAAGGATTCGGGCAGCAAGTGGTTTGAATTGGATTAGTTTGCTTTTGTTATGGGATTAACTTGTAGGTTGAATTAGGGACTAGGGGAGTCCCAAATGGAGGAAAAAATTGATGGCTATTTTTTATAAAATCTTTTTTATTATTTTATTTATTTATTGTAAAAAGACTGAATGTGGTTGAAAGAAGAAAATAGAGAAGGCTGTAGAAGAATAGATGGATCAGGATGACCATTCGAATCTGAAGCAAGAACCACCAAATCTGTATACTTGCTGTCATGCCAATGTCTATGGGGCACAGTAGAAGGGACTCCTCAAAGTTAGCACCAAAAAGGTAGAGACTGGATCCAAGTCCATCATCAAACACCCTAAAGGAGGTATTAATCAAACTCATCAAACGAGTTATTGAAGTGGGTAGAGAGGAGAAGATAAGCTAACAGAGGTATAAGAGGGAAGACATGATAGAGGAAACCAGAGAAAAAGAGGAATGGGTGGGAGAGGAAAAGAGAAGAGAAGTTCGATTGAGAGAGAGTTAGACGTTCCCTCAATTGTAAGGAGCTATTTGCTCTGGGTGAAACTCGTGAAATCAAAGAAAATATTATTAATAATCTTTTAGGCATTCAGGTATATATAGTTAGAAATGTCAGACCCTTTTATATACATTCTTCTATTGTTCAGTAATAACTTAAGTTTTTAGTGTTTCTGGTTAATAAGATAGTACCAGAGCCAATTGGTCGTGATTTGAATTTAGATGGAGTAACTAGGCGCTGAAAAAGATTTGTGTCACCAAAAGTTCTCTAACCGATTTCCAACTAAGCTAAGCGGAAGTGAAAAGTGATTATATTGCCTCGATATTTTAGTAGGAATGGTTAGTTAAGAAAGTTAATAATAAATCTTTGGATATTTTAGAAGAAAAGGAAGTAATATTTTTATTTTTTCTCCAAGTTTACGTAACTGAAAAAAAAATCTTAAAAAGAAGATACATCTTGCACGTCGCACTTTCTTATGCATCCAAACAGAACATTAATAATGAGCATTTACCACAATCAATTGTCTTACAAAATTATACAATGAAGAGAATACACTAGGCATGGCAAAGATAAAAGACTAGGAATGAATGCATAAGGAGTCGTTTGTCTTTTACGCGTGGGATATGTAAATACAATTTACACATATAAATGATAAATATTCAGATTTTAAGTATATAATGTTTACACATGCATTTCTTTTTACAACGTTTGACTAATAACACTATTTTCACATAATTTACACATGTGATTCATTTTCCTATGTTTGTTTCAATTATACGTGTATATGTATCAAACGATTTTGTAAATGGTACTTATTAATCATTAAATTATATTCTACTATAATGATATAAAAAGGAGACAAAAAAATATCTAATTTATATCAAAGTTTTTCATTTGCATTTTAGATCCTTAAAAAAGAACAGGTCTTTCGACATGAAATATACTTTTCCAAAATATAAATTTCTATCAAGGATCACCTTAAAAAAAAATGCATTCCAACATGTTTGGTTAAGGAAATATGAGTTTATAGTCTGATGGTTAAGAAAATAGTATTATTTTTATTATTATTTTTATTAATTAATATTTAGTTCAATATTATCTTAATTCATTATTCAATTTGCATAAAACTTAACCCATGCATCTCATCGATTTTTTGCAAATATTAACCAATTATAGAAATAGTTTTATGCTAAAGTTAACCCATGCATCTCACCGGCTTTATGCTAAAGTTTTTTTGGTATAGCAAGGCAAGAGAGAGAAATAGAGAGGTTACCTTAATAAAAGGAGATGAGATGCAGGGAGGGTTTTTATTCAAAGGTTTCATCGGTCTTGACACATCTTTTATTATTATTTTGTAAATGCGTTGGAGGGGGATTTCAAATCTAGAACCTCTTTGATGGAAATGCCTCTTTTATTATTATTTTTCTAAATGCGTTGGAGGGGGGTTTCGAACATAGAACCTCTTTGAAAGAAATTTTCCAAAATCAAACCGTCCACCTACAACGGGTATTCTTTGAGATCACATGTGGCTTGGTATTCTCTTTTCCCACCTGAACAGGTGTTCAAATCTTGGTGTGAAAAAGGGCTCATTTTCAAACCTTTTACACATCTAATTTACACACAAGATGCTCAAATACTTATAGTCACACATGACTGATGCGTTTACATACGTAAATGGGTGTAAACAAATGACCCCTTAAAGAAACATGTACCGTAGATGCAAGATTTTCAGTTCCTGCTGGCAGTTTGTAAGGTTTTGAGTGTTGACATAATTCATGGGATTGAACAAAACATGGATTTGATTTATGTGCTTTTCATTTTTCTAGAATGGACTGCAAAATCCCTTGGGAATACAGCTTTCAAACCAAAGACCAGAGCTCCAGAGTTAGAATTCTCAGAAGAAGAAACTTAGAACGTTCGAACTGTCCAGAGCCTTTCCAAGCCATTTTTCAGAGAGCACAAGAGTTCGAACGCATGTCACAAGTGTTCGAACATTGGTCCCCCAGAAGCCTACAGCTAGTTTTCCCGAGAGGCCAAGAGTTCGAACATTCAGTACTAGAGTTCGAACGTTGCTATCTAGAGTTCGAACGTTCAGCATAAGTGTTCGAACGTTGCCTGCCAGAAGCTCCCAGGCCAAAGACCAGAGAAGAGCAAAGTTAGAACGTTCAGCAGAAGTGTTCGAACGTTGCCTACCAGAAGCTCTCGAGCCATTTTTTAGAAAGCACAAGTGTTTGAACGTTCCACTTAAGTGTTCGAACGTTCGTTACAGAATTATATTTTGGGCAAACCCTAGTGGTTCTACTATATAAGGGTTGTTATATATTGGCCTAAATACCTTTCTTAGACATTCAAGGGCGGCTACTAACATTGAACGAGAGTTTTTTATTCTCTAGAGAGATTCATCCATTTTGAGCTGAGATTTCCATCTCTAAAGTCAATTTCTTCTATCTTTGGTTCGTTTCATCTCGGAGTTGCTTCGAGTGTGAAGACGGAGAGTCAAGCACGGGAGAAGATGAACGGCAAGGTGCCGGCATGAGGTTCTGCAGTCCTTAGGTTGTTATTCAACCGGGGAGGGGTTGTAAGTTCTCTTGTAATCTTCGAATTGTTAGCGTTTGATCTCTTTCCTAGACCGAGTTCCAGGGCCCATGGCTTTTTCCTTTGTTTGGAAGGATTTTTCCACGTATATCATTGTCTCTCTCATGGTGATTGATTGTTGATTTTGTGATTATTATTTGTGTTGTTTGAATTGCATCTTTTAGATCTGATTGGGGACCTTAACCCTTAGGATTTAGGGGTTTAAAACCTTCATAGTTTCAGACTGTCTAGAGTTGCACCGTCCTTCAAATTCAAGGTCTTCAAACAACTCCCGATTCCCCAGAGGTGGTGCTGCGCTTTCATTTTTTCGACTAACTAAATGGGCACAAAATAAAACATACAGCAAAGGGGAACAAAAGCTGGTATGTATAATATAATTGTGGACAATTATGACACTAATAAGTGGGTTTCTGAATGTGACAACCCACAGCACTTACCTGATACGAAAGAATGAGAAACATGATAGGAGGACACCATTGCCACAATTGACATGGACGTGAGGAAGATTGGGATAATGTCGAGAAGCCAGTTATCAACAAAGCATCTCATTAAAAGAATTTCGATGACCAGCATTGAGAAAATAATTGAGAGGTTGTTAGCCCTGGAAATTTCTCTGTACTGGTACGGCTCCACAAAGGACATGATTGATTGCCCGACATGGGTATCATTGGGTAATGTATCATCTGGTAATGTTTCAAATCCAGTCGCTTGCCAAATAACATTGGAACCGGATCCAAACAGGGTCACGCACGGGGCGGAGGAAAGAAAAACATTTTATCTTTCCTCTCCCTTTCCTCCGCCCACGCGCGTGGCCCCCTGTTTGGACCAAAGAGGGAACCGGATCCAATAACATTGGGTAATGTAGCATTGGGTAGTGTAATATTACCAGTCACTTGCTAAGCAAGTGTCACGACCCGGTTCCGAGATTTGATTAACTCGGACAAACCCCGAGTCGCGAGCGCATACTTACTCCCGTAAATTCCGAATTAACAAAAGCTAAAACGAAACTCACAAGGGATATCAAATACAATACCTGTCAATTGTATAAAATTGCGGAAAATATACATTGACGAAACATAATACATAAGTTCAGTTCTACGTTCAAGGAAGTCAACCACCGTATACTAAATGCAATACGGGGACTTCTAATTACATTCAAAATGATTTACAAAAAATCTAATTCTAGTTTGTTTCCCAAAATGAATCCATTCGCACTCCGGGATCAAATCCACTCGATTAAACCTCCTGAACGTATCGGGCGGGCATCCTCCGCTGGCGGCGCGGCCTCGGCAGGACCGGCACGGGCATCTGTATCTGTGGCATTCATCAATAGTACCATGAACACGACGGTTCAACAGATACATACATGTGTATGATAGTTGTAGCTATCAATAATCAATTGAAACAATTCAATACATATAACATTTCTTTACCATTCATAATAATGGATCCAGTAATATCAGTAAGTTGATATCTACTAGGACACTCTTTATTCAATGATTGTTCATGTTTAATTATATGACCTGGGTAATATCAAATGGTGTGGAATAAGTCAGTGTCTTGATCAAAGATCACTAACTTCCACGAGGTTCCGGAACACGTCTCACATCTGCTGCAGCAGGAATGGTTCATTATTCAATTCAATACGTTGTTACCGTTAGTAACTTCCCATTTCATTTCATTTATTTAATTCATATACTGTATAGTTCGTTCAATGGGTTGATGACTATACTAATGTGAAGATTAATCAATTCTAGTCAGCCTTCTAAGCCAAGCAAATGAGTGAAACATTCATTTTCCAATACACGTACTATTTTTTATGAATATCATTTGAATCATGTATTCGAAAAATTGAGTTTACACCTATGAAGGCTTATACATTAATAATTCACAGCCTATATACATTAGGCTTCAAAATAGACAATTTTAATACACTTTTGTACAGTGTCGTTTAGCCTGTCGGTCGGCCTGTCGGTCGACCGACAGCTTCAGGTCGGCTGACCGACGATGCGTCGGTCAGAGTTCCAGAGAGCTGGAATTCACTGAACTACGTTTCTATGTTGTCGGTCGACCGACCTCGTAATGTCGGTTGACCGACGATGCGTCGGTCAGAATTCCAGAGAGCTAGAATTTCACTCCATCTTCTGATTTGTGTTGTCAGTCAAGTCATCGGTCGACCGACCATGCATCGGTCCAAATTCCAGAGAGCTGGAAATCACTGAAATTAGATCCTAGACCTGTCGGTCAGCTCGTCGGCCGACCTGTCGGTCGACCGACAGATGCCCAAAAGCTCAGTTCGAGCTTCAGGTTTTCTGAAGCCAAATTTCTGGCTTTTGATCCATTTGAGCTCTAACCACTCTAATACATCATAAATCATAAAAGCATGTAAGTACTTGCCTCTTGTGATGATTTGAGGAAGAAAACCCCTTTGATAGCTTGGGTTTGAGACCAAATCCTCTATTTGAAGCTTTTCTCCAAAGCTTACACTTCAAGGAACTTGAATACAAGTTAAGGAAGAAGATGAAGAAGTAGAAATCTCTTCAAACCTCACTTGCAAAGCTCCACTTGACACTTAATGATGAGGAAATGAAGGAAAGAAGAGAAGAGAGGAAGAGATGGAGGCTTGGGTTTGGAAAAAGAGTTCCAAAGAACTCTCTTAGCTTATATAAGCAATTAAATTGTACTTAGCCCCATAATTCTCCATTATTTACAATTCAAGTCAAATGGAGGGTCACTTGAATCAATATTCGTCAAACGACTTCGAGTCTTTGACGAAAGTGAACGTACTCCTCGAGATACGCGTGTTGGCATCGAGGGTTTCCGTATTCGATGAAATACGTATAAAGTCATATTTACACAAAAGTCCCTCAATTCCTAGTTTGAGTTCAAAATCTCATTCAATCTTTTTACCATCCATCTTGAAAGAAACTGCGATTCAGATCTCAACATCACTAGCGGAAGACGTTCATGGCTAATTTGTAACATGACAGATTTTAAAAAATCTGATTTAGGCAGCATAAATCGGCCATAGTAATCGCAAAAGAACTCCATGAATTCATGACCAACAAGTGTATAATTAAAGGAGAATCAAGAAGACTATTACCTCGAAGATTTGTAGACTTCAATCTCTGAAATAATAGATCCAAAGGGCTGAACTCAGACTTGCAATTAACAAACAAATTGTTGGAATTTTCTACAGTAGTATTGCCTTTGATTTTCTTCTCTATCTCACTTCCAAATCTGATTGGCTAAGATGGTGGGATCTTAATCTAGGTTTCTAGATGAGTTGAGAACTATTTTCTAAGGAAAAAACTCCGAACTTAAACTTTCTTCAATGAAGAAGAAAGCACCAAAGGGCTGGACGTGTGGAATGGGGCTTCTCTTAGTGTAGGACGTCCAAGGGGGGAGGTGTTTCCTTTTTATAGAAACTTTGGGAATAGCTTTCCTTAAAAAACTATCTCTTCTAATCCTCATAGATGTCCTAAAAGGAAAGTATAATCTAAAGATTTATTTCCTTTTAGAAACACTCCAATTAGAAAAGGAAACTAAGGAACATCCCATAAACTTTGGCAATTAGTAATCCTAGTTGCACAACACTTACTAATTTAAGTTTCTAATTTAAAAAGGAAACTTTCTTATAAGAATACTAATCCAAAGAGGAGTCCAACCTTCCAAGTAGAGAGACCTACTCAAAATTGGAAACCTTACCCATGGAATTCCCATTATGGACGTCCCACATACTAATGCACATCATGGCCCGCAAATAATTTATCTAGAATTAAATTCATGTATGCCATCAAAGGCCTATTTGAATTTAAACTCAAAATTATTTTTCCACTAAAATAATTCAACCATATGTCATCTAAACAACTTAGGAAACCATGCCAATCTTGGAAAGTGACTAGAGAAGGGACCAAAAGACATATTTGCCCTTGGCTCCCAAAATGACCAAAATGTCCATGCTAAACCCATAGCAACATAAAGACCATTTTAACATTAACTCATTCCACTAAAGAGTTATGGTTGAACTCCAGGGACAAATAAATAATATAATAAGCTCATCATAAATTAATGACAGTTGTCTTCGACCTACTAAGTAAAATGACCTGAATGCCCCTCTATGTGACATCCATAATCAAGTCAGGTTATCTGATGTACTATCAACCTTCTTGATTACATCTAAACCTTAGAACTTCATATCCTTAACTTAATCATCATCCAGATATCATTCTCTTGGTCAAGGGAGCGACCCACAAGTTCAATATCCATATGGATCATCCATATACTAAGATCTTAGATTTTGATGATCAATCGGATAATTCTAAGGGGACGATCATTCCATCATTAGATGGCATAGATTCTTTATTGCATCTGCATGTCCCAACTGATCAAGTACGAGTACCCAAAACACAGAGCTGTTGACCCATGAAAAGAATCTCACCCATAGTGAATTAAAGTACAAGAACTTGACTTCGTCAGTTCATCCACAAATGCTCAAGATTAAGAGCACTGGTCACTCAGTAGCATGAGGTGGCTTGATCTCTCTCAGTGATAGTACTATTTTAGAGATCACACCTACCATGGTCCTATTCAATACATTGCATATGCACTAATGAGATAAATCCAGGAAAGTCCTCCCATGACTTAGGTAAGTCACCCTGAATACAGGAGAGTCTCTCACTATAACTTATACCAAGATGAAGTGCCCAGCTCCATCTCTCAGTTATGAACAAATATGTTGTTTCCAGTGTCCATGAATTTGACCTATCTGTGTGTAGACACTACACACCTAATTCATTTACTATAAACAATGGGCCTTACACAACCATACATATATACATGTTTAAGCATAAAAGAGTCATTCCATTAAATAACCAGTAAATATCCAGTAACAAAAGATGAGAGTGCAGCTAGTGGGCTTTAGGGCATACACCAATCCCAACACATCTCGCAAGTTTGTTAAGCTTAATTCATTCTCTAAAGGCTAAACCAAGTCAAATTGGTCCTAAGCCCTCTTTAATTCAATTAAACACGTTTAATTAGCCATAAGCTCAATTAACAAGAGTTAATTGTGATTAACTGGGGACGGGGTCTTACAACTCCCTAAAACTTTTAGAATCATTCGGTCCTCCGAATGCTATACAAATCAATGAAATTCAAATAGCAATTTATGAACTCAAAAGTATTTAAACAATTATGAATTCATATTTACCTGTACAAATAGCTCGGGATACTTTCGAGCCATTTGCTCTTCAAGTTCCCATGTAGCCTCATTAGGTCCATGATGTGCCCAAAGCACTTTGACCCATTTAATCGTTCGCGTGCACAGAACCGCCTCCTTGGTATCAATGATCTGAGTTGGCTTCTCCACATACGTGGTATTTGGAAATACTTGGATCTCTTCATGATTTATGACATATGAAGGATCATGTACGTACTTTCGAAGCATCGAAATGTGAAACACATTGTGGATACCGGAGAGCTCTGTTGGCAATTCGAGACGATAGGCCACATTTCCAATTCGACTCTGGATCTTGAAAGGTCCAATGAATCTCGGGGAAAGTTTCCCTTTTTGCCCGAATCGGATAGTGCCTTTCATCGGTGAAGTCTTCAAAAAGACCATATCATCAATGGCGAACTCTAGATCACGCCGACGATTATCAGCATAGCTTTTCTGCCTTGATCTAGCAATCTTCAACCGATCCTGAATTCTCTGTACCTTCTCTGCTGTTTCAGCAATGATCGTAGGACCATGGAAACTTCGAGTTCCCACCTCTTCCTAACTCACTGGAGTCCTACATCTGCGACCATACAAAGCTTCAAAAGGTGCCATTTCAATGCTGGAATGATAGCTGTTGTTGTATGCAAATTCACACAATGCTAAATGGTCGTCCCAATCACTCCCAAAATCAGATACACTGGCACGAAGCAAGTCTTCTAAGGTCTGGATAGTCCGTTCTGATTGTCCATCAGTCTGTGGATGATAAGCAGTACTAAACTTAAGTCTAGTGCCCATCGAATTCTGAAAGGACTGCCAAAATGAGAAAATAAACCGATTATCTCGATCGGAAACAATCGAGACCGGTGTTCCATGCAATCGGATCACTTTGCTGGTAAACAATCTGGACATATCACCGAAACCAATATCTTTTCTGATCGGAAGGAAGTGTGCAGACTTTGTAAGACGATCCACGATCACCCATACGACATCGTGCTGTTTCCCCGTCCTTGGCAAACCTGATACGAAGTCCATAGTAATGTGTTCCCACTTCCATCTAGGAATGTTCAGTGGATGAAGCAAACCAGGTGGCTTTTGGTGCTCAGTCTTCACACGCTGACAAGTCAAGCAGGAAGTTACATAACCGGCAATTTCTCGCTTCATATTGTTCCACCAAAACATATCCTTGAGATTCCTATACATCTTGGTGCTTCCAGGATGCATAGAGTATCTAGCATGATGTGCTTCATACATCACTGCTTGATTCAAATCATTTTCTGCTGGCACACACAATCTGCCTCTAAAGTAGAGGATGCCTTCCACTAACATGAAATCTGGCCTTGCAGCAATGTTGTCCCTGATCCTTACAAAACTCCGGATCGTGGAACTGTCTATCCTTAATCTGTTGGATAATAATTGGTTCGAACATGGACATTGCCATAGTCATTGCTTGGTCACCTACTGCCTCAAGGGATACATCCATGTCCTTGAAATCATCAAGTTGATTCCATCCCCATTTCAATGATGCTATCTTAATAGTCTTTCGACTCAAGGCATCAGCTACGACATTGCCCTTTCCAGGTACATATTTAAATGGAAAGTCGTAGTCTTTAATCAACTCTAGCCAACGATGTTGCCTTAGATCAATCTCCTTCTGAGTTAACAAGTACTGAAGACTCTTGTGACCACGGTGAACTTCAAAAGTTTCACCATACAAGTAATGTCTCCATTGTTTCAATGCAAACACAACCGCTGCGAGCTCGAGATCGTGAGTAGCATAGTTCTTTCCATGCTCTTTCAACTGAAGAGAACCGTAAGCAATGACCTTTCTATGTTGCATCAACACACATCCCAAGCCAACACCCGAGGCGTCTGAGTAGATCTCAAATCCTCCTCTTCCTTCGGGTAAAGCCAGTACGGGAGTTGAAACGAGTTTCTGCTTCAAAGTCTAGAAACTAGACTCATAAGCATTGTTCCACTAGAAAGGAACGTCTTTTCGAGTCAGTTTCATTAGTGGGGCCGCTATCTTTGAAAAGTCCTTGACGAACCTCCTGTAATAGCCTGCTAATCCTAAGAAACTTCGAATCTCAGGCACATTCTTCGGACTCTGCCATTTGGTAACTGCTTCAATCTTAACTGTATCTACAGCTAACCCCTTTCTGGTAATGGCATGACCCAGAAATGCAACCTGTTGCAACTAGAAGTCGCACTTCTTGAGGTTTGCATACAACTGATTTGCCCTCAGTATTTGCAAAACTGTCTTCAAATGATGTGAATGCTTCAACTCTATCTTTGAGTATACCAGGATGTCATCTATGAAGATCACAACAAACTGATCTAGGTAGGAAGCAAACACCCTGTTCATTAGTGCCATAAACACTGCGGGTGCATTGGTCAGACCAAAAGGCATCACTAGGAACTCATAATGACCATAACGAGTCCTGAATGCAGTCTTCTGTATATCTTGATCTTTAACTCGAATCTGATGATATCCAGATCGAAGATCAATCTTGGAAAAGTATGCTGCACCTTGGAGTTGATCAAACAACTCATCGATCCTAGGCAGAGGTAGTTGTTTTTAACCGTCATTTGGTTTATCTGCCTATAATCAATGCACATACCAAGGGTGCCATCCTTCTTCTTCACAAGCAGAAATGGTGCTCCCCAGGGCGAGACACTAGGTCTTACGAAACCCTTATCAAGCAAATTCTGTATCTGTTTCTTCAATTCACACAATTCAGAGAGTGCCATTCGATATGGTGCCTTTGAGATTGGGACAGTTCCGGGCACAAGTTCAATTGTAAAGCCCACTTCCCTTGCTGGAGGTAGACCGGGCACTTCACTTGGAAACACATCTGGAAATTCACAGACTACATGAATGTTATTCAATTCCCGTACAGGCTTCTCTTCAGAAATGAATGCGAGGTAGCCCTCACAACCACTACGCACCATTCGTTCAGCCTTCAGTGTCATACTTCCTTTGGACTCCTTCAAAGAGTACACTGGCATTGGTCTCATTCACTTTGAAAGTGATGATCTTGTGAAAACAGTCTAAACAAGCCCTGTATTTCGCAAGCCAATCCATACCGAATATTACATCGAAATCACTCATAGTTGTTAGTACAACCAGACCAACTGGCATCGACATTTCCCCAATTTTAACATTACATTGGGGAAGATACAATTTACAAACTAATATCTTTCCTAAGGGAGTAAAGACAGTAAAATCATAAGCTAATTGTTCTATCCGGTCTTGTATATCGCAGACAAATGTAGGTGCTACAAATGAATGGGTAGAACCCGGATCAAACAAAGCTATAGCAGGCCTTTTATCTACCTGAATAGTACCTTCAACCACGTTGGTTGCAACATCAGCCTGTTCTCTGTTGACTGCACAAGCCAATCCATCTGCTTGTGGCCTATTAGGCTGTTGTGGTCTCTGATATGGACGTTGCTGACCTTGCCGTTGAGGTTGCTACTATCGATGTCTCGGAGGAGCAGGCAAAGCGAATCTCTGAGGAGGTGCAGGAAGTGCTGCTTGTCCCCGATCGGGCTGTTGATAAGAAGCTCCATCATCTCTCCTCCTCTTTGGACACTGGAACATCTTATGTTCTAGAGAACCACAAACCAGGCAGGCCCCGGTAGTCCTCCAACACAACTCAGTCTTGTGAGTCTTACCACAGGTCTCACAAACTGGCTTGTTCTCTTGCTTATCAGTCCTATCATTCCTATTTTTTTGGGGAGTGAACTTCTGCTGCTGCCTCCGTCTCTTATCCTTGGACTGTCCTCCCTTCGAGTACCACGATTCACCACTTCTTTTAGTAGTGTTTACAACATCCTTCTCTCGCTGAATCTCTTCAGCAGTATATGCCAGATCCAAGACAGCATCAAATGTAGTAGGTATCTGACCAGCTACTACTACTGTCTTGTATTCTGGGTTCAAGCCTATAATAAACCGTCTGATCTTCTTCTCCACACCATTGACCAAGTCAGGAGCATACTTGGATAGCTTGAGGAAGTTATCTACATATGTAGACATGGTTGTTTGCCCTTGCTTCAAGTTAAGGAATTCTGCTTCTTTTTGCTGCCGTATATGTTCTGGTACAAACTTTCTTTGAAAGTAAGTCCTGAAAGTCTCCCAGATTCCGTCTTCCGGCAGCGTCCTAAATGTGTCCTTGACACTTCTCCACCATGTGTTAGCTGATCCTCTGAGCGTAGAGGAGGTCAGCGAGATTCTCTGCTTGAGAGTGCAGACAACTGTATCAAGCACATCCTCGATGTGTTCCAGCCATTCATCAGCTTGCATCACATCCTCGGTGCCTTGGAACTTAGTAGCTCATCTCTTACGGAACTGCTCATAAAGGATATTAGGATCATTTTCTTTGTTCTGATTCACCACTTGATGTTCAATGTGCTGTTCAACTGGTGATGATGTCTGTATTTGAGCCTGCATCTGGCTCTGAGTTTCTAACATTCTGATCATCTGAGTATGCATACCACCTTGAGCCTCTTGACTCTTGGCTAGCTGTGCATTACTCAACATCAACTGGGCTTGCATGCCCACCTATGCCTCATGGCTCTTGGCCATCTGCTCTAATATAGCAGCGAACCTAGCATCGGTCTCAGATATAGGAGGGGGTGTGACTGCTATAAAGTCTTCATGCCCAGATCCTGATCCAGAAGCCGTGCTGTAAACAATACGGAAGGTAAGATTGACATCTCAACACTTCCATCAATATCAATCACATAGAGTGAAAGCAATAAACACAAATCTATCCAAGATTTGTTACGGAAATACGTTCCTCACATCGTTCGTAAGTTTGCTAAGTCTTTTAAATGTTTTCACTTAGTATATTAACCTAATGCTCTGATACCATACAATAAGTATGTCACGACCCGGTCCCGAGATTTGATTAACTCGGACAAACCCCGAGTCGCGAGTGCATACTTACTCCCGTAAATTCCGAATTAACAAAAGCTAAAACGAAACTCACAAGGGATATCAAATACAATACCTGTCAACTGTATAAAATTGCGGAAAATATACATTGACGAAACATAATACATAAGTTAAGTTCTACGTTCAAGGAAGTCAACCACCGTATACTTAATACAATACGGGGACTTCTAATTACATTCAAAATGATTTACACAAAATCTAATTCTAGTTTGTTTCCCAAAATGAATCCATTCGCACTCCGAAATCAGATCCACTCGATTAAACCTCCTGGAGGTATCGAGCGGGCATCCTCCGCTGGCGGCGCGGCCTCGGCAGGACCGGCACGGGCATCTGTGCCTGTGACATTCATCAATAGTACCATGAACACGACGGTTCAACAGATACATACATGCGTATGATAGTTCTAGCTATCAATAATCAATTGAAACAATTCAATACATATAACATTTCTTTACCATTCATAATAACGGATCCAGTAATATCAGTAAGTTGATATCTACTAGGACACTCTTTATTCAATGATTGTTCACGTTCAATTACATGACTTGGGTAATATCAAATGGTGTGGAATAAGTCAGTGTCTTGATCAGAGATCACTAACTTCCACGAGGTTCCGGAACACCTCTCACATCTGCTGCAGCAGGAATGGTTCATTATTCAATTCAATACGTTGTTACCGTTAGTAACTTCCCATTTCATTTCATTTATTTAATTCATATACTGTATAGTTCGTTCAATGGGTTGAAGACTATACTAATGTGAAGATTAATCAATTTTAGTCAGACTTCTAAGCCAAGCAAATGAGTGAAACATTCATTTTCCAATGCACGTACTATTTTTTATGAATATCATTTGAATCATGTATTCGGAAAATTGAGTTTACACCTATGAAGGCTTATACATTAACAATTTACAGCCTGCATACATTAGGCTTCAAACAGACAATTTTAATACACTTCTGTACAGTGTCGTTTAGCTTGTCGGTCGGAATGTCGGTCGGCTGACGGACGATGCGTCGGTCAGAATTCCAGAGAGCTGGAATTCACTGAACTACGTTTCTATGTTGTCGGTCGACTTGTCGGTCGACCGACCTCATCATGTCGGCTGACCGACGATGCATCCGTCAGAATTCCAGAGAGCTGGCATTTCACTCCATCTTCTGATTTGTGTCGTCGGTCAAGTCATCGGTCTACCGACCATGCATCGGTCCGAATTCCAGAGAGCTAGAATTCACTGAAATCAGATCCTAGACCTGTCGGTCAGCTCGTCGGTTGACCTGTCGGTCGACCGACAGATGCCCAAAAGTTCAGTTCGAGCTTCAGGTTTTCTGAAGCCAAATTTCTGGCTTTTGATCCATTTGAGCTCTAACCACTCTAATACATCATAAATCATAAAACCATGTAAGTACTTGCCTCTTGTGAAGATTTGAGGAAGAAAACCCCTTTGATAGCTTGAGTTTGAGACCAAATCCTCTATTTGAAGCTTTTCTCCAAAGCTTACACTTCAAGGTACTTGAATACAAGTTAAGGAAGAAGATGAAGAAGTAGAAATCTCTTCAAACCTCACTTGCAAAGCTCCACTTGACACTTAATGATGAGGAAATGAAGGAAAGAAGAGAATAGAGGAAGAGATGGAGGCTAGGGTTTGGAAAAAAAGTTCCAAAGAACTCTCTTAGCTTATATAAGCAATTAAATTGTACTTAGCCCCATAATTCTCCATTATTTACAATTCAAGTCAAATGGAGGGTCACTTGAATCAATATTCGTCAAACGACTTCGAGTCTTTGACGAAAGTGAACAACTCCTCGAGATACGCGTGTTGGCATCGAGGGTTTCCGTATTCGACAAAATACGTATAAAGTCTATTTACACAAAAGTCCCTCAATTCCTAGTTTGAGTTCAAAAAACTCATTCAATCCTTTTACCATCCATCTCACAAGTTTGTTAAGCTTAATTCATTCTCTTTAGGCTAAACCAAGTCAAATTGGTCCTAAGCCCTGTTTAATTCAATTAAACACATTTAATTAGCCATAAGCTCAATTAACAAGAGTTAATTGTGATTAACTCGGGACGGGGGTCTTACAACGACATTAGGTGATGTACTAGTAGCATTGCTAGGATCTTGCAGAACACCACCTGGAGGATTAAGTGCGCTAGAAAGGCCACATTGATCATCAGTAAAGCCATCGCTAACGGAGCCTCCATAAACCAACTTCCATAGTTGTCATTTAACATCTTTGTTTTCCCCTTCCCGAAGATTGGCGTTGCTGTTTTGGCCCCAGCAGTTATTAGGGCGATGTCACTTTTCAATCTAGCAAGTCCACTTACATGTTTCAATGAGATATCCAAGGGAGTGCAACCGTCCATGTTCACAGCGTTAACGTCCAGTGCTCTATTATGCTTTTTGAACAGAAACCTTATCAGCTACAACACAAAGTAAGTAAATGTTTGAATATTTCTATATATAAGTACATATATTTTTCTTGGTAAGTTGTATATAAGTACATATAATGATATTGAATGGCTATCCCATGCGTCCGGTGCTTATTGCGCACCAGTGGTAGGACCCACCTGATGGTCCATCAGATTGGACCACGCACACACCTTTTAAATTTCACACGTCCCCATGGGTTCGCACCCATTCAATTAAATAGATTGGACTAATGGATCGACCAACACCCATTCGAATATACTATACAACATTAAACCTATGGGGCCCAGAGAGTGTTGATAGTTATGGTTACGATTTTTTTTGCATGGATGAAGGGCCAGGGAGATCTTTTGATCCCCTCATATCCCAATAACATTGAGGTGGTACTCTAATGAGAGAGACTCTCAAGCAAGGACATCTCTCATGTGAGGACTCCCCTTTTAAGCACGTGAGATCTATTATGATCAATCTCACCCCCCCCCCCCCCCAAATCACTAACCTCATGTGGTGGTACAATCCCAAGTTTGGCGGTTATCCAACATTACTTGTCATTGTATTCAAATCCTAAAAAAATGATATGTACGGAAATCATTAAACTTAAGGGGCATGGATTAAGAAGTTATGATGATCTAATCTGAACTAAAAGTTTGCACACATGCATGTTTCATCTAAATCTCTCAACCCCCCATCTCCCATATAATCGGCATGGCCCAAAGTCGGCCCTTTAAGGCATTACTCACGAATGGTGCTCTTGGAGGGTGATTGGATGAAGGTGACTATATATGATAAAGTGGGACCAAATCTAATTGGAGTATACTTTGGAGATATCACACACACTATATAAAAGATATGAAAGAAGCAGTAAATGCTCAAATGGAAATGGCAATGTAAAAGAAAATTAAATTTAAGAATTTAAATGTAAGAATTCAAACGATTCTATCCAATGATGTTAATCATCAATTGTCGCCGTCAGCTGGCGCTGCTCTTCCCAGAAGGTGAATAGTACTTAAGGTACCAATTCACAAATTTCTTCAGCCCTGTTTGCATATTAGCAGTGTGCTTGGAGTGAATTGAAGTGAATGGTCATTTTAAGAGATTAAGTAATAAATTTTAAAAATTACATTCTTTTTTTTCAGAAAAATAGAAAAGCTATTCTCTTATTCCACTAGAGGTCAAAAAGCCTTCTTCTTAAAAAAAAAAAAAAAAGTCAAAATAACACCTTCTTTTACCACAAAATGAAAATATTTTGGAGTTGTGTAACCTTTGTTTTAAACCCTCTTCTTTTCATTTATCTTAATTTGAACACTTCAATTCACTTTACAAGTTAATCACACCTCCGAATGAAATTCATTCTCAGTGGCTTAGATTTCGAATAGCCGACCCCTGAACTAGAACTTAGAAGCATCAAATTTCCTCATGTCCTGTTGGTGAAAATTGCCCCAAGGCACCTAACAGGACGACACAAACGAGAATCATTTACTGCATCATAGCTCTAAAATCCAACTCGCCCAACTCACTTGGACAGGGTCAAGTAACTTGGTTGAGTCCGACTGAGTTCCTACTAGACTCAATCACTTCACGTCTGAGTTGACAGCCAAGTCAGAACTGAGTTGAGTCAAATTCTTAACACATGTCTTAATCGTGATAAGCAAGCTCAACTCATTGACCATCCAATGTAGGATTCAGTAGAATTAGCACGAAGCCCCTGTGGCGATGCACATGTTAAGTCTCGTGCGACCTAAATAATATATTAAAACTAACATCCCTTTAATATAAATCTATTTATAACAAAAATAATTAAAAAACTCAAATCAACCAAAAAAATATGAAAACCAAACCTTTCTTCCTTTAATCCACGTCAGCATACTTGTTTCATCTTAAAAATAAAGATTTTGTATGTATTTCTGCTCATATTGAATACTCTATCAAAACTTTGAAAATAACCCTAATATATAGAGTTGGAAGGCATCCTTTTGAATTGGGTGGCATCCTTTTGAATTGGGTAACATCCATACAAGTGTGCCCAAGAGACACATTTTTTTGAAACGGCGTATATGTAACCCAAGAGACACATTTTATTAAAAAGACACATATGTAACCCAAGAGACACATTTTATTGAAAAGGCAAATATTATGTGTTTTTAAAATGACACATTAACAAATGGGCCCCAAGAAGCTGATATAGCTTCTCCTAAGGCCAGAATTGAGTTTTTTTTTTTTTTTTCCAATCAACGTTCAGCTTTAAAGAGAAAGAATATGCTCATTTTGAATAGTAAATAAAAACTTTAAAAATAACCATCATTTATAGAGTTGGAAGGCATCCCTTTGAATTGGGTTACATCCACATAAATGGGCCCAAGAGACATTTTATTGGAAAGGCACATATTTAGCCCAAGAGACACATTTTTATCGAAGGGAAATATTCAAGTGAGAACTAGTTCTCACTTATTATATGAAAACTTTTTTGCGGGGCCCAACTAGCAACCCATCCAAACCTAGCAATCAATAGGGAACCCCCTAATAGTCACTAATCCCAAGGATTGGCACACATCCGAATGGACTGAACCGTTGGATCGAGGGTTGAATATTTTTTTGAATATAAAGTCATTAAACTTGTGGGTCATGGATAAAAGGGTAAGGGGCATTGGTTTGAGGTCAAACTTGATACTTGGGATGGTCTCACATAGATCTTTCCATCTCCCCTGGTCCCATTCCCAAATGGAGCCCATAATTGGGCCCTACAAAAAAGTTCTCACATAATATGTGAGAACAGTTCCCACATAATATGTGAGAACAGATCCCACCTGAATATTACCCTTTATTGAAAAGGCACATATTATGTGTTTTTGAAATGACACATCCACAAATGGGCCCCATATAGCTGATGTAGCTTCTCCTAAGGCCATAATTGAGTTTTTTTTTTTTTTTTTTTTTTTTTTTGCAACTAACATTCAACTTTAAAGAGAAAGAATTTTTAAATATCTATCTGAGAAGGCCAAGGACATTTGAGTAAAATAAAATTCCCAATTTTCATGTATTGATCCATCCATCCAATATGATGCATCTCCCTTCTTGGAATAAAATATGGAAACGAGCGCATTCATCAATTTTCTTCCCATTCATTAATCATATTAAAGCTTTTGCTATCAAGAATGGCCTCCTACCCCCAGTGGTAAGAGGTGGCAGTTCTTACCTGACTATCCAGATAAGAACTTGTGCAGTCACCTTCCCTCACCCAAGGTCTACTTCCCTCCCCAAAGGATTGGGTCTGTTAGAGATTATTACGATCTCGTCATCTTCATCGATCCAAGCTTCTGGAAGAGATGGCGTTAGATCTGATCTACTGGGAAGCGGGTAGTGACGATGATGGATCCACAGACAAACGGCAATCCCCATGAAGACTTTAAGATCTTTCCTCTTAAAAAGAATTATCATTTATTTCTCAGAGATCAAAAATGGATTACCTTTATTTATGTTAACAATTAGAGACCCTTTCCAAGAAAGGACCATTTAATTGAGGGGGAATGTTAGAGATTAGGTTTAGGTTGTTAGAAATTTTTGGGATAGATTAAGAGTTTGAATTTTAACTTATTATGTTGTCAGTTTATCTCTCTTGTATAAATTGAGAAGTCTAGATGTCAATGAATTCTACGGTGAATTTTATGGAATGCATCGATTTATCTAAAAGTCTTTAGGGTCCCAACCCCCTAAGTTGGGCACCAAAAAAAAGAAAAATAAAAGCTTTTGAGATCAACAGACTAGATAAAAATAAGGCATACCCCTGCTAGGTAGAGATGAAACCTGGGCTATGCTGGCCCTGCCCGCCCAGTTTTTAATGGGCCCATCCATGCCTGGGAATGGCCATGCCGGCCCATATATGTTTACGGGCTAGGTAGTGCCGGGATTGGCTGGCTGGTAGGGCATGGCCCCCAGTCGAGCCGTGCTAGGCCAAGCTGGCCAACGAGTCATGCCAGTTCGAGGTTGGGTTGTGACTGGTTAGGCCGTTGTTGACACCAAAAATGTCACTTTGCCTCTTTAAGATCCAAAAAGCTACATGAAGTCGCAACCTACCATAAATAGGCAATGCTACTTCCAAAAAATCAAAACTTATCAGAATCAAATAAAAACTGTAAGATCCTTCAAGACAGCCAAAAGAGGAGTGTTGACACCAAAAATGTCACTTTGCCTCTTCAAGATCCAAAACACTGCATGAAGTCGCAACCTGCCATAAATAGGCAATGCTACTTCCAAGAAATCAAATCTTGCCAGAATCAAACAAAAACTGCAAGATCCTTCAAGACAGCCAAAAGAGGAGTACACAAGAAGTTTCGGGCCATTTCAAAATCATTTGGCCTAACTTCGCTTCTCCGGCAACTGAAAAGGAGCTCCCGACGGCGAAAGCATCGGAGGCACCAAATCTTCGATCAGAGCCGATGGATGGTCTCAAAATACATCCAAAAGGCTCCACGTCAAGTTCCGAATCAAATTGACAACGTTTGACCCTACATCAACCCTCGAACAGCTAAATCAAGCCTTTCGGCAGTGAGAACCACCGAGGCCATCACTCATCAGAAAGAGCACATGGACGGCTTCAAAATGCTTACAAAGGGCTACACGTCAAATTTCGGGTCATTTCGACAATATTCGACCAGACTTTGACGCTCGGAAGCCAAATCAGGTCTCTCAGCGGCGAAGCTCCCCGGGATCATGGTTTCCAAGATAGAGCCTATGGATCATCTTAAAATGACTCCAATAGGTTCCCTGTCAAATTTCAAGTCAATCGGACATCGGTTGACCGCACATCAAGCCGCGACATCTTCATCGCGATAAAAATAAGTCTACTGGTGATAGGACCCCAAACGGCTTCAAAACTCAAATAAAAGCCTATGGTTGGTCTTATTTATTGCTCAGGAGGCTTCACCCCAAATTTCAGGTCATTCCGACATCGTTTGACCCAGTTTCAGCTTCTGACGGAAAATCGGCAGCTCTGCGCGACAAAGTCTTCGGCTTTCTTGGAAAATTGGAAACTTTGCATTCCAAAATGCAAGAATTCTCAACAAGTTTTCTACAAATAAATCAGGCCAATAAATGATAAAAAATGTCAAGAAAAAACACAGAAGGAAAAAGAATCGAAAAACATAAAAAACGAACGCAAAACGTGACAAAAAGGGGAAAAACCCCCCAGGGTCGCAGACCCATGCGACCCTAGCCCAAGGTCACCGGCGACCATGGAGCCCGGGATCGCCGGGTGGGCCCCGAAAACCCTGTCTTTCGTTGTTTTTTCTCGATTCGAAGATTCCCACTCCTAGGATTTTTTCAAAATTCATACTTTTGAGACACCAAATCCTTTGACATCCGTCAAGATCACGGGTCAATCATCAAGAGTATCAAAATCAACATTGATCGCCAACCGGTCAACCAAAAAAGTGTGCGTTCTACCTAACCGATCGAGAAATCGACAGGACAGATGGCACCGATCCGCTGTTGGCAACCAATACCTGAAGTTACATGGTCATCCGTTGTCGATCTACATGAAGATCCATCGATGATCATCGCCAGAAGAATCCCAAAAAACGCGGCACGGCCCATGACTCTTAAACTGCTCGGCGACCACTTAATGAGATTAATTGACTAGCTTTATTGCAGTCATTAATTCATTCCTTTGGACAGCCCAATCAAAAGCAAGCATCCGGGAGTTATAAGTCAATTGATTCATGGTATTTAACCCATGAAACTCCTCCTATCATGACGATTAAAGGCGATTAAATGCCCTCAATCTCCTCTGGCCAATCAGAAACCAAGAAAAAGGAGTTACAAAATAAAGGAATTAACTCCTGTAACTCCTCCCATTATGCGGCTTAATGACAATAAAAGCCCATAAACTCTCCTAAATGGCCACCAAGAGCCTATAAATAGGAGACAACCCCAAGCATTCCAAACAGAGATTGGAAAAAACCAAACAGAAATCCCTGATAAGAAAAAAGCACAGGAAATCCAGAGAAAGAAAGAGAGAAAACTCTGCTGAAGTTCTGCACCGGCCACCGCTACAAGGTGACAAAAGTTCCTTGGGGGGTACCCCCCCCCCAAGGTCCTTACTTTCTCGTTCTGCCTCCAAGGGCTTAGACGTGGCTTTTTAGCCCGTTTACTTAGTTTTTTATTGGACATAGGACCTCCTCTTGGTCTTTGTCCTCTAAAAACCTGAGGTTATAGCTAAGCCAAGCGAATCAAAAGCATCCTCTGTTCTCATCTGCATGAATGATGGCGAAGTCCACACATGTCTTGCGACCGTCAATCTGAACGAGTCCCCCACAATCTCCTAGGAAGTTAGATCCTCCTTTTCTTGCTTTTTATTGTAGTTTGTATTTTTTCAAAAGAGACAAAATCACAACTCTTGTCTTTCATTATTGATAAGAATTGTAAATCAGCTATAAACGCCAAAAACCGGCTATAAACGCCAAAATCGGCTATAAATGCCAAAAAATCGCCTTTCACGGCAAATCAAGAAAAATGTCTCTTTTATTAAATATATGTGTAATGGAAAACTTGAGAAAAGTCGATTTCCTTTTTACTTGCGAAGGTCGATCTCCGGATCACCATTTGTAATTCCAAGTAAAATAGAAAATCTGGGACACCCACATAAAAAAATGTTGATGCACGCCTTTGCCCCCTGGTTGTGAAAGGGGTCGTACCCAATGGACTCCCACGTCCGCCGACCTCGGTAGAACTAAGCAGAAGCGCTGTCCATCAAGCTGGCACACCCAGTGGGACTCGTTCATTTGAGAACACGATGCTAGAAATGAAATATTTGCATATCAAATCTATTGCTCTATGCTTCTTTTCTTGATTCCTTGGCTACTTTCTAATTGGTGGCCTATGTTGGATTCCGCATCTAAAAAAAATGAGATGAGACTTTTTGAAAATTTCTAATTCTTTGAATTTATTTCCACTCTTTCTCTTTTCAAAAAAAAAAAAAACAAACAGAAAGCAAAAAAATCAGATTTTTCATTTTGGATTCAAAATTGAGAAACATTGATCCTTTCCTATCGTTCATCGTGCTTGCAGAAATGTTGTGCCTGTTCGACTAAGGTTTTGGACCATCGTTTCTCTTCGATGAGTTCATTAAAGATCTTAAAAAAATAAATATATATAGAAAAAAAAAAAAAACAAAAAATCAGATTTTTCATTTTGTATTCAAAATTGAGAAACTTTGATCCTTTCCTATCGTTCATCGTGCTTGCAGAAATGTTGAACCTGTTCGACTAAGGTTTTAGGCCATCGTTTCTCTTCGATGAGTTCATTAAAGATCTAAAAAAAAAACCAAAAAAATCAGATTTTTCAGTTTGGATTCAAAATTGATAAACCTTGATCGTTTCCTATCGTTCATCGTGCTTGCAGAAATGTTGAGCATGTTCGACTAAGGTTTTGGGCCATCATTTCTCTTCGATGAGTTCATTAAAAATCTAAAAAAAATGAAAAATAAAAAAAGACATAGACCACTAAGGTTAAACCAACTACGTTCTTTGATCACGGTTGATTCAAGAAAAGCCTTGTCCAAAGTGTGGAGACAGCTTGACTGTTCTAAGCAAAGGTCCTCCAAACGGGTACATTAAGTAATCCTACCCTTACCTGGGGGCGATTATATCAATCGAGATTTCATTAGACCGGGTTAGGAGGCCTATGTGTACTCTCTCGTCTTTTAAATAAAAAATTTTCAAAATAAAAATTTTTTAAACAAAAATTTCAAAATAAAAAATAAATTTAAAAAAAATCTTAAAAAAAATAAAAATAAAAAATAAAGATTTTTTTAAAAAAATCTTCAAAAAAAAAAACTTCCGTCATTTCTGAGTTCAGATTGGAGAAATTTTGGTCTCCTCCTTTCTGAGCGCTGGCGCTCGCGGAAATCGTTGAGCCCGTGTTCAGATTGGAATGCCTTTTGCTCTCTTTGATGAACCTGATATTGGCCTTTCAAAAAAAATCGTCATTTTTGGATTCAGATCCGAGAAACTATGATTCATTTCCTTCTAAGTACTGGCGCTCGCGGAAATCGTTGAGACCGTATTTGGATCGGAATACCATCTGCTCTCTTTGATGAATCCAATCTTGACCTTTCAAAATAGAGAAATTCATCTCATGGATGTGGTCTCCAAACATTTGTTTCTAGCGGTACTAGTACGCTCTTTCAGGGTCTACTGTATTCGCGACCGGCACATTTGTAACTCCAACCTTATATTCTTCTTACATTGAGCAAGCTCTGCTTCTCGATAAGTCGAATTTAGGTTCACAATTGCTTCTAGCAGTCATTGGAACGCTCATTCTGGGCTTATCATACATGCGATCAGAACAATTGTACCCTCTATGGCGTTTTACCTTCTTCGTATTGCTTGGGTCATATCCCGCGAGCGATTTGAAAAGACAAAACCATAGAACTTCTCATTTATGATCATTATATTCTTGTGATTACTAATGGATGTGGTCTTGTTTCAAAAACTTTTTGAAAACTAACAATGGCAGCTTCACTAACCATTATTTTCGATGAGAACAAGCACCAGCTCATGCTTCAACAGAAGCAAACCACGCACACCTACAAGCGCCCCATCAGCTGCCGAAGCGTCAACTCCCTCGGCAACTCTCTGAACTCAGGGTCGACCTCAACTCCCCGGACTATCGTCTTTGGGACGTTGGGACCATTCCCACTTCCCGAGGAATAAACTGCTCCTTCCAAGAAGCAGAAGGTCGCCTCTCAACGTGTCTCTACCGTGACACCAAAGGCGAGCACCAGAAGGCCCGAAGCCCGTGGCACCCCCACGAAGCCTCGACCGGCAAACGACCAGGTCTATCCCAAGACTTGGTCCCCAAGACCTTCACCAAAACAAAGAAGGTCCCAAACATCCACCAAGCCAGCATACCTGGCCCCACTCAAGGAGAACCAGTTCTACCCTCTTGCCTACATGAAAGAGGAGAGACCCATCTCCAACCTGACTCCCAAGTCAAACCAGCATGAGCCGGCTTGTTCTTACAAGCCCAAAATCAAGTCATGCATCACAAGGCCTCTGCAAGCACCTGCTAAGGCCTACAATCCTTCGGTTCGACCCTTCATATTTACAGGGGCCGAACTCGAAAAATTCAAAGATTCACTGCAACAGGCGAAGGACCGGGTTCCCATCCTGTCCTTGCCCAGCTGCAAAGAAGGTAGGCTCGGCTGTTGCGCCCGAGGGAGCACATCCTTCATTGTCAAAGCCCAGCCATAGCTGACCGAAGCTCAAATTGCTCGTAATACGCCGCCGCGCGTCGTATCGACAAAAGAGACTAGTGAAGCAAAGGACCCAGCCTCCTACACTTCAAGTCTCTCCCAAATGGGTCGAAAAAGAAAGACCCAACCAAGTTGCTAACTGTCCATATGGTTGGAAAAACCAGAAGACGCCAAAAGTCAGCATCAAAAATCCATGTCCGACGTCCGGTGACCCGCAGCGTCTCCAGGACAAGAAGACATTCAGAAGAATCCCCTGCTCCTTCAAGCAAAGGACGGCAGAGTGATCCTTCCTCAAGCTCTTCATTCGAATCTCGAGGGATGAACGTCCTGGCTACAAATTCTGAGCCACCACCTCGCAATCCACCTCAAGATGATGTGCTCATATGCATCCAGCAGTTGGAACAAGGCCAACAGAGGATTGAAACTCTGATGGAAAACCTTCTCCTCGCCTTCCAAAATCAGGCGAACAATGAACCTCCTCCGAATCATCAAGATGATGAGGTAAATGGAGAAGAAAATGAGTCACGCGCCCTCACCAAAAAGGACGTAGATAGTATTCTCGCCAAAGCAAAAGAAGAGGATATATACTCAAGGAGCATGGGATCAAGCCACCATATCCCTTATGGATGGACTCGGTCCCGTTCCCTACAAAATTCAAGCATCCTACTCTCCAGACATATACGGGGAAAGGATCAGCCAGACAGCACTCAAGATTCGCCTCTTTGTAAGTACCCTAAAAGGTACGGCCTTTGATTGGTACTCCATTCTGCCAGAGGACTCCATCCAAAATTGGGCCATGCTAGAGACACGCTTCCTGACTCACTTCAAAGGTGAGGATCATCCCGCTACTATGGCTCAGCTGTGCAGCCTAAAACAGGGGGAGAATGAGTCAACATATGACTTCATTCACAAGTGGAAAGCAATGGCGTACAAATGCTCTGATGTACTGCCACAAGCGTCGCTAGTCGACATCTGCCGAAACAACATGAGAGCTAGAATCCGCTCCATGATCATCCGCAACAAATCAAAGAACCTGGGAGAACTCCTAGAAGCTTCTATGGAAGCTGAAACGGTGATTAAAGACCTCAATAGTCAGAAATCATCAAGAAAAGAGCCAACTGCCATTGCAACCTCAAAAATAAAGAAAAAAGAGGTCCTCAATGTGCAAACCAAGTCAGCTCCTCAATCACCAAAGAAAGTTGAAAACAAAGCTGCTGGTAAAAGACCCGAACTCTCTAATGCCTTCAAAGAACGAGTAGAAAAGAAATACCCGTTCGATGAAGATGTTGATGAAATCTTCGAGGCCCTCGTGGCGAACGGCAAGCTAACTTTGCCTGAACCCAAAAGATTGGGTGATGTTGGCAAAACCAACGATCCTCGGTACTGTCCATACCACCAGATGATCTTGCATCCTCTCAATCAATGCTTCGTTGTGAGGGAGAAAATAAACGAGATGTGGAAAAACAGAGTCATCACTTTTGACAAAAACTATGGGTCTGCCTCCGTCAACATGGTGACATGTGGACAAACATCAAAATCACCAAAGAAGAAGATCACTACTGTTTTCAATGTGATAAACACAATCCAAGCGTCCGAGGAACTGGTTCCTTACCCGACGCTAGACGGACAACCCATATGGGTACATCCCGATCTCCTGGAAGATGAAAATTGGGAGGTCGTGAAAACAAAGCCTACAGCTCAGCAGCGAAGGAAGGCTAGGAAACATCTCCTCAAGCTTAAACGGCAAGAAAAGACCCAGCCAAAACAAGAAGTCCGAGAAAAGGCAGAGGCTTCCTCTACCGCTTCACTGGAGGCAACAAAAATGTCCCTTCCAAAGACTTCAAAGGGAGTAAGAAAATTCACTCTCAGTGATTTCATGCCACCTCAATTCAAAGAAACCACGCAAGGGGCATCATACTCTTGCAATTCGGTAGTTGGATTCTCCATTGATGGATACGAGTCCAGCGACACTGATGATGGATTCGAATCCAACTACACTGATGAGTTGGAGGAGTCCCTTGAAATAGGAGAATATCTCTCCGATGAAGAATGGGTTCCTGAGACTCATCTTATGCCAGTAATCAGGTATAACCCCCTACAGCCATAAGGATCCTGGTCTGATGATGAAGAAGACCAAAAGGTTGTACAAGAAAATGTTGTTGAACCAGCACCCCTCATTGCTCCAGTGGAAATCAACTATGTTGAGCCACCAAGAGTTGATGAAGAAGAAGATTTGCCTCCCATGCCTGATCTTGAAGAATATGCAAGGATCTTGCAGCGTCTCGCTCTAGAACAAGAGCAAGACCGCATCAACGAGCTTCCTCGCAATCCAGAACCTGAAGTCCATGAAGACCATCAGGTACATCCTCCCTTAACTCCTGAAAATGGAGAAAATTGCTGGGTAGACGATCCTCTTACATCCGAGGATGAGTCTGACTCCGATCAGTCAACGTCTCCTGTCAGAGCTTCCTGTAATGTGATAATTTGGGATTATAGCTCTTCCGAAGCATCGTCTTATGAGATCACTTACACTCCGGCGACTTCTAGTAATGTATCTTCTGGAGCCACCTCATCTCACGTGACTTTCACTGAGACCACACCCTCTCAGGTTTCTTCTCCTAAGACTGTGACTTCAAAGTTCACACGCTTCCTGACTAAAGAATCCCCAGCTATTGATGCTTGGAACGATGAATTAGTCAACGAAGAAGAAAGGTTGTTGGATGTTGTTCAAGACTTGGTCCCGGAAAATGCTCCATGCAACACAATCACTGAGGATGACAACTCTGCTACAGATACATCCTCAGCAAATGAAAAACGACAGCCTCTTGATCCTGAAGAAATCTTCCAAATGAAGACCCTTCTCAAGAAGCTCTCGAAGTTGGTAGAGGCACCCGCTCTGGCCGGGACTACCACAAAAATTACAACCAATCTTCCTTTACATATGTAAATCCTTCAGGAAAAGATGTTGTAAGTGCCCCTAGTGGCAACAATGATGAACATGCAGGACCTAAGGAGACTTTCAAGTATGACTTGATTGAACACTTCAAGCACATACCTACACGTCTGCACATCCTAGATTTATTGCAAATGTCTTCGAACACTCGTAATAATCTCATTTTAGAATTACAAAAGCTGAATGAGGATGTCGACAAACATGCCCCGCAAGTCCTCCAAATTGAAATGGACTACCGGGTCAAAAACTCAGAAGCTTCCTCAAAAGGAGAAAAGAAGAAAACTGAGGGATCATGCATCGAATGCCTCTCGGTTCAAAAAGCAGCCAGTGCAACCATCGCCTTCACAAAGGAAGACCTCCTACTTGGCGAAACAAGGCACAACCGACCCCTGTACTTCACAGGGTACATCAAGGAAATGCCTATGCACAGAGTTCAGATCGACCCAGGTTCTGCACTCAACCTCATCTCCACATCGGCTCTCGAAGAGTTGGGCATCCCACCAAGCAAGTTGAGCCACACATCTGTATCTATCATTGGATACGATGGGAGTACTCGAAGACCTATTGGCAAAATCAGGTTTAAGTTGCAGATCGGTGATCTTATCTCTGAGGTCACTGTGTATGCAATAAAAGCCCCTTCATGCTACAACATCCTTCTCGGACGCCCCTGGATCCATGAGAATGGTGTTGTCCCTTCAACTCTACATCAATGCATCAAGTTTGTTGGCGATGATGGCATGATACATCGAGTCTTTGCGGACAGAAAACCCTTCAAAGGTAAAGAAGCCCACTTTGCAGACTCACAAATGTATGAAGGTGAAAAAGAAGAAGAGGAGAAGCACACAGCACCTTTTGCCGAAAATCTCAAGAAAGATAAAGGCAAGGCTCCTCAACTATCACCGGAAGAAAACAAACCATCTGGTAAATCCGAAGAGAGCATTCAAACTCCCTTCATCATCTCCCTCAAACCTTTAAAGCCTTTGGTCATCACAGCTAAAGTGAAGAAGGCAGAACAAAAGTCTGGGGGCAAATTTGTTGTCTCTTTCATGTCTATCATGCAAGATACGGATTCGGATTCAGAGCTAGAAGATGACACATCGTCAAGCCAAGCTGACACTCAGCAAGTTCAGCCTGCTCTTACTCCAATGGAGACAACTTCTGACATAAAAGATCCTACGTCAGCTTCCTTCGTTGTTCCACCAACTTCAGCAAAGGAAAAGTCGATCTTCTTACATAGATCGGATGCTTCTTCATCAAACTCCATGCTTGAACCTTTCCAAAATGAAGGTATGCCTCAACTATCCTTATCTAGTTCTATGGCACAAGCTATTATGAAGAAAATAGGCTATGATGCTCAAAACCCAGTCGGTTTGGGAGAAGGACGCGGTATTCTCACGCCATTAGGGCCCGTCTTGACCAAAAGCCAGCTGGAAGATTGGAGACTCTACGGCCATGTAAAAAAGTCTTCACATGGGTTAGGGTATGATCCTGACGCTCCTCTGAGATAATTCACACAAAGGCTTAAAAGTCGACTTACCGACCAAGCCTCAACATCTCAAGTCCATGAAGACATCGATCTCCCTGGATATCTCTTCGATGAGTCACCTGATAAACATCCAGGAAGCTCATCCAATTGGTACGATTTCTCTGACGATGAGGAAGAATTGTCCGATGGCACAGACGTGTGGTCTTCTGACCTAGAAGAACCCTCATCTCCAAAAGAAGTAGCCTACTTCGACACGATTTCAACAGGCGATTGGAATCATCATATAGCAAGCCTTGAGAAAATTGCGGGTCAAGAAGGCCCGTGGAAACGAACAAAACCTTGGTCTGGAAATGCCCTTGAAACCTCAGAAGGTTTCGTAGAGCTGGAAGCCTTCGAAAATATTGTGGAGGAACCACCTTCGTACCTTCTAACAAGAGATCCTGCATCCAACAGCGATTTCATGGCCTTTTGAAGCCTTGGGTATGGACATCATAGGTCCTATTTCTCCCCCTTCAAGCAAAGGTCATCGCTTTATCTTCGCCGCTTCAGATTATTTCTCCAAGTGGTCAGAAGCATTTACGCTTAACGAAATGAAGACCTCATCAGTCCTTCAGTTCCTGCGCACCAACATCATTTGTCGTTTTGGCATACCCAAAAGATTCGTCCATGATAACGGACCACAATTCCGGGATCATCGATTCTACAGGTTCTGCGACAAATACAAAATCCAAAGCTGTCATTCGACTCCATACAATTCGGCAGAAAACGAATTAGCAGAAGCTTTCAATAAGACACTCTGCAAAATCCTAAAAAAAAAAATGGTCTCTAGTCAAAAAAGAGACTGGAGCGATAAACTGTCTAAAGCTTTGTGGACCTATAGAACCACCGTTCGAGGACCAACCCATAGCACACCATTCTCCTTGGTCTATGGATGCAAAGCTGTCGTACCCTTACAAATTCCTTCCTTAAGGGTATCCTTGCAAAATGACATGACTCAAGAAAGCAATGTCAAATTGCGACTCCATGAGCTGGACAATCTCGATGAGAGACGGCTCGAAACTCGACAAAGCATTTAACTTTACCAAGCATGCATGGCAAGATATTTCGACAAAAAGGTCAGGCGGTGACTTGATTCTTGCGGTAAAAAGTGTTAGTGCCACATTCCTATGAGCACTTGTTTTTGTATTGTCAATTCCATGTCGAAGAATCCAAGACCTTGCCTCTTAGAATCTCTCAAGGAAGATCAAGTTTGAAGGCAGAAGATCAAGTCTTGGAAGGCCCGGATTCATAAAAGAAGACGTCCATATGTGTGCCAACCTGTTCAGGTAAATGGGACTCGAAACCAACCAAGACATGGCCCTAAAAACCCTTAGTTTAATGGCTTATTTAATAGGGTTTTAGAGATTATTTTTCAGCTTTTTCAAGACTCAAAACAGGCCTCAGAAGTCAGCTAACCGCCATGGTTTTCAGTCACTTCGCGGTTACTTTTCCAGAGAGCAAAAACTCTCTTAAAATGGTTTTTCGGTTACCTCGCGGCTAGCCGCATGAATAGTAACATCACTATTCACTGTTCACTGTTCACTAGCCGTTTTGAATAGTAACATCACTATTCACTATTCACTGTTCACTGTTCACTAGCCGTTTGAACAGTAACATCACTATTCATTGTTCACTGTTTCATTGTTCACTAGCCGTTTGAACAGTAACATCACTATTCACTGTTCACTGTTGACTAGCCGTTTGAACAGTAATACTATTCACTGTTCACTGTTTACTAGCCGTTAGCAACCTTTTTTGCTATAAAAATGGACATTTTCTTTGAGAGAAGAGTGGAACTTTTGAGGATTTTTGTGGCCAAGGAAGGGGGATGTTTTAAGAGCATTAGTGAAGGGATTATGGTCGTATTCCATTGATTCAATCTTGGACTCTTCTCTAATGGGTATGCTCCCTTTTCTTTAATTATATCATGCTTTATTTTAATTATTGGTAAATGAATTTTAGCATGATAAATATGATGTGTTGAATCCTTTATCTTATTTAATCTTGGATTTATTTGTGTTGGATTCTTCACCTTAATTCAAATAAAGTTTGTTTTAAAAACTTCATTAACCATGCTTTGCCAAAATCTTTGATTTCTTTTATAGCATGATTCATTTACTTGGTTGAATCCTCATTAGTTGTTTTCAATCAATTTAGAACATTAGTTAAACTAGTTTGTTTTTGAAAACAACATAGCACATGCATCACATGTTTAGAATTAAATAGTTTCATACAACTTGTGAGCCTTTGATTTTTATATCATTAACAAGTTAGTATTTATACATGTGATTTGCATTTCAATTCAATCAAATCTTTTTATGTACCTTAAACTTTCAAATGCTTTAAGCATACATTGATTGAGCTTACCTTTTTAACTTGATTGAAGTTTTCACACACACACATCATGAGCATTCATCTTTGCATTCATATAGTGTTTGTGTGAGTTTGTTTTACATTTTAATATCCGCCTATTTAAGAGGCTTTGTATTTGAGCTTAAATTGTTTCTCATCTTGTGTTTGTATAGACACTTCCTTGAGAAGAAACTCTGCTACTTGTAAAGGTTATTGCTTAGCCTAAGAAAAGCATTGTGTAGAGGTTATTGCTTAGCCTTGAAAAGCATCTTGTAGAGGTTATTGCTTAGCCTTGAAAAGCATCTTGTAAAGGTTATTGCTTAGCCTTGAAAAGCACATTGTTAGAGGTTATTACTTAGACTTTTGAAAAGCATAGATAGTGGAAATCTGGTGGGGTGTTGGATCACAAGCCGGTAGTGGATGTAGGCATTGAGGCCGAACCACTATAAATCTTTGTGTGATTGTGCATGCTGTGTGGTGATTGTTTTTGTAAGCTTCCGCATTTAATTTTATAATCATCATTTGTGACTAGTTAGTTTTAAAGAAGTTAAAATTTGTCTTTATTGGTCACTAATTAGAAGCTCACCCTATTCACCCCCCCCCCCTCTAGGGTAAGGATCCCGGACTTTCAAAAAGACCAATGGTCTTGGCTCACAAGTCCAAAGGCAAATTTGAGCCAAAATGGGAGGGAGCCTACGTCATCGACAAGGTTTTCTCCAACGACGCATACGCACTCCTAAACATGGAAGGTGACAGATGTATGCTGCCCATCAACGGCAAGTTCTTAAAGCGGTACTACCCTTGAAGACTTACCCAACTGGGTAAGAGCAATGCCTGTACGGCCAAAACCGGTTTCTAGGTACACGCTCGCTAAACCCACTCTTTTTAGAATTTTCATATCAAATGTTGAAATTTCTAGAAATTTAAACAATGCTTACTTTCATCGTTTCATTGTTCAAAAAAAAAAGTCCAAGTTTAGGAACCTTTCCCTAACTTGACCAAAAATTTCAACCCTTGAACCCAAAATTCATGGTTTGAAACAAAATTCGGACTCAGGGATTTTCACCGAAGTCCACCCTACCTTTTACGCCAAATGGTTTTAGGTCAAAACTTAAGACCCTGGTGTCTTTAAAAAAAAATGGTTTTTCAAAAGCCCGCGAGGAAGCGACGATTAGTCGATACTCGCACAAATCGGAAGAATACGAACCACGTTCGACATTTCCAAAATCACAGGGAAGCGACATTTCGTCGATACTTGCAAAATCAAACAAAAAAAACCGTGGAGACGCAACATTTCAGTTGATATCCACAACCCAAATTTTCAAAGGTTCAAAAAAATCAAGAAATCATGGAGATGCAACATTACAGTTGATATCCACAACCCAAAGGTTCGAGAAAACCACAAATTTAAAATTTTATGGGGAAACGACATCAAGTCAGTACCCGCAAAACCAAAATTTTTGAAAAGCAAGGATGCGATAATCCACCGATACTTGCACCCAAATCCGCGAGGATACGACATTCCATCGAGACTCGCAACCGAATGAGCAAGGATGTGACATTCCATCGATACTTACAAGACCATTCAGCAGGGAGGCGAGTTTTAATCGATACTTGCATTTTTGAAAACCAAACCGGCTATAAATGCCACCAAAACCGGCTATAGATGCCACCAAAACCGGCTATAAATGCCACAAACCGGCCATCAATGCCACAAAACAAACCGGCTATCGATGCCACCAAAACTGGCTATCAATGCCACAAACCGGCTATCAATGCCACAAAAAACTGGCTATCATGCCAAAATCGGCTTCCATGCCATAAAGAAAATCTGACTCCCATGCCAAAACAATCATTTGACAAAAGATTTTCACAAAATGACAAAACTTTTGATCAAATCCCATTTAGCAATTACTTTCATCACAAAAAGATTTAAGTGAGCGTAGGGAAAACAAAAAAAAAATCATCCCATTTAGCAATTACTTTCATCACAAAAAGATTTAAGTAAGCGCAGGGAAAACAAAAAAAAAAGAGTACAAAAAAAATACATGTGGTACCAAAAAAAAAGAAAGAAAGTGTTCACAAGCACTACAAAAAAAGAGAGTACAAAAAAAAATACATGTGGTACCAAAAAAAAATAGGAAGAAGGATAGTTTCTGCTACAAAAATCAGGAGCTCAACCAAAAATGGTCTCCAGCCAAAATCTCAGCTCCTCAAGCAAACTTTTGGCCTCAGCCGTCAGAGTTTCCAAGGCACGCTTCTTTAGGAACTTGCCATGAGATGCTGGAGAAGGCTGCAACCCTTCTTTCACACCGGGAAGCTTATCCCGAGTAGTTTGCCATTGTTTGTCCTCTTGAAACTTCCTTTCAAGAACTCGATCAGCATCTACAACCCAGCGAAGTAGAGCACTTTCCCTATCGCAAGCCTCTGTTATAGCATCCCACTTGGCAGCGACTTGTGCCTTCAAATGCTCAAGATGTTTCCTGGCCTCATCAACCTCCCTATCAAGGATGTTAAGGTCATGTGTCAGCCCAATGATGGCTAGCTCTTCTAAGTTCTTCTCTCAGACCAGCTGCTTTCTGCTTTGTGTAGCCTCATTCAGGTCAGACTTAGCCTTATCAACAGGGTCCAGGAACATCTCTTTGAAGAACTAGTAATCAGGAAAACCCATGGTCTCAAACCACTTGTTACCCAGTGCAATGATCCTATCAACGATCGCCCTGGAACCTGTGACATCCAGACCAGCCTCTTCGGCATCACCGAGAATCTCCTGCACATGCTGGATCATGCCAAATCCGGCATCCAAGTGTCCAGCAAGGAGAGTCTCAATCCAAGAGCTCAGAACCCGCACCACCACCTTCTTTGCAAAAAGAAGAGATGGCCCAGCTGAAGATTCGCCCCGCTCCGTCAGTCGGTTGCTCATGTCATGCCCCATTGGAAGAGGAACAAAAGAGCTCTTTCTAGTTGAAGCTGCTAGGGAAGGAATCTCAGCACATGGTATCTCCTCAACAATGTCAAGGCTGGTCATAAGAGTCTCTACCTCCGGATCAACCTCTGGCATCCCTTGCTCTGGTTCTGAAAGAAGTGACGGACTCTCTTCTGTCACCTCAAAATCTGCCAAAGAAACATAAAAAGGTATGAATTGAAAGTCCGAGGGATCCTAACCCTAGAGGGGGGGTGAATAGGGTGAGCTACACTAAATGACTAATTATGACCAATTTTAATTTCTTTACAATTAACTAGTCACATGTGATGATTAACATACAATATGCGGAAACTTAAACAAAAAAATCACCACAAAAACAATCACCACTACACAATCATTTATAGTGGTTCGGTCTCAAAGCCTACATCCACTACCGGCTTGTGACTCAACACCCCACCGGATTTCCACTAAGAATGCTTTTCAATAGGCTAAGCAATAACCATAACAATGTTGTTTTTCAAGGCTTAACAACAACCTATACAAGATGCTTCTCTCGGCTAAGCAATAACCTTTACACAATGCTTTTATATGGCTAAGCAATAACGTTACAAACAAATGATTTCTCTCAAAGAGAATGTCTTGACAAAACACTCTAAGAGATTACAATTTAAGCTCAATTTAATTGCCTCTTAAATAGGGAATATGAAAGTGTAAAGCTAACTCACACAACACTCTAAGTAATGCAAAGATGAATGCTTATGAAGTGTGTGTGTGAATACTTCAATCAAGTTGAAAATGAAAGCTCAATCAATTTATGCTAAAAGCATTTAAAAGTTTAATGCACATAAAAAGATATGATTGAAATAATATGCAAATCACATGTACCAAATACAAACTTGTAGAAGATATGAAAAACAAGGGTTCAAAAGTTGTATGAGATTAATTTAGTCTAAACATGTGATGCATGTGCAATGTTGTTTTCAAAACCAAACTAATTCAACAAAGGTTTAAATGAATGAAAACAATAAGGAAAGATCCAAAACAAGTTAATGAATCATGAAATAAAAGAAATCAAAGATTTTGGCAGTGCATGATTAACAAAGTTTATAAAACAAACTTGTTTTGAAATCAAGGTGAAGAATCCTATGACTTAAAACAAAGATTAAGGAAGTAGAGGATTCATCACATCATAGTTTATATGCTAAAATCATTTACCAATATTTTAACAAAGCAGAAAACAATGATTAATAAAAGGCAAAGCTTACTTGGTGGTTTAACTTCATTAATCCAAGCTTTAGCTTTCCTTAATGACCATTAGCCTTCCTTAGATTGATCCCCTTTCTTTTGCTTCAAAATGCCTCAAGAAGGGCTTCAAAGATCATCCAAAATGGCTAAGGAATGAACTCACTTTTATAGAAAAAGTGTTCAAACGGCTACCTATCGGTCGACCGACACCTCAACGGTCAGATTCCAACGGTCAAGAAATTTACCGTTGTACAGGTGTGGGTCAGCCGACATGAACCGACACCTGAACCGACATGAACCGACACTTGAACCGATAGAGAAAATCTAAAATTTGTAGCTCTCTAGAAATGGGACCGACAAAGGTCTCGGTTGGCCTCGGTTCCACTGTAGGTTAACTGACAGCTTGACGTCGGTTGACCGACAGCCTGAGACAAAAAATCACAACTTTTGCATTTTTTAAAGTGATTCTTTGTGGGAATTTTTGGGCCATTAAACCAAGCTTGGAAACATGATTTTAAATCAACTAAGTGCTTTTAAAATCATGAAACATAAAAAGCCAAATATAATTTGAAACTTTGAAACATAGGCTAGCTTGATTTGTAAAAATTCTTTTCAAAAACAAATGCATCCAAGATTTAAATCCAAAACATGCACAAACTATAAGATTTACAATATTTAAAAACAATGCATGTAGAAAATCAGATTTCAAGATATTTAACTCAATGCATGTGTGAAAATTCATGAGATGCTAAAATGATAATGCATCCATCAAATTGCAATACACAAAATCCCTAACATGAATATGATCCTATTTGAAAATCATTATCAGGGTTATTACTCCAAAATACCTTCTTCGACGACTGGTGGAACACTCTCTTCCTCCATGAACTCATCAGAAGCATCATCAACATTTGCATCCATCGATGGTTCAAAGTTATCGGAATCCTATGGCAAGTCAGCTGACAAGAAAAATGTTAGCAAACCAAGTCACAGACAAAAAAAAAAGCAAAAGAAGTTATGCCAATTGGAGGTTCTAGAACCACTCTAGAATCCCTCGGTTTTACTTCTAGTGCCGCAACCGGATCCATCACCACCTCATCGGTTGGAACCATAGGCATCACCAAGTCTTCCTCTGCTAAAAAAAAAAGAGCAACAGGGGGAGAAAGCAAATTAGAACATGGAAAAATCCCATGAAAAGAAATGGAAAGAGAAAGAGGAAGAATCATACCTTCACCGACGGTCTCTTCTTCTCGACCCCTCTTTTCTAGAGGCTCGTCAGCATTCCCTGGCACTTCCTCATTGATAGTAAGAGGGACTTCTATGTCAGGAGAGTCCTCATGTTGCCCCTTGCTGCGATGATGACTCCTCTTCCTCTTACTTCTTAGAGGAACTTGCCCCACTGTCAGAGTCAGGTTTCCCACTTGACTCCTCACTAGATGGTCTACTCTTGCCAGTAGACTCCACGGAAGCTTGCCTCTGTGCCGCTTGCATCCAAGCATCAAGCTCAGTTTCCTCTTGTTCTAGCTGCTCTAAAGCCTCATCAGAAATTTCTAGAATAGCTTCAGAACCAATGACGCCCTGGTCACCGAGAAAGCCTATATTGTGCTTCCCTCCAGAAAGGAAGGCCCAAACTTCCTCTCGTCGGACGCCATCCGACTTTCCAAGGCCTTTTTCCAGATGACAGCTTCACATCAAGCGCCCTCTTGGAAAGTCCTCGAAATGCCGAAAAGCTATCCACGAACCACTTCGTGAAGCCGGCAGTCTGGGAAGTCGACAACACAGGATAAGAGATCATGGCAGTAGTGTCTTTAGCACTATAGAAAGCCCATGCGTTTCTCCCATCCTGCAAACCTCCAAAGCGCTTCACCGTGCTTGAAGGCGCTCCAACAATGCCTTGAGAAAAGCCTAACTACAGAGCAAAATGAGAAGGTACATACGGCTGGATGTCGATGAAAAGATGTCTGCGGTACACCATCGTGCCGACACGTACGGTGAAAAACCACTGCTTCTCTGCATTTGTCAAAGAGTAATGCCTTCCCGACCCCGCCCTGGTAGAGTCGTGGGAGGCACCAAAATCAGAAGCCTTCTTCCGCAACTCCGGAGAAAGCTTCACTGAAGACTGCCTCATCTCGACGTCCCTGAACCGTCGGATCCTCATGCGGGGAAACAAAAGTGATTCGGACACGGCTTTGCCCTTAGCCAATCGAATCATTAGAGGATCATCATCCTGTGTAGCACCTAGACGATGGAAGCCAGGACAGTGGTATACAAACCACGAATATAAGATATGGGCTGAAAATACCCTGTTCATGGGAAGCCCAAGCCGAACCAAGAAAGCAGCAGCCTGCAGTTCGGTACACAAGTAGGAGTAAAGAGCTGGCACTAAAGCAAGCTGCTCTCTAAACGCCATCTGACAAGCCGGAAAAATACAATGTGGCCTGATGTGCGTTCCATCTCCTCCAGCAAAAACGGCCTCACGAAGCCAATAAGTGAGGTAAACAGCGAGATCTCTCCGCAGTGCAATGTCAGGACATATGGCGTTTGTACTCGCATAGAAATCTCTCAATTCTTCTTGCATAACCAAAATCTTCTTCAAACCCGGATCTTTAGCCCTGTCTTCCCGGGTCATGCTATCAGAAGGCTCCCCACTTTCAAAAAAGTTGGGAGACGAAGAGCTAAAACTCTTCCAACTACTGGATCTTACTTTTGAGCCCTCCTTCTCCTTCGAAAAATCATAGAAAGCAACGAGCTGAAAGTACAGAAGTCTGAACTCCTCAGACTGCTCCTCAAGGACGCTGTCGATCGGCATAAACTCCTCATAGAGTCTGCCAAGGATGGGCAATCCAGTAATGGTGCTCAGCTCCTTCAAAGATAAACCAATCTCACCATTCGTCACAGCGAAGGTATTGGTTTGTGGAAGGAATGACTCCAACATAGCCATGAAGGCCTCGTCGGAAAAGATCACGGTCTCCCTAAAGGCGTGGACCGCATCAAAAATCTCGGCTTCCTTCAAAACGGCGCCACCAATCAGCAGTACACGATCAGTCCAGGACTTCCACTGGGAGTCAGCACTGAAACGGCTACGAAGCCGAAAAGTCTTCACCTAATTGCTGCCGTCACCACTGAAAATGCCAAGGCCCATTGGTCTAAAATCGACCGACGGATAATCAGAGCCCTGGTAGCCGCTGGCCAGCATCAACATGTCCATGTCAGTAGGCGACTTCTCCGTATATCCAGGAGAACCGCCAACAAAAACCTCGGTCTTGATTACATTTGTCCTTCTCACCCAGCTTGGAGGATCTTCCCTCTGAGAGCACGTGGGGGCAAGGCTCATGATCGAGATGGTGCGATCAAACGTCGACCAGGTAGCAACAGTCTTCTTCTCACCATCTGTTGTGAATGAGAACTGAAAACATCTTCTCTGATATGTCATGTCATCAAGGACTGCATCACCAAAGAAGAAGGTAGGCTTGGGCAAAACCCTCTAATCTTCCATCACCCATGGATGACTGCTTATCATGATCTTATAAAATTTCTCTCCCTTGAGAGCGATCAGTCGCTGCCTCATCTCATCTCTGTTGAGGGAGTCACACTCTTCCAAATTTCTCTCAACATACTGGACCTTCTCCCAGGCCTGCTAAACGGACGGATTAGAAGATCTAGCAAATCGACGAGGTACGCTTGTAACAGGCTCTTTACCCTTGTTCGTTCTGGAGGAACCACCTGCAAAGGTTGGAAAAGAAAAAGATCAATCATCAAAATCACAGAATTTCGCTAAAAAAAATCTGACGAAATTTTGACATGGCTCCGGGGTAATTCCGAAGAAAAAGGAAATATCCCGAATAAAAAGCTTGAAGATGGGCTCAACATTGCTGCGAGCTCCGAAACTCCAAACTTTTGAAACCTCAAAGTCTCCGCAAAATCAGGAAGGGCTCAACATCGCTGCGAGCTCCAAATTCCCAAATTTGCAAAAAACTTTCAGGTATGCTATCATATCATGCTACAAATTTACAAAAAAAAAAAAAATACATGCATGAACATCTTGGTTTGTCAAACAAAAAATGCAATATCATGATGAGAGAAAAAAAAAGAGAAAAAAAAAACTTTCTAAAAAAAAAAGGGGGACAAAGAAAAGAACAAAAAAAAAGGGACTGGCCCGCAGGCCGTGGCCCACAGGCCACGTGGCCGTACGGCCAGATCCGCCACAAGAACAAAAAACGTGCGAAAAAATAAAAGGAAAGCACGAGAAAAAAAAAAAGAAAAAACGTGTAAAAAAAAATGGGAAAACACGTGAAAAAGAAAAAAAATAAAAGAAAGAAAAAAAAAGAAAGTACTTTTTCTATCATCCTACTTTCTACAATGGAGTTTTCTTAAAAAGAGAACTTACTTGAAGCCATTGATGGAAAAGAAGAAGACAGTCTTGAAGATCTTGAAGAAGAAGAACTCTTGGTCTTGAAGCCCTCTTGAGATTGTTGCAAAAGAAAGCAGTAAGAGCAAGAGATCCAACCTCCTCCTTGCTTTTATAGAAGAGATCAAACCAAAGAAGAAAAAAAGAAAGAGGTAAGTGTTACTAATTAGTAACCTTACCAAAAGAAATAAATTAGAAAGATTCTTTCCCAAAAGAAAGATATCTTGAGGGATTCTCTCCCAAAAAGAAATCAATGAGAGATTTTCTCCCAAAAGATAGGAGATTTGAGATATTCTCTCCCAAAGAAAGATATCTTGAGATATTCTCTATCAAAATAAAGGAAACATGAGAGATTCTCTCCAAGTAAAGATATTCTTAGATCACTACTAGAAAAAAGACCTTTTATATCGGTTACAAAAACTTCCTTATATCGGTTTTTCATAAAACCGATATAATATCTTTGGTCAATATTTTTTATATCGGTTAATAATTTTTTATATCGGTTACATTGTGACCGATATAATAATTGCTATATATCATATCAGTTAACAAAGATTCGATATTAATTGAAATATTTTATATCGGTTATTATTAAACCGATATTATATACACTTCTAAAATACACTTATTTATATCGGTTTTAAAAATTTATTAATATCGGTTATTAGTAAAACCGATATTATATACACTACTATAAAAATATAATGATTTATATCGGTTTTAAAAATTAGTAATATCGGTTATTAGTAATCACTACTAGAATTTAAGCGGGGACTCATTAGCGACCGCCTGTGGCGGCCGCAATATCGGTCGCTAAAGACCTTTTCACAAACCCCCCCGAAACCTTCTTTTTCTTCAGTTTTTCCTTCCCATTTTTTTCCCATCCCGCGCTCTGCCCTCCCGAGTCCCGCCACGCCACCGCCGGAGCCCGCCTGCGCCGGAGCCGCCACCTGTTCTCTCTCTCCCGCTCTCTCCCTTGCATCTCTCTTTCTTCCATTTTCCGGTTTATTCCCAATCCCGTCTACCAGTCTTCGTTCCACTACCGAAACGGGAACGATTTCTACCAAAAAGTCATCGTTTTTCCCGTTTCTATCCCATTCTCAGTGTCACCTGCATTGCATTCCAGCTGTCTAAATTGTTCTTCAATTGCTAGGGTTTCGGAAGAAGAGTTCCAATCGATTCTGTCCCCAAATCGGCTGATTCTTCTTCTGTTTAGGGGTTTTTTTAGGGTTTTTGTTGCTCCCCCAATCTGCAACGTGGAAAGGCGATTCTTTCTTTTTCTGTAGGGTTGCTTGGGGCTCAGGTATTCTGTTGGGTTTGGAGATTCTAGGGGGAGAAAACCCATCAAGATTCAATTTTTTCGGTGGTTTGAGGGATTGGGTGGGTGTTTTTTAGCTTGGAAATGACGTATCAGATTCACATCGTGGATGATACCATGGTTGGGGAGAAGTAAGTAATTCCATTTCTGTATTGCTTCTTCTTCTTCCTTTTCTTTTCTTTCTGTGCTCTGCTGTTGAGAGAATACATGGAGATTGGATTTATGATTTATTATCATCCCTTTTTTGGTTGTTGTGGTTGTTATGGTTATGGTTGCAGCCGAATCCATTGCAACAGCTGAGTGGCCAAATCTGCCGGATTTGTGGGGATGACGTCGGGCTAACCGTGGATGGAGAGCTGATCGTTGCCTGTAATGAGTGTGCATTCCCAGTTTGCAGGACTTGCTATGAGTACAAGCGTAGAGAAGGAAACCAGGTCTGCCCTCAGTGCAAGACCAGGTTCAAACGCCTCAAGGGTAAAGTAATTTAACTGTTTTCTCTTTCTTTGTTACTGTTTTCCAGATCTAAAAAAAAAAAAAAAACTAAATCCTAGTCTTGTTTCTTCAAATCCAAATTTATGAGCTTCCCCTTTCCTTCTTTTTCTCATAGTTTTGGGTTCGTTATTTTTGGCAATATGTTCTGATAAATGGCTGTGAATTTCTCTACCTTGCATTTGTTATAATAAGGGTAGAAGAAGAAGAATAAAAATTTAATTTCCATTATTTGAGATTTCTTTCTCGTGTAGTTACTGAGAATTGTTGTTGTCGACAAAGGGTTTTCTATCCCCCACAACATCTTACAGACCCATGCTTGCTGCTCTGCTCTGCTCTCTTTCTTTCCTGTCTGTGTCTGTGACTGAAAATGAATGAAATGTTGTTTCCTCCTCCTCTATTTCTCCAGGATGTGATTAAAAGCAGGTGTACCTTAAGGAAGCAGGTTGGGCTGAAGGTGGCAGGGTAATACCTTGCACTCAGCCCAGACGATTGGCTGTTCAGGTGCTCATCTATCCTATATAGTTTTATTGTACTACATCTCTACTTGCTTGCAAAGTACACCTTTCAGTGAGCTTTTGGCATGGCCATCAGTGGTCTGACAAATTGACAATTGACCATTGTTTGAATGACTTGCAATGTCTCTTGTATTTTCTAGCCAGCAAGTATGATCATGAGTTATTTTGAGTGGCCAATTTGAAATGAGGTGAGGGAATACTACATATTCATCTTCTTCTTCTAATGCTACTACTGTTGCTTCTACCGCTATCGCAATATAATAACCACAAGCAAAAATAGTAACAGTGACAACAATAAGTTTGATTTTGATTTGAATGAATATGCTCTTCCTTTTCCTTTTTCTAAAAAGCTTAAGATTTCTCCAATGACAGTAGCGCTCACGCCAAAGAATCCATAGTCTATAGCTATGAGAGGAGTTTTAATGGATTTGTAGCTAAATTATCAGATGATGAAGTTGCAGAGTTTCAAGATAGGTAGCAACAATAGTTTTGAATTTGGTCTGTGGCAGCATTTGATATTGTACTCGGTTATTACTGTCTTGGGTTGACAGAGAGGGATGGAGTGGTTTTAGTGCTTCCTAACAAGCTATATCTTATTTGTTTTATGTTAATCTTATTTGTTTTATGTTCCATGCAGTTAATATGCGACCATGTAATAATAGATCCAAAGAGAGCAATTTGGAAATTCTCTAAAGTGCAACATCTATATGCAAAATTATCTGGCCGGTTAAGAAGTGAAAAAGATGAGGTAAATTCGAATTTGGAATATGGCATTTCATCTTGCATTCCTTAACTGTTCTCCAATGAGACCCATTTACTATTTATATATTTTTCAACAATGTTCTTTGTAATATCTACTCTTGTCTCATCTACTATTGGATCTGGAGAAGTTGATGTTCTTGACACTGATGCTCTAACCTGGTCCAGGGTATGTTCTACATAATGTGATTTCTGATTTTAGTGCTGCCACCTAAATGGGTTCTTGATTTGCATACTTGCTCATGGACTCAGCTTGACTGTTTGTTGTGATAACTTGGGAATGTGCACTTTCATTATCTTGATTGGCATTTGAATTTTGGTATATAGTAGAATGTTAGCAGAGAAGTTCTCACATTTTTTGGAAAGGCAGAATTCATATGTTTCAAAGTCTATCCTTGGATCAATCTATGATATGGTGAATTCATTTAAATTGAAAGATTCGTCATCAGAGGGTGAGGATTTATTCATTTCATTATTACACCAACAGTATTTGTTCCAAGTATGAAAGGGTCACTGTACCCTGATGAATAGATGTGTTTCAAATAGACTTGTCAAGTTGACTAAAATCTCAGTTTAGTGACTTTAGTTAAATTGGCTGAATTGAGTTCTTAGCCTATCTTATAAGTTCTTTTTTTTTTCTTTCTCTTAACTGAAGTTCAGGATTCTAGTGTATTTTTGTTTGAGATGGTAGTAAGTAGACCCTTGCTAAGGATATATTCACATAGGATATATTCACATGGTTATGGTAGGATTGGTTAGGGTTGGATTTGGACTCTATTTTCAGGTCTGTGGACTGTACTTGAGATTGACTTATATCTTGGACATCCAAATTTCATGGGTTGAATTCTGAATACAACTAAATTAATTCCATGTGGGTTCTGGTTTTAACGATACTTTTCTTTGTTGGGGGTCAGCAGTAATAGTGAGTGTTGAAATGACATGTTGAGGAGGAAAAAGTAACAGGAAGATTGAAATTTTTTTGTGTTGAATGTTTCTTGTTGTAGGTGTCGAACGTTGAAGGTTTATGTAAGAATGTTTTGGTCTAATTTTTTTTTAAATGTGGTTTTAAAACTTAACGCGCTATTTTCACTTCTTGCAATATAAAGAAGACGACATGATCACATGTCTTTGATTTAGGATCTGATCGTTGGATGACTTGAAAGACGAAGAAATGAAGAAGTGGGTGTTTGATACTAAATCTTATTTCTTGTTTCATAGTACATTTTTCTTTTTCTTTGTACCAAGTTATTATTTGTTCATCAAGTGACATTTTGTACCTGGTGAAGCCATATTTTATTTAATAGAAAGTGTGAGATTTTATTGTTACAATTATTTTCAAGTACCTTATATTTGATTTTGGTTGTTTACTTTCTGTGGGTTTTTAAAAGAGTAGCTTGTTTGGATGTTTTTGTGTATTGTTTTGGTTTTTTTGTTTGGTGTACCTGCCTGATAAATTAGGATGTTTTTGTGTATTTTTTTCTACATTGACAGCTTGATTTGCACATGTCAGTCTTATACATCTCCATTCTCTCTCTCTTTCTCTCTCTCTCTCTCTCTCTAATTTTTATTAGTTGTTGTGGACAGTTAGGGGCTCCGATGCAAGCTTCATCCACATCAGGGCCATGGAGAAAGGTGATCCTTGAATTCTCGTTTCTATTATAAATTATTCGCAATATGGGCACAAACCAATCCATTAAATGTTTGTGGCGACTAGAGGCCTGTTTGTTTGTTGGGTTTTCAATTCCTTTCATTTGTTAGAGATATCTTCTTTTTTCTCTGTTTAGATTTCAAAATCTGATTGTGTGTAATTCCTCTCACTTTGTGTCCTTTTCTTATTGTTTTGGGTAAGTTTCTTGATAAAGGAATTCAACGCAAAGGAGATTTAATTGAGAACATATATGTCGGCATGGTAAAACATGGTTCTAAAACACTGTTTTGGACACTGTATAAGTAAAAGCCGAAACCACTTTTTATCAGTTGATCCATGGATGTCGAACTGATTTAGATTCCTAAATCATGCTTGAATTAGATTTTAGACTGCAAATATATAGTTCAGTGCAGTGTAGTTGAATACTGATCTTCCCTTTGATTGATCTCAGAAGCTCGCCATGAGGCATATGAAAAGTATTGTCGTGATGATTTCAGCTTTGGAAACAAAGCTGTGCCCCCTGTTGGGGAATCTATTCATAAAAATCTCGATAGCCCAAGTCTCTCAAGGTTGGGACCAAGCTCCACAGCAGAGCTTCACCCAAAGACTGGAGTCCATGGTGAAGCTAAGCCTACTTCTATGCCACCTGCCAGTGTGATGACCAGGCTCATTTTGATCATGGTCTGGCGAAAGCTCATCAGGAATCCAAATACTTACTCGAGTCTGATTGGCCTTGTATGGTCTCTGGTCTCTTTCAGGTGAGAAACTGAGAATCTCTCCAGCAAGAATTTATCTTCCTATTCTTTGGTGATGAATTATACAACACTGGCGTTTTGAATTTAATATTCAAGGCTCATGGTTGGATAATCCCCATGAAAGAATCCATGTGCCTGTTTGATTAGCACATGTATATCCTTTCCTATTCAACATGGCACCTTTTCAACCATGGTTCCCTCTTGTATATAAACAAAGCATTTAATTTTGGTGGATTCTTACATATTCATCTTGGATATATTTTCTGCAGGTGGGGAATTGAAATGCCTGCTATAATTGCTAAATCCATATCCTTACTCTCCGATGCAGGTCTTGGAATGGCCATGTTCAGTTTAGGTGCCATACCAAATCTCATGCTCAAAAAGTTTCTGTTTTAACTATTGGCCTTTATATAATTTATAGAGGGCTACATGAGAAATTTGCACAAATTGACATCTTTTGGGTAATTTGTAGGTTTGTTTATGGCATTACAGCCGAGGATAATTGCATGTGGGAATTCAATCGCAGCCTTTGCCATGGCTGTTAGGTTCATAACTGGACCAGCTGTCATGGCTGCCGCTTCCATTGCTGTTGGTTTGCGTGGGGTTCTCTTGCACATTGCCATTGTGCAGGTAAACATAACAACGAGCAAATGCAGATTGAAAATTGAAAACCGATATAATTTGACTGTAAATCATGTTACTTTTTGTGCATTGAATTGAACGAAACCTCAAAGATGCTAGTATGATGAGTGCTTTGTAGAAGTTCATGAGGGGTGGTTGTTGGTGATAAGATTGATATCTTCATGATGGGCCATTGCCCAGAAAGTTGCAAATGATTTGACAATAACCTCCCAAATGTTGTGAGTTTGGCTGTTGAATGTGGACCATTACTTATTTGCTAAAATTTGAGTCAACTGTGACTTATTTGCTAAAATTTGAGTCAACTGTGCTGATGAGGTAACTGAGTTGATGGCTGCTGAACTCTGGCCATGCTTCAAGATATCTGTACATAAAGCAACATAAATGTTAGAAAGTTTGTCATATCCATTTTCATTCTTGCGGTAACAGACAATTAGGATGATGTGTATAATGCACCTCAAGTTTGTAAAGATTTTGCCAGAGATTACCAAGTCTGGTATGTGGCAGATCTTAGTAGTCTTTTTTAGTTTACTCATGCTTCTGTGATTTATTCTTCTTCCATAAATGAGGACTTTTACTACATAACAGAGCATAGTATGTATAGATGCCCTTCCAATCTAGAGAGAACAAATTGGCAGGGAAAATACTACAAATTTTGATCCTAATAGTCTGGCTTCAGGAATTTGGACATCTGAAGATGTGTGGATGGTTACTACTGTTTGTTTCCATTTGGTGGCACAAGTTCTACATTTAAAGATTCTTTTCATTTTGAGACCGTGCTTTGATGGGACCCGCACGGGATAATGGCCCTTTACATGTTCACTATACATTTAAGGATAATGGCCCAATATTGATTACAAGACTCATTACTGCTTTAGAATTATCTTTGTTTCTGAAAAAGACCAGGACCAACTTCCCTTTTTATTGTTTTGTATCTTGTAATGAGAATGTTGTTTTTGAAATAATGACATGGTGTTGGATATAGAAATGAATGAACATAAGTTTTTTTGGTGCATCTTTCTAGTGTGTTGGGGCATTGAAGTGCTATGGTTAAATGGTGTATGACTGATGACGTAGTGGTGAATGACTTTGTAGTGTGTTGGGGCATTGGGTTGTTTATATGAAGTGTTTTTTTTGTCATGTACAGGTACTAGCAGGTTGTAAAAAAAAAAATTACATGTCACACGTACAGGGGAGACTATGCCGAAATTTTGAGAAAATCTTTCCAGGTACATCCCATGGTTTTTGGAGGCATTATGCATGTAGTTCTCAATACATGATTTTGTCTTTCTTGCTTTAGTTTAACTTAGCTTGTTAAGTTGTACAGTACATGGAAGTGAATGAACTACCTATACTATACTATGCATGTGTATATATGTACATAGAAATTAATTTATTTATATATATATACAAAGGTTTTTGTTGTTTAGATGTTAGTATTTTGAGGTATATTGCAGGTTTTTTTTATCGTGGTACAGCAAGTTCTTTTGATATTAAAAAAATAAATAAATTGTGAAATTATATCGGTTTTTAATGAAACCGATATAACAAACCAATTACATATTTTTTATATCGGTTATTCTTAATCAATTATATCGGTTATAATTTAACCGATATAATAAACGATATGAAACCGATATAACAAACCAATTACATATTTTTTATATCGGTTATTCTTAATCAATTATATCGGTTATTATGAAACCGATATAAAAAACCATATGAAACCGATATAACATATATTAATTATGTCGGTTTGGCTATAAGTTATATCGGTTTTACAATAATTTATGATATAAATACATATGATATTACATCGCTTTAGGCTTAACCGATATGAAATATTACACTTATTATATCGGTTTCGTTTATCTTTTATATCGGGGGTACTTATATCGGTTTGAAATTCACTCAAAAACCGATATAATAGGTCTTTTATATCGGTTTTTAGCCGATATAAAAACCCTTTTTTCTAGTAGTGGATATTCTCTATCCAAAGGAGATATTTTTAGATATTCTTTACAAAAGTGACACCATATGAGATCTAAGCCATTTCAAAAGCTTAAGGTCCCATGGGTTAGCCCATATGAGCCAGGTTTGACCACCTAGGCACTTAAAAAAAAATTTGGGCTTTTAGTCAAAGAGAAATCCATCTTACCAAGAACATACAAAAATGGTTCCATGCCTCTTTTGAGTTGATTGGACCATACAAAAAAGAATTCCAAGCCCTATGAGCTTTCAAAAATCAAACCATCCAGCCTCATCTACCAAATTGAGCCAAAATCTTGAAATTGACATTCCACAACAAACCAAATCCCGGTCCCCTAACTTGCCACATACAGCTTGTTAGGTTACAAGACCAAAACCAAAAACCAAAACTGATCCCCTAACTTGCCACATACAGCCTGTTAGGTCACAAAATCAAAACCAAAATCGACCCCCCAACATTCCACATACAGCTTGTTGGGTTACACGGTCAAAACCAAACCCGACCCCCTAACCTACCACATACAGCTCGTTAGGTCACAAGGTCAAATTCCAAATCCACATCCCTGATGTCATCTTCAAAACTTTGCCTCGAGATGGTATGTGATCCCTTTCACTACCATAAAATTCCCCTAGAAGCTCAAAAGGCCACTCTACCAAAAGAAAGACTGCTCAAAGACTCTTGGTCAAGTCACAAGCTCTCCTTCAGAAATCTCTTCGAGGCACATCGACTACAAAAGTTAAGCAACTCGTCGCTGTACCTCGAGGGGGCATTTGTTGACACCAAAAATGTCACTTTGCCTCTTCAAGATCCAAAAAGCTACATAAAGTCGCAACCTACCATAAATAGGCAATGCTACTTCCAAAAAATCAAAACTTGTCAGAATCAAATAAAAACTGCAAGATCCTTCAAGACAGCCAAAAGAGGAGTGTAACATCCCGACCCTTAGCCTATATTAATTATAGATAATTGCTTGATTAGTTAGTAAGTGTGTTTAGAGTCTTAGCGAGTCGGGTTTGACGTATGAATTGTGTGGGTGAAATCTCACGTGATTCAGAGCGCGTTTGGGTACAGTAGGGGGTGGTTTGCTATTTTGGGAAGTTTTCAGGGTTTAATTGAGATTATGAGTTTTTGTGAGTTTGGGTGCATTTGATAGATCGGGTAATTTCATGAACTTTAGTCTTCTATCGCGCTTCGATTCGACGCGAGGAAGAGGCCCAAAATGATCATTTAGGCTAACCAAGGACTAAACCCATATAGTTTTCATACTTATCCTATTCTAACCACTCACTCATTGCAACCTGTTCTATTTAACACTACCACATCCGGATGACTCATTCTTCATTCAACTCTATCACCATTTCACAACTATTCATGCTCTTCTTCTCTTCACTACTTCCTTGCCATTAACAACCACCGGAGCTCCATCTTCACCGGCTAAACTTCAGATCTTCTTCCTCAAGCTCCAAGGAACCCAACCATTCCATTTTCAAGAATTTCTAACCACAACCCATTGAAAGGTAGGCTTCCAAAGCTTTTAACCATAGTTAATCTTCTTGCTTTTAGTTAGAAATGGATTAGGAATACTCACTACTACCTATTGCATTCATTTTGTAAAGTGATTTTGGGATTGAGAAGCTTTTACACACTTTGAGCTCAAAAAGAGAGATTTCTCTTAATTCTCTTGATTTTGGTTTAGCTCATCTTTAAGGCAAGTTAATATATTTTTGATAAGTCCCTAAAAATGCATAATTTCATCATCATTTTAGAATAATTAAGGACTTATTCTTTAAATCATGCACCGTTTTGGTAGGAAAATCATGATTTTATGTTTTGAGCATCAAAATTCAAATTCAAGTCAAAATTTATTGAAAAATTGCATTTTTACATACAATCATGAATTTCTATATTTTTGGCATTGGAAGTCATAAAATTCCTCATAACTTTTTGTTCACACATAAAATGATGAATTTTCTTTACACCATTGATTTAATTAAAGAATATTTTTTTAATAAAATGGTGACATTTTAAGTATCCATTTAGTGTGAATTGGGTGGACCCGCATATTGCATCATTCCCTACCTTTATGATTAGAGTATTCTTTAATCCTTGTTTTTATTTTTTTGTAGGGAATTTCATAAATTGGGACCCGCGAGAGAGAGAAATCAATTGAAGAATTAAAGATGACATCCAAGAGAAGATTGCACACACAAGTGGGGCCCATCATGTGTTCCAATTGATAATACAAATCTGAATCTCAGATTTGGAATTATTTAAGCCAAGATGGAAGAAGTCCAAGCTCAAACAAATTAAGGAGATGCATGCTCACAACCATGGCCCACCTCCTTTGCAACTTGGAATGAAATTAAAATTCAACTCCAAGGTGGGACCATGTCAAGGATAATTTTCCAGCCATGAAGAGTTCAAAAGAATAGAAGATCTTGCTTAGCAATCCAAGTTGGAAACAAATTAGAAGAGTGCAAGATTTTAGCACCAAGTTGTTAAAGTTAACTCCAAGAAGATAAGCCTCAAGATTTGAAGTTTGCAACCCAAGATTTATCCAAACAAGCATCACACGTGCATATCTCTCCATCCCAAGTTTCACACGTTGAAACACCTCTTTCCAAAGCATTTCACACGTCCAAGATGAGGGACCACAAGCATCCAAGATTTGTTTCAAATCTGAAATTTCAGATTTGAATTGTTTCTTAGCCAAGTAAGTGGGACCCTTTTTAAGAGAAGCAAGCTACAAAGAGAAGTTTAAATTGAGAAGGACTTTTGGTGGCAAACCAATCAACAAGAAGATCCCAAGATTGTTCAATCTCAGCCCTCCAAATCCTATCCCAACTTGGACCCCACACTTCAAACTCTACCAAATCCAAAACCTTGCAACCCAAGCTATCAAAAAATCATAAAAGACCATGAATATGGGCTTCACGGGAGATACCATCCCCCCCTACTCTCTTGGACGACCAGCAACTCCATCTTCCCCTTTTTCATTTTTTCCTCCATCTCTCCCTACTTCCATCACTACTTCATCCAAGGTCTTCTTAAAGGCACACCACCACTTGGATTTTTATGCCGTCGCTCCGCTGCCGTTGCTATCGTCACTCCATCATTGGACCAGCCATTCATCATCTTCCCTTGCTTGGATTTCAGATCGCAAAACGAGAGACGGTTGGATCGCCGTTCTAGACCGCGAGTCCTTCTCCTCCGTTTAGTGTTTCGGGTGTCTAAGGGTAAGTTTAGATGAACATTATTTTAATTTAAACAATCTTGTAATGGCTATTTGCATGTAATGGGGCTTTCTTTAATGAATCAAGTTCATGAGGTCTTGGTTTTCACCAATGGGTCAACATCGAATGTTTGTGTGTAAGTGACAGTACACACTTGGTACGGTGGTCTTGGTTTTTATTGATGACATTTTGCAAAGTAGCTATTGCATTATTTTAGGATTAAAATCCATCTTTTTATTCTCTGATTTTATTTTATTTTATTTTATTTTTATTTTTAGGTATTTAAATAATCACTACAAATTGGTTGTTCTAACAACTCTTATGGTGAATGCAGTAATTAGATTAGACTAAGTTTTTAGCTTAAGATTTTTATTTCTAATTGTAATTAATATTTCAGACTTGTAATTCATTATTTCATGCAAGTAGGATACTTGATTTGCATAGATTTTATTAGGCTAGTACTAGTTTTCAAATAGGACAGGTTTTATTTAAGTGATTACTCCCTGTGGATCGACCTCGGACTTCACCGAGTTATTTATTACTACAATCGTGGCCTTGCACTTGGGGCTGACGATCAAGTTTTTGGCGCCGTTGCCGGGGAGTTTTTTTTCTTCGCTCGAGGTATTTTTCCCAACCTATCTTTTTAATTGCTTTATGGGTGTGCCTTTACTATTCCGCAATCATTCTAGATCTAAGGGTAGCATGCATGGAATGTTTGGACCAGCCCTATTGCATTAAAAAGTGGATTTTTAATCTCTGGTTTTTGTTAAAATTGGAACTATTTCAGATCTGAAAAATTACTTTTTCTGATTTTTGAAAAATCACATCAATTTCGGAAAATTGCCTAGTTTACTTGTTCTAATTTGGACTAGTTTAGGTCATTTTTCTTATTTGCTGGTTAGGATTAATTAAGGTGTGTTAAATTTAGTTTTTTTTTTCATATTTTTAGGTTTTTATAGTTTTCAAAAAAATTCTGGAACTTTTCCTCACAAAGGCAAGTCTTAGATAGTGTAAATTCGGCTTTTTGGCCACAAAACTTGCCAAAATCTGAAAATTTCAGAACTTTCATTGGAAACTTAGTTGTTTTAGTTGTTTTTAAATTTTAAAGGACTCTTAAAAACTTGCTGGAATTTTTTTTAAGAAGGTTAGTTATTTCTTTGGAAAGTCGAACAAACTGCCTTTCTTGATTGGTTCGATGTCTAGGCAAGTCTTGTCCCATTAGATAAGGGAGACAAGTCTCTTGTTCTAGAAGGTGGTTTTTAAGCGGGACCCTTGAAACGCATCGCGACCCCACCATCGATCTGGGGGCTTACCTGGTCGGGCCAGTTTCATAGACTTGAGTTTGGGAACTTTCCCTAGAGATATTAAACTCTCTAAGATTAGTACTTGCAAGAATTTGAGAATCTTCTTTTAAATTTAAAAACGGACTTAGGTAGTTTTTCTTTCTAGGTTTCTTTATTTAAAAAAAAAATTTTCAAAATTCCAAAAAAGAAAGAAAGACCCCCATCTTCTTGGCAGAGGGACACCTCAAATCGGTTAGAAAGGAAGGAATCACCTGTCAAGAGATTGATTGAATTCTACGAATCTAGATCTCCTGGTTCTCTAAGGATTTCCAATATGGCTGATGAGCATAGTGATAATGAAGAAATTAGGAATGAAAACGAAAATGGGAATGGTAATGGGAATGGACCCAATAATAATGGGGAGGTGAATCAACCTCTTAGGAGTCTACGTGATTACCTTCACCCTACACGACAAGCCACACCGTCGTGCATGGTTATACCTGCAGGTGTGGGTCAATTTGATATCAAACCGGGAGTAATCCAACTTCTTCCCAAATTTCATGAACTTGAATCGGAAAGTGCATATTTGCACATAAAAGAGTTTGAAGAAGTGTGTGCAACACTACACTTCAATAATGTGAGGGAAGACCTTATCAAATTTCGTTTATTTCCATTTTCCCTCAAAGAAAAGGCCAAGGCATGGCTTCACTCCTTACAGCCCAATTCGATTGCTCTATGGTCCGACATGGTCGGGAATTTTTGAAGAAATTTTTCCCATTACATAAGACCAACACCTTACGGAGAAATATTATGAATTTTAAACAAAAAGACAAGGAGTCTTATTATAGGTGTTGGGAATGATTTAATGAGCTACTCCTTGCATGTCCCCACCACGGATTTGAATTGCACAATACAATTGGTCACTTCTATGATGGACTTAGTCCTGAAACACGTCAATTCGTGGAGATGATGTGCAATGGGGAGTTCATGGCGAAGAACCCAAATCAAGCATGGACCTACCTTTGGTTTTTGGCAGATAGTGCACAAAATTGGGACACATATGAAGGTATAGACCCCGCAAAGCAATCGAATCAGGCCAAAGGAGGAGGTTATATGTATTAAAAGAAAAGGATGATCTTCAAGCAAAAATTGTCTATCTTACAAGAGAAGTTGAGTCCTTGAAATTTGTGAAGAATAAGGAACCTGCTATAGTTTGTGGCATTTGCGCTAGTGATTCACACATTTCTTCAGAGTGTCCCACACTCCCTGCTTTCCAAGAAGTGATTCACGAGCAAGCAAATGCCACTAACACATACAACCGGCAGTTCAATCATTCTTTGGGTAACACGTACAACACTAATTGGAGGAATCACCCCAACTTTAGTTGGAGGAATGGCCCAAATGCTACTCCGCCCAATTTCAACTAAATGTCAAATCAATTTGGGGGTACTTCTGGTACATATGCTCAAAACACACAGCAAATGGCACCCCCTACAAATCAAACGACACCTTGGGATGAACTTGTGGCTAAGTTTATGATGAATCAAGAGTCCATCAATAAGAAACAAGATCGGAACTTTGAGAATTTACAGAACACCATGCAAAACCTCTGCAAATTGATTGAAGCACAAAATAAGGGGGTTTTTCCAGCCCAACCACAGCCTAATCCAAAAGGGCAATATGAGGTTCATCAAGGTGGTCCGTCAAATTCCAAGGAGCAGGTTCAAATTGTTACTACTCTACGTAGTGGTAAAGAGATTGAAAAGCCTGATCTGGAAAAAGATAAACAACCTGCATCCTCCGATCAGGAAGGGAAAGAAAAGGAAGCTTCTCCTATAAAGGAGAAAAGCCCAGTTCCTCCGGGATTCAAGCCCTTACCGCCTTTTCCCAATCGATTAGCTCCTCCCAAGCCATCTATACAGAACTAGGAAATCTTGGATGTGCTTAAAGAGGTCAAAATTAACATCCCACTGTTAGACGCAATCAAACAAGTCCCATCTTATGCAAAGTTTCTTTAGGAATTGTGCATGTTGAAGCGTAAGATACATGTACAAAAGAAAGCATTTCTCACTGAGCAAGCTAGTGCAATTCTAAAGCACGACACTCCCCCTAAATTCAAAGATCCAGGATGCCCCATAATTTCATGCATTATTGGAAATTATCAAATTGAACAAGCATTGCTTGATCTTGGGGCGAGTGTCAACTTACTACCTTACTCGGTCTATGTAAAATTGGGGTTGGGTGAACTCAAACCCACTCAGGTTACTCTGCAGCTCGCAGATCGATCAATCAAAAGACCGAGAGGGATAGTAGAGGATGTGCTTGTGCAAGTTGACAAGTTCTACTTTCCAGTAGACTTTATTGTGCTAGACACTCATCCTGTGGCAGATCCTCATGCTCAGATTCCGGTAATTTTGGGGAGACCATTTTTAGCCACATCCAATGCACTGATCAATTGCCGGAATGGAAAAATGACGCTATCTTTTGGTAACATGACATTAGAGTTAAATGTTTTTGACCTTTGCAAACAACCACGGGATGATAACATTGACCTTGAAGAAGTAGATTTGATCGGTGTTCTTACAGCAGAAACTTTTGAAAAATCGATCTCCAATTGCATTGAGTCAATTGAGGACCTGACCCTCTGTGAAGAAACACATGATAGCACTGTTGAAATGGTCAACACTGTAGGCAAACCCTCTTTTGAAAAGCTGGTACCAACTGGTACTCCGTCTTTTCCATCTCAGGTGAGGCCGCCCAAACCTGAGTTGAAACCCTTGCCCTCTCACCTGAAATATGCATACCTTGGAGAAAATGAAACATTTCCTGTAGTCATTTCTGCACACCTTGACAAGGACCAAGAAGTCCAACTCTTAGAAGTGCTCAAACTGCACAAGGGTGCAATTGCTTGGACCGTGGCTGACGTTAAGGGAATTAATCCCCTCGTGTGTACGCATCATATCTATTTGGAGGAGAATGCGAAACCCTCCCGTCAGATGCAACGCCGGTTAAACCCCACCATGCAGGAAGTGGTTAGGGTTGAAGTTTTCAAACTTTTAGATGTTGGTATCATCTATCCAATTTCAGATAGCCAATGGGTCAGCCCTACCCAAGTTGTACCTAAAAAGGCCGGCGTCACTGTAGTCCGTAATGCTAATGATGAGCTCGTCCCAACCCGTGTACCCACAGGTTGGCGAGTTTGTATCGACTACAGGAAGTTAAATGTTGTCACACGAAAGGATCATTTCCCCCTACCCTTTTTGGACCAGATTTTAGAACGGGTAGCTGGCCACGAGTATTATTGTTTCTTAGATGGATATTCCGGGTACAATCAGATAGAAATCGCCCCGGAAGACCAAGAGAAAACAACTTTCACATGCCCCTTTGGCACCTTTGCTTACCGACGAATGCCCTTTGGGCTGTGCAATGCTCCGGCAAGCTTTCAAAGGTGCATGCTGAGTATTTTTAGCGATATGGTGGAACATTTTCTCGAAGTCTTCATGGACGATTTTTCAGTTTTTGGAGAGTCATTCCAAGATTGTTTGAGCAACTTAACTAAGGTCCTCTCTAGGTGTGAAGAAAAGAACTTAGTACTTAATTGGGAAAAATGTCATTTTATGGTACGACAAGGAATTGTCCTTGGCCACATTGTATCATCTAAAGGATTGGAAGTGGACAAAGCCAAAATAGACTTAATTTCCAATTTGCCCACCCCAAAAACCGTAAGAGATATGTCAAGTGGCTTTTACTAAGCTTAAGGACATGTTGACGACCGCTCCAATTATGCAACCTCCAGATTGGAGCCTGCCCTTTGAAATCATGTGCGATGCTAGTGATTATGCGGTTGGGGCAGTTCTTGGGCAACGTAGAGACAAAAAGCCATTTGTGATTTACTATGCTAGCAGGACTTTAAACAGTGCACAGATCAATTATTCAACAACAGAGAAAGAATTATTGGCTGTGGTCTATGCACTGGATAAATTCCGTTCCTACTTAATTGGATCCAAAATTGTGATATTTACTGACCATTCTGCGCTGAAGTATCTTCTTTCTAAGAAAGATGCCAAGCCTAGACTGATTAGATGGATCCTTCTACTCCAAGAGTTTGATATTGAAATCAAGGATAAGAAAGGAGTAGAAAACGTGGTAGCCGATCATCTTTCTAGGCTTGTCCTTTCCAAAACTTTAGAACCCTTACCAATCCAAGACACTTTCCCTGATGAGCATCTATTTGCCACATTTTCCCATTCTCCATGGTATGCAGACATTGCTAATTATCTAGCTTCGGGTGAAATTCCAAAAGAATGGACGCAGCAAGATAAAAACAAGTTTTTCTCTGAGGTGAAACTGTTTTTCTGGGATGAACCATACCTTTTTAAATACTGCCCAGACCAAATTATTAGGAGATGCATTCCTGACCATGAAATCAATAGTGTTATATCCTTTTGCCACTCGCATGTTTGTGGTGGCCATTTTTCTGCTAAAAAGACCGCTCACAAAATTTTACAATCTGGATTTTACTGGCCCACTTTATTTAAAGATGCACATGATTTATGTAAGGCATGTGAGCGGTGCAAAAAATTAGGTTCCATTTCCAAAAGGAATATGATGCCTTTAAACCCAATTTTGGTCGTCGAGTTATTCGATGTTTGGGGTATAGACTTTATGGGACCTTTTCCACCGAGCTATGGTTTTCATTATATCCTCGTTGCAGTTGATTATGTGTCCAAATGGATTGAAGCAGTCCCATGTAGGAATAATGATGCTAAAACGGTCAAAAAGTTTATCTTGGACAATATCTTTTCCCGTTTCGGAACTCCACGTGCCATCATTAGTGATGGGGGTACTCACTTTTGTAACCGCATCATTAAGAGTTTGTTTAAAAATTACGGTGTTACACATAAAGTGGCTACCCCCTATCACCCTCAAACAAGTGGGCAGGTTGAGGTCTCAAATAGGGAAATCAAACGAATTTTGGAGACCACGGTAAAACCAAATCGTAAGGATTGGTCAATACGGCTAAATGATGCTTTGTGGGCATATAGAACTGCGTATAAAACCCCAATTGGGATGTCTCCATACCGGCTTATATATGGGAAAGCTTGCCACCTTCCGGTGGAGCTAGAACATAAAGCTTATTGGGCCATAAAACAATTGAACATTGACTTAGACAAGGCTGGGGAGAAAAGAGCCCTTGATCTAAATGAACTAGAAGAATTGAGAAACGAGGCTTATATGAACTCACGAATTTACAAAGATAGGACTAAGGCCTTTCATGATAAACGGATATTAAGGAAGTCATTCCATCCGTCTCAAAAAGTCCTCTTGTACAATTCTCGACTTCATCTTTTCCCTGGAAAGTTAAGATCTCGTTGGACAGGCCCCTACATTGTTCAAGAAGTATTTCCATATGGGGCAGTGACCCTCATTGATCCTTCGAATGGTACCTCTTTTAAAGTTAATGGACAACGTTTAAAACCATTCTTGGAGACTGTTCCTCTAGAGGAAAATGACATTCCTCTGATTGATCCTGTCTACCAGGATTGACGGGCACTGGATCTGACAGTGGCCCATACCTTTGTACATTAAGCATATGTTTTCTTGCTTTTTCTTTTTGTGTTCTTTGTCTCACATTGGACAGGTTTCTACGTGAAAGCTTCATTACTCCAGGTGCTTTCTACCCATTCTTCTCCTTCTACATTTTCACCTCATGTTACATTCCATTTTGCATTTCATGTATGACATCGAGGACGTTGTCTAGTTTAGGTTGGGGGGTGGGAACAAGCACACTTATCCAATTTTAGACATTTTTTTTCATTTTTGTATAGTTTTTTTTCAAAAAAAAAAAAAAAAAAAGGAAGAAAAAGAAGGGTTTCCAAAGGAACTTGATGATTCGAAGATGTCTAGAAATCTGGAATTTCAGAATTTTGAAAGGAAGTAAAATGAAGGTTCACAATTTTCTAAAAGATAAAAAGAATACTGAACTTTGGTTTTCACAGTAACACATGTACATCATTTCAAAAGTCTTGGATAAAAAGATTTAAGTGTCATTTTCAGAGTTCTTTCAAGAAAAAAAAAATAGATATAACTTTCTGAAATTTGGCCATATGAGTTCTCCTGGTTCATCGGTAAGGTTAGGCCAACCAAAACCATTGAATTAATTCGGGTGAATTGAAAAGGGCTGCCTATTGTTGGGGACCGTTTAAAAAAAAAAAGGGTGTTTAGTTATAATTCTTGAAAAGAATAAAAAGTTGTGTGACTAGTTTGGGTTCGTAGCCTTTTTAACCCGAGCTAGTAAGCCCATGGGGGTATTTATATACCTAGTGCCCTAAAGACATCTGTTTTGGGAGTCATTGGCCTAACACTCGTTACATGGGTTAATTAGAAAGCCTAAGGGACCTAGACACTGCACAGTCACATGTGTGTGTTAAAAAAAAAAAAAAAGAAAAAAAGCATCTCGTGGCCTTTAAAAAACAGTAGTGTGAAAGCCGTCATAGTAGCCTTGAGAGGAGACTTATATTTTCCCCGAATCTAGGAAAGTTGAAAATTCTGAGGAAGAATTCTGTTTTCATGGCATTATCATAGAACATTTAAAATTTTTGATTTGATGTATAGACTTGCACAAGGCACCCAAAGTTTTGGTATAATTTTTTTTTTTAAAGATTTGAAAAGAAAAATGTGAACTATATTTTGAAAAGTCCGAAATCTTGATTATTCAAGGATTCAAGGCATCCGATTTGACTCAATCGTCTTTTGAAAAACCTTCCGTTGACTTTCTTTTATTTTTAGGTAAATGAATTTTGTGGGCATATTCACTGCAAACCCTCACGAGGCACAACTCGTCCACTAGGGGTAACCTAGGGGTTTAAGGGCTTGCTGCATATGCTAAATGCAGCCGAGAGTACCAGCGAAAGTGGTGTTTTACTTTTTGTCTTTGCATTTAGTTTATATTAGATTAGGCAAGAACACTATCATAGTTCGCATATTTTGCTCGGGACTAGCAAAATGCTGATTGGGGAGTGTGATAAGTCCCTAAAAATGCATAATTTCATCATCATTTTAGAATAATTAAGGACTTATTCTTTAAATCATGCACTGTTTTGGTAGGAAAATCATGATTTTATGTTTTGAGCATCAAAATTCAAATTCAAGTCAAAATTTATTGAAAAATTGCATTTTTACATACAATCATGAATTTCTATATTTTTGGCATTGGAAGTCATAAAATTCCTCATAACTTTTTGTTCACACATAAAATGATGAATTTTCTTTACACCATTGATTTAATTAAAGAATATTTTTTTTAATAAAATGGTGACATTTTAAGCATCCATTTAGTGTGAATTGGGTGGACCCGCATATTGCATCATTCCCTACCTTTATGATTAGAGTATTCTTTAATCCTCGTTTTTATTTTTTTGTAGGGAATTTCATAAATTGGGACCCGCGAGAGAGAGAAATCAATTGAAGAATTAAAGATGACATCCAAGAGAAGATTGCACACACAAGTGGGGCCCATCATGTGTTCCAATTGATAATACAAATCTGAATCTCAGATTTGGAATTATTTAAGCCAAGATGGAAGAAGTCCAAGCTCAAACAAATTAAGGAGATGCATGCTCACAACCATGGCCCACCTCCTTTGCAACTTGGAATGAAATTAAAATTCAACTCCAAGGTGGGACCATGTCAAGGATAATTTTCCAGCCATGAAGAGTTCAAAAGAATAGAAGATCTTGCTTAGCAATCCAAGTTGGAAACAAATTAGAAGAGTGCAAGATTTTAGCACCAAGTTGTTAAAGTTAACTCCAAGAAGATAAGCCTCAAGATTTGAAGTTTGCAACCCAAGATTTATCCAAACAAGCATCACACGTGCATATCTCTCCATCCCAAGTTTCACACGTTGAAACACCTCTTTCCAAAGCATTTCACACGTCCAAGATGAGGGACCACAAGCATCCAAGATTTGTTTCAAATCTGAAATTTCAGATTTGAATTGTTTCTTAGCCAAGTAAGTGGGACCCTTTTTAAGAGAAGCAAGCTACAAAGAGAAGTTTAAATTGAGAAGGACTTTTGGTGGCAAACCAATCAACAAGAAGATCCCAAGATTGTTCAATCTCAGCCCTCCAAATCCTATCCCAACTTGGACCCCACACTTCAAACTCTACCAAATCCAAAACCTTGCAACCCAAGCTATCAAAAAATCATAAAAGACCATGAATATGGGCTTCACGGGAGATACCATCCCCCCCTACTCTCTTGGACGACCAGCAACTCCATCTTCCCCTTTTTCATTTTTTCCTCCATCTCTCCCTACTTCCATCACTACTTCATCCAAGGTCTTCTTAAAGGCACACCACCACTTGGATTTTTACGCCGTCGCTCCGCTGCCGTTGCTATCGTCACTCCATCATTGGACCAGCCATTCATCATCTTCCCTTGCTTGGATTTCAGATCGCAAAACGAGAGACGGTTGGATCGCCGTTCTAGACCGCGAGTCCTTCTCCTCCGTTTAGTGTTTCGGGTGTCTAAGGGTAAGTTTAGATGAACATTATTTTAATTTAAACAACCTTGTAATGGCTATTTGCATGTAATGGGGCTTTCTTTAATGAATCAAGTTCATGAGGTCTTGGTTTTCACCAATGGGTCAACATCGAATGTTTGTGTGTAAGTGACAGTACACACTTGGTGCGGTGGTCTTGGTTTTTATTGATGACATTTTGCAAAGTAGCTATTGCATTATTTTAGGATTAAAATCCATCTTTTTATTCTCTGATTTTATTTTATTTTATTTTATTTTTATTTTTAGGTATTTAAATAATCACTACAAATTGGTTGTTCTAACAACTCTTATGGTGAATGCAGTAATTAGATTAGACTAAGTTTTTAGCTTAAGATTTTTATTTCTAATTGTAATTAGTATTTCAGACTTGTAATTCATTATTTCATGCAAGTAGGATACTTGATTTGCATAGATTTTATTAGGCTAGTACTAGTTTTCAAATAGGACAGGTTTTATTTAAGTGATTACTCCCTGTGGATCGACCTCGGACTTCACCGAGTTATTTATTACTACAATCGTGGCCTTGCACTTGGGGCTGACGATCAATATTTATGCTTGGATATGCTGTTTCTTCCTTGAATTGATGATTGATTATGTTTAGATAACCCAATGCTCTAATCTTGACAATCTGAATTGAAAACATGATAAATTGGGTTAATTATCTAATGAATTGAATTGGAAATGAAATTGATAGATTGAGAAGTTTATAGGACCTGAAATGATGTGGGTTTCATTCTTAAATAACAGTGAAACAGGTCCATAGATGATGGAAATGGAAAGGGACCAACTGCACATCAGTTACAGAACTGATTTTCGGAAACTGTGTGTATTCGGTCGACATCCCTAAGGCTTCGGTCGACCGAAGACACTGGGTCGGGTGCGGACAGCACCTGACCATTTCACTATTCACAATTTCTGCACACTAATGGAGGTCGACCCGGGCTGTACTAGGATGACCGGGACAACTGTAGAGGACCTTTTTAGGGACTCTTTTGACCTCTTTTTCTATTGGACTTGTATGGAACCTTGGCTACCTTTATGGACTCATTTGACTTGATATGAGGAATGTTTTGAGCATACATTTCTCGTTGTTATTCCTATTTTCTCGATGTTCAACTTATATCAATCTTGAACGGTATGGGACAACGGGATACCCTCTTTTATATCTATGCACGAAGTTTATTTATTCGGGTATCGTGAACCTTATTTTTTTCGTTGACTTAGTATAGTTGTACGAGACTATGGTAATAACTATTGGCCTAAGATTGGATTGTTTATTGCTCTCGACTCTAAATAGTACAATTGGGTACTTTCTACATAAAATGTTCATGTTCTATAGATTGCTTTACTTGTTTTGGTTTTGGATCACATGATGAACTTAGATGATGACCTAGGATTCCCTTGATGTTATGATTGATAGAAGTGTTGAGATTAGGCGGCTTTGATCGTAAAAGCTTGATGAGAACTACTATGGTATTGATACTTGAATAAGCTTGCTTGATAGTCTTGATAGTCTTGATTTGATTGCTGGATAGTAGTCTCTCAATTGTTTATGAATCTTGTTCAAGCAAGAAAGCCTAGTCTCCTCACTCTTACTTGTTTAGGACTCTTGTGTCAGGCATCACTCAGTTGGTAACGCCCAACACAGGATGGGGCACCACCTGTGTGAGGACCTTGGTTTGAAAGTCTGCGCAGTACTACTTTTTATATTTTTGATGGATTGTAAACCATCGGATACATCTTGCATTATTGATCTTGTTTGGCCCTTAGTATCCATCTTGCTTGCTTGCTTTTTTGCCGGGTTTTCATCCCGTGCCACTCTACCACAACTCTCATGTTGAGTATGGAGGGTCCTTGTTGAAACTATCCATGGTGTATTAACTTGTGTGATTTGCCTATTTGCTAGATTGTTTATGACTCGTATACTATGTATTTCTTATGTCTGAAATGCATATGTTTCATATGATCTTATATCTTGTATACTCTTATTTGATATGTATATCTTGTTGTCATTTGTATCTATATTGCTTGCCATCCGTCGTGTTGACGATACTACCGAGATCTTCTATCCCGAGGAGGAGACGACGGTAGAAGTACAGGCGGATCAGCCTGATGACTTCTTAAATTATAGTACGGACGGCGTTGTATAGCTGTACTGACCCCGTATTGGGGAGCCTTCATGTTTAGCTTGTTAGATTCATCTTTTGTGCTTTTGTTTATCTTTTGATTAAGTCTAAGTTTGGTTTGATTTCATGTTTTAAATAATACTTTTGGTTAAGTGTTTAAACTCTAAACTTTAATAATGATATTCAGTATTGTTCTAAACTATGCATCTTTAAGATATCAATTGTAATTATAAAGCTTTCGCTATTGATTGTTTGTATTTGAGGAAATGTTTATACCTCACAGCGGTCTTCGATCCAATTGGGACACGATTGGGGTTAATTGTTGGGATTGGTGTATGCCCTAAAGCCCACTAGCTGCATTCTCATCTTTTGTTACTGGATATTTAACTGGTTATTTAATGAAAAGACTCTTTTATGCTTAAACATGTATATATGTATGGTTGTGTAAGGCCCATTGTTTCTAGTAAATGAATTAGGTGTATAGTGTCTACACACAGATAGGTCTAATTCATGGACAACTGGAAACATCATATTTGTTCATAACTGAAAGATGGAGCTGGGCACTTCATCTTGGTAGAAGTTATAATGAGAAACTCTCCTATATAGGGTGACATACCTAAGTCACGGGAGGGCTTTCCCGGATCTATCTCATTAGTGCACTGTGTCATGCATTGAACAGGACCGTTGTAGGTGTGATCTCTAAAATAGTACTATCACAGAAAAGAGATCAAGTCACCTCATGCTACTAAGTAACCGATGCTCTTAATCTTGAGCATTTGTGGATGAACTGACGAAGTCAAGTTCTTGTGCTTTAATTCACTATGGGTGAGATTCTATTCATGGGTCAACAGTTCTGTGTTTTGGGTACTCGGACTTGATTAGTTGGGACGTGCAGATGCAATATAGAATCTATGCCATCTGATGATGGAATAATCGTCCCCTTAGAATTATCCGATTAATCATCAAAATCTAAGATCTTAGTATATGGATGTTCCATATGAATATTGAACTTGTGGGTCGCTCCCTGGATCAAGAGAATGATATTCGAATGATGATTATGTTTAAGGATATGAAGTTCTAAGGTTTAGATGTAATCGGGAAGGTTGATAGTACATGTGATAACCTGACTCGATTATGGATGTTACATAGAGGGGTATTCAGGTCATTACACTTAGTAGGTCGAAGACAACCGTCATCTTATGACGAGCTTATTATAATATATATTTGTCCTTGGAGTTCAACTATAACTCTTTAGTGGAATGAGTTAAGGTTAAAATGGTCTTTATGTTGCTATGGGTTTAGCATGGACATTTTGGTCATTTTGGGAGCCAATGGCAAATATGTCTTTTGGTCCCTTCTCTAGTCACTTACCAAGATTGGCATGGATTCCTAAGATGTTTATATAACATAAGGATGAATTATTTTAGTGGAAAAATAATTTTGAGTTTAAATTCAAATAGGCCTTTGATGGCATACATGAATTTAACTCTAGATAAATTGTATGTGGGCCATGGTGTGCATTGATATGTGGGACGTCCATAATAGGATTTCCATGGGTAAGGTTTCCAACTTTGAGTAGGACTCTACTTGGAAAGTTGGACTCCTCTTTGGATTAGTATTCCTATGAGTTAGTTTCCTTTTTGGATTAGGAACCTAAAATTAGTAAGTGTTCTACAACTAGTATTACTAATTGTATGGAAAGTTCCTTTTGGTTTCCTTTTCTAATTAGAGTGTTTCTTAAAGGAAATAAGTCTTTCCTTTTTGGACATAAATTAGAATAAGGAGAGATAACTAATTGGGAAAGGTTTCCACAAAAGTTTCTATAAAAGAAACAAAGCACCCTTGGACGTCCACCATGTTTGTAAGCAAGAATCACTCCCACACGTCCAGCCCTCTAGTTCCTTTCTTCTCCCTTGAAGAAAGTTGTAGGTCTGAGATTTTTCATGAGAAAAATAGTTCTTGTTTCCTAGATTAAGATCCCACCATCTTAGCCAATCAGATTTGGAAGTGAGATAGAGGAGAAGATCAAAGGCAATACTAGTGCAAGAAAATTCCAGCAACTTGTTTGCAAATTGCAAGTCTGAGTTCGCGCCTTTGGATCTATTTTTTCAGAGATTTGAAGTCTACAAATCTTCGAGGTAATAGTCTTCTATCATCTCTATTAATTAGACACATGTTGGTCATGATTTAATGGAGTTTCTATGCGATTCTTTATGGCTGATTTCCGCTGCATAGTGCAGAAATCAGATTTTTTAAAATCTGTCATGCTTTGCATCAGCCATAGTAATCTCTTTATGAGAAGTTTCAGATCTGAATCGCGATTTCTTTCAGTGGTATCAGAGCCACTCCATGTGAAATCATGATCCCATGTTGTGTGTAATTAATCTTAGATTGATTATGGGTATGGTGGCACCCTATTAAAGTTATGTTGTGATGCATGTTGTGTGCAAGTTTCATTAACATTGCTGGAATTTATTTTCCAGATTTGTTAAATGATGCACATAGTGAGTTTGCATGCACTAACCTCTTTGTTTGCAGCCATGTATTGCATCCTTGATGGTTCGCATGATTGTTATGTGGATTTGGATGTTTTTTAATTAGTTGGAAAGTGTACGATTGCGCAGTTAGCAATCATAGGAAGTTGTAAAGTTTCCTTAATTTTATTCCAACTAGTCTTGATGTAAGCTTTCTTGGAAAGCATAGGAATCTCCAAATGTAATTTTGGTTTTGTTTCAAGACAAGAAGGTTGCAAGAAATTGGAGTCCTTGGAGATCAAGGAGTCGAGACTTCTAGATGCATGAGGAGTCCTAATTCGATTAGGATTTGAAATCCTAAGAGCAAGGAGCCATCAAGGAATGCATACTTTTTGCTTTTATATATAGAATGCATGGATAAATGCTTTATATAATTGCTATAATTGTCACCTAGAAACATGGCCACCGTTAGGTTCTAAAATTGGCATCTTTATTGTATTAGATTGTTTTTAGTTTGGCAAATTGTTTTAAACGGAACTTAGACCAGCACCTTCTATTTTTCTAAGGTTTAAAATTGGATAGGGTTTAGTTTATCTTGGTACCTTTGGTTTCCAAAGGAGGCTAAACTAAAATCTAATTAGATGCTACCTATGGGTTTTCATAACCCAAGATAGGTTTTTGACTCTTTGAAGGGATTTGCTCAAATGTTTTAAAGCAAAGGTTATTTAATTTTAAGATGACTTAAGTCATGAATTTAATTAACCAAGTTTGCTAGATTTAAAAAGAGCTTTTGAGTAAAACAATGTAAAGGTCAAAAAGTATAAACCCTAGCGATAAATAATCAAGTGGGAGAGGGGTTTTAGGAAAGACCCCACGGCCTTCCATTTTCGGTTCATGTTATCTCATTAAAGTGTTAGTGGGAACGGCCATCCCTTCGGTGGAGTTCTTTAACTAAAGAACGCTTTGATGGGTTAATGGGTGAACTAATGTGAATATTCGTAATGAGGTGTTAGTAGGAGCGGCCATCCCTTCGGTGGAGTTCTTTACTAAAGATCACTTCTATAGAATGTCAATGAAGTGTTGGTGGGAGCGGCCATCCCTTCGGTGGAGCTCTTTACTAAAGTTCACTTCTAGGAAGGATAAAAGTCTCTTCCCTTCGGAAGACTTAATCATAGACATTCTGGGAATTTCATAAGAGATGGTTATACACTTGACATAAGACGGTGATGACCTCTCCTTAGGAGTTAAGGGCTATTTGTCATATGAGGCCAAACCAATCAGTGATTGGACTACCACTGGATGTGTGTCCAGATAGTGATAATCCAAATAAGTCTGCCTTAATTCAACGTGACTGTAGGCTCGGCCATCCCTTCGATGGAGGGTCTATGAGGAGGTTGAAACACTGATACATTATAATTGGGGTTGAATAATGTAAAAAGTTTTCGTGCTTTGTTTTTCCTTTTGTAACAAGCACCATATGCATATTATATATATACTGCATGTCTAATTATAAACCGTTTTATATCCAGAAAAAGATGGGTAGAGATTCTTTTAGTCCGTTGATGTGCATTCTTCGTGAGAATAAACTGACTGGCCCTAACTACGTAGACTGGAAAAGAATCTTGACATAGTACTCACAGGAGGAGTACAAGTATGTCTTACTGGAAAACTGTCCCGAAATTGATGCTAATTCTACTGATGACCAGCGAGAGGCTGAGAAGAAATGGAAGAAAGCGAATAGCATGGCTAAATGCTACATGCTCGCTTCCATGTCCAACGTGTTGCAAACACAGCACGAGCAAATGGACACAGCCTATGAAATCATGATGTCCTTGTCTGAGATGTTCGCAGACAAGAGCAGGCCAGCTAGGCAAGCTGCTATGAGGACTATCATGAATGCTAGGATGGCTGAGGGAACACCTGTCAGAGAGCATATGCTCAAGCTGATAGATTGTTTCAATGAAGCTGAGATTCTAGGGGCTGAGATTGATGCAGGGAGTCAGACTGACATGATTCTCGAGACTCTGCCGGACTCTTTCAATCAGTTCAAGCTCAATTTCAATATGAGCAAGATGGACATGACTCTACCTGAGTTAATGAAAGAACTCCAGGCGGCAGAGGCTATCATGAAGCCCAAAGCCCAAGCTCATTTTTTCCAGTCTTCCTCTAAACTGAACCCTGAAAGGGAAGAAGTCCAAGAAGAAACAGAATAAGGGAAAAGGGCAGAAAAAGAACAATGCTGGTAATCAGAAGGACAAGGGTACAGATGGAAAGCCCAAAGGGAAATGCTTCAAGTGTGGCCTGAAAGGTCATTGGAAGAAAGATTGTCCCAAGTTCCTAGCCTCAGTTAAGAAAGGTACATCTTTTTCATACTACATTGAAACTTGTCTAGTGGTTGATTCTACTGACTCATGGATAGTAGACTCAGGAGCCACTAATCATATCTGCAATTCATTGCAGGGGTTTCAGATAATGCAGAGAATTGAGAAAGGAGAATTTGCCTTTAGAGTCGGAACTGGAGCTAAAGTTTGGGCAGTTGCAGTAGGAGTAGTTACCTTACATTTTCCATGTAATAGGATATTAGTTTTAAATAATGTTTTCTATGTTCCGGACATGAGGAAGAATTTAATTTCAGTTTCCAGATTAATTGAATTTAATTATTCAGTTTCTTTCCATTCTGGTATTGATATCAGTAGAGATGGAAATATTATATGTTCCGGTAGAATACATGACAACTTATTTTATATATATCCTATTGCTCCTACACTGCATAATGTACAACAAGAAAGCTCAACTTCCCTTAAGAGGAAGGCATCTTCAATCAATGACACATATCTTTGGCACTTACGTTTGGGTCACATTAACCCAAAACGGATTCAGAGGTTGGTAGAAGATGGGCCCTTGAGCTCATTAGATTTCGAACCTTTTCCTCAGTGCGAATCTTGTCTCAAGGGAAAGATGACCAAACGGTCATTCTCTGGAAAGGGACTTAGGTCAAAGGAGTTGTTAGAATTGATTCACACTGATGTGTGTGGTCCTATGAACAAACCGGCTCGAGGAGGGTATGAGTATTACATCACCTTCACTGATGATTACTCTAGGTATGGATATGTATACCTAATGCGACGCAAGTCTGAGGCGTTTGATAAGTTCAAACAATTCAAGGCTGAGGCGGAGCTACAACTAGGAAAACATATCAAAGGCCTTCGATCTGATCGAGGTGGCGAGTACCTCCTGGGTGAGTTCAAGGAGTACCTCACACAACATGGGATTGTGTCTCAGTTGTCTGCACCGGGTACACCCCAGCAAAATGGTGTAGCGGAGAGAAGAAACCGTACCCTTCCTGATATGGTAAGGTCCATGATGAGTCATGCAACCCTACCTATATCTTTTTGGGGATATGCCTTAGAAGCAGCAGCATACATTTTAAATCTGGTACCATCTAAGTCAGTACCTAGGACACCACAAGAAATATGGACAGGTCGAAAACCTAGTTTAAATCATATCCATATTTGGGGTTGTCCAGCCTATGTACTGAATGATAAAGCTACCAAGCTAGAACCCAGATCGGAAATGTGCTACTTCATTGGGTATCCTAGGGGAACGAGAGGTGGCATCTTTTATCATCCAAAGGAGCAAAAAGTGCTCATCAGCACTCATGCTAGGTACTTGGAGGATGATTGTATGATGCACCAAGAGCTTAGTTGTAAAGAAACCCTTGAGGAGATTCTTCCGGGATCTCCTATAACATCTGTACCAGATCCTGAAACAGTAGATGAACAAGATATTCCTTTAAACACTCCGGAGCCTCGTCGTAGTGGGAGAATTTCTAGACAGCCAGAAAGATATCTAGGAGTGTCTTTTAAGACAGACTCTGGAGATCTGGTTGAGGATCCTACTAGTTATGATGAAGCAGTAACGGATATAGATGCTGACATGTGGCAGCAAGCGATGAAATCTGAAATGGATTCTTTGTATTCCAATCAAGTCTGGGAACTTGTAGATGCACCTGAAGGGATCAAACCCATAGGGTGCAAGTGGATCTACAAGAGAAAGAGAGGAGTGGATGGGAAGGTGGAAACCTTCAAAGCAAGACTGGTGGCGAAAGGATATACTCAGAAAGAGGGCATCGATTATGAGGAAACCTTTTCACCAGTGGCTATGCTTAAGTCCATAAGGATTCTCTTGGCCATCGCATGTCATTATGACTACGAGATATGGCAGATGGATGTCAAGACAGCTTTTCTTAATGGAAGTCTTGACGAATGCATCTATATGATGCAACCAGAGGACTTCATTGCTAGTGGCCAAGATAACATGGTTTGTAAACTTAAGAAGTCCATCTATGGACTTAAGCAAGCATCTAGAGCATGGAACATCAAGTTTAATCAGGCAGTCAAATCCTTTGGCTTTGATCAAAACATTGATGAACCATGTGTGTATAAGAAAGGAAATGGGAAAGCAGTTGCGTTTTTGGTTCTATATGTAGATGACATATTACTCATAGGAAATGATGTTGGTTTATTGTCATCCACAAAGGTTTGGTTATCCTCTCAATTTCAGATGAAGGATTTGGGTGAGGCCAGCTATATCTTAGGGATCAAGCTCTTGCGTGATCGCAAGAATAAGATGTTAGCCCTATCCCAATCTTCTTATATTGAGAAGATATTGGTCAAGTTTAACATGCATGACTCCAAGAAGGGCCTCCTACCTTCTAGACATGGAGTACCACTGTCCCGAGATCAATGTCCAAAGACATCTGAAGAGATAGAGACCATGAGGAGAGTTCCATATGCATCCGCTGTTGGAAGCCTCATGTATGCTATGTTATGTACTAGACCAGATATTTGCTTTGCCGTTGGCATGGTTAGCAGATATCAGTCAAACCCCGGACCTATGCATTGGACAGCAGTTAAGCATATATTCAAGTATCTTCGGAGAACGAAAGATTATATGCTAACCTTTCGAGCAGATGATCTAACGCCATTGGCGTATACAGACTCTGATTTCCAATCTGATAGTGATGCCAGAAAGTCTACCTCAGGGTACGTCTTTACTTTGTCAGGAGGGGCTATATCATGGAGAAGTGTCAAGCAATCCTGTATAGCTGATTCTACCATGGAAGCAGAGTATGTGGCGGCATCGGAAGCTGCGAAGGAAGCGGTATGGCTCAGAAAATTCCTGTTGGAATTGGGAGTTGTTCCTGCAGTGCATAAACCGATTGTCATGTACTGCGATAACACTGGTGCTGTAGCACAGTGCAAAGAGCCCAGGAATCACAAGAAAGGCAAGCACATTCAGAGAAAGTACCACTTGATCCGGGAATTCATTCAGGATGGAGAGATAGTGGTGGAGCATATTGCTTCAGCAAATAACTTAGCTGACCCATTCACTAAGACTCTTACTGAGAAAGTCTTCACTTCTCATGTTGAGTCTATGGGTGTTAGGTTAGGAAGCAGTGATCTTTAGTGCAAGTGGGAGTTTGTTGGGATTGGTGTATGCCCTAAAGCCCACTAGCTGCATTCTCATCTTTTGTTACTGGATATTTAACTGGTTATTTAATGAAAAGACTCTTTTATGCTTAAACATGTATATATGTATGGTTGTGTAAGGCCCATTGTTTCTAGTAAATGAATTAGGTGTGTAGTGTCTACACACAGATAGGTCTAATTCATGGACAACTGGAAACATCATATTTGTTCATAACTGAAAGATGGAGCTGGGCACTTCATCTTGGTAGAAGTTATAATGAGATACTCTCCTATATAGGGTGACATACCTAAGTCACGGGAGGGCTTTCCCGGATCTATCTCATTAGTGCATGTGTCATGCATTGAACAGGACCGTTGTAGGTGTGATCTCTAAAATAGTACTATCACAGAAAAGAGATCAAGTCACCTCATGCTACTAAGTAACCGGTGCTCTTAATCTTGAGCATTTGTGGATGAACTGACGAAGTCAAGTTCTTGTGCTTTAATTCACTATGGGTGAGATTCTATTCATGGGTCAACAGTTCTGTGTTTTGGGTACTCGGACTTGATTAGTTGGGACGTGCAGATGCAATATAGAATCTATGCCATCTGATGATGGAATAATCGTCCCCTTAGAATTATCCGATTAATCATCAAAATCTAAGATCTTAGTATATGAATGTTCCATATGAATATTGAACTTGTGGGTCGCTCCCTGGATCAAGAGAATGATATTCGAATGATGATTATGTTTAAGGATATGAAGTTCTAAGGTTTAGATGTAATCGGGAAGGTTGATAGTACATGTGATAACCTGACTCGATTATGGATGTTACATAGAGGGGTATTCAGGTCATTACACTTAGTAGGTCGAAGACAACCGTCATCTTATGACGAGCTTATTATAATATATATTTGTCCTTGGAGTTCAACTATAACTCTTTAGTGGAATGAGTTAAGGTTAAAATGGTCTTTATGTTGCTATGGGTTTAGCATGGACATTTTGGTCATTTTGGGAGCCAATGGCAAATATGTCTTTTGGTCCCTTCTCTAGTCACTTACCAAGATTGGCATGGATTCCTAAGATGTTTATATAACATAAGGATGAATTATTTTAGTGGAAAAATAATTTTGAGTTTAAATTCAAATAGGCCTTTGATGGCATACATGAATTTAACTCTAGATAAATTGTATGTGGGCCATGGTGTGCATTGATATGTGGGACGTCCATAATAGGATTTCCATGGGTAAGGTTTCCAACTTTGAGTAGGACTCTACTTGGAAAGTTGGACTCCTCTTTGGATTAGTATTCCTATGAGTTAGTTTCCTTTTTGGATTAGGAACTTAAAATTAGTAAGTGTTCTACAACTAGTATTACTAATTGTATGGAAAGTTCCTTTTGGTTTCCTTTTCTAATTAGAGTGTTTCTTAAAGGAAATAAGTCTTTCCTTTTTTGACATAAATTAGAATAAGGAGAGATAACTAATTGGGAAAGGTTTCCACAAAAGTTTCTATAAAAGAAACAAAGCACCCTTGGACGTCCACCATGTTTGTAAGCAAGAATCACTCCCACACGTCCAGCCCTCTAGTTCCTTTCTTCTCCCTTGAAGAAAGTTGTAGGTCTGAGATTTTTCATGAGAAAAATAGTTCTTGTTTCCTAGATTAAGATCCCACCATCTTAGCCAATCAGATTTGGAAGTGAGATAGAGGAGAAGATCAAAGGCAATACTAGTGCAAGAAAATTCCAGCAACTTGTTTGCAAATTGCAAGTCTGAGTTCGCGCCTTTGGATCTATTTTTTCAGAGATTTGAAGTCTACAAATCTTCGAGGTAATAGTCTTCTATCATCTCTATTAATTAGACACATGTTGGTCATGATTTAATGGAGTTTCTATGCGATTCTTTATGGCTGATTTCCGCTGCATAGTGCAGAAATCAGATTTTTTAAAATCTGTCATGCTTTGCATCAGCCATAGTAATCTCTTTATGAGAAGTTTCATATCTGAATCGCGATTTCTTTCATTAAATTATATTTGACTTATGTTGGAAAAAGTTTTAAATTAGCCCTAATCTCACGTAACCCCGGTTTCCATTTTGGGGGCGTGACAAAGTTGGTATCAGAGCATTACTGGTTTCTAGATTTAAAAACAAGTAGAAACTAAGACGTGTGAGGATTGGATTTTTATTTTTGGGTATCTTTGCTTTTGTAGATTGTATAGTTTGTTTGCTAGATCGAGTCCCATAGGACTAACGTTTCTTATGTTTTAGGATGTCTGGCCGAAATATGCGTTCTAATAGTGCTGGTAACCCAGAAAGTGGCAATGCTAATGCCAATGACAGTGATTCTATGGAAGGCAGATTCAACAAGCTGATGCAAGCCTTTGTAACTTCTCAAGAATCACAAACTCAGATGATGGCTGTATTACAGAGACCAGTTCCGGTTACACAGGTTATTATACCAGCAAGGGCAGTAGACCCTAATGATGTATTTGATAAATTTAAGAAGAGGAATCTGCCAGAATTTTATGGAAACGAGGATCCACATGATGCTGATGAGTGGGTTGTACAGATAGAGAAGATATTCGATGTCTTCAAATGCACAGGGAAGGAGCGAGTTCAACTGGCAGCTTATATGCTTAGAGGTGCAGCATAAATGTGGTGAAAATCGGTCAAGACTCCTTTTGTTACAGTTGAGGATGAGACTGCATGGGTATCTTTTAGTACGTTGTTTCGTGCTAAGTTTATTCCACCTCATATTACAGCATTGAAGATAGCAGAGTTTGAGACCCTTCAGCAGGGAGAAGACTCGGTCCAGGTTTACGAGCAACAGTTCACTAACTTATCCCGGTTTGCACCATCTCTGGTAAAGACCGAAGCGGATAAGGTTATGAGGTTTATTAGGGGACTGAAACCCAACATCAAAGAAATGGTGACCAGCGTTACTTTGGCTACCTATGAAGAAAATCTCAAGCGGGCTTATTGGGCTGAGGAATCCATCAAGGAGAAAACTCATTACAATCAGAACCTCATACAATTCAAACTCAGTGTAAGAGCCAGACTTCAAGCTATCAGTATCAGCAATACCAGCAACGTCCACAACAACAACAGTATCAGCAACAGAGGTCACAGCTACAGTATCAGCAGCAAGGCAAGAGGCCTAAGTTTGATCAACCACAAAGACTTCATTGTGTTCATTGTGGTAAGAACCATCTCTTAGTAGAATGCAGAGTGATGTCAGGAGCATGTTTTGAGTGTGGCTTGCAAGGTCACCTAGTGAAAGATTGCCCTAAGAAGCAAGGGCAAGGTGTGAAGAATGCAGTTCCAAGACCACCTATTACAGCACAGCCTTTGAGGCAAGTCCCACAACAGCAACAGCAACAACTTCGATTTCCAGTACTACCACAGGGCAGAGGACAATTCAGACCCCAAGGACAGCAGGGACAGTAAAGACCTCAGGGATTCCAGCAAGGACAACAGCAAAGGTATCAACAGAGACCCCAGCAGCAGGGTAGGCTTAATGCATTGGATATTCAGGAAGGAGAGGAAGCAGGTGGAGTGGTGGAAGGTACACTCTCTATCTCAGATGTACCAGCTAGAGTCTTATTTGATTCTGGTTCCACGCATTCTTTTATTTCTCTTATATTTGTTGCATGCTTGGTGGGAGAAGTAGCTCCATTGTATTGTGTTTTACTTGTTAGTACTCCCTTAGGGAAGACTGTGCAGTGTGAGTCCTATTATCCAGCGTGTAAAGTACAAGTAGGAACCCTTACCCTATCTACAGATTTAATCATCCTAGGGATGAATGATTTCAATGTGATTTTGGGGATGGACTGGTTGTCTACCTATAGAGCAGTCATGGATTGCTTCAACAAGACCGTCAGATTGCAAGTGTTAGCAGACAGTGTGGAGATAGTTGGTGAGAGAAGACCCAAATCCACTAGTGTCATTTCAGCCTTGAGGGCAGAGCGTTTGATTAAGAATGGATGTGATGGTTATGTAGCATTTATCACAAAGGATAAATTGTCCAAAGTGTTGAAAGATATTCCAGTTGCATGTGAATTCCCGGATGTCTTTCTGGAGGAGATACCTGGATTACCACCAGTTCGAGAGATAAACTTTACGATTGAGCTTGTACCAGGAACAGCACCAATTTCAAAAGCTCCTTATCGTATGGCTCCAGCAGAACTAAGAGAGTTGAAAGTTCAATTACAAGATCTCTTGGACGAAGGATTTGTGAGACCAAGTGTGTCACCATGGGGTGCACCGATTTTGTTTGTGAAGAAGAAGGATGGTACAATGCGTATGTGCATAGACTATAGACAGTTGAATCAGGTTACAATTAAGAACGAGTATCCTTTACCTAGGATAGATGAATTATTTGATCAGCTGCAAGGAGCCCAGTACTTCTCTAAGATTGATTTGAGATCAGGCTACCATCAGTTGTGGATTAAGGACTTAGATGTGCAGAAGACAGCCTTCAGGACCAGATATGGCCATTATGAATTCTTGGTGATGCCATTTGGACTAACCAATGCACCGAGTGTATTCATGGCCTTGATGAACAAAATCTTTGCTCCATGCTTAGATCAGTTCACAGTAGTGTTCATAGACAATATTTTAGTCTATTCGAAGTCCAAAGATGATCATGCAGAACATTTGAGAGCTTCATTGCAGATCTTGAGAGAAAATCAGCTCTATGCCAAGCTAAGTAAGTGTGATTTTTGGCTTGAGCAAGTGTCTTTTCTAGGACACATCATCTCTAAACAAGGTTTGGCAGTAGATCCAGCGAAGATTGAAGCAGTTGTTAGTTGGCAGAGTCCGAAGACAGTAGCACAAATCAGGATTTTTCTAGGTTTGGCAGGGTATTACAGAAGATTCGTGAAAGGATTTTCCAGTATAGCAGCTCCATTGACCAAATTAACAAGGAAGGATGTTCCTTTTGTCTGGACAGAACAATGTGAGGCTAATTTTCAAGAGTTGAAGACTAGATTGACTACAGCTCCGGTTCTTACTTTACCTACGGAGACCGGAGGGTTAGTAATTTTTACAGATGCTTCAGGTATTGGTTTGGGATGTGTTCTTATGCAGGAAGGAAAAGTAGTGGCCTACGTGTCCAGGCAGCTGAAAGAGCATGAAAAGAGATACACTACCCATGATTTGGAGCTAGCAGCAGTGGTTATGGCACTGAAGTTATGGAGACACTACCTGTACAGAGAAAATTTTGAGGTTCACTCGGATCACAGGAGTCTTCAATACTTGTTCGGGCAGAAAGATCTGAATATGAGGCAAACCAGATGGATGGAGTACATCAAGGACTACGATTTCCCGATTAAATATCATCCCGGGAAAGCAAATGTGGTTGCAGATGCATTGAGCAGGAAAGAAGCAACTACCGGATGTTTACAAATAGAATGGTCTTTGACAGAAGTATTCAGAGATTTAGAAGTAGAGTTTCAGTCTCAGACAGAGAAAGTGATGATTGCAAATATGCATACTTGGGAACTAGAGATTTTGGACAGAATCAAGAACAGTCAAGGAGAGGATCCTGAATTAGTCAGAGTGATTAATAGTATATCAGACAGACCAGAGTTCAGACTCGTAGAGGTTGTACTATTTTGTCAGGATAGATTGTGTGTTCCGGATGTACATGATTTGAGGAACGAGATTATGGTTGAGGCACATCATTCTCGTTATGCTATTCATCCAGGGAGCACCAAAATGTATCAGAATCTGAAGACTTTCTATTGGTGGAATAATATAAAGAAGGAGATTATAGGATTTGTTTCAAGATGTCTAGTGTGTCAACAAGTGAGAGTTGAACACCAGAGACCTCCAGGATTACTTCAACCATTGAAGATACCAGAATGGAAGTGGGAGCACATTACCATGGACTTCATTGCAGGATTACCACCTACGAAGAACCATGACAGCATTTGGGTGATTATTGACAGACTCACCAAGTCAACTCACTTCATTCCAATGAAGATGAAAGGATCCATGGATATTTTAGCACGCAAGTACATCGATGACATAGTCAGATTACATGGAATTCCAGAGTCTATTGTATCAGACAGAGACATGAGATTTGTGGGCAGATTTTGGGTTAGTTTGCAAGCAGCCTTGGGTACGACATTGAATTTCAGCACTGCGTATCATCCTCAGACCGATGGACAGACTGAGAGGACAAACCAAACTATGGAGGATATGTTGCAGGCATGTGTTCTCGATTTCGGGAAAGATTGGGAGAATAGTCTTCCTTTATGCGAGTTTGCCGACAATAACAGCTATCACTCCAGTATCGGGATGGCACCGTTCGAAGCCTTGTATGGACGGAAATGCAGAACCCCGATTTGTTGGGAAAAGACTGGTGTTCGTAGTTTTCATGGACCTTCGATCATCAATGATACCAGTGAGAAAGTGAAGCAGATCACTGACAGGCTGAAGATTTCAAGAGACCGCCAGAAGAGTTACGCAGACCTCAAGAGAAGGACTTTAGAGTTCAAGGTTGGAGACAAGGTTTTTCTTAAAGTCTCACCGACTAGAGGAACTATGAGGTTTGGGCAGAAAGGTAAGTTGGCTCGGAGATTTATCGGACCTTTTGAGATTGATATGCGAGTGGGAGAAGTGGCTTACAGATTAATTTTACCGCCAGCGTTATCAGGAGTCCACAGGGTTTTTCATGTTTCCATGTTGAGGAGATATGTACCAGACCCTACCCATGTGCTTCATCATGAGCCATTAGATGTCCAGTCAGATACTACATTTGTTGAGAGACCGAAGGAGATCATAGACACTAAGGAGCATGTTTTGAGGACTAGAACTATTCATTGGGTCAAAGTACAGTGGGAGCACCACAGTCCGAGCGAAGCAACTTGGGAACTCAGGGATCAGATTAAAGAGAAGTATCCAGAACTTCTACCAGAGGTGTGAGATATTTGGAGGACCAAATAGTCCAATGGGAGGGAGGATGTAACATCCCGACCCTTAGCCTATATTAATTATAGATAATTGCTTGATAGTTAGTAAGTGTGTCTAGAGTCTTAGCGAGTCGGGTTTGACGTATGAATTGTGTGGGTGAAATCTCACGTGATTCAGAGCGCGTTTGGGTACAGTAGGGGGGTGGTTTGCTATTTTGGAAAGTCTTCAGGGGTTTAATTGAGATTATGAGTTTTTGTGAGTTTGGGTGCATTTGATAGATCGGGTAATTTCATGAACTTTAGTCTTCTACCGCGTTTCGATTCGACACGAGGAAGAGGCCCAAAATGAACATTTAGACTAACCAAGGACTAAACCCATATAGTTTTCATACTTATCCTATTATAACCACTCACTCATTGCAACCTATTCTATTTAACACTACCACATCCGGATGACTCATTCTTCACTTAACTCTATCACCATTTCACAACTATTCATGCTCTTCTTCTCTTCACTACTTCCTTGCCATTAACAACCGCCGGAGCTCCATCTTCACCGGCTAAACTTCACATCTTCTTCCTCAAGCTCCAAGGAACCCAACCATTCCATTTTCAAGAAATCCTAACCACAACCCATTGAAAGGTAGGCTTCCAAAGCTTTTAACCATAGTGAATCTTCTTCCTTTTAGTTAGAAATGGATTAGGGATACTCACTTCTACCTATTGCATTCATTTTGTAGAGTGATTTTGGGATTGAGAAGCTTTTACACACTTTGAGCTCAAAAAGAGAGATTTCTCTTAATTCTCTTGATTTTGGTTTAGCTCATCTTTTAAGGCAAGTTAATATATATATTTATGCTTGGATATGCTGTTTCTTCCTTGAATTGATGATTGATTATGTCTAGATAACCCAATGCTCTAATCTTGACAGTCTGAATTGAAAACATGATAAATTGGGTTAATTATCTAATGAATTGAATTGGAAATGAAATTTATAGATTGAGAAGTTTATAGGACCTGAAATGATGTGGGTTTCATTCTTAAATAACAGTGAAACACGTCCATAGATGATGGGAATGGAAAGGGAACAACTGGACATCAGTTACAGAACTGATTTTCGGAAACTGTGTGTATTCGGTTGACATCCCTAAGGCTTCGGTCGACCGAAGACACTGGGACGGGTGCGAACAGCGCCTGACCATTTCACTATTCACAATTTTTGCACACTAATGCAGGTCGACCCGGGCTGTAGTAGGTCGACCGGGACAACTGTAGAGGACCTTTTTAAGGAGTCTTTTGACCTCTTTTTCTATTGGACTTGTATGGAACCTTGGCTACCTTTATGGACTCATTTGACTTGATATGAGGAATGTTCTGAGCATGCATTACTCGTTGTTATTTCTATTTTTTCGATGTTCAACTTATATCAATCTTGAACGGTACGGGACAACGGGATTCCCTCTTTTATATCTATGCACGAAGTTTATTTATTCGGGTATCGCGAACCTTATTCCTTTCGTTGACTTAGTATAGTTGTACGAGACTATGGTAATAACTATTGGCCTAAGATTGGATTGTTTATTGCTCTCGACTCTAAATAGTACAATTGGGTACTTTCTACATGAAATGTTCATGTTCTATAGATTGCTTTACTTGTTTTGGTTTTGGATCACATGATGAACTTAGATGATGACCTAGGATTCCCTTGATGTTATGATTGATAGAAAAGTTGAGATTAGGCGGCTTTGATCGTAAAAGCTTGATGAGAACTACTATGGTATTGATACTTGAATAAGCTTGCTTGATAGTCTTGATAGTCTTGATTTGATTGCTGGATAGTAGTCTCTCAATTATTTATGAATCTTGTTCACGCAAGAAAGCCTAGTCTCCTCACTCTTACTTGTTTAGGACTCTTGTGTCAGGCATCACTCAGTTGTTAACGCCCAACACAGGATGGGGCACCACCTGTGTGAGGACCTTGGTTTGAAAGTCTGCGCAGTACTACTTTTTATATTTTTGATGGATTGTACACCATCGGTGTCACACCCCGAAACCGGGCCCTGCAGTGATCCGATCTCGGGATGCGAAATTTTGGAATAAATTTGAAACTTTTGTTATATTTCCTAAGATCCACGTGAATGAGGATAATAAAAATTCCATCACGATCAGAGTATATTTTCGCGGAAGCTAATCATGGTATTACGACCCAGAGTCCGTGGCTATCGGATTCCGTGTCGCACTTGACCAATATCATAAAGCCATCATATAAGCCGACTGGCACAAATCATAATTCAGGGAATACTGAGCTGGTAGTAACAGGACTATTTATTTCCCACATATCCAAATTACAATTAACAGTGTCTTAATTACAAACCCAAGAAAAAGGCTAACAAAGCCATACAAAAATATCCAACTAAACAGAAATACTACCCCCAACATTTAGATACGAACTCCGGTGCCAAACTTGACATCTAACTGATATCAATGGGAAGCCTCTCACGTCAGACCGGCGGCTCCACCGCCTCCTCCGAACAAACACCTAAAACAGAAAGAGTGGAAACTGGCACCAAACAAACAGGGTCAGACACGACGGTCTGGCAAGCAAATAAACAAGTAATATGTAACATGGGCATTTATAAAACCTTATGGAATCATTGTAAATCCATTTAAAGAGTCTAAACAATAATAGAAATAAATCATAATAAAACGATCGAAAGTCCGAACATAAATATCAAAGCAAATAAATGAACAGTCTCTGAAGTATAATTATCTCGAAAAGATAACAGCCTACATAAAACATTTAATAATTGGAAATACATTTAAAATCCTGAATAATAGAGACAATACGATAAAAGATCGATTTCATAAACATTAACAAATTCAAAGAATATACTGAGTATAAACAAACAAGAATCGTAAAACAAATTAATAAACAGATAAATCATTGGCAACCACACATAGCTATATTCTCCTATTACTGAAGTAACAAGAGCAGACTGAACCGTAGCCACTACACATAGGACCGGAAACAGAATCAGAACCGTAGCCACTACACGTGGGACCGACAGATAAAAACTGTTGCCATGATCGGTACAGACAGAATCCAAACTGCAGCTGGCGGATAAATTAAAGATTCCAAGCCGGGTGATCAGCCCGACAAGGTGACCTAAGCCTAGTGGTGCCTTTAGTTTCCAAAACTCGAACCGATAAAAATCAAACCATAATAATCCATTTGGCTCATGGGCTCACACTACAAAGCTCTAGCCCCATCTTGCCTCGAGGTTTTATTTTTGAAATAATAGTCTCTTTGGCTCATGGGCTCGCACTACAAAGCTCTGGCCCAGTATTGCCTCGAGGTTTTATTTTCAAAATACTAATCTTATTGATGAAATCCCGAATGTGACGAACCACTCCAATCTCCTTCCAAATCGATTCGGAGAAAACATACGAATTTCCAGGGTAAACCACTCAAATACACATCAAAGTAGTTTGTATAAAATCATACGATCAATCCTTTCGAATATGGAAAGCCACATGATTTTATAACAAATCACTGATGCTATTCAAATTGGTTTACCGAAGAATACAAATACATTCTCTGACTTGAAATGGAATGGAATTGTGTAGAATGACTTAATGACTTACCAAGGAACCATCTCAATACACATTTAACCTTTAAACATTGATTAATAAGAGAATATGTTTGATGCCAATGAAAATCCACAACATTTAAATGATAAAGTGCGCATTGAGACTCGAACGATTCCTAGGTAATTTCACATATGCTCATTCTCTCATTGTTCTCATTCCCATTTCACAATTTTCCAAGTATCAAAATTTACCCAAAACATTCATGGGCTCTTAGACATAAAAAGGGGATTAACGGACCACAAATCAAGGAGGAGAAACGAGCTGAAAAGGGCTTGAAACCGGCCTGACAAAGAGCCCCAACCCATCCGCGAAACAGCCCAAAGAACGGGCCCAGACAGACCTGGGCTCGCTCGAGCGACCCAGGGTCCGCTCGAGCTAAGCCCAGGCGGAGCCTGGTCCGCTCGAGCGGCCCACTGGGTCGCTCGAGCGGACTGGGCTCTGTCCCAGTCCGGGCTGAGTGCATTTCTGCACTCTTTTGTGCATTTTCTTGATTCCTTTTCCCCCTCATTCTTCCATACATATTTTCACAATAACTTGGACCCTTTCTTGACCTCCACAAATCAATAAATCATCATCCACAATCATTCCAATTAATCTAACAAACACTTTTAATTCAAATCTTTTTCCTCCATTCTTTGAGCACAAACACTTTTACAAGAAGGAGGCTACATTTTAAGATGACCAAGGCAGAAACAAACTTCCAATACATTGTAAAACAATAACATAAGAGGAAAACAAGCAAAACATTACTCCATTTGTCCAAAACAAATCTATGAAACATAAAAAGATTAGAACATAGCATTAAACATCATGATATGAAACAAAATAAACGAAATCATCATATTAATTGGAAATCCACTTGCCTCAAGCCAAAATGAAAGCTAAGATGGTCTTCAAACAATGCTCTAGGGTCTCAAGCTCCCAATCTACAAAAACCCCCAAAAGTTTCCCAAGAAAACCCTAAAAATCAATCCTTTGCAAATCTCCAAGGAAAACTCTTGCATGAGGGATGAAAACACTCTAAATGATGAGGAAAACAAAGATCTCAAGTTTGGAAAGCCATTGCTAACCTTGAAAAGCTCAAACGAAGAAGAGAAGCTTGAATGAGAGCCTTGCCCTAGCTCAAAACCTTTGAAAAAGACATCCTTGAAAAGCTTGGAAGGTGGGGAAGAAGACTTGGAGATCAAATCTCCATTTAGCATCCAAGAAGAACACATACATGAGGAGAGAGAGTGGCTGGAAATGAAGAAGAATGATTCCAGCCCTTGCTGGAATCGTTGCAGGAAAAATGAATGGGGAAGAAACCCATTTGCCCTTTAAAGAGTTGAATGGGATGGGTCCCATGGGCCCCAATCTTACAAAGGCTGAAACCACCATTTGTGGGTCCCGGATGAAAACGACGAAGAAGACAAAAATGATCGGAGAAATTTCTACTTTCCAAAAAGTATATTTTCCCTAAATTCTGAAATTTTTGAAATTTATGGACAGATTTAGTGAAAATGTCATTTTTGCCCACTTTTCTCGAAAAATGCGATTTCAGAGCATCAAATCAAAATGGTCAAAACATGAAAGTTGTTAAACTCAATGAAATGAGTCAAACGGAGCAAAATTTTTAATTTTTCCAAAATAAGAATAATTTCTCACAAAAATACATTTTACAAAGACCGGATCAAACTAAAGTCAACGGTCTTCAAAATCTCCAAGGCTATAAAAAATCTAGTCAAACTCAAAGACAAAGTCAAAACCAACTCAAATCTCACTTAACAAGTTAAACCATGATTAAAACAATACTAAACAAAGAAATTGGGGGTCGGGGTCTTACATCCTCCCCCCCTTAGAACCCATTTAGTCCTCCAAATGGTCTAAACCAAATCAAAATCAAAAACCCAAAAGGCAAAAGAAGACACTGACACCCTACGCTGAACCTCGACAACTGAGATACCCTCTGATCAAACCTGACGTTGAGATGCGCCTGCAAATAACATTTTGATTCGGTTGAAGGCTTCACACTGTTCCACACATCTGCTTGAAAACATACTTCTCTGACCAAACTAGAGTTTAACAATTCTTCTAATCATCCCTGGTGTCACCTGTCATTCTCGCACTGGATCAATTCTTTTACTTTTCTCATCAGTGACTGTCGGTCCAAGAAACTGCAAGTTTTGTCTCTTTCTATCACCTTGGAATTCTGTGCCTTAAGTCCTACAAAGCTGTACACGGTGTCCCTGACGCTTGTACAAAGATGTGATCGTAGACATGCCTTCACTGAAAAATCTTCATCCCAAAAAATTCTGAAATTCCATATGTTTACTCTATCTATGTTTCTCGAATGCATCATTAGCTTCTGGCCACCAAGTATATCGTCAATCCTTCTTTGTTCTGAAATCACAAACTCCAAATTCTATAGGTCTCCTGTCACTGACTTGGTCTGCTACAACCTAGATGTCATACTGCTATACACCAAATGTTAAACTGCCATAACCTGCTGAGTTGTTCTGTATCGAAACTTCGCATGGCTTGCCTCTTCAGATTTCTCTCTTCGAGTCTTCTACCCTTGACATGTTAAGCCGACCTCGGAATTCCAATCTGTGTTCACAACTCCATATTCTAAATCTTTCTGTGCTGTACTCAGAATTCTTGCCCACATCTGATTCTATCTACTTGTTGTTCTTGATCTTCTGCTTGATACTGTGTCATCAACAAAATAAACCTGCCAAGCTGGCATCATTCCCTGATAAGCTGAAACTTTCAATCCAAGCCTTGAATGATGTTTACTCTCTCATAGATCCAACTTTGTCCCCAACTGAACCAGTACATGTCCTGACCTCCATCAACCCTTCAATTTATACACTTCCTAACTCCAACCATAAGCTATCACCACTCATTCCATTCAATGCAAAACAAATCTTAAAATTTTAAACATAATGACTAAAATAATTACTTAGTTGAATTTCATCATTTTAAAACATAGTAGAAACTGAACTTCCAAATTATCAAATAAAACTTAATAATTAAAGTTTTTCAATGTTTGAATATGAAACAACATTATTCGTTTTGAAATTCATATTTTCACAACCCGACAAATCATTGAAATACTTAACAATTTTAAATCAGGATTTCAAAAATAAATCAGGTTCATATAGTATGACCATACATCAAATTTTGTTGAAATCTGAGTGTGTAATTAAAAACTAAACCTTGTTGAAATCTGAACTCATTTGTTCATAAAAATCTTGCGGAAATCTAAACAAAGTCGAGCGTTAAAACAAAAGTAGAAAATCTGCATATAATCTGGACACAAAAACCCTTAAGAAATTCATCTGGCATCGCCAAAGGAAATGAATCGTTGAAATAGAAATTTCACATTGTTCTTTGAAAAAGAAACATGATTTTGAGTTACATGCTTTTAAAGACCAATTTATCCACTAGTCTCTACATTCCATCATTAAAAACATCCATCCATTTCCAACCAAACATATACAAAACTTTGAAATCACTAAGGTTTCAAAATGTAGATGTCAACATTTCAGAAAACTAAAACGAGAGCAAATTTTCAAGATCATTGCAAAACAATATCTTAAGAAGATTAAACAAAAATCCGAAACACAAAACCTTATGAAAACAAAATCATGTGACTCATGAAAAGAGTATAATGACGTAGTTTATTTCAAAAATAAGCCTTAAAGAAGAAACATGAATCCATTAGCATACATCTCAATCAATTGATTCATTTGCATCTACTCATTGTCCAATCCATTATTCCGTAAATCGGTAAAATCCATAAGGTTTCCACTGCTGCCGAAAATTATCTTGACTACAACTAACCATCCACTTGGTATTACCGCTGAATCAACTACACCGGCTAAGCTGCAAGTTATAGAAATTCTCAACCAAAATTATGACAAGGCTCATCGAATCCGGGAAATCCCCGAGTCTCTGGCACCAACTTCAAACCTTACTAACTAAGAATCACTTCTCCCTTCGTAAAATCAATAGCTGATATGCCTCTTACAGTCCTTCATCTTGGAAAGATGGTCTGAGTTCACCCAAAATCCACATTTACTTACCTTGGTACGCTGCATGATGATCTTCGATTAGCTGAGAGGGGATCTTCGAATACTGCTCAAGTTCTACTTTGGCTGGCAAATGCACATGTTTTCACTCATTAACCACAATGAAGATGCTGAAGGCTGAAAGTCTGCTAATGTTCTCCGAAAACAACATACTGAATCCACGAGGTTCTCAGTCTCTGACACAAGCATAGACAAAAGACACCGAACAAGAGTATGGAGACTTCAAATTCTCCACCACTAAGGAGGAAATTTGGTCATCCAAATCTCCTAACAACAGAACTAAAAGAAAAGACAAGCAAAGTCTCCCGAACTGAAAGAAAAGAAGACTCTAATTCAAAGAAACAAAGAAAAGAGAAAACAAATCGACACAATCTAACGAATCCTCACCACACGTCTTAATGTCTCTAGAGTATTTTATTTCCTAGAAACTAACCAGCTCTGATACCAATCTGTCACACCCCGAAACCGGGCCCTGCAGTGATCCGATCTCGACATGCGAAATTTTGGAATAAATTTGAAACTTTTGTTATATTTCCCAAGATCCACGTGAATGAGGATAATAAAAATTCCATCACGATCAGAGTATATTTTCGCGGAAGCTAATCATAGTGTTACGACCCAAAGTCCGTGGCTATCGGATTCCGTGTCGCACTCGACCAATATCATAAAGCCATCATATAAGCCGACTGGCACAAATCATAATTCAGAGAATACTGAGCTGGTAGTAACAGGACTTTTTATTTCCACATATTCAAATTACAATTAACAGTGTCTTAATTACAAACCCACGAAAAAGGCTAACAAAGCCATACAAAAATATCCAACTAAACAGAAATACTACCCCCAACATTTAGATACGAACTCCGGTGCCAAACTTGACATCTAGTTGATATCAATGGGCAGCCTCTCACGTCAGACCGGCGGCTCCACCGCCTCCTCCGAACAAACACCTAAAACAGAAAGAGAGGAAACTGGCACCAAACAAATGTTGGATGTCGCGATCACTGAGAGGGGGGGGTGAATCAGTGATTTCTAAAAACAGGTCCAATTCAACAACAAAACAAGTCAAACCACACAATGACACCAGTTTTAACGTGGTTCACCAAAAGGCTACGTCCACGGATCAAAACCGTCCGAACACCGATCCGGTACAGGTCTGAATATATTTAGTCGCACCAACGACAAAGAGCACCAACCCTTAGTTTCAGATAGCACCAACTATCTAGGAAGCACCGACTCCCCTTACAATTTATCTGCACCCACAGATAGGATCACCAAACCCCAAACACCAAGCACCAACTTGATGTAAAAACAGAATAGAAGATAAACTCTGTCTACGGCCCTTCCCCTCTACAATTCTCTCTCTCTCAATCCCTTACAAATTGAAATCTAAAGCATAAAGAGAGACACTTAACTCATGGACGAATCACCATCTTCAAGAGCACAATCTCGTCCACAATTGCTGTAGAAAACGTCACCACAACAGCACCACAACAGCAACACAGCAACAGCAACAGCACCAGCACTCTCTTCTCTCTTCTCTTCTCTTCTTTCTCTCTCTGGTGTATCTTTAGAACGACCCATACATGCCTTTTTATAGGTTATGTTAACCCTTAATTGTATTCAAAACAGGCTACAATTCGTTTAGAAAGAGTCCCAAACGAAATAGAAAAGAATGCTGAATTTTCGTGCAAGACTTCTGTTTCTGCGCAACTCTGGTTCCCGTGCTCGGTCGACATCCTTGCTTGCTCGGTCGACATCATACACTGTCTGTAAGCAGTCAATTATCGCGCTCGGTCGACATCCTGGGGTCCCGGTCGACCGAAGACACACTGTGTCACGAAAATAACTGGGAGCTACCTGAATCTGTTTCTGCAGGTTTCTCTTGCTTCGGTCAACCGCATGGGGTGCCCGGTCGACCGACCACTCTGTTTCAGGAAATTCTGAATTCCTGACTGTTTGAACTCTGATTCTTCTTTTCAGCTCTATCAACACCAGCCTTTTAACATCACGTTTGTGACAATGTGTTGACAAGAATTCCAACTCAAAACAATACTTTGAGATATTAATTCCTTCAATTCTTCAAAGACTACTCAAGTCATCTCAAATTCCAACAATCTCCCCCTTTGGAATTGTTGGCAACACTATTGGAACTTCAACACTTTCAACTCCAGCTTGCAGCTCTTCCAAGTTCTTTTCAACACTCACTTGGAACCAATTCTGAAATTCTGAAATAACAACCATGCACTGTCAACAATCTCCCCTTAGCTTTCATAGCATAACATCTCTCATTGCTATCATAGCATAACATCTCTCCCCCTTTGACAACAAGTCCAAAGGGACCAAACCGAGGAGCGAATAGGATATTCAATGAATGCATTGCTCCCCCTTTCAAGCACAACTCCTACGGTTTAGGAGAGTGAGTAACTCCTAACTTTTTCCGGAGATACTCGAAGACTTCCTTTGGCAGAGGTTTCGTGAAAATATCAGCCACTTGCTCAGTTGTTGGAACATATTCCAACTTGACCTCTCCATCAGCAACTTTATCTTTAAGAAAATGATAACGAATTGCTACATGCTTTGTTCGAGAGTGCTGAACAGGATTCTTAGATATATGGATTGCACTCGTGTTGTCACATAGGATCGGCGTAGGATCCGTTGTAGGAACTCCTAGATCAGAGAGCATTTGCCGCATCCATAACACTTGCGTACAACAAGTTGCCGCTGCAATATATTCCACTTCCGCTGTCGAAAGGGATACTGAGTCTTGCTTCTTACTATGCCAAGCAACTAATCTTTCTCCAAGATAAAATGCGCCGCCGCTAGTACTCTTGCGATCATCTACGCATCCAGCCCAATCGGCATCAGAATATGCAACAAGAGTGAAGGATTTGCCTTTGGGATACCAAATACCAAGCTCCATAGTACCTTTCAGATATCGAAAGATTCTTTTCACTGCTGTAAGGTGCGTTTCAGTTGGTGCTGCTTGAAAACGTGCAACCATACATACTGCTTGTAGAAGATCTGGTCTTGTAGCAGTCAAGTAGAGCAAGCTTCCTATCATAGAGCGATAGGTGGTATGATCAACGGACGAGGCCTTATCATCTTTGCTAAGCTTCGTGTTCGTTGACATTGGTGTGCTCACTGGCTTGCTGTCTTCCATATTGAACCGTTTCAGCATTTCCTTAATGTACTTCATTTGTGATATGAAGATGCCATGTTTCAGCTGCTGCACTTGTAAACCAAGAAAGAACTTTAGTTCTCCAAGCATCGACATTTCAAATTCTTTCTTCATCTCTTCAGCAAAATTCCTGCACATCTCCTCATCATTGCCACCAAAGATTATGTCATCAACATAAACAATGACAACCAGCTGTTTGCTTAACTCAGTTTTGACATACAGATTGCTATCAACCATTCCTTTTCCAAAACCGATCTTGCGGAGATAGAGATCCAGCCTTGCATACCATGCCCTTGGCGCTTGTTTCAGTCCATAAAGAGCCTTTTTCAACTTGCACACTAGATCTGAATTTTTGCTGATGAGAAAACCATCAGGTTGCTCAATGTAGACCTCTTCTTCAAGTAAACCATTCAAGAAAGCTGACTTTACGTCCATCTGAAATACCTTGAAGGTTTTGTATGCTGCCAATGCAAGAAACATACGAATAGCTTCCAGACGAGCCACCGGTGCAAAGGTCTCTTCAAAATCTATGCCTTCAACTTGAGCATAGCCTTTACAAACCAACCTTGCTTTGTTTCTAATGACTTGACCATCTTCATTCAGCTTATTCCGAAAGACCCATTTGGTACCAATAACATTCTTATCAGTAGGTCTAGGAACAAGTTCCCATGTGGAGTTCTTCTCAATTTGCTCCAACTCCTCATGCATAGATTTCAACCAACTTTCATCGAGACTGGCTTCAGCCACAGTCTTGGGTTCAATGGTGGACACAAGTGAGTAATTGCTAACTACACTTTGTCTAGTTTGAACGCCTGCCTTAGGATCTCCAATGATTTGATCCTTAGGGTGTTGCTCTACCCAAGTGCTGTGCTTCTTAGGTGTAGTATCTTCTGAGTCATCCTTTGATTTCTCAGAATCATTAGATTCAGCCATTTCATCATCAATCTCACTCGAGTCCTCATAAACTGGACTGTCATTATGAGTTGCATTCTTTGGTTCAATATTCTCATCTATTCTCACATCAGCACTTTCTATGATTTTTCTGGTTCTTTTGTTAAGACACCTATATGCCTTGCTAGTAGAGGAGTAACCCAGAAATATACCTTCATCAGCTCTTTCTTCAAATTTGCCCGGATTTTGTTCGAGCCGCTTGATGTAACACTTGCTGCCGAAGACTCTGAAGTGCTTGACTGTTGCTTTTCTTCCAAACCATAGCTCATAGGGAGTTTTGTCTTCATGTGGCCTGATCAAGCATCGATTTTGAATGTATACAGCCGTATGAATTGCCTCTTTCCAATACTTGTCAGCCATCTTGCTTTCACTTAGCATCGTACGAGCCATCTCTTGTACGGTGCGATTCTTCCGTTCCACAACTCCATTTTGCTGTGGAGTTCTAGGGGCTGAGTACTGTCTTTGAATGCCATGATGTTCACAATATTTAGTGAACTCTTCAGATGTGAACTCGCCTCCACGATCAGACCTTAAAATCTTGATACGTTTTTCCAATTGATTTTCAACATGTGCTTTAAACACTTTAAAACGATCAAGTGCTTGATGCTTATGCTTAAGAAACAATACCCATGTCATACGAGTATAATCATCAATGCATAACATGAAATACTTATCTCCATTGGTGCTTTGAGTTCGCATCGGTCCACAGAGATCAGTGTGCACTAGCTCAAGAGGTTTCTTGGAATGATGCTCCTTTGACTTGAACATAACCCTCGTTTGCTTTCCCTTTTGGCAAGAGTCGCAAATGGGATTGGAAGGCTTTTCAACTGTAGACATGCCTCTTACAGCCTTTGAATTGCAAATCTTTGACATGTTATCAAAGCTTAGATGCCCAAGGCGTTTGTGCCACAACCAACTTTCCTCTGTCCGACTCATCAAGCAGGTCTTTTCAGCTCCATCTGACAATGTATAGAGATTTCCAGCAGTTCTTGATCCAGTTGCCACTGTTTTCCCGTTGCTACTCTTCTTGATGGCAAACCCATTCTTTGTGAAGATAACTTCGTGACCCTTGTCACAGATCTGGCTCACACTAAGCAGGTTGTGTCTCAATCCAGACACATATAAGACTTCTTCCGATCTGATCTTGTTTGCCATAAGCTGAATAACACCTTTTCCGCAGATTTTGGCACCATCATTGTTGCCAAACTTCACTGAACCGCCTTCATAGTGCTGTAATTTGATGAATTTCTCTTTATCACCAGTCATATGGCTTGAACAACCACTATCAAGGACCCATGGTGCTGCCTTCTTTTGTGCATTGAATGCCATTTGCACAATGAGAGATTCTTTGGGACTTTCTGCACTTTGCTTTGCTCTCCAAGCCTTGACTAACTTGGGTTTCTTTTCAACCTGAAATTTGTTAGCAATATGCAACCTACAATCCCTAGCCAAGTGTCCATAATTATAGCACTTATGGCACTCAATTTTGTGGCTACTTAAGATTGAAAAAGGGTTCCTAGTCATAAGTGAGCTGTATTTCACATAGAATTTGCAATCGTCTCTTTTATGTCCAAACATATTACAATGAAAGCAATAACCATAGAATTTGTATCTTCTTTGTGGCTGGTTAGTCTTCATTACCTTTCTAACAGGAATGGACTCCTTTCTAGGTTGAGTGGGCTTCATAGAGTTAGAAGGTGCAGTGACTTGCTTCACAAACTCTTTCTTTTCAGGAGGTGCAATCTTAGAGGATTCACCTTTCTCAAATCCTAGACCAAATCTGAAGTGGGCTGGTCTTTGAACTTTCAGTAGTTCATCGAGTTTCATAGTCCCTTCAATCGCTTGGAGCGCTTTGAGTTTTTTTACTATTTTCCAAATTTTCAGCCTTTGCTCTAGCGATCTCAGTTTCAAGTTTCATAGCCTCTTCCTTTTTTATACTTATTTGGTTTTCAAGGACTTCTACCATTCTTTTATATTCTTCTACTTGAGTTTTCAAAGCAATAATAGAACTTTCAGATTCATGGAGAAGTTTCAGATTTTTCTTACTTGATTTGCGTTCCATGCTAAGCTCCTCAAGTGCGGCTATGAGTTCCTCTTCAAGATTGACTTCAGCCTCCTCATCCTCTTCCGGATCTAGCTCTTCTTCTTCTTCAACAGTGACCATGAAGAGAGCTTCGGTTGATTCATCATCGTCTGAAGTTTCAGACGTGCTGTCATCTTGTTGACATAGAAAGTTTTTAGCTTTGCCTCTTTTTCTGAAATTTCTCTTTCCTTTACTCTTTTCAGCATAAGAGTCATTATCATTGTCTTCTTTTAGCGGACACTTCGCAGCAAAGTGACCAACACCTCCACAATTGAAGCATTTAAAGGGTAGCTTCCCTTTGTACTTGCCATTGCTTCCTTTCTTCAACTTTCTAACAAATTGAGCCTCAAGCTCATCATCATCAGTATCAGAATCATGACCAGCAGTCTCTTTTGCCTTTTTCTGAACTTTGAAGGCCGCTTCTTTATCAGATGAAGACGTCTTTCCTATGCGCATCTCATAGGCAGTTAGAGAACCATGTAATTCATCCATGGAAAATGCATTCAGATCTTTGGCTTCTTCGATGGCTGAGACTTTTGAATCAAACCGGGGAAGAAGAGATCTTAGAACCTTTTTGACGATGACCGGCTCTTTAATCTCCTCCCCTAGTCCACGAATGTCATTCGTGACTTCATTCACTGGTTGCATATACGATTCAACATTCTCGCTTTCCTCCATGCGAAGAGACTCGAATTGAGAGCGATGAGTTTGCAATTTGGCTTCTTTAATCTTCTCATCACCTTCATGTATGCTTTGCAACTTGTCCCAAATTTCCTTGGCTGTTTTGCATGCAATTACTTTGACAAGCTCGCTGTCCACAAGGCCACTAAAGAGTGCATTCTGCGCCTTGGAGTCGTTGTCTGCCAACTTCTTCGATGCAGTATCATTGGGTACGGTGGCAGTATTGTAACCGACTCTGACAGCCTCCCAGACATCATAGCCAAGTGATTTGATGAAGGCTTGCATCCTAATCTTCCAAAAAGAGTAATTAGAACCATCAAACACAGGTGCTTTCATATTCCCTGTATTGGCTGCCATGTGATTTGACAAGAGATCACCCTTAGCGTATTAAACTGATCAAGGGAGCCTCGCTCTGATACCAATTGTTGGATGTCGCGATCACTGAGAGGGGGGGGGTGAATCAGTGATTTCTAAAAACAGGTCCAATTCAACAACAAAACAAGTCAAACCACACAATGACACCAGTTTTAACGTGGTTCACCAAAAGGCTACGTCCACGGATCAAAACCGTCCGAACACCGATCCGGTACAGGTCTGAATATATTTAGTCGCACCAACGACAAAGAGCACCAACCCTTAGTTTCAGATAGCACCAACTATCTAGGAAGCACCGACTCCCCTTACAATTTATCTGCACCCACAGATAGGATCACCAAACCCCAAACACCAAGCACCAACTTGATGTAAAAACAGAATAGAAGATAAACTCTGTCTACAGCCCTTCCCCTCTACAATTCTCTCTCTCTCAATCCCTTACAAATTGAAATCTAAAGCATAAAGAGAGACACTTAACTCATGGACGAATCACCATCTTCAAGAGCACAATCTCGTCCACAATTGCTGTAGAAAACGTCACCACAACAGCATCACAACAGCACACAGCAACAGCACCAGCACTCTCTTCTCTCTTCTCTTCTCTTCTTTCTCTCTCTGGTGTATCTTTAGAACGACCCATACATGCCTTTTTATAGGTTATGTTAACCCTTAATTGTATTCAAAACAGGCTACAATTCGTTTAGAAAGAGTCCCAAACGAAATAGAAAAGAATGCTGAATTTTCGTGCAAGACTTCTGTTTCTGCGCAACTCTGGTTCCCGTGCTCGGTCGACATCCTTGCTTGCTCGGTCGACATCATACACTGTCTGGAATCAGTCAATTATCGCGCTCGGTCGACATCCTGGGGTCCCGGTCGACCGAAGACACACTGTGTCACGAAAATAACTGGGAGCTACCTGAATCTGTTTCTGCAGGTTTCTCTTGCTTCGGTCGACCGCATCGGGTGCCCGGTCGACCGACCACTCTGTTTCAGGAAATTCTGAATTCCTGACTGTTTGAACTCTGATTCTTCTTTTCAGCTCTATCAACACCAGCCTTTTAACATCACGTTTGTGACAATGTGTTGACAAGAATTCCAACTCAAAACAATACTTTGAGATATTAATTCCTTCAATTCTTCAAAGACTACTCAAGTCATCTCAAATTCCAACAACAAACAGGGTCAGACACAACGGTCTGGCAAGCAAATAAACAAGTAATATGTAACATGGGCATTTATAAAACCTTATGGAATCATTGTAAATCCATTTAAAGAGTCTAAACAATAATAGCAATAAATCATGATAAAACGATCGAAAGACCGAACATAAATATCAAAGTAAATAAATGAACAGTCTCTGAAGTATAATTATCTCGAAAAGATAACAGCCTACATAAGACATTTAAAAATTGGACATACATTTAAAATCCTGAATAATAGAGACAATACGATAAAAGATCGATTTCATAAACATTAACAAATTCAAAGAATATACTGAGTATAAACAAACAAGAATCGTAAAATAAATTAATAAACAGATAAATCATTGGCAACCACACATAGCTATATTCTCCTATTACCGAAGTAACAAGAGCAGACAGAACCGTAGCCACTACACGTGGGACCGGAAACAGAATCAGAACCGTAGCCACTACACGTGGGACCGGCAGATAAAAACCGTTGCCATGGTCGGTACAGACAGAATCCAAACTGCAGCTGGCGGACAAATTAAAGATCCCAAGCAGGGTGATCAGCCCGACAAGGTGACATAAGCCTAGTGGTGCCTTTAGTTTCCAAAACTCGAACCGATAAAAATCAAACCATAATAATCCCTTTGGCTCATGGGCTCACACTACAAAGCTCTGGCCCCATCTTGCCTCGAGGTTTTATTTTTGAAATAATAGTCTCTTTGGCTCATGGGCTCGCACTACAAAGCTCTGGCCCCGTATTGCCTCGAGGTTTTATTTTCAAAATACTAATCTTATTGATGAAATCCCGAATGTGACGAACCACTCCAATCTCCTTCCAAATCGATTCGGAGAAAACATACGAATTTCCAGGGTAAACCACTCAAATACACATCAAAGTAGTTTGTATAAAATCATATGATCAATCCTTTCGAACATGGAAAACCACATGATTTTATAACAAATCACCGATGCTATTCAAATTAGTTTACCGAAGAATAGAAATACATTCTCTGACTTGAAATGGAATGGAATTGTGTAGAATGACTTAATGACTTACCAAGGAACCATCTCAATACACATTTAACCTTTAAACATTGATTAATAAGAGAATATGTTTGATGCCAATGAAAATCCACAACATTTAAATGATAAAGTGCGCATTGAGACTCGAACGATTCCTGGGTAATTTCACATATGCTCATCCTCTCATTGTTCTCATTCCCATTTCACAATTTTCCAAGTATCAAAATTTACCCAAAACATTCATGGGCTCTTAGACATAAAAAGGGGATTAACGGACCACAAATCAAGGAGGAGAAACGAGCTGAAAAGGGCTTGAAACCGGCCTAACAAAGAGCCCCAACCCGTCCGCGAAACAGCCCAAAGAACGGGCCCAGACAGACCTGGGCTCGCTCGAGCGACCCAGGGTCCGCTCGAGCTAAGCCCAAGCGGAGCCTGGTCTGCTCGAGGGGCCCACTGGGTCACTCGAGCGGACTGGGCTCTGTCCCAGTCCGGGCTGAGTGCATTTCTGCACTCTTTTGTGCATTTTCTTGATTCCTTTTCCCCCTCATTCTTCCATACATATTTTCACAATAACTTGGACCCTTTCTTGACCTCCACAAATCAACAAATCATCATCCACAATCATTCTAATTAATCTAACAAACACTTTTAAATCAAATCTTTTTCCTCCATTCTTTGACCACAAACACTTTTACAAGAAGGGGGCTACATTTTAAGATGACCAAGGCAGAAACAAACTTCCAATACATTGTAAAACAATAACATAAGAGGAAAACAAGCAAAACATTACTCCATTTGTCCAAAACAAATCTATGAAACATAAAAAGATTAGAACATAGCATTAAACATCATGATATGAAACAAAATAAACGAAATCATCATATTAATTGGAAATCCACTTGCCTCAAGCCAAAATGAAAGCTAAGATGGTCTTCAAACAATGCTCTAGGGTCTCAAGCTCCCAATCTACAAAAACCCCCAAAAGTTTCCCAAGAAAACCCTAAAAATCAATCCTTTGCAAATCTCCAAGGAAAACTCTTGCATGAGGGATGAAAACACTCTAAATGATGAGGAAAACAAAGATCTCAAGTTTTGAAAGCCATTGCTAACCTTGAAAAGCTCAAACGAAGAAGAGAAGCTTGGATGAGAGCCTTGCCCTAGCTCAAAACCTTTGAAAAAGACATCCTTGAAAAGCTTGGAAGGTGGGGAAGATGACTTGGAGATCAAATCTCCATTTAGCATCCAAGAAGAACACATACATGAGGAGAGAGAGTGGCTGGAAATGAAGAAGAATGATTCCAGCCCTTGCTGGAATCGTTGCAGGAAAAATGAATGGGGAAGAAACCCATTTGCCCTTTAAAGAGTTGAATGGGATGGGTCCCATGGGCCCCGATCTTACAAAGGCTGAAACCACCATTTGTGGGTCCCGGATGAAAACGACGAAGAAGACAAAAATGATCGGAGAAATTTCTAATTTCCAAAAAGTATATTTTCCCTAAATTCTGAAATTTTCAAAATTTATGGACAGATTTAGTGAAAATGTCATTTTTGCCCACTTTTCTCGAAAAATGCGATTTCAGAGCATCAAATCAAAATGGTCAAAACATGAAAGTTGTTAAACTCAATGAAATGAGTCAAACGGAGCAAAATTTTTAATTTTTCCAAAATAAGAATAATTTCTCACAAAAATACATTTTACAAAGACCGGATCAAACTAAAGTCAACGGTCTTCAAAATCTCCAAGGCTATAAAAAATCTAGTCAAACTCAAAGAAAAAGTCAAAACCAACTCAAATCTCACTTAACAAGTTAAACCATGATTAAAACAATACTAAACAAAGAAATTGGGGGTCGGGGTCTTACATCCTCCCCCCCTTAGAACCCATTTAGTCCTCCAAATGGTCTAAACCAAATCAAAATCAAAAACCCAAAAGGCAAAAGAAAACACTTACACCCTACGCTGAACCTCGACAACTGAGATACCCTCTGATCAAACCTGACGTTGAGATGCGCCTGCAAACAACATTCTGATTCGGTTGAAGGCTTCACACCGTTCCACACATCTGCTTGAAAACATACTTCTCTGACCAAACTAGAGTTCAACAATTCTTCTAATCATCCCTGGTGTCACCTGTCATTCTCGCACTGGATCAATTCTTTTACTTTTCTCATCAGTGACTGTCGGTCCAAGAAACTGCAAGTTTTGTCTCTTTCTAACACCTTGGAATTCTGTGCCTTAAGTCCTACAAAGCTGTACATGGTGTCCCTGACGCTTGTACAAAGATGTGATCGTAGACATGCCTTCACTGAAAAATCTTCATCCCGAAAAATTCTGAAATTCCATATGTTTACTCTATCTATGTTTCTCGAATGCATCATCAGCTTCTGGCCTCCATGTATATCGTCAATCCTTCTTTGTTCTGAAATCACAAACTCCAAATTCTATAGGTCTCCTATGACTGACTTGGTCTGCTACAACCTAGATGTCATACTGCTATACACCAAATGTTAAACTGCCATAACCTGCTGAGCTGTTCTATGTCGAAACTTCGCATGGCTTGCCTCTTCAGATTTCTCTCTTCGAGTCTTCTACCCTTGACATGTAAGGCCGACCTTGGAATTCCAATCTGTGTTCACAACTCCATATTCCAAATCTTTCTGTGCTGTACTCAGAATTCTTGCCCACATCTGATTCTATCTACTTGTTGTTCTTAATCTTCTGCTTGATACTGTATCATCAACAAAATAAACCTGCCAAGCTGGCATCATTCCCTGATAAGTTGAAACTTTCAATCCAAGCCTTGAATGATGTTTACTCTCACATAGAGCCAACTTTGTCCCCAACTGAACTAGTACATGTCCTGACCTCCATCAACCCTTCAATTTATATACTTCCTAACTCCAACCATAAGCTATCACCACTCCTTCCATTCAATGCAAAACAAATCTTAAAATTTTAAACATAATGACTAAAATAATTACTTAGTTGAATTTCATCATTTTAAAACATAGTAGAAACTGAACTTCCAAATTATCAAATAAAACTTAATAATTAAAGTTTTTCAATGTTTGAATATGAAACAACATTATTCGTTTTGAAATTCATATTTTCACAACCCGACAAATCATTGAAATACTCAACAATTTTAAATCAGGATTTCAAAAATAAATCAGGTTCATATAGTATGACCATACATCAAATTTTGTTGAAATCTGAGTGTTTAATTAAACACTAAACCTTGTTGAAATCTGAACTCATTTGTTCATAAAAATCTTGTGGAAACTAAACAAAGTCGAGCGTTAAAACAAAGGTAGGAAATCTGCATAAAATCTGGACACAAAAACCCTTAAGAAATTCATCTGGCATCGCCAAAGGAAATGAATCGTTGAAATAGAAATTTCACATTGTTCTTTGAAAAAGAAACACGATTTTGAGTTACATGCTTTTAAAGACCAATTTATCCACTAGTCTCTACATTCCATCATTAAAAACATCCATCCATTTCCAACCAAACATATACAAAACTTTGAAATCACTAAGGTTTCAAAATGTAGATGTCAACATTTAAGAAAACTAAAACGAGAGCAAATTTTCAAGATCATTGCAAAACAATATCTTAAGAAGATTAAACAAAAATCTGAAACACAAAACCTTATGAAAACAAAGTCATGTGACTCATGAAAAGAGTATAATGACGTAGTTTATTTCAAAAATAAGCCTTAAAGAAGAAACATGAATCCATTAGCATACATCTCAATCAATTGATTCATTTGCATCTACTCATTGTCCAATCCATTATTCCGTAAATCGGTAAAATCCACAAGGTTTCCACTGCTGCCGAAAATTATCTTGACTACAACTAACCATCCACTTGGTATTACCGCTGAATCAACTACACCGGCTAAGCTGCAAGTTACAGAAATTCTCAACCAAAATTATGACAAGGCTCATCGAATCCGGGAAATCCCTGAGTCTCTGGCACCAACTTCCAACCTTACTAACTAAGAATCACTTCTCCCTTCATAAAAATCCATAGCTTATGTGCCTCTTACAGTCCTTCATCTTGGAAAGATGGTCTGAGTTCACCCAAAATCCACATTTACTTACCTTGGTACGCTGCATGATGATCTTCGATTAGCTGAGAGGGGATCTTCGAATACTGCTCAAGTTCTACTTTGGCTGGCAAATGCACATGTTTTCACTCATTAACCACAATGAAGATGCTGAAGGCTGAAAGTCTGCTAATGTTCTCCGAAAACAACATACTGAATCCACGAGGTTCTCAGTCTCTGACACAAGCATAGACAAAAGACACCAAACAAGAGTATGGAGACTTCAAATTCTCCACCACTAAGGAGGAAATTTGGTCATCCAAATCTCCTAACAACAGAACTAAAAGAAAAGACAAGCAAAGTCTCCCGAACTGAAAGAAAAGCAGACTCAAATTCAAAGAAACAAAGACAAGAGGAAACAAATCGACACAATCTAACGAATCCTCACCACACGTCTTAATGTCTCTAGAGTATTTTATTTCCTAGAAACTAACCAGCTCTGATACCAATCTGTCACACCCCGAAACCGGGCCCTGCAGTGATCCGATCTCGAGATGCGGAATTTTGGAATAAATTTGAAATTTTTGTTATATTTCCCAAGATCCACGTGAATGAGGATAATAAAAATTCCATCACGATCAGAGTATATTTTCGCGGAAGCTAATCATAGTGTTACGACCCAGAGTCCGTGGCCTTCGGATTCCGTGTCGCACTCGACCAATATCATAAAGCCATCATATAAGCCGACAGGCACAAATCATAATTCAGAGAATACTGAGCTGGTAGTAACAGGACTATTTATTTCCCACATATTCAAATTACAATTAACAGTGTCTTAATTACAAATCCACGAAAAAGGCTAACAAAGCCATACAAAAATATCCAACTAAACAGAAATACTACCCCCAACATTTAGATACGAACTCCGGTGCCAAACTTGACATCTAGCTGATATCAATGGGCAGCCTCTCACGTCAGACCGGCGGCTCCACCGCCTCCTCCGAACAAACACCTAAAACAGAAAGAGAGGAAACTGGCACCAAACAAACAGGGTCAGACACAACGGTCTGGCAAGCAAATAAACAAGTAGTATGTAACATGGGCATTTATAAAACCTTATGGAATCATTGTAAATCCATTTAAAAAGTCCAAACAATAATAGCAATAAATCATGATAAAACGATCGAAAGACCGAACATAAATATCAAAGCAAATAAATGAACAGTCTCTGAAGTATAATTATCTCGAAAAGATAACAGCCTACATAAGACATTTAATAATTGGAAATACATTTAAAATCCTGAATAATAGAGACAATACGATAAAAGATCGATTTCATAAACATTAACAAATTCAAAGAATATACTGAGTATAAACAAACAAGAATCGTAAAACAAATTAATAAACAGATAAATCATTGGCAACCACACATAGCTATATTCTCCTATTACCGAAGTAACAAGAGCAGACAGAACCGTAGCCACTACACGTGGGACCGGAAACAGTAACAGAACCGTAGCCACTACACGTGGGACCGGCAGATAAAAACCGTTGCCATGGTCGGTACAGACAGAATCCAAAATGCAGCTGGCGGACAAATTAAAGATCCCAAGCAGGGTGATCAGCCCGACAAGGTGACCTAAGCCTAGTGGTGCCTTTAGTTTCCAAAACTCGAACCGATAAAAATCAAACCATAATAATCCCTTTGGCTCATGGGCTCACACTACAAAGCTCTGGCCACATCTTGCCTTGAGGTTTTATTTTTGAAATAATAGTCTCTTTGGCTCATGGGCTCGCACTACAAAGCTCTGGCCCCGTATTGCCTCGAGGTTTTATTTTCAAAATACTAATCTTATCGATGAAATCCCGAATGTGACGAACCACTCCAATCTCCTTCCAAATCGATTCGGAGAAAACATACGAATTTCTAGGGTAAACCACTCAAATACACATCAAAGTAGTTTGTATAAAATCATACGATCAATCCTTTCGAACATGGAAAACCACATGATTTTATAACAAATCACCGATGCTATTCAAATTAGTTTACCGAAGAATACAAATACATTCTCTGACTTGAAATGGAATGGAATTGTGTAGAATGACTTAATGACTTACCAAGGAACCATCTCAATACACATTTAACCTTTAAACATTGATTAATAAGAGAATATGTTTGATGCCAATGAAAATCCACAACATTTAAATGATAAAGTGCGCATTGAGACTCGAACGATTCCTGGGTAATTTCACATATGCTCATTCTCTCATTGTTCTCATTCCCATTTCACAATTTTCCAAGTATCAAAATTTACCCAAAACATTCATGGGCTCTTAGACATAAAAAGGGGATTAACTGACCACAAATCAAGGAGGAGAAACGAGCTGAAAAGGGCTTGAAACCGGTCTGACAAAGAGCCCCAACCTGTCCGCGGAACAGCCCAAAGAACGGGCCCAGACAGACCTGGGCTCGCTCGAGCGACCCAGGGTCCGCTCGAGCTAAGCCCAGGCGGAGCCTGGTCCGCTCGAGCGGCCCACTGGGTCGCTCGAGCGGACTGGGCTCTGTCCCAGTCCGGGCTGAGTGCATTTCTGCACTCTTTTGTGCATTTTCTTGATTCCTTTTCCCCCTCATTCTTCCATACATATTTTCACAATAACTTGGACCCTTTCTTGACCTCCACAAATCAACAAATCATCATCCACAATCATTCCAATTAATCTAACAAACACTTTTAAATCAAATATTTTTCCTCCATTCTTTGAGCACAAACACTTTTACAAGAAGGAGGCTACATTTTAAGATGACCAAGGCAGAAACAAACTTCCAATACATTGTAAAACAATAACATAAGAGGAAAACAAGCAAAACATTACTCCATTTGTCCAAAACAAATCTATAAAACATAAAAAGATTAGAACATAGCATTAAACATCATGATATGAAACAAAATAAATGAAATCATCATATTAATTGGAAATCCACTTGCCTCAAGCCAAAATGAAAGCTAAGATGCTCTTCAAACAATGCTCTAGGGTCTCAAGCTCCCAATCTACAAAAACCCCCAAAAGTTTCCCAAGAAAACCCTAAAAATCAATCCTTTGCAAATCTCCAAGGAAAACTCTTGCATGAGGGATGAAAACACTCTAAATGATGAGGAAAACAAAGATCTCAAGTTTGGAAAGCCATTGCTAACCTTGAAAAGCTCAAACGAAGAAGAGAAGCTTGGATGAGAGCCTTGCCCTAGCTCAAAACCTTTGAAAAAGACATCCTTGAAAAGCTTGGAAGGTGGGGAAGAAGACTTGGAGATCAAATCTCCATTTAGCATCCAAGAAGAACACATACATGAGGAGAGAGAGTGGCTGGAAATGAAGAAGAATGATTCCAGCCCACTTTTCTCGAAAAACGCGATTTCAGAGCATCAAATCAAAATGGTCAAAACATGAAAGTTGTTAAACTCAATGAAATGAGTCAAACGGAGCAAAATTTTTAATTTTTCCAAAATAAGAATAATTTCTCACAAAAATACATTTTACAAAGACCGGATCAAACTAAAGTCAACGGTCTTCAAAATCTCCAAGGCTATAAAAAAATCTAGTCAAACTCAAAGACAAAGTCAAAACCAACTCAAATCTCACTTAACATGTTAAACCATGATTAAAACAATACTAAACAGAGAAATTGGGGGTCGGGGTCTTACAATCGGATACATCTTGCATTATTGATCCTGTTTGGCCCTTAGTATCCATCTTGCTTGCTTGCTTGTTTGCCGGATTTTCATCCCGTGCCACTCTACCACAGCTCTCATGTTGAGTATGGAGGGTCCTTGTTGAAACTATCCATGGTGTATTAGCTTGTGTGATTTGCCTATTTGCTAGATTGTTTATGACTCGTATACTATGTATTTCTTATGTCTGAAATGCATATGTTTCATATGATCTTATATCTTGTCTACTCTTATTTGATATGTATATCTTGTTGTCATTTGTATCTATATTGCTTGCCATCCGTCGTGTTGACGATACTACTCTTGGTGCATAGGTACCGAGATCTTCTATCCCGAGGTGGAGACGTCGGTAGAAGTACAGGCGGATCAGCCTGATGACTTCTTAAATTATAGTATGGACGGCGTTGTATAGCCGTACTGACCCCGTACTGGAGAGCCTTCATGTTTAGCTTGTTAGATTCATCTTTTGTGCTTTTGTTTATCTTTTGATTAAGTCTAAGTTTGGTTTGATTTCATGTTTTAAATAGTGTTTAAACTCTGAACTTTAATAATGATATTCAGTATTGTTCTAAACTATGCATCTTTAAGATACCAATTGTAATTATAAAGCTTCCGCTATTGATTGTTTGTATTTGAGGAAATGTTTATACCTCACAGCGGTCTTCGATCCAATTGGGACACGATTGGGGCTAAATTATATTTGACTTATGTTGGAAAAAGTTTTAAATTAGCCCTAATCTCACGTAACCCCGGTTTCCATTTTGGGGGCGTGACAAGGAGTGTTGATACCAAAATGTCACTTTGCCTCTTCAAGATCCAAAAAGCTACATGAAGTCGCAACCTGCCATAAATAGGCAATGCTACTTCCAAAAAATCAAATATTGGCAGAATCATACAAAAACTGCAAGATCCTTCAAGACAGCCAAAAGAGGAGTACACAAGAAGTTTTGGGGCATTTCAAAATCATTTGGCCTAACTTCGCTTCTCCGGCAACTGAAAAGGAGCTCCCAGCGACGAAAGCATCGGAGACACCAAATCTTCGATCAGAGCCGATAGATGGTCTCAAAATACATCCAAAAGCCTCCACTTCAAGTTCCGAATCAAACCGACAACGTTTGACCCTACATCAACCTTCGAACAGCTAAATCAAGCCTCTCGGTGGCGAGAACCACCGAGGCCATCACTCATCAGAAAGAGCACATGGACGGCTTCAAAATGCTTACAAAGGGCTACACGTCAAATTTCAGGTCATTTCGACAACATTTGACCAGACTTTGACGCTCGGAAGCCAAATCAGGTCTCTCGGCGGCGAAGCTCCCCGGGACCATGGTTTCCAAGACAGAGCCTATGGATCATCTTAAAATGACTCCAATAGGTTCTCTGTCAAATTTTAAGTCAATCGGACATCGGTTGACCGCACATCAAGCCGCGACATCTTCATCGCAACAAAAATAAGTCTACTGGTGATAGGACCCCAAATGGATTCAAAACTCAAACAAAAGCCTATGGTTGGTCTTATTTATTGCTCAGGAGGCTTCACCCCAAATTTCAGGTCATTCAGACATCGTTTGACCCAATTTCAGCTTCTGACGGAAAATCGGCAGCTCTGCGCGAAAAAGTCTTCGGCTTTCTCAGAAAATCATAAACTTTGCAATCCAAAATGCAAGGATTCTCATCAATTTTTCTACTGGAAAATCAGGCCAATAAATGATCAAGAATGTCAAGAAAAAACACAGAAGAAAAAAGAATCGAAAAACATCAAAAACGGACGCAAAACGGGACAAAAAAGGGGGAAAAAAAACCCAGGGTCGCAGGGGCCTGCGACCCTGGCCCGCGACCCTGGCCCAGGGTCGCCCGCCCCTGCGACCATGGAGCCCGGGATCAACGGGTGGGCCCCGAAAACCCCGTCTTTCGTCGTTTTTTCGCGATTCAAAGCTTCGAACTCCTGTGATTTTCCAAAATTCATACTTTTGAGATGCCAAATCCTTTGACTTCCGTCAAAATTTTGGGTCAATCATCAAGAGTATCAAAATCAACATTGATCGCCAACCGGTCAACCAAAAAAGTGTGCTTTCTACCCAACCGATCGAGAAATCGACAGGACAAATGGCACCGACCCGCTGTTGGCAACCAATACCTGAAGTTACAAGGTCATCCGATGTCGATCTACCTGAAGATCCATCGACGATCATCGCCAGAAGAATCCCAAAAGACGCGGCACGGCCCGTGATTCCTCAACTGCTCGGCGACCACTTAATGAGATTAATTGACTAGCTTTATTGCAGTCATTCATTCATTCCTTTGGACGGCTCAATCAGAAACAAGCATCCAGGAGTTACAAGTCAATTGATTCATGGTATTTAACCCATGAAACTCCTCCCATCATGACGATTAAAGGCGATTAAATGCCCTCAATCTCCTCTCGTCAATCAGAAGCCAAGAAAAAGAAGTTACAAAATAAAGGAATTAAATCCTGTAACTCCTCCCATTATGCGGCTTAATGACAATAAAAGCTCATAAACTCTCCTAAATGGCTACCAAGAACCTATAAATAGGAGACAACCCCAAGCATTCCAAACAGAGATCGGAAAAAACCAAACAGAAATCCCTGATAAGAAAAAAGCACAGGAAATCCAGAGAAAGAAAGAGAGAAAACTCTGCTGAAGTTCTGCACCGGCCACCGCTACAAGGTGACAAAAGTCCCTTGAGGGGTACACCCCCCCAAGGTCCTTGCTTTCTCCTTCTGTCTCCAAGGGCTTAGACGTGGCTTTTCAGCCCGTTTACTTAGTTTTTTATTGGACATAGGACCTCATTTTGGTCTTTGTCCTCTAAAAACCTAAGGTTATAGCCAAGCCAAGCGAATCAAGAGCATCCTCTGTTCTCATCTGCATGGATGATGGCGAAGTCCACACTTGGCTTGCGACCGTCAATCTGAACAAGTCCCCCATAATCTCTTGAGAAGTTAGATCCTCCTTTTTCTTGCTTTTCATTGTAGTTTGTATTTTTCCAAAAGAGACAAAAATCATAACTCTTGTCTTTCATTATTGATAAGAATTGTAAATCGGCTATAAACGCCAAAATCAACTATAAACGCCAAAAATCGGCTATAACCGCCAAAATCGGCTATAAACGCCAAAATCTCCTATAAATGCAAAAAAAAATCGCCTTTCACGGCAAATCAAGAAACATGTCTCTTTTCTTAAATATATGTGCAATGGAAAACTTGAAAGAAGTTGATTTCCTTTTTACTTGCGAAGGTCGATCTCCGGATCACCACTTGTAATTCCAAGTAAAATAGAAAATCTGGCACACCCACACAAAAAAATGTTGATGCACGCCTTTGCCCCCCGGTTGCGAAAGGGTCGTACCCAACTGACTCCCACGTCCGCCGACCTCGGTAGAACCAAGCAGAAGAGCTGTCCATCAGCCATACACTTTTTGCCCTTTTGAATTTTTTATTTCATGATTAAATGAGTTGTACTAAAATATTGTTGAAGAGGTGAGGGATGAGGGTTAATAAGGTAAAGTCTCGATAGGACCTTAACTTTTCTCGGATTCAAGTTGGTAGAATAAGCTCTTGGTATTCTTTTTCATTTTATCTCGATTAAATTTTCATTAAGAGGAGATTACTTATCATTATTTTATACTATTCACCTTTGATTCATTGGTTTTAATCAATTATAGAGATATGGTCGTTGAATCTTTTGAAACTAAATTACATGAATAGAATAGCCCTTAATAGCCGACCCCAACATAGTTGGGACAAGGCTTTGATGATGATGATGATGAATAATCCCTAACAATCTTCTCGTGGGGTATATTTCTACTTGGGAACAAATATTAATAATAATAATAATAATAATAACTGATGCAAGAAAAATATGTGCTAAGATCATACGACAACTAATTTTAGGAGTTGAATTTCTAAATTGAATATTCATTAAAGCCCTCTAGCATCGCCTAGACCCTATTGTTCATGGATGCTCGGGCTGGGCTCGAATATTAAAAAAAAGGTTACTGGAGAGTGGACTTGAAGTCATTCCATATCAATTGTACAGGTGTGTCACCACCACTTGAGCTGCCACTTGGAATTATGTGAAAAAAAAGGGACTTATTTTATTTTTATAAAGTAAACTCGGACTGGGCCCAGGCTAACTCATTTTGTGATGGGCCAGGCCTAGGCCAGCCACTTAAGGCCCGATTCAGGCTTAAGCATATATTTTAGAATTCGGGCCGGGCCTGGATAGACCTCAGCCGGGCCCTTGAAAACCCATACTAAACCAATTATACTTAGGTGAGTCCTTGTTCCTTTCTAAAAGGCAGCATATATATAGCATTTATGTGCTTTATAGAGGGCTCACTTTAATAATGATGATCAAATGTGAAAATAACTAAATGAGCATAAAAAAAACTTCAAATTTTTTACCAAAATAGAATCAAAGAAAATGTGAAATGAATCTTTCACAGTATTTGGGGCCAGGCCTGAGCCTGACCGTGCTGTTTGCCCAGGGGGGCTGTGCCTGGCTAGTCCTTACTGTGCCTAGGCATAGGCTGTGCCAAGGCACCCAGGCCCAGCCTATACCATGCCAGGCATGGGCCGGTCTTCGCTACGGGCTTGTTCGGCAACTCTACTATTGGAGTCAAGTAAGATAAAGCCCCCATTTCTAAAAAAAAAATCACATTAAAAGTACTTTAATTCAAATTTTCCACCATATTTATAAAAAAAAAGTCAAAAAGTAACTCATTTCTTCACTAAAAGATAAAAAAATTTCCACTTCTCAATAAAAAAAAATAAAAAAGATTACATCACAAAACAAATAAAAAAAATACTATCATAACCCACTTATATGACTTTTTTGGCTAATTGAAAATGGAGGCCGGAAAGAAATTGAAAACTATGTTCTCACTTATTGAATATCGAACTACTCTAAATAAACATCCTCCCTTTCAATGGGCTTTCCCTAGAGTTTACTTAAATAGGAGTTAATCTAATCTAACCATAAAAAGGAACATATGAGTAATTTTAGATATGGGCCCGCCTTAGATGTAGAGAAACCATCATTGTACAATTTGATTTTAAAAATCCAGCTGATGTAGGCCCACCTTATAAGTATGCTATTTTGAAAAACAAATTGCACGAAATCAACCTTATTTTCAAAATCAATCTAATAGACGTACTCTTTTGAAAATTAAATTATAGAGAAATAATCTAATTTTGAAAATCATTCTAATATGAGCTCGGCTTATAAAAGGAGAAGCCATCATTATGCAATTTGAAATTCAATATCAATCTAATGTGGGTCTGCCTGACTTTGAAAATCATTCTCATGCGGACCTTACTCAGAAAAAGAGAGCCATCATTGTACAATCTGATTTCCAAATCATTCTTATAGGCCTACCTCACAAATATGCTATTTTGAAAATCAAATCCCACAAAATCAAATTCATTTTCAGAATCAATCAAATTGACGTACTTAATTTTGTATTTCTTAATTTTTCATCTAACAATGCACCTAATTGTGAAAGTTAATAAAAATAAGAAAAAAGTGATTTTACATATTAATTATCTAAATCTATTATTCAATGTACAAAAACAATGTTTTAACTTTTTTTATTTATCTTCAATAGATAAGCATGATTAACTAAATAAAACATATTGCTACTGAAGAAATATAGGTCAAGCCCAAAATTAGGCATAAAATAAAAAAAGAAAAAAAATACAAGTCCTCATTTGAGACCAAGAATATCCCATTTGTGCTTATTTATTAGAATATTTCGCTTCCTTAGTATTCTAAGATAATCAATTAGATTAGAAGTTTAAGCTATATAGTGGATTGTATTAGATACAACTGAATGGGCCGTGATGGTTTATTTATATTCTTTCCAAACCCAACAGATTTTATTTCAGTTAATGCCCACTGAGTTGGATCCATGATGTTGTTAAAATAAATGTATGGCATGGGAGATCGGTTCTAATAATAATTCTTGAAGTTTTGGAAAACCAATAGGCCCCACTAGTAAATGAGACCATTTTTAAAAAAAATGAACCAGTGGGGCCCATTGTATTTCTCAAACTTCAGATTTTATGATCAGAACGGTTATCCCAAGCTATGCATCTATGCATCCACGTCAAAGATCTAATTCAGTGGGCCCCAATTGAAATAGGATAGCCATAAAATATTTATTTTCAGGGAGCACTTCACGAAAAAACATAGGGCCATTATTTTATTTTATAAATGGTATTATTATATAGTAATGGCCCCCATTTGCTGTTATCACTTGAACTCTTTTTATGTTGGTAAGCCATAAAATTACTAGGCCTGTTTGGATAGGCAAAAAATAGAGTAGAGTGAAGTTAAATGGGCCCTAACAGTCTAAAATTTCAACTTTACCCCGTTTGGATGAGTTTGGCCCAATAGATGAAATAATGTTGTGAGCCACATGTACTCCATTTCACTTCAACTCTAAATACTTCTATTTCCTTGAGTAAAAGTGAATTCTACTCTAAACCTTAACTTCAAAATAAGCATCCAAATGGAGTGAAGTGAAGTACTCTACTTTAATTTCAACCTACTTCTCTTCACTCTACTTCACATGTGAAATCCACTTCATTTCACTCAACTCCTCATTTATCCAAACAAGGGAAATAAATATTATTTTCCAAAGAAGCTATAAATACTCTTAAGACCGTTATGAATTGCAACGACAAAAGTTGGACGTGGTGATACGAGGAGCCGGAAGATGCATGGTATTAGGATCTATCAATCAGGAACCTATGAGGGTTTTGACCCATAGTGATTGTGAGTGGACTAATCATATGAATGATAGGCAGCCCCATGATGATGTGGCAGACCGTGATAAGTCCACTCACAGTAGGTTACTGTGGAGTAAACCCTCACATGATCCAGACTCTATGATGATGCAGAGTTGCTGCACTCAGGTCGGCCCACATTGAAAAAGTGCCCAGTCATCAGCCTTTGGATTCGCATACAAGTTTCAATGATGGCGTATCTAATTCCAACCCTTTTTCTTGTGTTTTCTAAGACATCTAATTTAGTTTAGTTCTTGAGATTTTCTATAAGGAGTTTGTGTCCATCTAATACTGTACATTGGGTCAGGCACTGGTATCTAAAACAAACATAGCATACTTGTATTGAATCATGATACACAATTTCTTTTAATTTTGCTACTTGTAACAGAAGGTTGCATTTAAATTCCTAGATCTGAAGTCTGAACGAGGGCCATTTGGAAGGATAAAAAATGTGAGGATGCGGATGCGATGCTTTTTTGATTGGCCTATTGATGATTTAACCGACTTCCACTACTATCTTTCTTATAAAGAGGAATGATCCAGATGCACTAAAAAATGGGTGTGCGTTTGAGAGAGATCTGCATATAAGAATCAAATGTTCTGGCTTGTAAATTTTTGAAATTGAACCCACTATTAATCTTCTTGAAAATACTTCTATTTATTTTTTTCATTTCGGACCTCATGGTCGAGCAAGGTCAAATCGACGTGGAGCGAACGTTAAGAACCACCCTCTTTCCCTGAGGTTCAATGTCGGGACCTCAGGATACTGTGAGTGGCCATTTATGTACCCTCCACGGAATAATTCTTGCTCATCAGAATCAGGTATCCCCTTAGCCGAAGCCCAAAGGTCCCGAGGTTGGACTGTCGAGGAATACCCTGGGTCATAAAAACTAAAAAAAAAAAAACATTAGCCTGGCAGCTTCCTCCATGACCCAGTCGAATGATTAGAAACCGGGTTAGTCAACAACAGTACAAATAGCAGAAAGTTGGATTTGTTATACACAGTAATAGTCCCATCACATGAGTTTTACATTTTGTTAAATAACTATTAACCTAGATATATAGAAAACCAGACACCTGATGTTTTTTTATTTATGATGATTGGGTATGATATGATAGTCAGCTTTTCTTGTCTAAAAGGGATCACCTTTCCGTCCACTCTTATCTGCATATTGCATCTAGGTGGGCGGTTGACTGGACCACATAATCCGCTTGGAGCTATGCTTTTAAGTAGGGGAGTTACAATATGCACCGCTTTGAGCCGAAAATAGACTCATTTAATATTTGGCCTGCGTTTGGATCAAGTGATGAAAAGCCCAAAGCCTAGCCCCAGCAGCCCCAACAATGCTTGTAATTTAGTGATTGATTTCCCAACATAAGTGATAGAAGCCCAGCCTGATCCAGCTCATTGATTAAATGGACAGGCTCAGGCCAAGAACTTACAGCCCATTCGGGCTTGGGCTATGTAGGTGCAGAAAATAACGACCCACAATAAGAGGGAGCCTTAGAGGACTTATCCGAGAAGATGATGGTGTCTGAGAATGACTGGATGCCGTCCGGAAGCCTGAAAGGGAATAACAAACGGTCAGAGGACCCTGGCCTGGGCGGCGCAAGGCTCTCCGATGCCAAAGTCAGTGTGGGAACTGGAACAATGGAAGGAGAGGGAGAAGAGAGACAGAGTAAGGGCTCTGTGAATGAGATTGTGCATACCTTGCATGGTGCATGGAGTTCTATTTATAGAGGTTTGGATCGTATCTTTCAGAGGATATCTTGATGTGGGTCCCATGATTCGACTGGGAAGTCATGATCAGCCCACAAAGTAATAAATGCAGTCTAATACGGCCCACTCTGCATTTAATGCTAGTCGGGTCAGCCCACATTGCATTAAATGCGTGTCTTGTTGGGCCAGATTGTGTTGGGCGCCTTTGGCGGTTGGAGTACCAGCGGATCTGCCCTCGGGCCTTGCCCTGATGTGGCCTCAGCCGCTGGATGCCGCCATGTCAGCGATCTGGTGAAGATAGTGGACGGCTGGATGTCGTGTCTGTCCTACTAGCTCGTGACCCTATCCCTCCACGTGCCTGATGACGTGGGGGATGAGGGGCGCAAGTGAAGGTTCTCTCTTGCTTCGGCTAGTGTCCTGGCTTCTTCAGCCGAGGTGGAGTTTTCTGCCGAGATGGCACCGGGGTGGCCCAGCCGAGGTGGAGCTCCCCGCCGAGATGGCACCCGGGGTGGACCAGTTCGGCTCTAGTGGCCCGGAGATGCTTGACTTCGGCCAAGGCCTCTGTCCTGGTAGCCGGGGTGAGATTGGTGCCACGTAGATGGCACGCGGATGGCACGTGAGAATGCTTAGCCCCATCTGATGGCTGTGATTAGCTTAATCATGTGGCTCTGGAAATCTCCCCACACAATTGCCCCTAGCTTCTGACCTTGCGTAGAATGTCAGTGCCGTGAGGTCGGGAGCTATGTGACGGGTCTATCTGGAGGAGAAAGCCCCTTTCGGCCCTGATTCGCTGTCGCTTTGGATGATCGAGGTAATAACTGGCGTCCCTTATTCAATGCTGAAGACAGGTCGACGGCTCCACGCGCCATCTCCTGGCTAGTAGTCTGTCTCCTCGAGATCGTACGCGCCGTCTCGTCAGAGGCGCAATCAATTTTTGAAATGATTCGCGCAGAATCCCAGGAGGCGCCCCCTGGCGCGCCCAATTAGGGTTTCTGGAAAGGGGGCCTCTCTGCTATATATAGGGCAATCAAGGTTCGTTTTACCCTTCGTTTGCTATTCTGAATCAGAGGCGAGCATCAGAGGTGGGCAAGCTACTGTGAGGGAGCTTCATCTGAGAATGGTGCGCTGCTGAAGTTGAGTCTCTTTGCTGCCCAGCATCTTCGTTCTGCTTCCGTAAGTTCCTTCTGCCCTGCCTCTTCTTCTGCGGGTTTCTCTGTTTTTAGACTGGGATAGGAATGGGGATTTATAGCCACTGGTTAGAGGGCGAGGCAGCGATCGAGGGTTTCAGGTCGGCCTTTAGGATCCTTGCTGATGTCCAAATCAGGGGTGCTGAACCCCGCGGCTACAACCCTCGCGACTTTTCGGGAGGCTGGATGCCTTTTCCGCTAGTGGCCGTGATAGAAGGCGGGGTCCGATTCCCCCTTCACCCACTTCTCAGGAGATGCCTTAGTCAGTGGCGTCTCTGCCCCTGCCAACTGCTGCCGAATGCCTTCAAGATCGTGATGGGCACGACCAAGTTGAATGAGGTCCTGGGCATCGACTTCGGCGTCTTCGACCTTGAGGACGTCTACGACATATGCAAGTCCGGAGATTCTTATTATCTCCGGGCTAAGCCAGGCCGGGACGGCTTCGTCCGATACTTGGAGGATTCAAGCAAGTATGCCGGAGACGATCTTTTGTACGTCTCGGGGAACTGGGAGTTTGGGGAGGCCGACACCGATAGAGGCTACCAGGTCCCTCGCCACTTCGGTACCATTCCAAGTAAACACCCTCCGTTTCTTTTCTTTTTACATAAGTTTCTTTTTGTTCTGCCGCGCTAATGCTTCTGATTGCAGCTTTGAAGGAGAGAAAGCAGGCCGCCAAATACATTTGGAAGAGGAACGAGGCCTGGCTCCGCCTGGTGAAGCGGTACAGCGGTCATGACGGCAGGGCGGCCTGGTCGCTGCTAGGGTATCGGCCGAAGTACCGTGGGTATTTGAGGGGCACCGTAGAGCCGATCCAGGGTGAAGGCGCCGGACTCGAGGTCGGGCAGGAGCAGGCCGGTCCGGAGGTCGCAGAGCCCTCGCGGGCGTCTTCTGACGTTAGGGCCACGTCTGGAACCCTAGCTTCCACATCGGGATCGAGACTTCTCCAGGTCTCAGGAAGGGAATTGAGTCAAACCGCCCAATCTCCCTCGCCAGGCTCCGAGATGAGGCACACCAGGCGCTTGTCCTTCGAGGATCTCGAGGCCTTGGCGCTCGGAGTGGAGGACGCCCGAGCTCCCCAGGAGCCGGTGAATTCCCCGGAGCATCCATCTTCGAGGGCTCGGGTAGTTTCTCCTGCGGAGGTGGTGGAGGTTCCCGCGCCCCCTAGCCCTGTTGATCCAGAGGTACGCCTGCCCCCGGCTGAGGTTGAGCAGGAGGAAACTCGGCCGCTGAAGATGCCGAGGACTGACGCGGGCCCTAGCTCGGCTGCTGCCTCGTTGCCCCAGGGGCCGCCGTTATGGGAGCCGAGCTTCATGCTTGGGCCGGGGAGGCCGATGACGATGGAGGATTGCATTCTTCACAAGATCGATCTCCCGGTCCTCGAGGCCCTAGGGCGAGCCTGCGCCCTTCCCCGGGACATGGAGCGGCTGGACAAGTACAGCGATCAGAAGCTGATCCTGTCGATGTTGCAGTCCAACTTCGCGGTAAATCTTCATTTCCCTTTGTCAAACCAGCGATTTAGCGTTCAACGCTCTTTGGACCTAACACGTACACCCCGTTTCTTTGACAGGCGGCACAGAAGTCCATGGCCGTTGCTGACAGGATCCGCAGGTACAGCGCGGACGTTGCCAAGCTGACCGTGGAGAAGAACGGCTTGCAGGAATCGCTGGACGCCGTTAGCCAGAAGTTAGCCAGGGTGGAAGGGGAGTACGCGGCGAATGATGGACCGCGCTCCCGATGCCCGGGTTCCTACCGAGGTCGGCGGACGTGGGAGTCCGTTTGGTTCCGACCCTTTCGTAACCGGGGGGCAAAAGGGGCGTGCATCAACATTTCTTTTTTTTTTGTGGGTGTGCCAGATTTTCTATTTTACTTGGAATTGCAAGTGGTGATCCGGAGATCAACCTTCGCAAGTAAAAAGGAAATCAACTTCTTTCAAGTTTTTCATTGCACATATATTTAAGAAAAGAGACATTTTCTTGATTTGCCGTGAAAGGCGATTTTTTTGGCATTTATAGCCGATTTTGGCGTTTATAGCCGATTTTTGGCATTTATAGCCAACTTTGGCGTTTATAGCCGATTTTGGCGTTTATAGCCGATTTACAATCCTTATCAACAATGAAAGACAAGAATTGTGATTTTTGTCTCTTTTAAAAAAAAATACAAACTACAATGAAAAGCAAGAAAAGGAGGATCTAACTTCTCAGGAGATTGTGGGGGACTCGTTTAGATTGACGGTCGCAAGCCATATGTGGGCTTCGCCATCATCCATGCAGATGAGAACAGAGGATGCTATTTGATTCGCTTGGCTTGGCTATAACCTCGGGTTTTTAGAAGACAAAGACCAAAGGAAGGTCCTATGTCCAATAAAAAATCGAGTAGACGGGCTGAAAAGCCATATCTAAGCCATTGGAGGCAGGAGGAGAAGGCAAGGACCTTGGGGGGGGTACCCCCCAAGGGACTTTTGTCACCTTGTTGCGGTGGCCGGTGTAGAACTTCCGCAGAGTTTTCTCTCTTTTTCTTTTCTCTGGATTTCTGACTGCTGTCTGATGTTTGTTGTGTGTTTTTCCGATCTGGATTCCTTTGGAGTGCTCTCCTATTTATAGGCTCTTGGTAGCCATTTAGGAGAGCTTATGGGCTTTTAATGTCATTAAGCCACATAATGGGAGGAGTTACAAAATTGAATTGTTTATTTTGTAACTCCTTTTTCTTGGCTTCTGATTGGCCGGAGGAGATTGAGGGCATTTAATCGCCTTTAATCGCCATGATGGGAGGAGTTTCATGGGTTAAATGCCATGAATCTCTTGACTTGTAACTCCCAAATGCTTGCTTCTGATTGGGCCGTCCAAAGAAATGGATTAATGACTGTAATAAAGCTAGTCAATTAATCGCATTAAGTGGTCGCCGAGCAGCTGAAGAGTCGCGGGCCGTGCCATGTCTTTTGGAATTCTTCTGTCGATGATCATCGATGGATCTTCATGTAGATCGACATCAGATGACCATGTAATTTCAGGTGCTTGTTGCCAACAGCGGGTCGGTGCCATCTGTCCTGTCGATTTCTCGATCGGTCGGGTGGAAAGCACACTTTTTTTGGTTGACCGGGTGGCGATCAATACTGTCTTCGATACTTTTGATGATTTACCCGTGTTTTGGACGGATATCAGAGGACTTGGTGTCTCAAAAGCATGAATTTTGGAAAGTACCAGAGGCTGGGCTCCTCGAATCGCGAAAAAAACGGCGAAAACCGGGGTTTCCGGGGCTTTCCCGGCGACCCCGGGGTCCATGGTCGCCGGCGACCCTGGCCCAGGGTCGCAGGGGTCTGCGACCCTGGGGGGGTTTTCCCCCTTTCGTGTCCCGTTTTGCGTCCGTTTTCGCTTTTTTCTGATTCTTTTTTCTTCTGTACTTTTCTTTGACATTTTGATCATTTATTGGCCTGATTTCTTTGTAGGAAACCTGATGAGAATCTTTGCATTTTATTTTGCAAAGTTTCCAATTTCCTGAGAAAGCCGAAGACTTTGTTGCGCAGAGCTGCCGATTTTCTGTCAAAAGCTGAAACTGGGTCAAACGATGTCGGAATGACCTGAAATTTGGTGTGAAGCCTGCTGAGCAATAAATAAGACCAACCATAGGCTTTTGTTTGAGTTTTGAAGCCGTTTGGGGTCCTATCACCTGTAGACTTGCTTTTTGTCGCGATGAAGATGTCGCGGTTTGATGTGCGGTCAACCGATGTCCGATTGACTTGAAATTTGACAGGGAACCTATTGGAGTCATTTTAAGATGATCCATAGGTTCTGTCTTGGAAACCATAGTCCCGGAGAGCTTTACCGCCGAGAGGCTTGATTTGGCTGTTGGAGAAGCGAAGTTAGGCCAAATGATCTTGAAATGGCTTGAAACTTCTTGTGTACTCCTCTTTTGGCTGTCTGGATGAATCTTGCAGTTTTTGTTTGATTCTGACAAGATTTGATTTTTGGAAGCAGCATTGCCTATTTATGGCAGGTTGCGACTTCATGTAGCTCTTTGGATCTTGAAAAGGCAAAGTGACATTTTTGGTGTCAACAAATGCCCCCTCGAGGTACAGCGGCGAGTTGCTTAACTTTTGTAGTCGATGTGCCTCGAAGAGATTTTTTGAAGGAGAGCCTGTGACTTGACCAAGAGTCTTTGAGCAGTCTTTCTTTTTGGTATTTGTAGCCTTTTGAGCTTCCAGGGGAATTTTATGGTGGTGAAAGGGATCACGTACCATCTCGAGGCAAAGTTTTGAAGATGACATCTGGGATGTGGATTTTGGGTTTTGACCTTGTGACCTAACAGGCTATATATGGCAGGTTAGGGGGTCAGGTTTGGTTTTGATCGTGTGACCCAACAAGCTGTATGTGGAATGTTGGGGGATCAATTTTGGTTTTGATCTTGTGACCTAACAGGCTGTATGTGGCAAGTTAGGGGATCAGGTTTTGGTTTTTGGTTTTGGTCTTGTGACCTAACAGGCTGTATGTGGCAGGTTAGGGGACCAGGATTTGGTTTGATTTTTGTGAAATGTCAATTTCAAGATTTTGGCTCAATTTGGTAGATGAGGCTGGATGGTTTGATTTTTGGAAGCTCATGGGGCTTGGAATTTTCTTTTGTATGGTCCAATCAACTCAAAAGAGGCATGGAACCATTTTTGTATGCTCTTGGTAAGAGGGATTTCTCTTTGACTAAAAGCCCAAAAATTTTTCTTCTCTTTTTTTTTTTTTTTTTTTTTTTTTTTTTTTTTTTGTGCCTAGGTGGTCAAACCTGGCTCATATGGGCTAACCCATGGGACCTTAAGCTTTTGAAATGGCTTAGATCTCATATGGTGTCATTTTTGTAAAGAATATCCAAAAAATCTCATTTGGATAGAGAATATCTAAGAATATCTTTACTTGGAGAGAATCTCTCATGATCCCTTCATTTTGGGATAGAATATCTCAAGATATCTTTCTTTTGGGAAAGAATCCGTCATAGATTGATTTTAGGAGAAAATCTCTCAAGATCCCTTTATTTTGGGATAGGATATCTCAAGATATCTTTCTTTTGGGAAAGAATCCGTCATAGATTGATTTTAGGAGAAAATCTCTCAAGATCCCTTTATTTTGGGATAGAATATCTCAAGATATCTTTCTTTTGGGAAAGAATCCGTCATAGATTGATTTTAGGAGAAAATCTCTCAAGATATCTTTCTTTTGGGAAAGAATCTTGCTAATCTCTTTCTTTTGGTAAGGTTACTAATTAGTAACACTTACCTCTTTCTTCTTTCCTTCTTTGGTTTGCTCTCCTCTATAAAAGCAAGGAGAAGGTTGGATCTCTTGCTCTTATTACTTTCTTTTGCAATAATCTCAAGAGGGCTTCAAGACCAAGAGCTTTTCTTCTTCTTCTCCATCAATGGCTTCAAGTAAGTTCTTCTTTTTCAAGAAAACTTCATTGTAGGAAAAAAAAAAGTTCTTCTCTTTTTTTTTTTTTTTTGTTTCTTTCTTTTCTTCTTTTTTTTTTGGTTCACGTGTTTGCCTCTTTTTTTTTTCTCACACGTTTTTTTTTTTTTGCTTTCTTTTCTTTCTTTTTTTTTATGTTTTTTTTTTTATTGTGTGGGCCGTACGGACAGATCCGTACGGATCTGGCCGTACGGCCACGTGGCCTGTGGGCCACGGCCTGTGGGCCAGCCCGTTTTTTTTTCTTCTTTTCTCTTTTTTTTTAGCAGAGGAAGACTTGGTGATGCCTGAGGTTCCAACCGATGAGGTGGTGATGGATCCTGTTGAGGCACCTGAAGAAGAACCGAGGGACTCTGGAGTAAATCCAGAATCTCCAATTGGTATGACTTCTTTTGATCCTTTTTTTTTGTTTGTGACTCGGCTTGCTAACACATTTTTTGTTGCCAGCTGACTTGCCACAGGGTTCTGATGACTTTGAACCATCGATGGACGCAAATGTTGATGATGCTTTCGATGAGTTCATGGAGGAGGAAAGTGTCCCGCCAGTCGTCGAAGAAGGTATTTTGCAGTTATAACTCTGATAATGATTTTCAAACAGGGTCATATTCATACCTTTTTGTGTTTCCTTTGCAGGTTTTGAAGTGGCAGAGGAGGATCCGTCGCTTCCAGAGCAAGAGATGCCAGAGGTTGATCCAGAGGTAGAGATTCCTGGGACCAGTTCTGACAATATTGAGGAGATTCCTCGCGCTGAGATTCCTTCCCGAGCAGGAGCAGCTTCAGCTGGAAAGAGTTCTTTTGTTACTCTTTCAACAGATGATGACATGAGTAGCCGACCAACGGAGTTGGGCGAATCCTCAGCTGGGCCATCTCTTCTTTTTGCGAAGAAGGTGGTGGTGCGAGTTGTGCGCTCTTGGATTGAGACTCTCTTTTCTGGGCACTTGGAAGTCGGATTTGGCATGATCCAGCATGTGCAGGAGATTCTCAGTGATGCTGAAGAGGCTGGTCTGGATGTCACAGGTGCCAGGGCGATCGTTGATAGGATCATTGCACTGGGTGACAAGTGGTTTGAGACCGTGAGTTTGGCTGATGACCAGTTCTTCAAGGAGATGTTCCTGGACCCTGCTGATAAGGCTAAGTCTGACCTGGATGAGGCTACAGAAAGCAGGAAGGTGGCAGTCCGAAAGAGGAATAGAGAAGAGCTAACCATCATCGAGCTGACACATGACCTTAACATCCTTGATAGGGAGGTCGATGAGGCCAGGAAACGTCTTGAGCATCTGCAGGCACAAGTCGCTGCCAAGTGGACTGCCATAATAGAAGCTCGCGACAGGGAGAGTGCCCTGATTCACCAGGTTGCAGAGGCCGAACGGGTTCTCAAAAGGAAGTCTGATGAGGATGAACAATGGCAAGCTGCTCGAGGTAAGCTTCCTGGTGTGAGAGAAGGGGTACAGCCCACTCCAGCATCTCATGGCAAGTTCCTGAAGAAGCGTGCCTTGGAATCTTTGACGGCTGAGGCTAAAAGCCTGCTTGGGGAGCTGAACTCTTGGCTGGAGACCATTTTTGATTGAGCTCCTGTATACAGAAACCATCCTTCTTTCTTTTTTTTTTTGTACCATTTGTATTTTTTTTTTGTACTTATTTTTTTGTAGTGCTTGTGAACACTTTCTCTTTTCTTTTTTTTTTGGTACCACATGTATTTTTTTTGGTACTCTTTTCTTTTTGTAGTGCTTGTGAACACTTTTTTTTTGTTATCCCTACGCTCACTTTAATCTTTTTGTAATAAAAGTAATTGCTAAATGGGATTGATTTTTTTTGTTATCCCTACGCTCACTTGAATCTTTTTGTGATAAAAGTAATTGCTAAATGGGATGCTCTCTTTTTTTTTTTTTGTTATCCCTACGCTCACTTGAATCTTTTTGTGATAAAAGTAATTGCTAAATGGGATTTGATCAAAAGGTTGTCATTTTGTGAAAATCTTTTGTCAAATGATTGTTTTGGCATGAAAGCCAGGTTTTTGTTTGTGGCATGGAAGCCAATTTTGGCATGAGAGCCAGCTTTTCTTGTGGCATTGATAGCCGAGTTTTTTTTGTTTGTGGCATCTATAGCCAATTTTGGTGGCATTGATAGCCGGTTTGTGTTGTGGCATCTATAGCCGGTTTTGTTTTGGTGGCATTGATAGCCGGTTTTTTTTGTGGCATCTATAGCCGGTTTTTTGGTGGCATTGATAGCCTGTTTTGTTTTGGTGGCATTGATAGCCATTTTTTTTTTGAAATCCAAGTTTTTTTTGTTTGTGTGGCATTGATAGCCGGTTTTGTTTTTGGTGGCATTGATAGCCGGTTTGTGGCATTTATAGCCGGTTTGTGGCATTTATAGCCTGTTTTGATGGCATTTATAGCCGGTTTGGTTTTCAAAAAATGCAAGTATCGACTAAAAGTCGCCTCCCTGCTGAATGTTCTTGCAAGTATCGATGGAATGTCGCATCCTTGCTCATTCGGTTGCGAGTATCGATGGAATGTCGCATCCTCGCGGATTTGGGTGCAAGTATCGATGGAATGTCGCATCCTTGCTTTTCAAAAATTTTAGTTTTGCGGGTACTGACTTGATGTCGTTTCCCCATGATTTTTGAAATTTGTGGTTTTCTCGAACCTTTGGGTCATGGATATCAACTGAAATGTTGCGTCTCCACAGTTTTTTAGGTTTTTTCGAACCTTTGAAATTTGGGTTGTGGATATCAACTGAAATGTTGCGTTTCCACGGTTTTGGATTTTGCAAGTATCGACGAAATGTCGCTTCCCTGCGATTTTGGAAGTGTCGAACGTGGTTCGTTTGCTTCCGATTTGTGCGAGTATCGACTAAGCGTCGCTTCCTCGCGGTTTTTGAAAAACCATTTTTTTTTTTTTTTGTTTAAAGACACGAGGGTCATAAGTTTTGACCTAAAACCATTTTGGCGGTAAAAGGCAGGGTGGACTAGGGTGGAAATCCCTGAATCCGGATTTTGTTTCAAACCATGAATTTTGGGTTCAAGGGTTGAAAATTTTGGTCAAGTTAGGGAAAGGTTCCTAAACTTGGATTTTTGTTGAACAATGAAACGATGAAAGTAAGCATTGTTTTAGATTTCTAGAAATTTCAACATTTGATATGAAAATTCTAAAAAAGGGTGGGTTTAGCGAGCGTGTACCTGGAAACCGGTTTTGGCCGTACAGGCATTGCTCTTACCCAGTTGGGTAAGTCTTCAAGGGTAGTACCGCTTTAAGAACTTGCCATTGATGGGCAGCATACATCTGTCACCTTCCATGTTTAGGAGTGCGTATGCGCCGTTGGAGAAAACTTTGTCGATGACGTAGGGTCCCTCCCATTTCGGCTCAAATTTGCCTTTGGACTTGTGAGCGAAGACCATTGGTCTTTTTACCGCAAGAACCAAGTCATTCTTTTTGTAGGCACGTTGCCTGACCTTTTTATCGAAAGATCCTGCCATACGTGCTTGGTAAAGTTCAATGCTTTGTTGAGCTTCGAGCCGTCTCTCATCGAGATTGTCCAGCTCATGGAGTCGCAATTTGACATTGCTTTCTTGAGTCATGTCATTTTGCAAGGATACCCTCAAGGAAGGAATTTGTACTTCCAAGGGCACGACAGCTTCGCATCCATAGACCAAGGAGAATGGTGTGCTATGGGTTGGTCCTCGAACGGTGGTTCGATAGGCCCACAAAGCTTCAGACATTTTGTCGCTCCAGTCTCTTTTGTGATTAGAGACCATTTTTTTGAGGATTTTGCAGAGTGTCTTGTTGAAAGCTTCTGCTAACCCGTTTGCTGCCGGATTGTATGGAGTCGAAGGACAGCTTTGAATTTTGTATTTGTCGCAGAACCTGTAGAATCGATGATCCCGGAACTGTGGTCCGTTATCATGGACGAATCTTTTGGGTATGCCGAAACGACAAATGATGTTGGTGCGCAGGAACTGAAGGACTGATGAGGTCTTCATTTCGTTAAACGCAAATGCTTCTGACCACTTGGAGAAGTAATCCGTAGCGGCGAAGATGAAGCGATGACCTTTGCTTGAAGGGGGAGAAATAGGACCTATGATGTCCATACCCCAGGCTTCGAAAGGCCATGAAATCGCTGTAGGATGTAGCCATTCTGGAGGCATGTGAATGTAATCTCCATGAACTTGGCATTGTTGGCAGCGCTTGGCAAATTGCATTGCGTCAGCTACCATGGTAGGCCAGTAATATCCTAACCTTTTTATCTGATCATAGAGCTTAGGTCCAGCCTGATGAGCTCCACAAAGACCAGCATGAACTTCTTTGAGTGTTTCTTCAGCCTCTTGTTGTGACAAGCAGCGTAGAAGTACTCCGTTGAAGGATTTCCTGTAAAGGATTTTTGAAGGAATATCCAAATGGAAGCTTGGGGTTCGCCTTTGGATGCTTACCCGTTCTTTTGGATCTTCAGGTAGGATTCCGAACATAATGTAATCAATGAACGGATCCCTCCAGTCGCCAATTGAAGTTTGCAGGATTGAAATCCGACTTCCGACCACTTGGTGGCATTCAGCAACTGCTTGGTGTGTGTTAAGAGGAGGAAGGATTCTTCTTTCGCACACTGTGACTTGCATGTTTTCCCCTTCCTGGATTGCCATGGATGCGGCAAGTCCGGCTAGGGCATCTGCACGTATGTTTTCACCTCTACGAATGTGGGTGATGTGACAGATGTCAAACTTTTGCAGAAGTGATTGTGCCTTGTTGTAGTAGGGCAGCAAATCTGGCTTCCTGACTTCAAATTTCTGATTCATCTGGTTGACGATCAGTTGAGAGTCTCCAAAGACTTCCAGCATGGTGATACCGGATTCGATGGCGAGTTCCAATCCTAAGATCAGAGCTTGATATTCAGCTGCATTGTTTGTGCATGGTTCCAGTAGCGAGAAAGCGTGTGGAATCATGTATTTGTCGGGGCTAACAAAGAGGATGCCAACTCCCGAGATCAGCTGTCTTTTTTCATTTGTCCTGGTTGCACCGTCAAAGTACATGTCCCAGGAGGCACTTCGTGAGAAAGTCTCCACATTGTAGACTGGTTCGTCTGGGAGATCATCTCTGAGTGGAGAATCTTTAGGCAATGGATGCTCTGCGAGGAAGTCCGCTAGAGCTTGCCCTTTGATTGCTTTTTGTGGTACATACCTAATATCAAATTGTGACAGAAGGATGGACCATTTTGCCAGTCGAGCATTGAGAGAACCTGCCTTTGTGACAAGGACCTTCAAGAGGTTGACCCTCGAGACCAGGTAGACTGTGTTGGAAAGCAAGTAGTGACGCAGCTTTTGCACGGCGAACATCACTGCAAGACATTCTTTTTCGACTGGAGAGTAGCGATGCTCTGCACCTACTAGCATGCGGCTGAGGTAATATAGAGCAGCTTCTTTTCTTTGATCATTTTCTTGCGCAAGCAGAGCTCCCAGAGAGTGATCAAGGGCTCTTGTGTACAAGATGAATGGTTTTCCAGTGGTAGGAGCAGCTAACACTGGAGGTTTTGTCAGGTATGACTTGATGTCTTGGAAAGCAGCTTCACAGTCAGCATCCCAGACAAAGTTTACACCTTTTTTCATTAACCGGGAGAATGGACGGCATTTCCCCGAAAGATTGGAGATAAACCGTCTGATGTAGGCCAATCTCCCTTGAAGCCCTTTGAGTTCTCTCAAGGTTCTTGGAGAGGGCATTTCTAGAATGGCTTTGACTTTTATGGGGTCAAGCTCTATTCCAGCTTTCCGAACTAAGAATCCGAGGAACTTACCCGACGAGACGCCGAAGAAGCATTTCAATGGATTCATTCGCAGTTTGTGTTTGCGAAGCCGGAGGAAGACTTCTCGAAGGTTTTCGAGATGATCTTCTTTTCTTTTGCTTTTGACGGCGAGGTCATCAACGTAACATTCAACCGTCTTGTGCTGCATATCTTGGAATATTTTCATCATAGCCCTCTGATATGTGGCACCAGCATTCTTCAAACCGAATGGCATGACAGTGTAGCAATACACGCCAAATGGGGTTCGAAAGGATGTATGTTTTTCATCCTCAGGATGCATCTTTATCTGATTGTAGCCAGAGAAACCATCCATGAATGTCATTCGCTCGAATCCACAGGTATTATCAATCATTACCTCTGGTATGGGGAGCGGAAATTCATCTTTTGGGCATGCGCCATTCAGGTCTCTATAGTCAATACAGACCCTGATCTGCCCATTTTTCTTTGTCACGGGGACAATGTTGGCCAACCATTCAGGATGTTGTTCCTCACGGATGAAGCCGACGCTTTTGAGTTTTTGAACTTCTTGTTCAATTTTATCCATCACATCTGGACGGAATCTTCTTTGGCCTTGCTTGACAGGCTTGATGTCTTCTTGAAGATTGAGTTTGTGAACTGCTATTTTGGGGTCTAAGCCTGGCATTTCAGCATAAGACCATGCAAAGCAATCAACGAACTCACGAAGAAAAGCGATATACTCGGGTAACTCATCATCCTTTATATTCTTGCTTATGAATACAGGACGTGGGTTATCTGGTGTTCCCAAGTCTATCTTTTGAACAGGATCTTCTGTTGGAAGGTTCGAAGGTGGTTCCTCCACAATATTTTTGGAGGCTTCCAGCTCAACGAAACCTTCTAGGGTTTCAAGGGCATTTCCAGACCAAGGTTTTGTTCCTTTCCACGGGTCTTCTTGATCGGTAATTTTCCCAAGGCTTGCTATGAGATGATCCCAATCGCCTGTTGAAACCGAGTCGAAGTAGGCTACTTCTTTTGGAGATGAGGGTTCTTCTGGGTTAGAAGACCACACGTCTGTGCCATCGGACAACTCCTCTTCATTTTCGGAGAAATCATACCAATTGGATGAGCTTCCTGGATCTTTGTCAGGTGACTCATCAAAGAGATATCCAGGGAGATCGATGTCTTCATGGATTTGAGATGTTGAGGCTTGGTCTGTATATTGACTTTTAAGCCTTTGTGTCAACTGTCTCAAGGGAGTGTCAGGATCATACCCTAACCCGTGTGAAGACTTTTCTATATAGCCGTAGAGTCTCCAATCTTCCAGCTGGCTTTTGGTCAAGACGGGCCCCATGTTGGATACCGCGATCACTGAGAGGGGGGGGTGAATCAGTGATTTCTAAAAACAGGTCCAATTCAACAACAAAACAAGTCAAACCACACAATGACACCAGATTTAACGTGGTTCACCGAAAGGCTACGTCCACGGTTCAAAGACTGTCCGAACACCAATCCGGGACAGATCTGAATCTTATTTAGTCGCACCAACGACAAAGAGCACCAACCCTTAGTTTCAGATAGCACCAACTATCTAGGAAGCACATACTCCCTTGAGTTTCAGATAGCACCAACTATCTAGGAAGCACCGACTCCCTTTACAATTTATCTGCACCCACAGATAGGATCACCAAACCCCAAACACCAAGCACCAACTTGATGTAAAAACAGAATAGAAGATAAATTCTGTCTACAGCCCTTCCCCTCTACAATTCTCTCTCTCTCAATCCCTTACAAATTGAAATTAAAGCATAAACAGAGAGACACTTAACTCATGGACGAATCACCATCTTCTAGAGCATAATCTCGTCCACAATTGCTGTAGAAAACATCTGATAATGCAGCAACACAGCAACACAGCACCAGCTCTTCTTTCTCTCAAGAACTCTCTCAATTTTCTCTCTAAAACTCTTCTCTTCTGGTGTCTCTTCTCTGGTGTAATTATGAACGACCCAAGCATGCCTTTATATAGGTTTTAATAACCCTTAATTGTATTCAAAACGGGCTACAATTCGTTTAGAAAGATTCCCAAACGAAATAGATAACTGTGCTGAATTTTCGTGCAAAACTTCTAATTCTGCGCAACTCTGGTTCCCGTGCTCGGTCGACATCATACTGTGCTCGGTCGACATCATACACTATCTGGAAATAGTCACTTATCGAGCTCGGTCGACATCCTGAGGGCTCGGTCGACCGAAGACACACCGTGTCACGAAAATAACTGAGAGGTGCCTTTTTTCTGTTTCTGCAGGTTTCTTCTTGCTCGGTCGACCGCATTGGCTGCTCGGTCGACCGCGTGCTCTGCATCAGGAATTCTGAATTCCTGACTATTTCAATTCTGTTTCAATTCTGATTTCTTCTTTTAAGCTCTATCAATACCAGCTTATTAACATCATGTTTGTGACAATGTGTTGACAAGAATTCCAACTCAAAACCATACTTGAGATACTAATTACTTTAATTCATCAAAAGACTCTAAAGTCATCTCAAGTTCATCTCAAATTCCAACAATCTCCCCCTTTGGAATTGTTGGCAACACTATTGGAACTTCAACACTTTCAACTCCAGCTTGCAGCTCTTCCAAGTTCTTTTCAATACTCACTTGGAACCAATTCTGAAATTCTGAAATAACAACCATGCACTGTCAACATTCTCTCCCTAGCTTTCATAGCATAACATCTCTCCTTGCTATCATATCATAACATCTCTCCCTGCTATCATAACATCTCTCCCCCTTTGACAACAAGTCCAAAGGGACCAAACCGAGGAGCGAATAGGATATTCAATGAATGCATTGCTCCCCCTTTCAAGCACAACTCCTACGGTTTAGGAGAGTGAGTAACTCCTAACTTTTTTCGGAGATACTCAAAGACTTCCTTTGGCAGAGGTTTCGTGAAAATCATCTCAAATTCTTTCGTCATCTTTTCAGCAAAATTCCTGCACATTTCCTCATGCATAGCTTTCAACCAACTATCATCGAGACTGGCTTCAGCCACAGTCTTGGGTTCAATGGTGGACACAAGTGAGTAATTGCTAACTACACTTTGTCTAGTTTGAACGCCTGCCTTAGGATCTCCAATGATTTGATCCTTAGGGTGTTGCTCTACCCAAGTGCTGTGCTTCTTAGGTGAAGTATCTTCTGAGTCATCCTTTGATTTCTCAGAATCATTAGATTCAGCCATCTCATCATCAATCTCACTCGAGTCCTCATAAACTGGACTGTCATTATGAGTTGCATTCTTTGGTTCAATATTCTCATCTATTCTCACATCAGCACTTTCTATGATTTTTCTGGTTCTTTTGTTAAGACACCTATATGCCTTGCTAGTAGAGGAGTAACCCAGAAATATACCTTCGTCAGCTCTTTCTTCAAATTTGCCCAGATTTTGTTCGAGCCGCTTGATGTAACACTTGCTGCCGAAGACTTTGAAGTGCTTGACTGTTGCTTTTCTTCCAAACCATAGCTCATAGGGAGTTTTGTCTTCATGTGGCCTGATCAAGCATCGGTTTTGAATGTATACAGCCGTATGAATTGCCTCTTTCCAATACTTGTCAGCCATCTTGCTTTCACTTAGCATCGTACGAGCCATCTCTTGTACGGTGCGATTCTTCCGTTCCACAACTCCATTTTGCTGTGGAGTTCTAGGGGCTGAGTACTGTCTTTGAATGCCATGATGTTCACAATATTTAGTGAACTCTTCAGATGTGAACTCGCCTCCACGATCAGACCTTAAAATCTTGATTCGTTTTTCCAATTGATTTTCAACCTGTGCTTTAAACACTTTAAAACGATCAAGTGCTTGATGCTTATGCTTAAGAAACAATACCCATGTCATACGAGTATAATCATCAATGCATAACATGAAATACTTATCTCCATTGGTGCTTTGAGTTCGCATCGGTCCACAGAGATCAGTGTGCACTAGCTCAAGAGGTTTCTTGGAATGATGCTCCTTTGTCTTGAACATAACCCTTGTTTGCTTTCCCTTTTGGCAAGAGTCGCAAATGGGATTGGAAGGTTTTTCAACTTTAGACATGCCTCTTACAGCCTTTGAATTGCAAATCTTTGACATGTTATCAAAGCTTAGATGCCCAAGGCGTTTGTGCCACAACCAACTTTCCTCTGTCCGACTCATCAAGCAGGTCTTTTCAGCTCCATCTGACAATGTATAGAGATTTCCAGCAGTTCTTGATCCAGTTGCCACTGTTTTGCCGTTGCTACTCTTCTTGATGGCAAACCCATTCTTAGTGAAGATAACTTCGTGACCCTTGTCACAGATCTGGCTCACACTAAGCAGGTTGTGTCTCAATCCAGACACATATAAGACTTCTTCCGATCTGATCTTGTTTGCCATAAGCTGAATAACACCTTTTCCGCATATTTTGGCACCATCATTGTTGCCAAACTTCACTGAACCGCCTTCATAGTGCTGTAATTTGATGAATTTCTCTTTATCACCAGTCATATGGCTTGAACAACCACTATCAAGGACCCATGGTGCTGTCTTCTTTTGTGCATTGAATGCCGTTTGCACAATGAGAGATTCTTTGGGACTTTCTGCACTTTTCTTTGCTCTCCAAGCCTTGACTAACTTGGGTTTCTTTTCAACCTGAAATTTGTTAGCAATATGCAACCTACAATCCCTAGCCAAGTGTCCATAATTATGACACGTATAGCACTCAATTTTGTGGCTACTTAGGATTGAAAAAGGATTCCTAGTCACAAATGGACTGTTTCTTACATAGAATTTGCAATCAGCTCTTTTATGTCCAAACATATTACAATGAAAGCAATAACCATAGAATTTGTATCTTCTTTGTGGCTGGTTAGTCTTCATTACCTTTCTAACAGGAATGGACTTCTTTCTAGGTTGAGTGGGCTTCATAGAGTTAGAAGGTGCAGTGACTTGCTTCACAAGCTCTTTCTTTTTAGGAGGTGCAATCTTAGAGGATTCTCCTTTCTCAAATCCTAGACCAAATCTGAAGTGGGCTGGTCTTTGAACTTTCAGTAGTTCATTGAGTTTCATAGTCCCTTCAATCGCTTGGAGCGCTTTGAGTTTTTTGCTATTTTCCAAATTTTCAGCCTTTGCTCTAGCGATCTCAGTTTCAAGTTTCATAGCCTCTTCCTTTTTGATACTTATTTGGTTTTCAAGGACTTCTACCATTCTTTTATATTCTTCTACTTGAGTTTTCAAAGCAATAATAGAACTTTCAGATTCATGGAGAAGTTTCAGATTTTTCTTACTTGATTTGCGTTCCATGCTTAGCTCCTCAAGTGCGGCTATGAGTTCCTCTTCAAGATTGACTTCAGCCTCCTCATCCTCTTCCGGATCTAGCTCTTCTTCTTCTTCAACAGTGACCATGAAGAGAGCTTCGGTTGATTCATCATCGTCTGAAGTTTCAGACGTGCTGTCATCTTGTTGACATAGAAAGTTTTTAGCTTTGCCCCTTTTTCTGAAATTTCTCTTTCCTTTACTCTTTTCAGCATAAGAGTCATTATCATTGTCTTCTTTTAGGGGACACTTCGCAGCAAAGTGACCAATACCTCCACAATTGAAGCATTTAAAGGGTAGCTTCCCTTTGTACTTGCCGATGCTTCCTTTCTTCAACTTTCTAACAAATTGAGCCTCAAGCTCATCATCATCAGAATCAACATCATGACCAGCAGTCTCTTTTGCCTTTTTCTGAACTTTGAAGGCCGCTTCTTTATCAGATGAAGACGTCTTTCCTATGCGCATCTCATAGGCAGTTAGAGAACCATGTAATTCATCCATGGAGAATGCATTCAGATCTTTGGCTTCTTCGATGGCTGAGACTTTTGAATCAAACCGGGGAAGAAGAGATCTTAGAACCTTTTTTACGATGACCGGCTCTTTAATCTCCTCCCCTAGTCCACGAATGTCATTCGTGACTTCATTCACTCGTTGCATATACGAGTCAACATTCTCGCTTTCCTCCATGCGAAGAGATTCAAATTGAGAGCGATGGGTTTGTAATTTGGCTTCTTTAATCTTCTCATCACCTTCATGTATGCTTTGCAACTTGTCCCAAATTTCCTTGGCTGTTTTGCATGCAATTACTTTGACAAGCTCGCTGTCCACAAGGCCACTAAAGAGTGCATTCTGCGCCTTGGAGTCGTTGTCTGCCAACTTCTTCGATGCTGTATCATTGGGTACGGTGGCAGCATTGTAACCAGCTCTGACAGCCTCCCAAACATCATAGCCAAGAGATTTGATGAAGGCTTGCATCCTAATCTTCCAAAAGGAGTAATTAGAACCATCAAACAGAGGTGCTTTCATATTCCCTGTATTGACTGCCATGTGATTTGACAAGTGATCACCCTTAGCGTATTAAACTGATCAAGGGAGCCTCGCTCTGATACCAATTGTTGGATACCACGATCACTGAGAGGGGGGGGTGAATTAGTGATTTCTAAAAACAGGTCCAATTCAACAACAAAACAAGTCAAACCAAACAATGACACCAGATTTAACGTGGTTCACCGAAAGGCTACGTCCACGGTTCAAAGACTGTCCGAACACCAATCCGGGACAGATCTGAATCTTATTTAGTCGCACCAACGACAAAGAGCACCAACCCTTAGTTTCAGATAGCACCAACTATCTAGGAAGCACCTACTCCCTTTAGTTTCAGATAGCACCAACTATCTAGGAAGCACCGACTCCCTTTACAATTTATCTGCACCCACAGATAGGATCACCAAACCCCAAACACCAAGCACCAACTTGATGTAAAAACAGAATAGAAGATAAATTCTGTCTACAGCCCTTCCCCTCTACAATTCTCTCTCTCTCAATCCCTTACAAATTGAAATTAAAGCATAAACAGAGAGACACTTAACTCATGGACGAATCACCATCTTCTAGAGCATAATCTCGTCCACAATTGCTGTAGAAAACATCTGATAATGCAGCAACACAGCAACACACACCAGCTCTTCTTTCTCTCAAGAACTCTCTCAATTTTCTCTCTAAAACTCTTCTCTTCTGGTGTCTCTTCTCTGGTGTAATTATGAACGACCCAAGCATGACTTTATATAGGTTTTAATAACCCTTAATTGTATTCAAAATGGGCTACAATTCGTTTAGAAAGATTCCCAAACGAAATAGATAACTGTGCTGAATTTTCGTGCAAAACTTCTAATTCTGCGCAACTCTGGTTCCCGTGCTCGGTCGACATCATACTGTGCTCGGTCGACATCATACACTATCTGGAAATAGTCACTTATCGAGCTCGGTCGACATCCTGAGGGCTCGGTCGACCGAAGACACACTGTGTCATGAAAATAACTGAGAGGTGCCTTTTTTCTGTTTCTGCAGGTTTCTTCTTGCTCGGTCGACCGCATTGGCTGCTCGGTCGACCGCGTGCTCTGCATCAGGAATTCTGAATTCCTGACTGTTTCAATTCTGTTTCAATTCTGATTTCTTCTTTTAAGCTCTATCAATACCAGCTTATTAACATCATGTTTGTGACAATGTGTTGACAAGAATTCCAACTCAAAACCATACTTGAGATACTAATTACTTTAATTCATCAAAAGACTCTAAAGTCATCTCAAGTTCATCTCAAATTCCAACACCCCAATGGTGTGAGAATACCGCGTCCTTCTCCCAGACCGACTGGGTTTTGAGCGTCATAGCCCATTTTCTTCATAATAGCTTGTGCCACAGAACTGTATAAGGATAGTTGAGGCGTACCTTTATTTTGGAAAGGTTCAAGCATGGAGTTTGATGAAGAAGTATCCGATCTATGGAAGAAGATCGGCTTTTCCTTTGTTGAAGTTGCTGGAACAACGAAGGAAGCTGACGTAGGATCTTCTATGTCAGAAGTTGTCTCCATTGGAGTAAGAGCAGGCCAAACTCGCTGAGTGTCAGCTTGGCTTGACGATGTGTCGTCTTCTGGCTCTGAATCCGAGTCCGTGTCTTGCATGATAGACACGAAAGAGACAACAAATTTGCCCCCAGGCTTTTGTTTTGCCTTCTTCACTTTAGTTGTGATGACCAAAGGCTTTGAAGATTTGAGGGAGATGATGAAGGGAGTTTGAATGCTCTCTTCAGATTTACCGGATGGTTTGTTTTCTTCCGGTGATTGTTGAGGAGCTTTGCCTTTATCTTTCTGGAGATTTTCGGCAAAGGATGCTGTATGCTTCTCCTCTTCTTCTTTTTCACCTTCATACATCTGTGAGTCTGCGAAGTGGATTTCTTTACCTTTGAAGGGTTTTCTGTCCGCAAAGACTCGATGTATCATGCCGTCGTCGCCAACAAACTTGATGCATTGATGTAGAGTTGAAGGGACAACACCATTCTCATGGATCCAAGGGCGTCCGAGAAGGATGTTGTAGCATGAAGGGGTCTTTATTGCATACACTGTGACCTCAGAGATAAGATCACCGATCTGCAATTTGAACCTGATTTTGCCGATAGGCCTTTGAGTATTCCCATCGTATCCAAAGATAGATACAGATGTGTGGCTCAGTTTGCTGGGTGGGATGCCCAACTCTTCAAGAGCCGATGTGGAGATAAGGTTGAGTGCAGAACCTGGGTCGATCTGAACTCTATGCATAGGCATTTCCTTGATATACCCTGTGAAGTACAGGGGTCGGTTATGCCTGGTTTCGCCAAGTAGGAGGTCATCCTTTGTGAAGGCGATGGTTGCACTGGCTGCTTTTTTAACCGAGAGGCATTCAATGCATGATCCCTCAGTTTTCTTCTTTTCTCCCTTTGAGGAGGCTTCTGAGTTTTTGACCCGGTAATCCATTTCAATTTGGAGGACTTGCGGGGCATGTTTGTCGACATCCTCATTCAGTTTTTGTAATTCTGAGATGAGATTATCACGAGTGTGCGGAGACATTCGCAACAAATCTAGGATGTGCAGACGTGCAGGTATGTGCTTGAAGTGTTCAATCAAGTCATACTTGAAAGCCTCCTTAGGGCCTGCATGTTCATCATTGTTGCCACTAGGGGCGCTTACAACATCTTTTCCCGAAGGATTTACATATGTAAAGGAAGATTGGTTGTAATTTTTGTGGTAGTCCCGGCCAGAGCGGGTGCCTCTACCAACTTCGAGAGCTTCTTGAGAAGGGTCTTCGTTTGGAAGATTGTCTTCAGGATCAAGAGGCTGTCGTTTTTCATTTGCTGAGGATGCATCAGCAGCAGAGTTACCATCCTTAGTGATTGTGTTGCATGGAGCATTTTCCGGGAACAAGTCCTGAACAGCATCCAGCAATCTTTCTTCTTCGTTGACTAATTCATCGTCCCAAGCATCAATAGCTGGGAATTCTTCAGTCAGGAAGGGTGTGAACTTTGAAGTCACAGTCTCAGGAGAAGAAACCTGAGAGGGTGTCATCTCAGTGAAAGTCACGTGAGACGAGGTGGCTCCAGAAGATACATTGCTAGGCGTCGCCGGAGTGTAAGTGCTCTCATCAGACGATGCTTCGGAAGAGCTATAATCCCAAATTATCACATTACAGGAAGCTCTGACGGGAGACGTTGCCTGATCGGAGTCAGACTCATCCTCGGATGTGAGAGGATCGTCTACCCAGCAATTTTCTCCATTTTCAGGAGTTAAGGGAGGATGTACCTGGTGGTCTTCAGGGACTTCAGGCTCTGGATTGCGAGGAGGCTCGTTGACGCGTTCTTGCTCTTGTTCTAGAGCGAGTCGCTGCAAGATCCTTGCATATTCTTCAAGATCAGGCATGGGAGCCGGATCTTCTTCTTCATCATCTCTTTGTGGCTCAACATTGTTGATTTCCACTGGAGTGATGAGAGGTGCTGGGTCAGCAGCATTTTCTTGTACAGCCTCTTGGTCTTCTTCATCATCAGACCAGGATCCTTGTGGCTGTAGGGGGTTATACCAGATTACTGGCATAAGATGAGACTCAGGAACCCATTCTTCATCGGAGAGATATTCTCCTGTTTCAAGGGACTCCTCCCACTCATCTGTGTAGTTGGATTCAAATCCATCATCGGTGTCGCTGGACTCGTATCCATCAATGGAGAATCCAACTACCGAATTGCAAGAGTATGATGTCTCCTGCATGGCTTCTCTGAATTGAGGTGGCATGAAATCACTGAGAGTGAATTTCCTTACCCCCTTTGAAGTCTCTGGAAGGGATGTTTTTGTTACCTCCAGTGAAGCGGTAGAGGAAGCCTCTGCCTTTTCTTTGACCTCTAGTTTTGGCTGGGTCTTCTCTTGCCGTTTGAGCTTGAGGAGATGTTTCCTAGCCTGCCTTCGCTGTTGAACTGTAGGCTTTATTTTCACGACCTCCCAATTTTCATCTTCCAGGAGATCGGGATGTACCCATATCGGTTGTCCGTCTGGTGTCGGGTAAGGAACCAGTTCCTCGGACGCTTCGATTGAGTTTATCACCTTGAAGGAAGTAGTAATCTTCTTCTTCGGTGATCTTGATGTTTGTCCACATGTCACCATGTTGACGGAGGCAGACCCATAGTTTTTGTCAAAGGTGATGACTCCGTTTTTCCACATCTCATTTATTTTCTCTCTCACAACGAAGCATTGATTGAGAGGATGCGAGATCATCTGGTGGTATGGACAGTACCGAGGATCGTTGGTTTTGCCAACATTACCCGGTCTTTTTGGTTCAGGCAAGGTGAGCTTGCCGTTTGCCACAAGAGCCCCGAAGATTTCATCAACATCTTCATCAAACGGGTATTTCTTCTCTACTCGTTCTTTGAAGGCATCAGAGAGTTCAGGTCTCTTACCAGCAGCTTTGTTTTCAGCTTTCTTTGGTGGCTGAGGAGCTGGCTTGGTCTGCACATTGAGGACCTCTTTCTTCTTTGGTTTAGAGGTTGCAATGGCGGTTGGCTCTTTCTTTGATGATTTCTGACTGTTGAGGTCTTTAATCACCGTTTCAGCTTCCATGGAAGCTTCTAGGAGTTCTCCCAGGTTTTTTGATTTGTTGCCGATGATCATGGAGCGGATTCTGGCTCTCATGTTGTTTCGGCAGATGTCGACTAGCGACGCTTGTGGCAATACATCAGAGCATTTGTATGCCATTGCTTTCCACTTGTGAATGAAGTCATATGTTGATTCATTCTCCCCCTGTTTTAGGCTGCACAGCTGAGCCATAGTAGCGGGGTGATCCTCACCTTTGAAGTGAGTGAGGAAGCGTGTCTCTAGCATGGCCCAGTTTTGGATTGAGTCTTCCGGCAGAGTGGAGTACCAATCGAAGGCCGTACCTTTTAGGGTACTTGCAAAGAGGCGGATCTTGAGTGCATCTTGATCCGCGATAGCTCCCGTCAGGATCTTGAAGTGGATGACGTGCTGTCTGGCTGATCCTTTCCCCGTATATGTTTGGAGAGTAGGATGCTTGAATTTGGTGGGGAACGGGACCGAGTCCATCCATAAGGGATATGGTGGCTTGATCCCATGCTCTTTGAGTATATCCTCTTCTTTTGCTTTGGCGAGGATACCGTCTACGTCCTTTTTGGTAAGGGCGCGTGACTCATTTTCTTCTCTATTTACCTCGTCGTCTTGATGATTCGGAGGAGGTTCATTGTTCGCCTGATTTTGGAAGGCGAGGAGAAGGTTTTCCATCAGAGTTTCAATCCTCTGCTGGCCCTGTTCCAACTGCTGGATGCGGGTGATCGCATCTTCTGGAGGTGGATTGCGGGGTGGTGGCTCAGAATTTGTAGCCAAGACATTCATCCTTCGTGATTCGAACGAAGAAACTGTCCTGGTGACTGAGCTGGGGCTCATTCTTTTTGAAGAAGAGCTTGAGGAAGGATCACTCTGCTGTCCTTTGCTTGAAGGAGCAGGGGATTCTTCTGAATGTCTTCTTGTCCTTGAGACGCTGCGGGTCATTGGACGTCGGACATGGATTTTTGTTGCTGATTTTTTGCGTCTTCTGGTTTTTCCAACCATATGGACGGCAGCAACTTGGTTGGGCCTTTCTTTTTCGACCCATTTGGGAGAGACTTGAAGTGTGGGAAGCTGGGTCCTTTGCTTCTGTAGTCTCTTTTGTCGGTACGACGCGCGGCGGCGTATACGACGAGCAATTTGAGCTTCGGTCAGCTCTAACTGGGCTCTGACGATGAAGGATGTGCTCCCTCGGGCGCAGCAGCCGAGTCTGTCTTCTTTGTAGCTGGGCAAGGACAGGATGCGAACCCTATCCTTCGCCAGTTGCAGCGAAGCTTTGAATTTGTGAAGTTCGGCCCCTGTAGATATGAAGGGTCGAAGTGCAGATTTGTAGGCCTTAGCAGGTGCTTGTGGAGGCCTTGTGATGCATGACTTGATTTTGGGCTTGTAGGAACAAGCCGGCTCATGCTGGGTTGACTTTGAAGTCGGGTTGGAGATGGGTCTCTCCTCTTTCATGTAAGCAAGAGGATAGAACTGGTTCTCCTTGAGTGGGGCCAGGAATGCTGGCTTAGTGGATGCCTGGGACCTTCTCTGTTTTGGTGAAGGTCTTGGGGACCAAGTCTTGGGGTAGACCTGGTTGTTTGCAGGTTGAGGCTTCGTGGGGCTGCCACGGGCTTCAGGTCTTTTGGTGCTCGCCTTTGGTGTCACGGTAGTGACACGTTGAGAGGCGAGTTTCTGCTTCTTGGAGGGAGCAGCTTGTTCCTCAGGAAGTGGGAATGGTCCCAGCGTCCCGAAGACGATAGTCCGGGGAGTCGAGGTCGACCCGGAGTTCACAGAGTTGCCGAGGGAGTTGACGCTTCGGCAGCTGATGGGGCGCTTGTAGGTGCGCGTGGTCTGCTTCTGTTGAAGCATGAGTTGGTGCTTGCTTTCGTCGAAAGTAATGGTTAGTGAAGCTGCCATTGTTAGTTTTTTCGAAAATTTCTGAAACAAGACCACATCCATTAGTAATCACAAGAATATAATGATCATAAATGGGAAGTTCTATGGTTTCGTCTTTTCAAATTGCTCGAGGTAGATGACCCAAGCAATATGAGGAAGACAAAATGCCATAGAAGGTACAATTGTTCTGATCGCAGGTATGGTAAGCCCAGAATGGGCATCCCAGTGACTGCTAGAAGCAATTGTGAACTTAAATTCGACTTATCGAGAAGCAGAGCTTGCTCGAGGTAAGAAGAATATAAAGTTGGAGTTACAAATGTGCCGGTCGCAATACAGTAGACCCTGAAAGGGCGTACTAGTACCGCTAGACACAAATGTTTTGAGACCGCATCTATGAGATGAGATTCTCTGTTTTGAAAGGTCAAGATTGGATTCATCAAAGAGAGCAGATGGTATTCCAATCTGAACACGGTCTCGGCGATTTCCGCGAGCGCCAGTGCTCAGAAAGAAATGAACCATGATTTCTCGGATCTGAATCTAAAAATGACGAGTTTTTTTTTTTTTTGAAAAGCCAATATCGGGTTTATCAAAGAGAGCAAAAGGCACTCCAATCTGAACACGGTCTCGGCGATTTCCGCGAGCGCCAGTGCCCAGAAAGGAGAAGACCAAGATTTCTCCAATCTAAACCCAAAATGACGGAAGTTTTTTTTTTTTTTTTTTTAAGATTTTTTAAGATTTTTTTTTTTTTTTTTTAAATCTTTTTTTTTATTTTTTATTTTTTTTATTTATTTTTTTATTATTTTTTTTTTTTAAGATTTTTTTTTTGAAAATTTTTTTTTATTTTTTATTTTAAAATTTTTATTTTAAAAATTTTATTTTGGAAAAAAAAAATTTATTTAAAAGACGAGAGAGTACACATAGGCCTCCTAACCCGGTCTTATGAAACCTTGATTGATAGAATTGCCCCCAGGTAAGGGTAGGATTACTTAATGAACCCGTTTGGAGGACCCTTGCCTAGAACAGTCAAGCTGTCTCCACACTCTGGACAAGGCTTTTCTTTGAATCAACCATGATCAAAGAACGCAGTTGGTTTAACCTTAGTGGTCTATGTCTTTTTTTTTTATATATTTTTTATTTTGTTTTTATTTTTATGAATTCATCGAAGAGAAACCATGGCCCAAAACCTTAGTCGAACAGGCTCAACATTTCTGCAAGCGCGATGAACGATAGGAACAGATCAAGGTTTCTCAATTTTGAATCCAAATTGAGAAATCTGAAAAAAAAAATTTTTATATATATATATTTTTTTTATTTTTAATGAACTCATCGAAGAGAAACAATGGCCCAACCCCCGATCCGAACACGGTCTCGGCGATTTCCGCGAGCGCCAGTGCCCAGAAGGGAAAGGATCAAAGTTTCTCAATTTTGAATCCAAAAATGAAAAATCTGAAAAATTTTTGTTTTTTTTTTTTTTAGATTTTTAATGAACTCATCGAAGAGAAATAATGGCCCAACCCCCGATCCGAACACGGTCTCGGCGATTTCCGCGAGCGGCAGTGCCCAGAAGGGAAAGGATCAAAGTTTCTCAATTTTGAATCCAAAAATGAAAAATCTGATTTTTTTTTCGTTTTTTTTTTTTTTTAGATTTTTAATGAACTCATCGAAGAGAAACAATGGCCCAACCCCCGATCCGAACACGGTCTCGGCGATTTCCGCGAGCGCCAGTGCCCAGAAGGGAAAGGATCAAAGTTTCTCAATTTTGAATCCAAAAATGAAAAATCTGATTTTTTTTTCGTTTTTTTTTTTTTTGAAAAGAGAAAGAGTGGAAATAAATTCAAAGAATTAGAAATTTCCAAACAAAAAATCTCATCTCATTTTTTTTTTTGCGGAATTCAACATAGGCCACCAATTATAAAGTAGCCAAGGAATCGAGAAAAGAAATATAAGCATAGAGCAAAATATATGATATGCAAATATTTCATTTCTAGCATCGTGTTCTCAAATAAACGAGTCCCACCGGGTGATGCCAGCTTGATGGACCGCGCTCCCGATGCCCGGGTTCCTACCGAGGTCGGCGGACGTGGGAGTCCGTTTGGTTCCGACCCTTTCGTAACCGGGGGGCAAAAGGGGCGTGCATCAACATTTCTTTTTTTTTTGTGGGTGTGCCAGATTTTCTATTTTACTTGGAATTGCAAGTGGTGATCCGGAGATCAACCTTCGCAAGTAAAAAGGAAATCAACTTCTTTCAAGTTTTCCATTGCACATATATTTAAGAAAAGAGACATTTTCTTGATTTGCCGTGAAAGGCGATTTTTTTGGCATTTATAGCCGATTTTGGCGTTTATAGCCGATTTTTGGCATTTATAGCCAACTTTGGCGTTTATAGCCGATTTTGGCGTTTATAGCCGATTTACAATCCTTATCAACAATGAAAGACAAGAATTGTGATTTTTGTCTCTTTTAAAAAAAATACAAACTACAATGAAAAGCAAGAAAAGGAGGATCTAACTTCTCAGGAGATTGTGGGGGACTCGTTTAGATTGACGGTCGCAAGCCATATGTGGGCTTCGCCATCATCCATGCAGATGAGAACAGAGGATGCTATTTGATTCGCTTGGCTTGGCTATAACCTCGGGTTTTTAGAAGACAAAGACCAAAGGAAGGTCCTATGTCCAATAAAAAACCGAGTAGACGGGCTGAAAAGCCATATCTAAGCCATTGGAGGCAGGAGGAGAAGGCAAGGACCTTGGGGGGGGTACCCCCCAAGGGACTTTTGTCACCTTGTTGCGGTGGCCGGTGTAGAACTTCCGCAGAGTTTTCTCTCTTTTTCTTTTCTCTGGATTTCTGACTGCTGTCTGATGTTTGTTGTGTGTTTTTCCGATCTGGATTCCTTTGGAGTGCTCTCCTATTTATAGGCTCTTGGTAGCCATTTAGGAGAGCTTATGGGCTTTTAATGTCATTAAGCCACATAATGGGAGGAGTTACAAAATTGAATTGTTTATTTTGTAACTCCTTTTTCTTGGCTTCTGATTGGCCGGAGGAGATTGAGGGCATTTAATCGCCTTTAATCGCCATGATGGGAGGAGTTTCATGGGTTAAATGCCATGAATCTCTTGACTTGTAACTCCCAAATGCTTGCTTCTGATTGGGCCGTCCAAAGAAATGGATTAATGACTGTAATAAAGCTAGTCAATTAATCGCATTAAGTGGTCGCCGAGCAGCTGAAGAGTCGCGGGCCGTGCCATGTCTTTTGGAATTCTTCTGTCGATGATCATCGATGGATCTTCATGTAGATCGACATCAGATGACCATGTAATTTCAGGTGCTTGTTGCCAACAGCGGGTCGGTGCCATCTGTCCTGTCGATTTCTCGATCGGTCGGGTGGAAAGCACACTTTTTTTGGTTGACCGGGTGGCGATCAATACTGTCTTCGATACTTTTGATGATTTACCCGTGTTTTGGACGGATATCAGAGGACTTGGTGTCTCAAAAGCATGAATTTTGGAAAGTACCAGAGGCTGGGCTCCTCGAATCGCGAAAAAACGGCGAAAACCGGGGTTTCCAGGGCTTTCCCGGCGACCCCGGGGTCCATGGTCGCCGGCGACCCTGGCCCAGGGTCGCAGGGGTCTGCGACCCTGGGGGGGTTTTCCCCCTTTCGTGTCCCGTTTTGCGTCCGTTTTCGCTTTTTTCTGATTCTTTTTTCTTCTGTACTTTTCTTTGACATTTTGATCATTTATTGGCCTGATTTCTTTGTAGGAAACCTGATGAGAATCTTTGCATTTTATTTTGCAAAGTTTCCAATTTCCTGAGAAAGCCGAAGACTTTGTTGCGCAGAGCTGCCGATTTTCTGTCAAAAGCTGAAACTGGGTCAAACGATGTCGGAATGACCTGAAATTTGGTGTGAAGCCTGCTGAGCAATAAATAAGACCAACCATAGGCTTTTGTTTGAGTTTTGAAGCCGTTTGGGGTCCTATCACCTGTAGACTTGCTTTTTGTCGCGATGAAGATGTCGCGGTTTGATGTGCGGTCAACCGATGTCCGATTGACTTGAAATTTGACAGGGAACCTATTGGAGTCATTTTAAGATGATCCATAGGTTCTGTCTTGGAAACCATGGTCCCGGAGAGCTTTACCGCCGAGAGGCTTGATTTGGCTGTTGGAGAAGCGAAGTTAGGCCAAATGATCTTGAAATGGCTTGAAACTTCTTGTGTACTCCTCTTTTGGCTGTCTGGATGAATCTTGCAGTTTTTGTTTGATTCTGACAAGATTTGATTTTTGGAAGCAGCATTGCCTATTTATGGCAGGTTGCGACTTCATGTAGCTCTTTGGATCTTGAAAAGGCAAAGTGACATTTTTGGTGTCAACAGCGAAGCTCGAGCAGGCGAGGGAAGAAGCCGAGGCGGAGAGGACTAGATCGGCCGAGCTCGAGGTCTCCATCTCGAAGATGGGAGACGATTACGCGGCCCTGCTTCAAGCCGAGTCCAAGAGGGCGGATTAAGCCGAGGCGAAGCTCGAGTCTGAGTGCGATGCCGCGTTCGAGGACGCCAGAGCACAGGTCACCGCCCACTACAAGGAAAGGGTTCTTGTGGTGAGGGATAAGGCCTGGGCGAAAGGGTGGCTTGCCGGCCTGAAGGAGGCCGGGGTCTCGGAGGGCCATCCCTCCTTTCGGGAGCCTCCTCCGTACACGCTTCCGGTGCCGACCTCTGCCCGTCCATCCGGCGAAGCCTCTGACGCCGCCGCCCGTGCAACTGACCGGTCATGACCTCGGGAGATTCGCTTTCTTGCTTTATGCTCTGTAATTTTCTTCAGTTTGTATTTGCTGAACACTGTAACGAGTGAGATTTTAATACAATTGAAAGTTTCTTCAAATACTCGTGCTTCTGTCTCTTTTAAGCCTGGTACTTCGATGCTTGAGTTCGGCAGAGTGCTTCCTTAGGTGATCTTCTTTGTTGCTCGCGCTGATCCTCCGTATCTTAGGTGATCTTCTTTGGTATTCGCGTTGATCTTCCGTATCTTGGGCGATCTTGAATAGCTGCAAGTAGGGTGGCACGGCTGACGAGGGAATCGGACGGATGTCTCCACGTGGCGCCATAGGGATCGCTGATCAACAGTCGTGCATCCCCAGTAACGCGTGGGAGACTTCGCCCTCATAACTCCTTTCGGAGACTGAGCCTTTCTTCTCCCTATAAATAGGGATGGCAAGCACGCCATGGGAGAAGAAAAGAAACGGAAGTAGGATAGCTTATTTCGCTTAGCTGTAGGAACCATGTCTGACAGACATTCTGTAATCTTCGATCCGGGGGGAGCCCTTGCGCCTGTGGACGGCTTTCTCCGAGGGGGAAGCCCGTCGTGGTCTGCGCGCTCTCTGAAGGAACTCCCCGTGGACCACGCGCTCTCTGAACGGGGGGACGGTGGCGCATTCTCGTCCGACACGGCCCTGTGCGCCCGTCGTACGGAAGGCGGGATTGAGGCCCCGCTGGTCCGGGGGGTTTCTTCAAGCTTGGCTGGTCCCACTGGCCGCCGAGGGTGTTGAAGAGCTCAGCGAGGTCCAGGGCCTCCGAACTGGAGGGGCTGTGCGATGCTTTGGTCTGACCGGCCAAAGTGTGTTATAGAGCTCTGTGAAACTCAGGATCGCTCAGAACCTTCAGGCAGCGATCCGGCGTCCTCGAGCCTTCTGCCTGAAGAGTCGGTGAAGATCAGAGTCTCCCAGTTTTCGCTTCATTTTCTGTTTTCAGAGGACTGCGATCCTCCTTTTTGTACTTTGCTTTCTGTTCTGTAATTCTTGTGATGAAGCAGTTTACAATGAATAAAATGCCAAACTGTGTTCAATGCTCTTGCATCGTCTTCTGTTTTTCTTGCACTGTTCTGGAACACTCTTTTTGTGTTGAGTGCTGGCACTGACCTCGGCCGAAATGGCTGGCTTTGGCCGAGACGAGCTGCATTGTGCCGAAGTGGACCCATACCGTTGGTCTCGGCTAAGAGAGACTGAGTTCGGCGATGGCCTTCTGAGGGGTGTATGAACCCGGACTTCGAGAAACTGACCTTGGCCGAACTGCCTTGCGCCGAGGTGTGAGGGGTTTATGAACCCAGACTTTAGGAAACGGCTGAGTGTAGGAACGCCAGGCCATTTCCAGGGCGTATGTACCCGAAGTGTGTCCAAGACACGGGGGCTTTAGGAAAGGCTGAGTGTAGGAACTGCAGGCCATTTCCAAGGCGTAGAGCCTCGATTGTGTCCAAGACACGGGGCTTTAGGAAAGGCTGAGTGTAGGAACTCCAGGCCATTTCCAGGGCGTAGAGCCTATGCTGCCGGAGTCGATCAGAGAGAAGACAGATTGATGACAAGGCAAAAGCTGTTTTTATTGATTCTGAGATTCATTACATCTTTAGAAATAAAATTTCTTCAAGTGGGACGCATTCCACGGTCTCGGCAGCGGCTTGCCTTCCAAGTCTTCGAGCTTGTAGGCTGACTTTCCTGCCAGTGAGACTACTCTGAACGGGCCATGCCAGTTCGGGGCAAGCTTCCCCTCGTTCGGTTCTCTGTCAGCTGGCAGGGACTTCTTTAAAACGAGCTCTCCCACGGTGAACCTTCTTTCTTTGACATTTTGATTGTATGCCCTGGCTAACCGCTGCTGATAGTCGGTCAGTCTCAGGGCTGCTGCTTCTCGTCGCTCGTCTGCCAGCTCCAGCTCCATTGCCAGGTTCGTCTCATTTCGGCCTTGGTCGACCAGCTCTGTCCTCAGGGTAGGAAGGCCGATTTCCAAGGGAATGACCGCCTCCATCCCGTAGGCCAGAGAGAAAGGTGTTGCCGAGGTGGACCTCCTTGGAGTTGTTCTGTATGCCCACAGCACGCTCGGAAGCTCTTCTGTCCATCTGCCCTTTGCCTTATCCAGTCGTTTCTTCAGGCCGTCCCTTCAGGCCGTCCAGGATCACTCTGTTAGATATTTCTGCCTGGCCATTACTCTGCGGATATGCCGGGGTGGAGTAATGGTTTCTGATCCCGTGTTCTTGGCAAAAGTCTCTGAAGGATTTGGAATCGAACTGAGTCCCGTTATCCGAAATCAGGGTCCGGGGGATGCCGAACCTCGTAAGGATGTTTTTCCAAACGAAGTTCCTGGAGTCCCTGTCCGTGATGGAAGACAACGGTTCAGCCTCTATCCACTTTGTGAAGTAGTCCGTAGCCACTATCAGCCATCTCTTGTTCCCTGGAGCTCGGTGAAGAGGCCCCACAATGTCCAGGCCCCATTGAGCGAAGGGCCATGGGCTAGAGAGGGGACTCAGATCCTGTGCTGGCTGATGGAGGGAGTGGGAGAATTTCTGGCATTTCTCGCATTTCCTGGCGTAGACCTGGGCGTCCTTCTGCATGTAGGGCCACTAGTAACCCTGGCTGATCGCTCTGTAGGCCAATGACCGACCTCCTATATGGCTGCCGCAGATTCCTTCGTGGATCTCATACAGGAAGTCGTCCACCTTGGTCAGGTGGACGCATTGGAGGTATGGACCTGTGAAGGACTTCCTGTAGAGTTTGCCTTCGGGAGAGAGCCAGAACCGAGCTGCCTTGAGCCTGATCTTGTGGGCTTCAGTCTTGTCCTCGGGGAGCTGGTCGTCCTTCAAGTAGGCGACGATTGGATCCATCCAGCTGGGGCCGAGGTCAGCACAGAGGACAAGCCGAGATGAATGGAGTTCTAGACTTGACCTTGATATTGACCCGACCTCGATGGTCCTCTTCTTTCCTGCTTCGACGGCGGAGGCCAGGTTTGCAAGCGCATCTGCATGCGTGTTGGTGTCTCTGGATATTTGTCGGACCTCGGCTTTCTGGAAATGAGAGAGCAGTTTCTTCGCAAGGGCTAAGTAGGCCGCCATCCTGTCGTCCCTGGCCTGGTAGTCTCCAGCGAGCTGGCTAGTTACCAGTTGAGAGTCGCTGAAGATCTCCAGGTGCTGGGCTCCGAGGATTTGGGCGCTGTTCAACCCTGCAATCAGTGCTTCGTACTCTGCCTCATTGTTAGTCGCTTTGAAGTCCAGGGTGAAGGCCTGCTCTATGACCAGTCCCTCCGGCGATTGGAGAACTATGCCGGCGCCAGCTCTCTTGGAGGTGGACGACCCGTCGACAAAGATCTTCCATGCCGAGGTGGGAGACTGCTGGACCTCTGTTTCTACTGGCTCTTGCCCTGTGCCCCCCAGTGCCGTGCCGAGCTGGGTCGGAGCCGGGCTGGGGGAGGCGAATTCGACAATGAAGTCTGCCAGGATCTGGGCTTTCATCGCAGTTCGGGGACGGTACTGTATGTCATACTGCCCCAGTTCAACTGCCCACTTTGATATGCGCCCTGAAAAGTCAGCTTTCTTGAACACTGAACGGAGTGGGTGCTCCGTGATCACCACAATTGTGTGGGATTGAAAATAATGGGAGAGCTTGCGGGAGGCGGTGACGAGAGCCAACGCAAGCTTCTCCAATAGGAGGTACCTGGTCTCGGCATCGAGCAGGGTCTTGCTCGTGTAATAGATTGGCTTTTGAACTCCCTCGTCCTCCCTAATGAGGACGGAGCTTACTGCGTGATCCGAGACCGCAAGGTACAAATATAGAATCTCCCCCAAAGTTGGGGTGGAGAGTAAAGGTGGTGACATTAAATAAGTTTTGAGTGCGGCCAATGCCTGGTCGCACTCAGGGGTCCACTGGAACTTCAGATTTTTTCTAAGAAGCTGAAAGAAAGGCCTGCACTTATCTGATGATCGGCTGATGAAGCGGTTGAGTGCTGCGGCCATTCCCGTGAGCCTCTGAACTTCTTTCGTGGTGGAGGGACTCTGGATGCCCTGGATGGCAGTGATCTGGTCCGGATTGGCCTCTATCCCCCTCCGCGTTACCAAGCTGCCGAGGAACTTGCCAGAGGCTACGCCGAAGGCGCACTTGGAAGCGTTTAGCTTGAGCTTGTACGCGCGAAGGATGTCGAAGACTTGGCCGAGATCCGCCAGATGGTCGCTGGAGCGCACAGATTTGACGACCATGTCGTCGATGTACACCTCCACCGATCGGCCGAGCTGGGCCTGGAACATTTTTGTGACGAGGCGCTGATAGGTCGCCCCCGCGTTCTTCAGCCCAAAGGGCATCACCTTATAGCAGTAAGTGCCGCGGGGGGTGATGAATGATGTTTTCTCCTCGTCTGGCTCGTAGAGCGGGATCTGATGATAGACTCGGTAGGCGTCAAGGAAGCTCATTCGGTCGTGACCAGCGGTGGCGTCGATCAGTTGGTCGATCTTTGGGAAGGGGAAACTGTCCTTAGGGCAAGCCCTGTTCAAGTCGGTGAAGTCCACGCACACCCTCCACTTCCCAGTTTTCTTCTTGACCACCACCGTGTTGGCCAGCCATACCGGGCACTGGACTTCCCGGATGGCTCCTGCTTTTAGCAGGTTGTCGATCTCTTCGACGACCGCATCTGTCTGCTGCAGCCCGGACCTTCGGGCCCTCTGCACTACTGGCTTGTGGCCGGGGTCGACATTGAGCTTGTGGCACATGACCTCAGGGTCGACCCCAGGCATTTCGCTTGGGCTCCAAGCGAAGACGTCCACATTCTGCATCAAGAACCGAGAGAGTTCGGCCCTTTCTTCGTCGGACAGCTGGGCGCCAATCAGGAAGAACCGGTCTGGGTCTGCCGGGTCTAGCCTGACCTCGGCCAGGTCCTCGATGCTCTTCTTCTCAGGGTCCCGGCCGATCTCATCGAGGCCCTTCTCGAACTCGGCCAGGTTGACGCGCTCTGGCTCCTTCGCTGCTGGGACTGCGGCCAGCATGCACTGCCTGGCCTGCTGCTGGTCTCCCTTCACTGTGATGACTTCCATCTTGCCCTCTTTGTTCTCATGGACGAACTTTAGCTTTTGGTGGAGAGAAGAAGGAACTGCCTCTAGCTTGTGGAGCCACGTTCTGCCCAGAATGACATTGTAGGGAGAAGGGGCGTCCACAACCAGGAAGTCGGCCAGCACGGATGCTCCACCAACTTGGGTTTCCAAGGTGATCCAACCCTTGGGATAGACTGGCGTGGCGGATAACCCTAACAAGGGTGCTCGGACCTCCGTGAGGTCTGCTTCGGAGAGTTTCATCCTTTTGAAGCAGTCGTAGTAGAGGACCTCAGAGGAGCTGCCGGAGTCGACGAGGATCCTCTTCACGGTGAAGTCTCTCAGCTTCATGGTGAGGAGCAGGGGGTCGTTGTGAGGGACCTGGATTCCCTCTAGATCTCGATCCGAGAACGAGATGGCGGGTCGGTCACGGCGGGCTCTCTTGGATGGCGGAGCGAGTTCGGCTTTCATTATTTCTTTCCCGTGCGAAGCCCGCCTGGCTTCGGCACGGGCCTGAGAGCTTCCCCGGGATGAGGAAGCGGGAGCTGAGGACGCCAGATGGATCACGTTGATGATCTTCTCCGAGTCCTCACTGTCTGGAGCCTGGGCCGTGCTCTGGTGAATTCGGCCCTCGCTGCCGCCGGCATCACCTGCCTTGATGAACTCTGGGATGTGGCCCTCTTCGGCCAGCTTCTCCAGATACCCCTGCAAAGTCCTGCATTCTTCGGTCCTGTGCCCATTGCCCTTATGGAAGGAGCAGTAGAGCTTGCTTCGGGGGCCTTCGGTGGGTTCATTCTTCATGGGCGGAGGATACTTGAAGAACGGCTTGGATTTGATCTTGGTCAGGATGCGGTAGATCGGCTCCTTGAAGACGACGTTGACGCTCTGACTGGCGCTGGAGGGAGGTCTGGGCTTCCAATTGCCCCCAGACCTGGACGACGAAGGCTTCGCCGAACTGGAGACCCAGGCCCGCTTGGACTCCTGTTTCTGGGAGGGCCTCCCGCCTCTCTGCCGAGGTTGGTCATTCTTCTGTTCGGGCTCCGGATGCCCGTCCTGATCCCTGGCCCGGATCTCGTCTTCCTCCCGGGCGATGAAGCGCTTCACCCGGGACATCAACTCTGGCATGGACTCCGGGGTGTCCCCGGCCAAGTCCTTTCGCAAGTCGATGCCGGGGATCAGGGCATGCTGGAAGGCGTAGATGGCTATCCCTTCCCTCGCGCCCTCGATCTGGCTGTAGACCGCCCAGAATCGCTGGGTGAACTTGGCGAGGGTTTCGCCCTGCTTCATTTTCAGGGCGATGAGGTCCCCTTCCTTCTTGGGGACGACGGTGTAGGCTTGGAACTTCTTCAGGAAGGAGAGCTGGAGCTCCTTCCAACTAGAAACCGATTGCTCCGGGAGAGAGCAGAACCACTTCAGGGGGAGATCACCCAAACTGGAGGAGAAGATTTTGCAGTTTAGGTGACCCTCGTTTCCCCAGATGGACATCTTCTGGGAGAAGTGTCGGAGGTGTGCGGATGGGTCGGACAGTCCGTCATATGGGACGAACCGCGGGACGGAGAACTTCCTGGGCAAGGGGGTGCGCTCGATCTCTTTTGTGAAGGGTGAGCCCCCCAGGTCAATGTGACCACATATCTGCTTCTGGTCCCGCATGTCCAAGTTGTGCTGGAGAGCCAATCTGACACGTTTGTCAAATCGCTCTTGCTCGTCGTCCTTCTCTGGAGTCTGAGCTCGGGGCTTTCGCTTGGGATGGCTCGGGCTACGACGGCTATGAGTTCGGCCATCGCGGCTATGGTGACTTCAGCTGTTGCTCGAGCCTTCATCACGGATCTGGCTCCGTTTCTGGTCCAGATGATTTCTGAGGTCCTCGCGGGGAGGCTGGGCTGCCCTGCTGGGAGCGTCCTTCTTTTTCCCTTGAGGCTCAGAGACCTGCCTCAAGGAGGCAGTTTGCACTGCCCTCAGCTGCTGCTGGAGCTCGCAAATCAGCTGCCCTTGCTTCTGGAGTTGCTTCTGGAGGAGAGCAGCTTCGGGAACCTCTCCAGTGGCAGGGGGTTGAACGTGGTGCGTCTCTCCTACGGCCACGGCTTTGTCCTTCCGGGGACGCTCATGCTGACGCTCATTGCGTCTGGGTGGCGCGACTTCTTCTGACGAGGTCGAGGCCTCGAGTCCCTCTTGGAGCGGGAACTCGATGAAGAGCTGAGAGCCTAAGCGGCCCTCGCCTGCAGTCGTGCCATGCACCGTACGGGAGCGTCCTTGAGGAGGGACGTCCGTTGGCGGTGGTGGCAGCTCGAGCGCTGCTCTCGAGGATTCTACGCCCTTCTTAGCTTTCGGAGGCATGGCTTCTGAGAGGTTGAGGTTAAGAAGGTTGGGAAGGTTTTGAGAGGTTGGGATATTACTTTCCCACAGACGGCGCCAATTGTAGGTGCAGAAAATAACGACCCACAATAAGAGGGAGCCTTAAAGGACTTATCCGAGAAGATGGTGGTGTCTGGGAATGACTGGATGCCGTCCGGAAGCCTGAAAGGGAATAGCAAACGGTCAGAGGACCCTGGCCTGGGCGGCGCAAGGCTCTCCGATGCCAAAGTCAGTGTGGGAACTGGAACAATGGAAGGAGAGGGAGAAGAGAGACAGAGTAAGGGCTCTGTGAATGAGATTGTGCGTACCTTGCATGGTGCATGCAGTTCTATTTGTAGAGGTTTGGATCGTATCTTTCAGAGGATATCTTGATGTGGGTCCCATGATTCGACTGGGAAGTCATGATCAGCCCACAAAGTAATAAATGCAGTCTAATCCGGCCCACTCTGCATTTAATGCTAGTCGGGTCAGCCCACATTGCATTAAATGCGTGTCTTGTTGGGCCAGATTGTGTTGGGCGCCTCTGGCGGTTGGAGTACCAGCGGATCTGCCCTCGGGCCTTCACTACTACCAAAAGGACATTTTATATCGGTTGCAAAAAATACCTTATATCGGTTTTTAATATAACCGATATAATATCTTCAGTCAAGGTTTTTTATATCGGTTAATGTTTTTTTATATCGGTCTAACTTTTTTTTATATCGGTTACACAGTAACCGATATAATAATCTCTATATATAATATCGGTTAGCATATATGTGATATAATAATCGCTACATTTTATATCGGTTATTATTAAACCGATATTATATAGATTCCAAAACCGATATTAATTATGAAACCACTTTTCTTCAATTTTTTCTTCCCACTCTGTTTTTCCCCTCCCGCGCTCTGCCCGCCCCTTTTCCCCTCATTTCTTTCTCATCTCCTCTCATCTCCATCGTCGCCCATAGCTCAGTCTCTCCGGACGATCTCTCTCTCTCTCTCTCACGACTGATCTCTCTCTCAACTCGATCTCTCTCCGTCACGTCGATCTGAACCTCGCATACCGGTCTCTCTCTCAGCAGTCTGCCAAAACCCTACCTTCATCTCCAAAACTCGTCCCAGGCTCCCAGCGACAGACCTTCATCTCCCTCACATTCGTGGCTTCTTCTTCGCTGCAGGCATCTCTCTCTCTCTCTCTCTCTCTCTCTCTCTCTCTCTCTCTCTCTCTCTCTCTCTCTCTCTCGATCTTTACCCTTTCTGATGCGGTTTCTCACTCTCTCTCTCTGCTTCGTTTTCTCTTATTTTGCAACGTGACCGCCGATCAAGCCTCGCAGAAGACGCACAGACGCTGCTGTTCGTCACTGAGGAAGAAACCTGCGAGGAGGATTCGGAATCCACACTAGTCTCGTTCTCTGGTTGATTGTCGCTGTCGCTCCACCGTCACCGTGGAAGAGACCTGAGAATCCTAGAGTTCATTGAAGAAACAGAGGACCAGGCTCTTTGTAGGTCTGTGTGAATCCTTCCCTTCTTGACAACAAAGACGAATCTAATTGCAGGTGATTGAAAACATCTTTGATGAAAGGTTTGCTGAGGCAGAAAGACCTAACCTGCTTCGACTTCGACTGGGGCTGCTGCTTTGGTCTCGACCGGGATGTTGCTTCGACTGGGTGCTTCCTGCTAGTGCTGCTGGTGCCAGGTGTTACTACTCCTCTTCTTCCTTTTTGCTTATATGTTTTTCAATCGTTCATGCCCTAGTAGAGATGAGATGCCAACGAAAAGGGGGTTTTTCAATGTTGGGCTACTGGGCCAGCTGATGCACAGATGCAGCCATGGCAGAGAAAAGGCGCCCACTACATGTTTGATAAAAGGCGAATATGAGCCTAAGTACATATTTTGCTTCTTTTTTTGTAGAACTTTGATGAGTAGGGTTAGTTGGAGCATCTTCTCATTGCCTAGAGAAGATTTGAGGGTTAAACAAAGGTTTACGTGAGTGTTGGTTGAGGTCGGTAAGGTGATTAAATGCACTTGTGGGTCACAAAAATTCATGGGTCATTAGCCACAAGTTGGGGGTAGTGTTAGAACAATGACTAGGGCATGCCATCATGCCCTATTGAGATTGCCAAAAACACCTTTGCATTTGGAAGTGCTTCTTGTAATTTGGAGAAATTAGCCATTCCTAGGCTAATGTTTGGTTAGACAAGGCTTGCTAAGTATGCTGTTGGATTTACATATTGCAAGCATGAGTTAAGAGGGTTGAGTTGATTTAGCCCTTCCAAGGCTAAATGTTAGATGGTTTGTTTCCTTTTGAACTTAGCTCATGTCACGGCTAAGGTTGGTATGTTGGAATTTTGGGAAAACACAAACTTGGGTTGTGGTGCTTTTAGCCCCTCTTGGGCTAAACCATGCACCAATGCAGTTTGGAGGACCCTCCTCCAAAATTTAGAAGGTTGGAATTAGCCCTCCCTATAGGGCTAATGTTGGATGGAGGACCCTTGGGTCTATCCTGTGGCTTGCATGAGAGAGAGAGAGAGAGAGAGAGAGAGAGAGATCCATGGTTAGGCCGAGGATTGTTCAGGTGCTGATGGAGTGAAAGGGGAAGGGATGAGTCTGTAGTGCTGAGGTGTTGGGGCAAGAGCTGGAGCCGGAAGAGCCATGGTCATGCCTGTTGTAGAGGAACACACACTGTCAAAGATAATTAATTAGTCCCATTGATGATGATAAAAATTCATACCAAATTATCAATAAAAACCAAAAGAGTTGTTTGCAAATATAACTAATATATGACATGGGCTCCATATTTTGGTGCACATAACATGATCAATCTGATAATCAATTCAGATCTCCATCCTAAATCAATCAAACGACCCGCAGTTCTAATTACCCTTTCAGTTAATGTGGCTTGCCAATTGCCAAAATGATACCCAGGATTATAAGGTGCTTATTTAGAGACAACCTAGGGTTTAATTGTCCATAATGGTTGTCCAAACTGGTGGGTTGGGCTGGATTTTTTAACCCACAAAAATGTGTTTTGTCCAGGCCTACTCAAGATCATCTGAACTCGAGTGCTCCATGGGCCAACTTTTCTAAAAAAAATTTAACCTATTTAATTGATTATGGTAGAGAACAAACAAGCTGAAACTTATGCATGGATCATAATCTATGCACAAACCAAGCTACCTGCACTTTTTATGAAGATCCAAACATGCCCTATTGTTTTGGACAGGCCCAGGCCCAGGCCAAGCCAATTTTGGAGATACTGGTAACTGGATATTAAAGAAAAAGAAAAAGAGAAGTGTGTGGTGTAGATTGAAAGCAAGAAAGACAGGAAGAAAGGCTGTAAAATGGCAGAGAAAAAGAAACACACCTGCAGGTGTTGGGGGTGGCATAGACATTGTCCCTCCATAATGGTGTGGAAATGGTGTGGAATTGAGGGCAGAGTACTGGAAGAGATGAGGGTATTGGAGGCTGTACCCTTGACCATGTGGGTATGTGGCTGCCCCACTATTACCATGCCCCAGCTGAAATAAGGGTAGAAAGCTGCAGTCCCTGTATATGACCCACCTCCATACATTGGGTACTGCCCAGCAGCAGCAGCTGCTGCCCCTCCAAACACATTATAATAGCTCTGCACCAAAAATAAATCATAGATCAAGATGTTGTAGGCTCCTTTGAATGAACTGCTCTGAGCCTTGAGATTGTGCCAATATCATCATTGATATGGTGTGAAATTGAGCCTTTTACGCTTATGACCTTACTATAGCATGCACTTACTTCTGTTTATTGGATTAATCTTTCTTTGTAGGTGTGTGTGGTGGAGAGTATATGAAAACATCTTTGATGAAGAACAAGGGACTTTCATATTTATAGTAAGTTCTCTAACTTGGTTCTGTACATGTATAGCTTGTCTTTTGGTGTTACTAGTCATTAACAATGCCAAACACTAGAATTCAATGGGGAAAGCATTGTGCCCATGTTTGATCTACTATCCCCATCATTGGCTTCACAAACATTTTTTTTTCAGTCAGTAGCATTCAAAAATCTTGAGAACTATAAATATACTTTGTTTGAATGCCTTCTCTGAACCTAATCAATAACAAAGGCCAATCAGATTAGTCAGGTCATGATTTCGAACTAACTGAGCCAGGCATACTCAAAAACTCAAAAGTGTTACCCCAAGCTTGGCCTGACCTTGATAAGGAGAAAAAAAAAGTAAACTGTTCCATAGGATGGACCTTATTGGTGAGCATCCATGTTGTTCCATAGGAATGACCCTATTGGTGAGCATCCATTTTGAACTAACTGAACCCATTTGGCAACTTTTTACTAAATTCAGCAGAACTCAAAGTAAAGGGGGTTTTCATTGACGTAGTAGTAAAGATGTGAACAGTAAAGGGCCTAAGATGAAGATGTATACGAGGACCATTACTTTTCCACAATTTGACTGGTGACTTAGAAATGTACTCTAAAAAAACAAAAAGAAACAACAACAATCCAGGAAATGCCATACAATACTATTCATATCTCCCACCACAGACCTATGTTGAATCTAAAAATATGGAATTATGAACAAGACACTCCTATATTTTATTATATTTTTTAAATTTGTAAAGAAACCCATGTTTGAATATCTGATGATACCAAAATTCATTTCAACAACATTGTGTGTATGAATGTTGACCTTCCCCATTTTAGTTTACTTATGCTTCTGTGATTTATTCTTCTTCCATAAATGAGGACTTTTACTACATAACAGAGCATAGTATGTATAGATGCCCTTCCTAATCCTTTTGTATGTTTTTATGGTCTCTATGTAGTGCCCTAAGCAAACGGGGAAAAAAGAACTTGGGGAGGCAGCGACATATGGCGACGAGGAGCTTAATGATTTACGTTTGGAGTTAGTTGAATACATTTTAGATTTTATCAACAATGGAGAATAGGTACATTCTATGCTTTTGCCTCTATATTGTCATGAATGCATGTTGGTGTAGTAGCTTTTTAATTTACAAATAAACATAAAATGGGTAACCTGGCCCAAGCTGCCATATTTGGTGGGGATTGTTAAGAGGTTTTGCTGGCATTGGGGTGTTTCAAGTTTTGGCTACTCCTAGTGCTACCGTTAGTTCATTTTCAGTAGAAACAATATTTATAGAATCCTTCTCTATAGGATCCTATCTATGGAATACTTCTTTTAAGCTATTTAAGTTCACACACACTTGTGAACCCACTGATGGCTTTGTTTTATGTTCCTTTTTTTTTCTTTTATTGCAGAGGTGGGATGTTGGTGTGTGCCATTCTTTTACTACAGAGGTGGGATGTTGGTGTGTGCCAACATATGAAGAAACACTGTTCAAATGGCTGGTAATATCTTTTGTTTTGCAACATTGCGTCTTTTTAATGTTTTGTAATCGACTAGACGTCGTTTGGATGCTTTAGTTGGTTTAGATTTGTCCCAGGAAATTCATTGTAGAATCAGTTTAAAAGTGAGATATGTGTAGCCTACATTTATCCAATTGAATTGAGTATGTCTGAATCTTGGTTTCCAGGTGGAAGATGTGGATGGCACAGCTGAGAATGTGAAGGAAAACCATTTAAGGGGATACTGAGGCTGAATTATTGGAAGTAGCAAGTGTTTGTCGTGTTAGGCTTTGCTATGGAAGATATAGGGCTATTCAAACAAGGATGGAAATGGTTTCTATCTCAGAAGAATATATTTTTGGGCACACAAGTTTTGTCAGGGGTTGTAGGTCCTTGATCTATCTGGGTCCTACAACATTGTTTGTTGTCATGTGGAGTTGCTTTCTTAGCTTGACATCAACAACCTGCCTGGTTCATGTGCTTCTGCTACTTGTAAGTCCTTCTATACTGATTTCCCTTTTGCATGCATTTAAAGTTTTCAAGTTTCTCCATTGCTTCTCTTGCTTTGACGTTGATATAGTGAAAAGTGCAGAATCTCAACACTGAATTCATATGTGCACTTATGAGAGGCATCTGATGTCTGAGATTTTGTGCAATATAGTATCATGGATGTGCTGTGATGTTGTTGTGGTCCTCAAGAGATGGGATCAACCATATGTAATAAGCTGAAAAACATCATTGGTATATTGTTATGTGCAGCTAATCAAATCATTTTGTTTCTTAAGAAAAACATCATTGGAATAATCACATGGTGTTGGATATAGAAATGAATGAACATAAGTTTTTTTGGTGCATCTTTTTATGTGTGTTGGGGCATTGAAGTGCTATGGTTGGATGGTGTATGAATGATGAAGTAGTGGTGAATGACTTTTAGTGTGTTGGAGCATTGGGTTGTTTATATGAAGTGTTTTTTTTTTTGTCATGTACAGGTACTAGCAGGTTGTAAAAAAAAATTACATGTCACATGTACAGGGGAGACTCTGCCGAAATTTTGAAATTTCTATGAACCACTTTATTTCGTTTAAGCTGTGTTTAATTGATTATACATGCATGTGTATATATGTACATAGAAATTAATTTGTTTATATATATACAAAGGTTTTTGTTGTTTAGTAGTGATTGAAAATTCTTGTGTTGTTTCTGTTAGAAGACACTTAGAAGTGATGTTTTGTTGCATTTGTTTCCATTTTCATTTCTTACTAGTGATTCCCGATAGTTCTTTCCTGCTCATTTTTTTTATAGGTAGAATCTGCAGAGTTTATACTGTAGACAAAATTTGATAGTGTTTACAAATAATTAGAATTTGGTGTGGTGATGTTATATATGCAAGTTTTGGTTTTCGATCAGAATATGTAAAATTATATATATCTTGGAAAGGTTGATATTGATTTTCAGGTTATGACAGGGTTTATGTTTTTGAAATGTCGAAAATACAAAGGAGGCTCTGCCGAATTTTTATATGATCTTGAGGCGTATATTTAATTTATACTATACTTGCATGTGTATATATGTACATAGAAATTAATTTGTTTATATATATACAAAGGTTTTTGTTGTTTAGATGTTAGTATTTTGAGGTATATTGTAGGTTTTTTGGTCGTGGTACAGCAGGTTCTTTTGATATTAAAAAAAAAAAAATTTGTGAAATTATATCGGTTTTTAATGAAACCGATATAATAAACCATATGAAACCGATATAACAAACCAATTACATATTTTTTATATCGGTTATTCTTAATCAATTATATCGGTTATTATGAAACCGATATAAAAAACCATATGAAACCGATATAATATATATTAATTATATCGGTTTGGCTATAAGTTATATCGGTTTGGCTATATATTATGTCGGTTCGGTTATAAGTTATATCGGTTTGGCTCTAAGTTATATCGGTTTTATAATAATTTATGATATAAATACATATGAATATTACATCGCTTTAGGCTTAACCGATATGAAATATTACACTTATTATATCGGTTACGTTTATCTTTTATATCGGGGGCAGTTATATCGGTTTGAAGCTCACTCAAAAACCGATATTATAGGTCTTTTATATCAGTTTTTAGCCGATATAAAATGCCTTTTTTCTAGTAGTGCTTGCCCTGATGTGGCCTCAGCCGCTGGATGCCGCCATGTCAGCGATCTAGTGAAGATAGTGGACGGCTGGATGTCGTGTCTGTCCTACTAGCTCGTGACCCTATCCCTCCACGTGCCTGATGACGTGGGGGATGAGGGGCGCAAGTGAAGGTTCTCTCTTGCTTCGGCTTCCGTCCTGGCTTCTTCAGCCGAGGTGGAGTTTTCTGCCGAGATGGCACCGGGGTGGCCCAGCCGAGGTGGAGCTCCCCGCCGAGGTGGCACCCGGGGTGGACCAGTTCGGCGCTAGTGGCCCGGAGATGCTTGACTTCGGCCAAGGCCTCTGTCCTGGTAGCCGGGGTGAGATTGGTGCCACGTAGATGGCACGCGGATGGCACGTGAGAATGCTTAGCCCCATCTGATGGCTGTGATTAGCTTAATCCTGTGGCTCTGGAAATCTCCCCACACAGGCTATATAGGGGCCTGTGTTTCTAAAGTCTGGCGGGGACTGAATGGGTTAGGCCAGCCCAACCTGGTCTATAAAAAACCTTACTTTCAAGTAAGCAACTGGATTTTGGTTCCACCTGGATGGATGCATCCATGCAGCGAGAGATGTAGTTGCTATTTATTTGGGGCTGTGCAAAGGCCATTCACAGATGTTGCAAGCTCTTCTCTGATTAATTAAAAAACCAATCGACACTTCAGATTCTCTTCCAATTTAATCTGATAGAACTGCTCAAAGGCTTCGCTTTGGAATTCCAAATACCTCAATTTATTTGTTTGCATGGGGAAGAGCATCCAAAGAACCCCACTAGGAATGCTAGCGAAGGCGTTTCAGCTTTCAAGTGTTCGTATTCATAAATTTACCAAAAAACAAAAAAGAGTTTGTATTCATAAGAACACCAAAGCAGCCATTGAAGAGGCACTAGTGACATGGATGCGACAGAAGAAATAGCTGGACTCGATTCCCTTATGAACACCAAGGAAGCAACCATGGAAGAAAAGACGATCAAACACTACGGCAGTTCTCATAGAATATTGCTGGTAGGAGAAGGAGATTTTTCCTTCTCTGCATGTTTGGCCAGAGCCTTTGGTTCCGCAAATAACATAGTTGCGACCTCTTTGGATTCTAAAGGTAAGATTCGATCAATTCCAAAATACTTTTCATTCCTTACTAGTATTACCTTCAATATCTCCAGTATTTCTCTCTACTTTCTTCATGAAAAGGTTGTATGACCTTCATACCAAAAGAAAGGCTGTATGACATGGATTAGTTTTCACTAGTGGGGCCCATCGTTAGAGGGGTACATGCATGTAGATAATTTATCGGGGTATACTTGGCAAATTGCATGTATGAGCATGAGATAATAATTGCTCGTCGGTTATTTGAGGGTTATACAGATGACTGTGTTGAATGTCAAATGGGTTTTCCTTGTTGGCTTGAAGAGCTGAATCTCATACAGGCGGAGCTACAATGCAGCGTCACTACACCATAGTATGGTGCGGCGACAAGCTCCATCCAATAGATATATTTCACGTCATCAAAACTTTAAAAACACTGTGTGGGGAGATTTCCAGAGCTATAGGATTAAGCTAATCACAGCCATCAGATGGGGCTAGGTATTCTCACGTGCCATCCGCGTGCCATCTACGTGGCACCGATTTCATCCCGGCTACCAGGGCAGAGGCCTTGGCCGACATCAAGCATCTCCAGGCCACAAGCGCCGAACTGGACCACCTCGGGCATCATCTCGGCAAAGAGTCCACCCCGGATGCCATCTCCGCAGAGAGCCCTACCTCGGCTAAAGCCACCTCGGCTGAATAAGCCAGGGCAGTAGCCGGAGCAAGAAAGAACCTTCGCTTGCGCCCCTCATTCCCCACGTCATCAGGCACGTGGAGAGATAGGGTCACGAGCTAGTGGGACAGACACGACATCCAGCCGCCCACTATCTTCACCAAATCGCCACATGGCAGCATCCAGCGGCTGAGGCCACATCAGGGCAAGGCCCGAGGGCAGATCCGCTGGTACTCCTACCGCCAAAGGCGCCCAACACAATCTGGCCCAACAAGACACGCATTTAATGCAATGTGGGCTGACCCGACTAGCATTAAATGCTGAGTGGGCCGGATTAGACTGCATTTATTACTTTGTGGGCTGATCATGACTTCCCAGTCAGATCATGGGACCCACACCAAGATATTCTCTGAGAGATACGATCCAAACCTCTATAAATAGACCTTCATACACCATGCAAGGTACGCATAATCTCATTCACAGAGCCCTTACTCTGTCTCTCTTCTCCCTCTCCTTCCATCGATCCAGTTCCCATACTGACTTTGGCATCGGAGAGCCTTGCGCCGCTTAGGCCAGGGTCCTCTGACCGTTTGCTACTCTCTTTCAGGCTTCCGGACGGCATCCAGACATCCCAGACACCATCATCTTCTCGGATAAGTCCTGTAAGGCACCCTCTTATTGTGGGTCATTATTTTCTGCACCTACAATTGGCGCCGTCTATGGGAAAGTAATATCCCAACCTCTCGAAAAACCTTCCCAACCTTCCAAACCTTCTTCACCTTAACCCTCCAGAAGCCATGCCTCCGAAAGCTAAGAAGGGCGTAGAATCGTCGAGAGCAGCACTCGAGCTGCCCCCACCGCCAGCGGACGTCCCTCCTCAAGGACGCTCCCACACGGTGCATGGCACGACTGCAGGCGAGGGCCGCTTAGGCTCCGAGCTCTTTATCGAGTTCCCACTCCAAGAGGGACTCGAGGCCTCGATCTCATCAGAAGAAGTCGCGCCACCCGGACGCAGTGAGCGTCAGCATAAGCGTCCCCGGAAGGACAAAGCCGTGGCCGTAGGAGAAACGCGCCGCGCTCAACCCCCTGGAGAGGTTCCTGAAGCTGCCCTCCTCCAGAAGCAACTCCAGAAGCAAGAACGGATGATTCGCGAGCTTCAGCAGCAGCTGAAGGCAGTGCAAACTGCCTCCTTGAGGGAGGTCTCTGAGCCTCAAGGGAAAAAGAAGGACGCTCCCAGCAAGGCAGCCCAGCCTCCCCGCGAGGCAGCCCAGCCTCCCCGCGAGGAACTCAGACATCATCTGGACCAGAAACGGAGCCAGATCCGTGACGAAGGCTCGAGCAACAGCCGAAGTCACCACAGCCGCGGCGGCCGAACCCATAACCGTCATAGCCCGAGCCATCCCAAGCGGAAGACCCGAGCTCAGACTCCAGAGAAGGACGACGAGCAAGAGCGATTTGACAAGCGCGTCAGATTGGCTCTCCAGCACAACTTGGACATGCGGGACCAGAAGCAGCTCTGTGGTCACACTGATCTCGGGGGCTCGCCCTTCACAAAAGAAATCGAGCACACCCCCTTGCCCAGGAAGTTCTCCGTCCCGCGGTTCGTCCCCTACGACGGACTGTCCGATCCATCTGCACACCTCCGACACTTCTCCCAGAAGATGTCCATCTGGGGGAACGAGGGTCACCTAAACTGCAAGATCTTCTCCTCAAGTTTGGGTGACCTCCCCCTGAAGTGGTTCTGCTCCCTCCCGGAGCAGTCGGTTTCCAGTTGGAAGGAGCTCCAGCTCTCCTTCCTGAAGAAGTTCCAGGCCTACACCGTCGTCCCCAAGAAGGAAGGGGACCTCATCGCCCTGAGAATGAAGCAGGGCGAAACTCTCGCCAAGTTCACCCACCGATTCTGGGCGATCTACAGCCAGATCGAGGGCGCGAGAGAGGCGATAGCCATCTACGCCTTCCAGCATGCCCTGATCCCCGGCAGCGACTTGCGAAAGGACTTGGCCGGGGACACCCCAGAATCCATGTCAGAATTGATGTCCCGGGTGAAGCGCTTCATCGCCCGGGAGGAAGACGAGATCCGAGCTAAGGATCAGGACGGGCATCCGGAGCCCGAGCAGAAGAGTAGCCAGCCTCGGCAGGGAGGCGGGAGGCCCTCCCAGAAGCAGGAGCCCGAGCAGGCCTGGGTCTCCAGTTCGGCGAAGCCTTCGTCATCCAGGTCTGGGGGCACCTGGAAGCCCAGACCTCCCTCCAGCGCCAGTCAGAGCGTCAACGTCGTCTTCAAGGAGCCGATCTACCGCATCCTGACCAAGATCAGGTCCAAGCCGTTCTTCAAGTACCCTCCGCCCATGCTGAATGAGCCCACCTCAGGCGCCCGAAGCAAGCTCTACTGCTCCTTCCATAGGGGCAACGGGCACAGGACCGAAGACTGCAACTCTCTGCAGTGGTATCTGGAGAAGCTGGCCGAAGATGGCCACATTCCAGAGTTCGTTGAGGCAGGAGATGCTGGCGGCAGCGAGGGCCGAGTTCACCAGAGCGCAGCCCAGGTTCCAGACAGTGAGGATTCGGAGAAGATCATTACGTGATCCATCTGGCGTCCTCTGTATCCATCTGTATCCCAAGAAATTCAATTTCTAAAAGATGTAATGAATCTCTGAATCAATGGAAATAGCTCTCGCCCCTTTTTGATCGACTTCGGCTACAAGGGTCTACCGCCCTGGAAAAGGCCTCGAGTCCAAACTCGGTCGTTTCCTAAAGCTCCGGGTCCTGGACCCTGGAGAAGGCCTCGAGTTCGGACACTCGGCCGGATTCCTAAAGTCTGGGTTTTTACATCCCTCAAGGATCATTGCCGAGCTCACGCTTCCACAGCCGGAATGACGACTCCACTTTGGCACAAGCAGCTCGTCTCGGCCAAAGCCAGCCATTTTGGCCAAGGGCAATCTGTCACCTCTCTCTGGTCGACTCCGGCAGCACAGGCTCTACGCCCTGGAAACGGCATAGAAGAGTTCTTACACTCAGCCTTTCCTAAAGCCCCGTGTCTTGGACACAATCAAGGCTCTACGCCCTGGAAATGGCCTGGAGTTCTTACACTCAGCCTTTCCTAAAGCCCCGTGTCTTGGACACACTCAAGGCTCTACGCCCTGGAAACGGCATAGAAGAGTTCTTACACTCAGCCTTTCCTAAAGCCCCGTGTCTTGGACACACATGGGCTCTACGCCCTGGAAACGGCATAGAAGAGTTCCTACACTCAGCCTTTCCTAAAGCCCCGTGTCTTGGACACACAGGCTCTACGCCCTGGAAACGACATAGAAGAGTTCCTACACTCAGCCTTTCCTAAAGCCCCGTGTCTTGGACACACTTGGGCTCTACGCCCTGGAAACGGCATGGAAGAGTTCCTACACTCAGCCTTTCCTAAAGCCCCGTGTCTTGGACACAATCGAGGCTCTACGCCTTGGAAATGGCCTGCAGTTCCTACACCCAGCCGTTTCCTAAAGTCCGGGTTCATAAACCCCTCACAACGGCAGTTCGGCCAAAGACAGTTCCCTAAAAGTCCGGGTTCATACACCCCTCAGAAGGCCATTGCCGAACTCACGGTCACCGAGCCAAGACCAACGAAATGGGTCCACGTCGGCACAATGCAGCTCGTCTCGGCCAAAGCCAGTCCTTTCGGCCGAGGTCAGTGCCAGCATTCAAACAAAAACCCAAGCATTCCGGAACAGCGCAAAGAAATGAGAAAAAGAACTCAAAAGCACTGTACACAGTTTGGGTAACCAGAGAATTCCTTCTTATCCATTGAAAACTGCTTCATTGCAGAAAATTACAGAGCAAAAAGCAAGAAAGCAAATATCCCGAGGTCCCGAGGTCATGGCCGGTCAGTTGCACGGGCTGCAGCGTCAGAAGCTTCGCCGGATGGACGGGCAGAGGTCGGCACCGGAAGCGTGTACGGAGGAGGCTCCCGAAAGGAGGGGTGGCCCTCCGAGATCCCGACCTCCTTCAGACCGACAAGCCACCCTTTCGCCCAGGCCTTATCCCTCACAACAAGAACCCTTTCCTTGTAGTGGGCGGTGACCTGCACTTTGGCATCCTCGAATGCAGCATCGCACTCGGACTCGAGCTTCGCCTCGGCTTCATCCGCCCTCCTGGACTCGGATTCGAGCTTCGCCTCGGCCTCATCCGCCCTCTTGGACTCGGCTTGAAGCAGGGCCACGTAATCGTCTCCCATCTTCGAGATGGAGACCTCGAGCTCGGCCACTCTAGTCCTTTCCGCCTCGGCTTCTTCCCTCACCTGCTCGAGCTTCGCCGCGTACTCCTCTTCCACCCTGGCCAACTTCTGGCTAACGGCGTCCAGGGATTCCTGCAGGCCATTCTTCTCCACGGACAGCTCGGCAACGTCCGCGCTGTACCTACGGATCCTGTCAGCAACGGCCATGGACTTCTCTGCCGCCTGTCAAAGAGACGAGATGTACGTGTTAGATCCAAAGAGCGTCAGACGCTAAATCGCTGGTTTGACGAAGGGAAATGAAGATTTACCACGAAGTTGGACTGCAACATCGACAGGATCAGCTTCTGATCGCTGTACTTATCCAGCCGCTCCATGTCCCGGGGAAGGGCGCAGGCTCGCCCTAGGGCCTCGAGGACCGGGAGATCGATCTTGTGAAGAATGCAATCCTCCGTCGTCATCGGCCTCCCCGGCCCAAGCATGAAGCTCGGCTCCCATAACGGCGGCCCCCGCGGCAACGAGTCAGCAGCCGAGCTAGGGCCCGCGTCGGTCCTCGGCATCTTCAGCGGCCGAGTTTCCTCCTGCTCCACCTCAGCCGGGGGCAGGCGTACCCCTGGATCAACAGGGCTAGGGGGCGCGGGAACCTCCGCCACCTCTGCAGGAGAAACCACCCGAGCCCTCGAAGACGGATGCCTCGAAGAATTTACCGGCTCCTGGGGGGCTCGAGCGTCCTCCACTCCAAGCGCCAAAGCCTCGAGGTCCTCGAAGGACAAACGCCTGTTGTGCTTCATCTCAGGGACTGGCAAGGGAGATCGGGCGGTTTGACTCGATTCCCTTCCTGAGACCTGGGGAAGCCTCGATCCCGATGTGGAAGCTAGGGTTCCAGACGTTGCCCTAACGTCAGACGACGCCCGCGAGGGCTCTGTGACCTCCGGAACGGCTTGCTCCTGACCGACCTCAGATCCGGCGCCTTCACTCTGGATCGGCTCTACGGTGCCCCTCAGATACCCGCGGTACTTCGGCTGATACCCTAGCAGCGACCAAGCCGCCCTGCCGTCATGACCGCTGTATCGCTTCACCAGGCGGAGCCAGGCCTCGTTCCTCTTCCAGATGTATCTGGCAGCCCGCTTCCTCTCCTTCAAAGCTGCAACAATCAGAATCATTAGCACGGCAGAACAAAAAGAAACTTATGAAAAAAGAAAAGAAACGAAGGGTGTTTACTTGGGATGGTACCGAAGTGGTGAGGGACCTGGTAGCCTCTATCGGTGTCCGCCTCCCCAAACTCCCAGTTCCCCGAGACGTACAGAAGGTCGTCTCCGGCATACTTGCTCGAATCCTCCAAGTACCGGACGAAGCCGTCCCGGCCTGGCTTAGCCCGGAGATAATAAGAATCCCCGGACTTGCATATGTCGTAGACATCCTCAAGGTCGAAGACGCCGAAGTCGGTGCCCAGGACCTCATTCAGCTTGACCGTGCCCATCACGATCTTGAAGGCATTCGGCAACAGTTGGCAGGGACAGAGACGCCACTGACTAAGGCACCTCCTGAGAAGTGGGTGAAGAGGAAATCGGACCCCGCCTTCTACCACAGCCACTAGCGGAAAAGGCATCCAGCCTCCCGAAAAGTCGCGAGGATTGTAGCCAAGGGGTTCAGCACCCCTGACTTGGACATCAGCAGGGATCCTAAAGGTGGACCTGAAACCCTCGATCGCTGCCTCGCCCTCTAACCAGTGGCTGTAAATCCCCATTCCTATCCCAATCTAAAAACAGAGAAACCCGCAGAAGAAGAGGCAAGGCAGAAGGAACTTACGGAAGCAGAACGAAGATGCTGGGCAGCGAAGGGACTCAACTTCAGCAGCGCACCACTCCTCAGATGAAGCTCCCTCACAGTAGCTTGCCCTCCTCTGACGCTCGCCTCTGATTCAGAATCGCAAACGAAGAGTAAAGCAGACCTCGACTGCCCTATATATAGCAGAGAGGCCCCCTTTCCAGAAGCCCTAATTGGGCGCCCCCTGGGATTTCGCGCGAATCATTTCAAAAGTTAATCACGCCCCTGACGAAACGGCGCGCAAATCATTTCGAAAATTGATTGCGCCCCTGACGAGACGGCGCGTACGACCTCGAAGAGACAGCCAACTAGCCAAGAGATGACGCGTGGAGCCGTCGACCTGTCTTCAGCATTGAATAGGGGACGCCATTTATTACCTCCAACATCCAAAGCGACAGCGAGTCAGGGCCGAAAGAGGCCTTCTCCTCCAGATAGACCCGGCACATAGCTCCCGACCTCACGGCACTGACGTTCTACGCGAGCTCAGAAGCTAGGGGGCAATTGTGTGGGGAGATTTCCAGAGCTATAGGATTAAGCTAATCACAGCCATCAGATGGGGCTAGGTATTCTCACGTGCCATCCGCGTGCCATCTACGTGGCACCGATTTCATCCCGGCTACCAGGGCAGAGGCCTTGGCCGACATCAAGCATCTCCAGGCCACAAGCGCCGAACTGGACCACCTCGGGCATCATCTCGGCAAAGAGTCCACCCCGGATGCCATCTCCGCAGAGAGCCCTACCTCGGCTAAAGCCACCTCGGCTGAATAAGCCAGGGCAGTAGCCAGAGCAAGAAAGAACCTTCGCTTGCGCCCCTCATTCCCCACGTCATCAGGCACGTGGAGAGATAGGGTCACGAGCTAGTGGGACAGACACGACATCCAGCCGCCCACTATCTTCACCAAATCGCCACATGGCAGCATCCAGCGGCTGAGGCCACATCAGGGCAAGGCCCGAGGGCAGATCCGCTGGTACTCCTACCGCCAAAGGCGCCCAACACAATCTGGCCCAACAAGACACGCATTTAATGCAATGTGGGCTGACCCGACTAGCATTAAATGCTGAGTGGGCCGGATTAGACTGCATTTATTACTTTGTGGGCTGATCATGACTTCCCAGTCAGATCATGGGACCCACACTAAGATATTCTCTGAGAGATACGATCCAAACCTCTATAAATAGACCTTCATACACCATGCAAGGTACGCATAATCTCATTCACAGAGCCCTTACTCTGTCTCTCTTCTCCCTCTCCTTCCATCGATCCAGTTCCCATACTGACTTTGGCATCGGAGAGCCTTGCGCCGCTCAGGCCAGGGTCCTCTGACCGTTTGCTACTCTCTTTCAGGCTTCCGGACGGCATCCAGACATCCCAGACACCATCATCTTCTCGGATAAGTCCTGTAAGGCACCCTCTTATTGTGGGTCATAATTTTCTGCACCTACAAACACGTTCCCATGTTTGGAAAGGACTTTAGAGCCAACCTATAGTTGACTGATTTCCAATAATGCCCCTACAAATTCAGCCTTAACTCTTTTTGAATTAAGTTTGTGAACATTGCCCTACCTGTTGGGGACCCGCCTTCTATAATTCCAAAAATGAGGCCCACCAGTTAAGAATTATAACATGGGCCCACAGTATAACTTGTTGTACATGGAGTGCGCCTTTAGAAGAATTACAACATGGCTCACATTTATGAATTATATAACATGGAGCCCGCCTTTATAGGAATAAAAACGTGAGCCTGCCTTGCTTTAGAAATTACGTGGGCCCACCGTAAGAATTACAATAAGGGTCCACGTAGGGATTATTGTGCATGAGACCAATCTTTAGAAATTACAATATGGACCCACTTTTTTGTGATTATGAATGTGGATTCACCCTTTTAGAAATTACTAAGTGGAGCCATATTATTGGGCACCTAAATTGTAAGAGACACTTGGGCTCTTGGAAAACACTAAAAAGAAGCTCTTATTTTAAAATTTAGAGCTTATATATGTATTAGAGCATTTGGTAAACTTGTAATTGTATATTTATATTTTAATGTTTACAAACAATTAGAGTTTTGGCATTTATAAGGACAGCTACTGTTTTTAATATAGTTATTTTTAGCTAGAGCGGATGGATGTGGATAATGCAAAATTTATAAGTTTTATTTTACAAAAATGATCTCATAAAATTTTTAAAAATAATGCAAATTGTGGGTTATATACTTATATATTGTGATTTCTTAAAGGGTGAGTCCCACCAATCATAATTTCAAAAGGAGGATGGGCTCACAATCACAAAACATGGGCTCATATAGTAATTCATAGAAAGGTGGGCCCACATTATAATTTCTAAAAAACTGACCCCATGTTCTCATTTCCAATGGTGGATCCCATGTTGCAACTCCTATTAAAATGAGGCTCTATGTACAACAGTAGAGCCCATGTTTTAATTATTAAAGATAGGCCTCGTGCTTAAAACCACAAAATGCATGCCCGTATTCTAGTTTATATAAAGGTATGGCCATGTGCATTACTCGTGACAAAAGAATTGAAAGGGTGAACTTGTAGGGTTATTATCGGAAATAATTAAAATCTGCAATGGTGCACTTTGAAACTTGTAACGTGGTTTTAATGTCTGGCTTTATAAAGTCCTGATGACGTGGAATGTATCTATTAGATGGTGCTTGTTGCTGCACCATACTAAGATGCAGCCACGCTGCACTGCAGTTGAGCCCATCTCATATTGGTCTCTCTGTTCGGATGGTGATGCAATAAAGATGGGATCCTCAAAAGTCAAACCAAGACATGAAATGGAAATTGTAGGAGGGTATCCGAGCTGAGGAGGTAACCGCTTGGGAGTCGCACAGCTGGACCCTCTACAGGGGGTAGGCGGGGCCCAGAGCCCCGCGCCTATTGTATACACTCGGGCTGTAACCTTTGGCTGTAACCCTTGTGCGTTTGTCCCGGGCAGGAGCGTGTCACGTACCCAGGGGCCTCCCCAGGTTTCGAACCCGAGACCTCCTGTATAAAGGATAATCTGGGTGAAACCTGGTACCACTTGGGCTAGTAGCCCAAGTGGTACCAGGTTTCACCCAGATTATCCTTTATACAGGAGGTCTCGGGTTCGAAACCCGCCTACCCCCTGTAGAGGGTCCAGTTGTGCGACTCCCAAGCGGTTACCTCCTCAGCTCGGATACCCTCCTACAAAAAGGCCGGCCTTTTTGTAGGAGGGTATCCGAGCTGAGGAGGTAACCGCTTGGGAGTCGCACAGCTGGACCCTCTACAGGGGGTAGGCGGGGCCCAGAGCCCCGCGCCTATTGTATACACTCGGGCTGTAACCTTTGGCTGTAACCCTTGTGCGTTTGTCCCGGGCAGGAGCGTGTCACGTACCCAGGGGCCTCCCCAGGTTTCGAACCCGAGACCTCCTGTATAAAGGATAATCTGGGTGAAACCTGGTACCACTTGAGCTATTTGTGTGGGGAAATTTCCAGAGCTACAGGATTAAGCTAATCACAGCCATCAGATGGGGCTAAGCATTCTCACGTGCCATCCGCGTGCCATCCACGTGGCACCGATCTCATCCCGGATACCAGGGCAGAGGCCTTGGCCGACATCAACCATCTCCAGGCCACAAGCGCCGAACTGGACCACCTCGGGCATCATCTCGGCAAAGAGTCTACCTCGGCAGGGCCACCCCGGATGCCATCTCCGCAGAGAGCCCTACCTCGGCTGAAGCCACCTCGGCTGAAGGAGCCAGGACAGTAGCCGGAGCAAGAAAGGACCTTCGCTTAGGCCCCTCATTCCCCACGTCATCAGGCACGTGGAGAGATAGGGTCACGAGCTAGTGGGACAGACATGACATCCAGCCGCCCACTATCTTCACCAGATCGCCACATGGCAGCATCCAGCGGCTGAGGCCACATCAGGGCAAGGCCCGAGGGCAGATCCGCTGGTACTCCTACCGCCAAAGGCGCCCAACACAATCTGGCCCAACAAGACACGCATTTAATGCAGTGTGGGCTGACCCGACTAGCATTAAATGCTGAGTGGGCCGGATTAGACTGCATTTATTACTTTGTGGGCTGATCATGACTTCCCAGTCAGATCATGGGACCCACATCCAGATATTCTCTGAGAGATATGATCCAATCCTCTATAAATAGACCTTCATGCACCATGCAAGGTACGCATAATCCCACTCACAGAGCCCTTACTCTGTCTCTCTTCTCCCTCTCCTTCCATCGTTCCAGTTCCCATACTGACTTTGGCATCGGAGAGCCTTGCGCCGCCCAGGCCAGGGTCCTCTGACCGTTTGCTACTCTCTTTCAGGCTTCCGGACGGCATCCAGACATCCCAGACACCATCATCTTCACGGATAAGTCCTGTAAGGCACCCTCTTATTGTGGGTCATAATTTTCTGCACCTACAATTGGCGCCGTCTGTGGGAAAGCAATATCCCAGCCTTCCCAACCTTCTCCTAATCTTTCCAAACAATCCTTCTTCACCTCAACCTCTCAGAAGCCATGCCTCCGAAAGCTAAGAAGGGCGTAGAATCCTCAAGAGCAGCGCTCGAGCTGCCACCACCGCCAGCGGACGTCCCTCCTCAAGGACGCTCCCACACGATGCATGGCACGACTGCAGGCGAGGGCCGCTTAGGCTCCCAGCTCTTTATCGAGTTCCCACTCCAAGAGGGACTCGACGCCTCGATCTCACCAGAAGAAGTCGCGCCACCCGGACGCAAGGATCGTCAGCACGAGCGTCCCCGGAAGGACAAAGCCGTGGCCGTAGGAGAAACGCGCCACGCACAACCCCCTGGAGAGGCTCCTGAAGCTGCCCTCCTCCAGAAGCAACTCCAGAAGCAAGAACGAATGATTCGCGAGCTTCAACAGCAGCTGAAGGCAGTGCAAACTGCCTCCTTGAGGGAGGTCTCGGAGCCTCAAGGGAAAAAGAAGGATGCTCCCAGCAAGGCAGCCCAGCCTCCCCGTGAGGAGCTCAGACATCATCTGGACCAGAAACGGAGCCAGATCCATGACGAAGGCTCGAGCAACAGCCGAAGTCACCACAGCCGAGGCGGCCGAACCCATAGCCGTCGTAGCCCGAGCCATCCCAAGCGGAAGACCCGAGCTCAGACTCCAGAGAAGGATGACGAGCAAGAGCGATTTGACAAGCGCGTCAGATTGGCTCTCCAGCGCAACTTGGACATGCGGGACCAGAAGCAGCTCTGTGGTCACACTGATCTCGGGGGCTCTCCCTTCACAAAAGAGATCGAGCACACCCCCTTGCCCAAGAAGTTCTCCATCCCGCGGTTCGTCCCCTACGACGGACTGTCCGATCCATCTGCGCACCTCCGACACTTCTCCCAGAAGATGTCCATTTGGGGAAACGAGGGTCACCTAAACTGCAAGATCTTCTCCTCCAGTTTGGGTGACCTCCCTTGAAGTGGTTCTGCTCCCTCCCGGAGCAGTCAGTTTCCAGTTGGAAGGAGCTCCAGCTCTCCTTCCTGAAGAAGTTCCAGGCCTACGCCGTCGTCCCCAAGAAGGAAGGGGACCTCATCGCCCTGAGAATGAAGCAGGGCGAAACCCTCGCAAAGTTCACCCACCGATTCTGGGCGATCTACAGCCAGATCGAGGACGCGAGAGAGGCGATAGCCATCTACGCCTTCCAGCATGCCCTGATCCCCGGCATCGACGTGCGGAAGGACTTGGCCGGGGACACCCCAGAGTCCATGTCAGAATTGATGTCCCGGGTGAAGCGCTTCATCGCCCGGGAGGAAGACGAGATCCGAGCTAAGGATCGCGACGGGCATCCGGAGCCCGAACAGAAAAACAGCCAGCCTCGGCAAAGAGGCGGGAGATCCTCCCAGAAGCAGGAGCCCAAGCGGGACTGGGCCTCTAGTGCGACGAAGCCTTCGTCGTCCAGGTCTGGGGGCGATTGGAAGCCCAGACCTCCCTCCGGCGCCAGTCAGAGCGTCAACGTCGTCTTCAAGGAGCCGATCTACCGCATCCTGGCCAAAATCAAATCCAAGCCATTCTTCAAGTATCCTCCGCCCCTGAAGAGTGAACCCACCGAAGGAGCCCGAAGCAAGCTCTACTGCTCCTTCCATAAGGGCAACGGGCACAGGACCGAAGAATGCAGGACTTTGCAGTGGTATCTGGAAAAGCTGGCCAAAGAGGGCCACATCCCAGAGTTCATCAAGGAAGGAGATGCCGGCGGCAGCGAGGGCCGGATCCACCAGAGCGCAACCCAAGCTCCAGACAGCGAGGACTCAGAGAAGATCATCAACGTGATCCATCTGGCGTCCTCAGCTCCCGCTTCCTCATCCCGGGGAAGCTCCCAAACCCGTGCCGAAGCCAGGCGGGCTTCGCACGAGAAAGAAGTAATGAAAGCCGACCTCGCTCCGGCGTCCAAGAAAGCCCGCCGCGACAGACCAGCCATCTCGTTCTCGGATCGAGATCTAGAGGGAGTCCAGGTCCCTCACAACGACCCCCTGCTCCTCACCATGAAGCTGAGAGACTTCACCGTAAAGAGGATCCTCGTCGACTCCGGCAGCTCCTCCGAGGTCCTCTACTACGACTACTTCAAGAGGATGAAGCTCTCCGAAGCAGACCTCACGGAGGTCCGTGCACCTCTGCTAGGGTTGTCCGCCACACCAGTCTACCCCAAGCGTAGAATTACCTTGGAAACCCAAGTTGGCGGAGCCTCCGTGTCGGCCGACTTTCTGGTTGTGGACGCCCCTTCTCCCTACAATGTCATTCTGGGTAGAACGTGGCTCCACAAGCTAGAGGCAGTTCCATCTTCCTTCCACCAAAAGCTGAAGTTCGTCCATGAGAACGAGGAAGGCAAGATGGAAGTAGTCACAGTGAAGGGAGACCAGCAGCAAGCCAGGCAGTGCATGCTGGCCGCAGTCCCGGCCGTGAAGGAGCCAGAGCGCGTCAACCTGGCCGAGTTCGAGAAAGGCCTCGATGAGATCGGCCGGGACCCTGAGAAGAAAACCATCGAGGACCTGGCCGAGGTCAGACTGGATCCGGCAGACCCAGACCGGTTCTTCCTGATCGGCACCCAGCTGTCGGACGAAGAAAGGGCCGAACTCTCCCGGTTCTTGATGCAGAATGTGGACGTCTTCACTTGGAACCCAAGTGAAATGCCCGGGGTCGACCCTGAGGTCATGTGCCACAAGCTCAACGTCGACCCCGACCACAAACCAGTAGTGCAGAGGGCCCGCAGGACCGGGCTACAGCAGACAGATGCGGTCGTCGAAGAGGTCGACAACCTGCTAAAAGCAGGGGCCATCCGGGAAGTACAGTACCCGGTATGGTTGGCCAACACGGTGGTCGTCAAGAAGAAAACTGGGAAGTGGAGGGTGTGCGTGGACTTCACCGACCTGAACAGGGCTTGCCCTAAGGACAGTTTCCCCCTCCCGAAGATCGACCAACTGATCGACGCCACCTCTGGTCACGACCGAATGAGCTTCCTTGACGCCTACCGAGGCTATCATCAGATTCCGCTCTACGAGCCCGACGAGGAGAAAACATCGTTCATCACCCCCCGCGGCACTTACTGCTATAAGGTGATGCCCTTCGGGCTGAAGAACGCGGGGGCGACCTATCAGCGCCTCGTCACAAAGATGTTCCAGGCCCAGCTCGGCCGATCGGTGGAGGTGTACATCGACGACATGGTCGTCAAATCTGTGCGCTCCAGCGACCATCTGACGGATCTCGGCGAAGTCTTCGGCATCCTTCGCGCCTACAAGCTCAAGCTAAACGCTTCCAAGTGCGCCTTCGGCGTAGCCTCTGGCAAGTTCCTCGGCAGCTTGGTGACGCGGAGGGGGATAGAAGCCAATCCGGACCAGATCACTGCCATCCAGGGCATCCAGAGTCCCTCCACCACGAAAGAAGTTCAGAGGCTCACAGGAATGGCCGCCGCACTTAATCGCTTCATCAGCCGATCATCAGATAAGTGCAAGCCTTTCTTCCAGCTTCTTAGAAAAAATCTGCAGTTCCAATGGACCCCTGAGTGTGACCAGGCATTGGCCGCACTCAAAACTTATTTGATGTCACCACCATTACTCTCTACCCCAACTCGGGGGGAGATTCTGTATTTGTACCTTGCGGTCTCGGATCACGCAGTGAGCTCCGTCCTCATCAGGGAGGACGAGGGAATTCAAAAGCCGATCTATTACACGAGCAAGACACTGCTCGATGCCGAGACCAGGTACCTACTATTGGAGAAGCTTGCGTTGGCTCTCATTACCGCCTCCCGCAAGCTCTCCCATTATTTTCAATCCCACACTATTGTGGTGATCACGGAGCATCCACTCCGGTCATTGTTCAAGAAAGCTGACTTTTCAGGGCGCATATCAAAGTGGGCAGTTGAACTGGGGCAGTATGACATTCAGTACCGTCCCCGAACTGCGATTAAAGCCCAGATCCTGGCAGACTTCATTGTCGAATTCGCCTCCCCCGGCCCGGCTCCAACCCAGCTCGACACGGCACTGGGGGGCACAGGGCAAGAGCCAGTAGAAACAGAAGTCCAGCAGTCTCCCACCTCGGCATGGAAGATCTTTGTCGACGGGTCGTCTACCTCCAAGAGAGCGGGCCTCGGCATAGTTCTCCAATCGCCAGAGGGACTGGTCATAGAGCAAGCCTTCACCTTGGACTTCAAAGCGACGAACAATGAGGCAGAGTACGAAGCAATGATTGCAGGGTTGAACAGCGCCCGAATCCTCGGAGCCTAGCATCTGGAAATCTTCAGCGACTCTCAACTGGTAGCTAGCCAGCTCGCTGGGGACTACCAGGCTAGGGACGACAGGATGGCGGCCTACTTGGCCCTCGCGAAAAAACTACTCTCCCAATTCCAGAAAGCCGAGGTCAGACAAATATCCAGAGACACCAACACGCATGCAGATGCGCTTGCAAACCTGGCCTCCGTTGTCGAAGCAGGAAAGAAGAGGACCATCGAGGTCGGGTCAGTATCAAGGTCAAGTCTAGAACTCCATTCATCTCGGCTTGTCCTCTGTGCTGACCTCGGCCCCAGCTGGATGGATCCAATCGTCGCCTACTTGAAGGATGACCAGCTCCCCGAGGACAAGACAGAAGCCCACAAGATCAGGCTCAAGGCAACTCGGTTCTGGCTCTCTCCAGAAGGCAAACTCTACAGGAAGTCCTTCACGGGTCCGTACCTCCAATGAGTCCACCCGTCCAAGGTGGACGACTTCCTATACGAGATCCATGAAGGAATCTGCGGCAGCCATATTGGAGGTCGGTCATTGGCCTACAGAGCAATCAGCCAGGGTTACTGGTGGCCCTACATGCAGAAGGACGCCCAGGTCTATGCCAGGAAATGCGAGAAATGTCAGAAGTTCTCCCACTCACTCCATCAGCCAGCACAGGATCTGAGTCCCCTCTCTAGCCCATGGCCCTTCGCTCAATGGGGCCTGGACATTGTGGGGCCTCTTCACCGAGCTCCAGGGAACAAGAGATGGCTGATAGTGGCGACGGACTACTTCACCAAGTGGATAGAGGCTGAGCCGTTGTCCTCCATCACGGACCGGGACTCCAGGAACTTCGTTTGGAAAAACATCCTTACGAGGTTCGGCATCCCCCGGACCCTGGTCTCGGATAACGGGACTCAGTTCGACTCCAAATCCTTCAGAGACTTCTGCCAAGAGCACGGCATCAGAAACCATTACTCCACCCCGGCATATCCACAGAGTAATGGCCAGGCAGAAATCTCCAACAAAGTGATCCTGGACGGCCTGAAGAAGCGACTGGACAAGGCAAAGGGCAGATGGACAGAAGAGCTTCCGAGCGTGTTGTGGGCATACCGAACAACTCCAAGGAGGTCCACCTCGGCAACACCTTTCTCTCTGGCCTACGGGATGGAGGCAGTCATTCCCTTGGAAATCGGCCTTCCTACCCTGAGGACAGAGCTGGTCGACCAAGGCCGAAATGAGACGAACCTGGCAATGGAGCTGGAGCTGGCAGACGAACGACGAGAAGCAGCAGCCCTGAGACTGACCGACTATCAGCAGCGGTTAGCCAGGGCATATAATCAAAATGTCAAGGAAAGAAGTTTCACCACGGGAGAGCTCGTTCTAAAGAAGACCCTGCCAGCTGACAAGGAACCAAATGAGGGGAAGCTTGCCCCGAACTGGCATGGCCCGTTCAGAGTGGTCTCACTGGCAGGAAAATCAGCCTACAAGCTCGAAGACTTGGATGGCAAGCCGCTGCCGAGACCGTGGAATGCATCCCACCTGAAGAAATTTTATTTCTAAAGATGTAATGAACTTCAGAATCAATAAAAGCAGCTCTTGCCTTGTCATCAATCTGTCTCCCTGGTCGACTCCGGCAACACAGGCTCCACGCCTTGGAAATGGCTTCGAGTTCCTACACTCAGCCTTTCCTAAAATCCCGTGTCTTGGACACACAGGCTCCACGCCTTGGAAATGGCTTCGAGTTCCTACACTCAGCCTTTCCTAAAATCCCGTGTCTTGGACACACAGGCTCAACGCCTTGGAAACGGCATAGAAGAGTTCCTACACTCAGCCTTTCCTAAAATCCCATGTCTTGGACACACAGGCTCAACGCCTTGGAAACGGCATAGAAGAGTTCCTACACTCAGCCTTTCCTAAAATCCCGTGTCTTGGACACACAGGCTCAACGCCTTGGAAACGGCATGGAAGAGTTCCTACACTCAGCCTTTCCTAAAATCCCGTGTCTTGGACACATGGGCCCACCGCCCTGGAAGAGACCTCGAGTCCCGACTCGGTCGCTTCCTAAAGCTCCTAGCCTTGGGCTATGGAGAAGGCTTCGAGTCCACACTCAGCCGAGATCGGGCCCACCGCCTTGGAAGAGACCTCGAGTCCAGACTCGGCCGATTCCTAAAGCTCCTAGCCTTGGGCTATGGAGAAGGCCTCGAGTTCAGACACTCGGCCGGATTCCAAAGATCAGGGTTTCTACACCCCTCAAAAATCATTGCCGAGCTCATGCTCACGCGGCCGAGACCAGTGGGATGATGACTCCACTCCGGCACGAGGCAGCTCGGCTCGGCCAAAGCCAGCCGTTTCGAAGTCAGTGCCAGCACTCAAACACAAACAGCACAGAAAGTGTACCAGAACAGTGCAAAGAAATGAGAAAAGAACTCAAAAGCGCTGTACACAGTTTGGGTAATCAGAGAATTCCTTTTTATCCATTGCAAACTACTTCATTACAAGGAAGTGCAGAATAGAAAGCAAAATACAGAAAGGAGGATCACAGTCCTCTAAAAACAGAAAATGGATAAGAGGTCAGGAGACTCTGTTCTTCACCGACTCTTCAGGCGGAAGGCTCGAGAACGCTGGATCACCGCCTGGAGGTTCTGAGCGATCCCGGACCTCGCTGGGCTCTGCAACACCCTCGGCGGCCAGTGAGACCAGCCAAGCTTGAAGAATCCTCCCGGACCAGCAGGGCCTCATCCCGCCTGCCATACGACGGGCGCACCGGGCCGCGTCGGATGAGAATGCGCCACCGCCCCCTTGCAGTGCATCCTCACTCTGTCTGGCAAAGGGCGAATGGCCATGGACCCGCGTTCAGAGAGCGCGTAGTCCACGGGGAGTTCCTTCAGAGAGCGCGCAGACCACGACAGCCTCCCCCCCTCGGGGATGGCCGTCCAACGGCGCAAGTTTCCTCCCGGATCAAGTAATCTCAGGCACTTCCCAGAAATGGTTCCGACAGCTATGTTCTTTTCCTCTCCTATGGCAAGCTTGCCACCCCTATTTATAGGGAGGAGAAGGCTCAGTCTCCAAAAGGAGTTATGAGGGCGAAGTCTCCCACGCGTTATTGGGAATGCACGACTGTTGACCGGCGATCCCTATTGCGCCACGTGGAGACATCCGTCAGACTCCCTCGTCAGCCGCGCCACCATATCTATTGCTATTTAAGATCGCCCAAGATACGGAAGATCAGCGCAGATACCAATGGAGATCACCTAAAATACGGAGGATCGGCGCGAATACCAAAGAAAATCACCCAAGGTACGGGGTATCGACGCTAGCACTCAAGAAGACTACTCGACACTCAGTTCTAACATTCCGTCACAAGGAGCATTCTGCCAAACTCAAGCATCAGAGTACCAGGCTTAAAAGAGAGAAGTGCGAGTACTTGAAAAAAAACCTTCAATTGTATTAAAATCTCACTCATTACGGTGTTCAGCAAATACAAATTGAAGAAAATTACAGAGCAAAAAGCAAAAGAGCAAATATCCCGAGGTCATCGCCGGTCAGTTGCACGGGCTGCGGCCTCAGAGGCTTCGCCGGATGGACGGGCAGTGGTCGGCACCGGAAGCGGGTACGGAGGCGGCTCCCGAAATGAGGGGTGGCCCTCCGAGATCCCGACCTCCTTCAGGCCGGCAAGCCACCCTTTCGCCCAGGCCTTATCCCTCACAACAAGAACCCTTTCCTTGTAGTGGGCGGTGACCTGCGCTTTGGCGTCGTCGAACGCAGCATCGCACTCGGACTCAAGCTTCGCCTCGGCTTCATCCGCCCTCTTGGACTCGGATTCAAGCTTCGCCTCGGCCTCGTCCGCCCTCTTGGACTCGGCTTGAAGCAGGGCCGCGTAATCGTCTCCCATCTTCGAGATGGAGACCTCGAGCTCGGCCACTCTAGTCCTTTCCGCCTCGGCTTCTTCCCTCACCTGCTCGAGCTTCGCCGCGTACTCCTCTTCCACTCTGGCCAACTTCTGGCTAACGGCGTCCAGGGATTCCTGCAGGCCATTCTTCTCCACGGACAGCTCGGCAATGTCCGCGCTGTACCTACGGATCCTGTCAGCAACGGCCATGGACTTCTCTGCCGCCTGTCAAAGAAACGAGATGTACGTGTTAGATCCAAAGAGCGTCAGACGCTAAATCGCTGGTCTGACGAAGGGAAATGAAGATTTACCACGAAGTTGGACTGCAGCATCGACAGGATCAGCTTCTGATCGCTGTACTTATCCAGCCGCTCCATGTCCCGGGGAAGGGCGCAGGCTCGCCCAAGGGCCTCGAGGACCGGGAGATCGATCTTGTGAAGAATGCAATCCTCCGCCGTCATCGGCCTCCCCGGCCCAAGCATGAAGCTCGGCTCCCATAACGGCGGCCCCTGCGGCAACGAGTCAGCAGCCGAGCTAGGGCCCGCGTCGGTCCTCGGCATCTTCAGCGGCCGGGTTTCCTCCTGCTCCACCTCAGCCGGGGGCGAACGTACCCCTGGATCAACAAGGCTAGGGGGCGCGGGAACCTCCGCCACCTCTGCAGGAGAAGCCACCCGAGCCCTCAGAGACGGATGCCTCGAAGAATTTATCGGCTCCTGGGGGGCTCGGGCGTCTTCCACTCCAAGCGCCAAAGCCTCGAGGTCCTCAAAGGACAAACGCCTGGTGTGCCTCATCTCGGGTCCTGGCGAGGGAGATCGGGCAGGTTGACTCGATTCCCTTCCTGAGACCTCGGGAAGTCTCGATCCCGACGTGGAAGCTAGGGTTCCAGATGTGGCCCTAACGTCAGACGACACCCGCGAGGGCTCTGCGACCTCCGGAACGGCCTGCTCCTGACCGACCTCAAGTCCGGCGCCTTCACCCTTGATCGGTTCTATGGTGCCCCTCAAATACCCGCGGTACTTCGGCTCATACCCTAGCAGCGACCAAGCCGCTCTGCCTGTCGTGACCGCTGTATCGCTTCACCAGACGGAGCCAGGCCTCGTTCCTCTTCCAGATGTATCTGGCAGCCCGCTTCCTCTCCTTCAAAGCTGCAACGATCAGAAGCATTAGCACGGCCAAACAAAAAGAAACTTATGAAAAAAGAAAAGAAACGAAGGGTGTTTACTTGGAATGGTACCGAAGTGGCGAGGGACCTGGTAGCCTCTATCGGTGTCCGCCTCCCCAAACTCCCAGTTTCCCGAGACGTACAGAAGATCGTCCCCGGCATATTTGCTCGAATCCTCCAAGTACCGGACGAAGCCGTCCCGGCCTGACTTAGCCCGGAGATAATAAGAATCCCCGGACCTACATATGTCATAGACATCCTCAAGGTCAAAGACGCCGAAGTCGGTGCCCAGGACCTCATTCAGCTTGACCGTGCCCATCACGATCTTGAAGGCATTCGGCAGCAGTTGACAGGGGCAGAGACGCCACTGACTAAGGCACCTCCTGAGAAGTGGGTGAAGGGGAAATCGGACCCCGCCTTCTATCACGGCCACCAGCGGAAAAGGCATCAAGCCTCCCAAAAAGGCGCGAGGGTTGTAGCCATGGGGATCAGCACCCCTGACTTGGACGTCAGCAGGGACCCTAAAGGCCAACCTGAAGCCCTCGATCGCTGCCTCGCCCTCTAACCAGTGGCTGTAAATCCCCATTCCTATCCCAATCTAAAAACAGAGGAACCCGCAGAAGAAGAGGCAAGGCAGAAGGAACTTACGGAAGCAGAACGAAGATGCTGGGCAGCAAAGAGACTCGACTTCAGCAGCGCACCACTCCTCAGATGAAGCTCCCTCACAATAGCTTGCCCACCTCTGACGCTCGCCTCTGATTCAGAATCGCAAACGAAGAGTAAAGCAGACCTCGACTGCCCTATATATAGCAGAGAGGCCCCCCTTTCCGGAAACCCTAGTTGGGCGCGCCAAGGGGCGCCCCCTGGGATTTCGCGCAAATCATTTCAAAAATTGATCACGCCCCTGACGAAACGGCGCGTACGACCTCGAGGAGACAGACAACTAACCCAGAGATGACGCGTGGAGCCGTCGACCTGTCTTCAGCATTGAATAGGGGGCGCCATTTATTACCTCGAACATCCAAAGCGACAGCGAGTCAGGGCCGAAAGAGGCCTTCTCCTCCAGATAAACCCGGCACATAGCTCCCGACCTCACGGCACTGACGTTCTACGCGAGCTCAGAAGCTAGGGGGCAATTGTGTGGGGAAATTTCCAGAGCTACAGGATTAAGCTAATCACAGCCATCAGATGGGGCTAAGCATTCTCACGTGCCATCCGCGTGCCATCCACGTGGCACCGATCTCATCCCGGATACCAGGGCAGAGGCCTTGGCCGACATCAACCATCTCCAGGCCACAAGCGCCGAACTGGACCACCTCGGGCATCATCTCGGCAAAGAGTCTACCTCGGCAGGGCCACCCCGGATGCCATCTCCGCAGAGAGCCCTACCTCGGCTGAAGCCACCTCGGCTGAAGGAGCCAGGACAGTAGCCGGAGCAAGAAAGGACCTTCGCTTAGGCCCCTCATTCCCCACGTCATCAGGCACGTGGAGAGATAGGGTCACGAGCTAGTGGGACAGACATGACATCCAGCCGCCCACTATCTTCACCAGATCGCCACATGGCAGCATCCAGCGGCTGAGGCCACATCAGGGCAAGGCCCGAGGGCAGATCCGCTGGTACTCCTACCGCCAAAGGCGCCCAACACAATCTGGCCCAACAAGACACGCATTTAATGCAGTGTGGGCTGACCCGACTAGCATTAAATGCTGAGTGGGCCGGATTAGACTGCATTTATTACTTTGTGGGCTGATCATGACTTCCCAGTCAGATCATGGGACCCACATCCAGATATTCTCTGAGAGATATGATCCAATCCTCTATAAATAGACCTTCATGCACCATGCAAGGTACGCATAATCCCACTCACAGAGCCCTTACTCTGTCTCTCTTCTCCCTCTCCTTCCATCGTTCCAGTTCCCATACTGACTTTGGCATCGGAGAGCCTTGCGCCGCCCAGGCCAGGGTCCTCTGACCGTTTGCTACTCTCTTTCAGGCTTCCGGACGGCATCCAGACATCCCAGACACCATCATCTTCACGGATAAGTCCTGTAAGGCACCCTCTTATTGTGGGTCATAATTTTCTGCACCTACAGAAATCATCCCACTGTTTATCATTGTTGGACTGATCATATGCTAGAACTCAGAACAGAAACTTCCATTGTCTAAATACTGTTTAACATTATTCATGACGGTTGCTCAGCTGGTTTTATAATTAAGGGGTTTTGACATATTGGTTCATCTTAAATTTTATTTTTTCAATTTCATGACTTAAATTTAGATAATATTACCTAAGTCGTTTGACTCTAGCCAATATTGTGTTTTTTTTTTAAACTATTTTGCCCCATATCCCATGATATAGTCCCATGATATCATGGGATTTATCAATTTCTTAATCATATATTTTTTGAAACTAGTGAACAAATTCATTTTTTTTATAAAAAAAATTATAAAAACTGACATTTTATGAAAAGTAAATACACATCTTATCACCATTTCTCAAGTTTTATCATTTGGAAATTTATCCCTAAGATGCTGCATAAAATCCATAATAACATGGGATCTATCCTAAAAAAGTTTAAAGAAAAAAAAGTTGACCAAAGTCAAACGACTCTGGTGACATTACCTGAATTTTGATAATTAAATTAGAACATCTCGATTTAAAAGGGACTAATATGTAAAAACCCCTACAATTAAATACATGTAGAAAAAAGAATATTACTATCTAGCTTCCAGACCATTAAAAAGGTTAAGATGATCAGATAACCTCCATTTTATTCAAATTCATCTCCCCACATATTGATCTTCTTTCACCCATGATAGCATACATACAAGTGGGCTCCACGAGCTCGGCCACCATGGATAAGCACCCCGCCATGTTATGGTAACGGGAGCTGGGCTGCAGATGAGCTTGGCTGATCCCGACAGATGATAGACAAGGGAATCCATTTAGTTTTTGGGCTTAATATAAGCATGTGTTCCACCATAATGATCTAGTGTATGCGATCACACTTAAGACAACACGTAGTCAAAGTGGGGATCAAGAGTACTTAATTAAATGAAACGGTTTCATCTTTGATAAAATTTGTGTAAAAATTCACTTGTTGTCCGCTGTCGATAAGAGTAGGGTTGTGTTTCATAACTCTATTTTCACCTCTGTTTATCTTAAAACTATTTGAAATAGCTTTTAGACCATTTGATAACACATATATAAATCTCTTTTTTCAAATTGGACTCTAGACATTTTACTTCTGTTTCATATACTCACGGAAATGGGCAAAAATAAATCTGACTAATATGTCTGAAGTGGATATATCATGTTATTTTGGAGTTGTCTGGTTTTTGTTTTTTTTTTTTCCTTCGGTGCCCTATTTTCTTATTCAAACTGCTGGATGTCTTTAAAAGACTACAATGACTACGGGTCAGATTTCAGCCGTTGGATGATCCTGAATTTTTAGATATTTTTGAAAAGTTTCAAGCCCTAAGATCTACTTTTTTGGACTTCTATAGGGCTCCAATATCAAGTTTCGAGCGTTCATCCACTTTGGAAGGCTAAAAATAGCTATGATGTCAAATTTCAAGTATTATCTTAACATAGATTTTGAGAAATTTATGAAAATCATGAATCATTAGATGTACTTAAATTATAAATGTAATTTTCAATACGATTTTTTGGCAGTCCAATTTTTTTTTTTAGTACTATACTATCAATTCTAAAAAAAACTATATATTAATAGCTATAATCTCTCAAGAAAGACTATTTTGTTAGCGTAAGTCATATATGCACTACCCTAATTAGGTAGTCAATTCCGTGTCAAGAGTCCAATACCTTGCCTCTTAAGTGTCCTCGTGGAAGATCAAATTTGAAGGCAAGGATACTAGTCTTGGAAGGCGCGGATTCATCAAGAAAGACGCTCCAATTGGTGTCAACCTATTCATGTAAATTGGACCCAAAACTAAACCAAGAAAATGCCCCTACAACCCTCAATCAAATAGAAAATTCAATAGGATTTAATTGGCTAAATTGAGATTTGATATGGCTCAATTTTGGAACAGGGGGTTCGGCTAACCGCGGTTCCTTATGGTTAGCTCATGGCCACAAAGGCAGTACCTTGAAAATCAAATTTAGTGAGCTTGGTTAGCTTACGGCTGGCTTCGTGGCTTGCCGTAAGTCCCCTATGGCTAGCCGTAAACCCAGCCGTAGAACAAATGCCCTGCTTTTTACTGTCATCAAACTAGCCGTTGGGGCTTCCATAGTAAGCCGTAAATGGCTGAAGGCTAACCGTGGAGTAGCCGTTTGAGAGTGTTCTATATATACTTGAGCTCATTCCAATGGCGCCGACAACTAATGTGATTTAGAGACCTCTTTTCCAACACTAAGTGACCTCAAAGTAATACATTATTAAGGCTCCCTAAATCCAATTCCACTCACACTTATGCTTCTAACAGGCATACTTAGGAGCATTCAAAGGTCTAGTTAAGTGTGATTAGTGGAATCAATCTTCTAAGGAAACATTAAGACTTCAAAGTTAAATTTCTTCATCTCTAGACTTAGACTCATATATCATCTTGGTTGAGTACTCATTGGAGCATCATCAACACCAAGGGAGCAAGTAAGGAGTCAAAGCTTGGTGCTTCAGGTTCAAAAATCGAAGAGCACCTTCTAGACTTAGTCCAAGAGGCAAGTGTTCTTGTTTTAATAAAGTGGATTAGACCTTTTTCATAATCGAACCACAATAAACAATAAGGTTGGTAGATTAGGTCTTTGTAATCAAACCACTGTATCAAAAAATAGGTTGTGCATGTGATTGAAGGTGTACTTGTGTGGTGGCTTCAAAATAGTTAAACCAAGGGTGTTGAAGCCCTTTAGAGTGGATGTATATCAAAGGACTGAACCACTATAAATGCTTGTGTGCCTCCTATCTCTTTATGCTTCATTTTCACTTTTTTGTATCTTAAGATACATATCCTAGGTAGGTATACACTTCTTGTTTTGACATACAATACACAAACACTTTTGCTAAATTACATTGAACATATTGGTATATCATAGATTTTTTAGCACATACCCTTTTTGCATCATTTCACATATAGTCATACATATATTGTTGTGGAACTCAAGTGAACTTGTGGGAGTGATTAATTGGTTTGATGAAGTTAAAAAATTTTAAATTTTAATTAGTGCCCCCCCCCCCCCCCCCCCCCAACATTCACAATGTAACTGAAAAGTTCTTTCATTCTTTCGGGCACATAAAATTAAGGCAAATTTAGCGAAAGGTCCCTATAAGTTAATGTTTCCAGCCTCCAGTCCAAGCAAATAATTTTTAAAGCCTATGGTCCACTCAGCTAGGATGTTTGCATCCAGAGGTCCCTCAACCCAAATGGTTTTCATTTTTTAGGACTAAAATACCCTTATAACAAACGTAACATGTAATGAAGTGGTCCTCAACGTGTAACGATTTTCAGCAATGTGTCACGATTGGTTTGTAAAGTCAAATCTCAGATTCACATGCTGAAGCAGATCTCAGAGGGCCTTCTCCTTCTTCTTCTTCCCGCATCAAACCCTCTTCTTCTTTTTTCTCATCGTGCGCAGAGGATGTTGTCCTCTTCTCGTTCTGCAACAAGAAACACGAAAGATTGCCTTCTCCTCTTCTAGTCTTCTTTTTCCTCGGCGATGTGAGGGTGGCAGCGCTCCCTCCTCCGGCATCGCAAAATTGTCCTCGGTGATGTGGGGTCCAGCCGAAAAACCAAGAACCCAAATTGCGCCTCTGTTTCACTGCGATCTGCGGCAGTGGCTAGAGAGGGTCTGCAGCCTCTTCTTCCCCGACGACGAGGACATGGATCCGGCCCAGGAGAAGTCCAAGACAATGGAGAAACCCAGCCAAAAGGAGTGGAAGGCAAATACCTGTGCGTAGGGGCTGTCCAAACTCCCAAATGGGGGGGGGGCGTTTCCGACGAGGCGGATACCTGTGCGTAGCGGCAGGCCAGAATTACTTCTTGATTTTGAGTGGCATTCGGACTGTGTGATTGATTGAGAATGAAGAAGGTCTGCCGGTATCGTTTTTGATAAATATATATGAGTTTGTATGAAATTTATCTGAGTTTTGCGTAAATTTATCTGAGTTCTGATTTTTTTTATAAAATTTATCTGAGTTTTGCGTAAATTTGAACTCAAATAAATTTATTTTAGAACTCAGATAAATTTACGCAAAACTCAGATAAATTTTATAAAACTCAGATAGATTTGTCTATAACTGAGATAAATTTGACGAAAATTCAGATAAATTTCACAAAAACTCAGATAAATTTGACAAAAACTCAGATAAATTCCCTTCTTAGTAAAGCCTGCAACTAAGCTCTTCTATCTCCTCTCCCTCACCTTTCCTCGATCTCTATTCAATTCGACGGAGACTGTCCAAGGCAACAAAACTTGAGAAAAAAGACAAGAAAGAGTACGCACCCCAAACATTTCCAATGCAATTCTTTCGACACCTTGTAGTGAAGAGGCTTTCCTATCTTATCTATCCTCAACCTTTTCAACAAAAAACAAGCAGAGCTTGAAGAATGTTTTCTTATTTTTCGAAAAATGGGTGAATCAACTTTCTCCTTTTGCTAACGTGGCAGAGCATTCGAAATCTAGTGAGGGTGGAGGCCATCCACCCGCACCGTTGCCAGCGGCCACCCACCTGCACACACCCATACCAGCAGCCACCTGCAAATTCCCAGACCCAGCGGCCAGTTGCCCAACTCCCCAGGCCAGCGGCCACACACCTGCACGCACCCATACCAGCAGCCACCTGCAAATTCCCAGACCCAGCGGCCAACCCAACTCCCCAGGCCAGCGGCCACTTCTTCTCCTCCTTGCCCAGTGGCCAGTACACCTGCAAACTGCCCAGCGGCCATTCTCCCTGCACCTGCACAGCCAGCAGCTACTATTTGTCCCATTCTTCTTCTTCTTGTCCCAGCTGCCCTGCACAGACATCTTCCTAGACCATTGCCAACGGCCACACCCCTGCACGCACCCAGACCAACGGCCACCTGCAACTTCCCAGACCCAGCGGCCAGTTGCCCAACTCCCCAGGCTAGCGGCCACTTCTTCTCCTCCTTTCCCTGCGGCCAGTCCACTTGCAAACTGCCAGCGGCCATTCTCCCTGCACCTGCACAGCCTGCGACCACTCTTTGTTCCATTCTTCTTCTTCTTGTCTCAGCTGCCCTGTACAGACATCTTCTTATCTTCTTCTTGTTTCAGTCTGCCAGCACTGCTCCTCCACTCGAGGCGTTTTTTAATTATGATTACAGGCCAGCGAGTCCGAAATCTAGTTGACAGGTGTCCTTGGACTTTATACGAGTCGCAGATCAAGATGGCCGGTGTCAGATCATAATGTCATGCGCGCACCGGCACGGGAGCATATGAGGGACTCACGAGATATCGTGAAATGCTGGACGGTTTAGTTACTTAAAGAAAGGGCAAATTGGTCTTTTCGGGTATAAATAAGTGTGAGAGGGACCTTTGGCTGTATAACTTTTTTTTTTTTTTTTTTGGACTGTTTGCAACAAAGTTATGTTACGAGGGACCTTCGGCCAAAGCCCCCTAAAGTTAAAAGGGTTTATAAATATACAATGTCGTTGGAACCTACTATCTTCATTAGATTTAAAAACAAAAACTTTCTTTTTTTGTTTACTTGTAGATCTGACATCTAACATGATTTATTTATCTTCTGCACGTTTATATTTAGTGTCTTTACTCGTGTGGTGCAGATGAATTGAAAGTAAAGTACACAATGGCCGAGGTCTACCTTGAAGAACTAGGGAAATTGGGGTGCAAAGTCTTGCATGGTGTCGACGCGCACACAATGGCTAAACACCCGGACCTAAGCTTTATGAAGTTCGACAGGATAGTCTTCAATTTCCCTCATTCCCGTTTAGACTCTTCAGAGCACGATCTTTTCCAAATCGGGTAACCTTTTTTAATTAATCAAGTGACTGATTTCTTCTAATGCTGTATATGTGTGGGGAGATTTCCAGAGCTACAGGATTAAGCTAATCACAGCCATCAGATGGGTTTAAGCATCCTCACGTGCCATCCGCGTGCCGTCTACGTGGCACCGATCTCATCCCGGCTACCAGGACAGAGGCCTTGGCCGACATCAAGCATCTCCGTGCAACAAATGCCGAATTGGCCCACCTCGGGGCGTCATCTCGGCAAGGAGTCCACATCGGCAAGGCCACCCTGGATGCCATCTCAGTAAAGAACCCTACCTCGGCTAAAGCTACCTCGGCTGAAGAAGCCAGGACAGTAGCCGAAGCAAGAAAGAATCTTCGCTTGGGCCCCTCATCCCCCACGTCATCAGACACGTGGAGGGATAGGGTCACGAGCTACTGGGACAGATATGACATCCAGCCGCCCACTATCTTCACCAGATCGCCACATGGCAGCATCCAGCGGCTGAGGCCACATCAGGGCAAGACCCGAGGGCAGATCCGCTGGTGCTCCTACCGCCAAAGGCGCCCAACACAATCTGGCCCAACAAGACACGCATTTAATGCAATGTGGGCTGACCCGACTGGCATTAAATGCTGAGTGGGCCGGATTAGACTGCATTTATTACTTTGTGGGCTGATCATGACTTTCCAGTCAGATCATGGGACCCACACCAAGATATTCTCTGAGAGATACGATCCAAACCTCTATAAATAGAACTTCATGCAACATGCAAGGTACGCACAATCCTATACACAGAGCCCTTACTCTGTTTCTCTTCTCCCTCTCTTCCATCGTTCCAGTTCACATACTGACTTTGGCATCGGAGAGCCTTGCGCCGCTCAGGCCAGGGTCCTTTGACCGTTTGCTTCTCCCTTTCAGGCTCTCGAACGGCATCCAGACATTCCAGACACCATCATCTTCTCGGATAAGTCCTGTAAGGCACCCTCTTATTGTGGGTCATAATTTTCTGCACCTACAATTGGCGCCGTCTGTGGGAAAGAAATATCCCAGCCATCCAAACCTCTCAAAACCTTCCCAATCTTTCTAAACCTCAATCCCTCAGAAGCCATGCCTCCGAAAGCTAAGAAGGGGGGAGAATCCTCGAGAGCAACGCTCGAGCTGCCACCACCGCCATCGGAAGTCCCTCCTCAGGGACGCTCCCGAACGATCCAAGGCACATCCGCAGGCGAGGGTCGTCTGGGCTCCCACCTCTTTGTCGAGATCCCATTCGAGGAGGGAGTCGAGGCCTCGCTCTCAGCGGACGAAACCGTGCCACCCAGGCGCGACGAACGTCGACACGAACGTCCCCGCAAAGATAAAGCTGTCGCAGCTGAAGGAGACGTCGCAGCACAAGACGCTCTTCTCCAGAAGCAGGAGCAGCTAGTTCAAGAGCTCCAGCGGGTCCAACAACAGTTGAAGGCGGCACAAGTTGCCTCCTTGAGGCCGGTCTCTGAGCCTCAGGGGAAAAAGAAGGGCGCTCCCAGCAAGGCAGCCCAGCCACCTCGTGAGGACCTCAGACACCATCTGGACCAGAAACGGGGCCAGATTCGTGACGAAGGCTCGAGCAACAGCCGGAGTCACCATAGTCGCGATGGCCGAACTCATAGCCATCGCAGTCCGAGCCATCCCAAGCGAAAGTCCAGAGTTCAGACTCCAGAGGAGGACGACGAGCAGGAGTGGTTCGACAACGTGTCAGGCTGGCTCTCCAGCACAACCTGGACATGCGGGACCAGAAGCAGCTCTGCGGTCACACTGATCTCGGGGGCTCTCCCTTCACGAAGGAGATCGAGCGCACCCCCTTGCCCAGGAAGTTCTCCGTCCCGCGGTTCGTCCCCTATGACGGACTGTCCGATCCATCTGCACACCTCCGACACTTCTCCCAGAAGATGTCCATCTGGGGAAACGAGGGTCCCCTAAACTGCAAGATTTTATCCTCCAGTTTGGGCGACCTCCCCCTGAAGTGGTTCTGCTCACTCCCAGAGCAGTCGATTTCCAGTTGGAAGGAGCTCCAGCTCTCCTTCCTGAAGAAGTTCCAGGCCTACACCGTCGTCCCCAAGAAGGAAGGGGACCTCATCGCCCTTAGAATGAAGCAGGGCGAAACTCTCGCCAAGTTCACCCACCGATTCTGGGCGATCTACAGCCAGATCGAGGGCGCAAGAGAGGCGATAGCCATCTACGCCTTCCAGCATGCCCTGATCCCCGGCAGCGACTTGCGGAAGGACTTGGCCGGGGACACCCCAGAATCCATGTCAGAGTTGATGTCCCGGGTGAAGCGCTTTATCGCCCGGGAGGAAGACGAGATCCGAGCTAAGGATCAGGACAGGCATCTAGAGCCCGAACAGAAGAATAGCCAGCCTCGGCAAAGAGGCGGGAGGCCCTCCCAGAAGCAGGAGTCCAAGCGGGACTGGGCCTCCAGCTCGGCGAAGCCTTCGTCGTCCAGGTCTGGGGGCAATTGGAAGCCCAGACCTCCCTCCAGCGCCAGTCAGAGCGTCAATGTCGTCTTCAAGGAGCCGATATACCGCATCCTGGCCAAGATCAAATCCAAGCCGTTCTTCAAGTATCCTCCGCCCATGAAGTATGAACCCACCGAAGGCTCCCGGAGCAAGCTCCACTGCGCCTTCCATAAGGGCAACGGGCACAAGACTGAAGAATGCAGGACTTTGCAGTGGTATCTGGAGAAGCTGGCCAAAGAGGGCCACATCCCAGAGTTCATCAAAGAGGGTGATGCCGGCGGCAGCGAGGGCCGGGTTCACCAAAGCACGGCCCCGGCTCCAGACAGCGAGGACTCAGAGAAGATCATCAACGTGATCCATCTGGCGTCCTCGGCTCCCGCTTCCTCGTCCCGGGGAAGCTCTCAAACCCGTGCCGAAGCCAGGCGGGCTTCGCACGAGAAAGAAGTGATGAAAGCCGACCTCGCCCCGGCGTCCACGAAAGCCCGCCGCGACAGACCAGCCATCTCGTTCTCGGATCGAGATCTAGAGGGAGTCCAGGTTCCTCACAACGATCCCCTGCTCCTCACCATGAAGTTGAGAGACTTCACCGTGAAGAGGATCCTCGTCGACTCCGGCAGCTCCTCCGAGGTCCTCTACTACGACTGCTTCAAACGGATGAAACTCTCCGAAGCAGACCTCACGGAGGTCCGTGCGCCTCTGCTAGGGTTGTCCGCCACGCCAGTCTACCCCAAGGGCAGAATCACCTTGGAAACCCAAGTTGGCGGAGCCTCCGTGTCAGCCGACTTTCTGGTTATGGACGCCCCTTCCCCTTACAATGTCATTCTGGGCAGAACGTGGCTCCACAAGCTAGAGGCAGTTCCTTCTTCCTTCCACCAAAAGCTGAAGTTCGTCCATGAGAACGAGGAAGGCAAGATGGAAGTAGTCACAGTAAAGGGAGACCAGCAGCAGGCCAGGCAATGCATGCTGGCCGCTGTCCCAGCAGTAAAGGAGCCAGAGCGCGTCAACCTGGCCGAGTTCGAGAAGGGCCTCGACGAGATCGGCAGGGACCCTGAGAAGAAGAGCATCGAGGACCTGGCCGAGGTCAGGCTAGACCCGGCAGACCCAGACCGTTTCTTCCTGATAGGCACCCAGCTGTCGGACGAAGAAAGGGCCGAACTCTCTCGGTTCTTGATGCAGAATGTGGACGTCTTCGCTTGGAACCCAAGTGAGATGCCCGGGGTCGATCCTGAGGTCATGTGCCACAAGCTCAACGTCGACCCCGACCACAAGCCAGTAGTGCAGAGGGCCCGCAGAACCGGGCTGCAGCAGACAGATGCGGTCGTGGAAGAGGTCGACAACCTGCTAAAAGCAGGGGCCATCCGGGAAGTCCAGTACCCGGTATGGCTGGCCAACACGGTGGTCGTCAAGAAGAAAACTGGAAAGTGGAGGGTGTGCGTAGACTTCACCGATCTGAACAGGGCTTGCCCTAAGGACAGTTTCCCCCTCCCGAAGATTGACCAACTGATTGACGCCACCGCCGGTCACGACCGAATGAGCTTCCTTGATGCCTACCGAGGCTATCATCAGATCCCGCTTTACGAGCCCGACGAGGAGAAAACATCATTCATCACCCCCCGCGGCACTTACTGCTATAAAGTAATGCCCTTCGGGCTGAAGAACGCGGGGGCGACCTATCAGCGCCTCGTCACAAAGATGTTCCAGGCCCAGCTCGGCCGAACGGTAGAGGTGTATATCGACGACATGGTCGTCAAATCCGTGCGCTCCAGCGACCATCTGGCGGATCTCGGCCAAGTCTTCGGCGTCCTTCGCGCCTACAAGCTCAAGCTCAACGCTTCCAAGTGCGCCTTCGGCGTAGCCTCTGGCAAGTTTCTCGGCAGCTTGGTGACGCGGAGGGGGATAGAGGCCAATCCAGAACAGATCACCGCCATCCAGGGCATCCAAAGTCCCTCTACCACAAAGGAAGTTCAGAGGCTTACAGGAATGGCCGCCGCACTCAATCGCTTCATCAGCCGCTCATCAGATAAGTGCAGGCCTTTTTTCCAGCTTCTGAGGAAAAATTTGAAGTTCCAATGGACCCCTGAGTGCGACCAGGCATTGGCCGCACTCAAAACTTATTTGATGTCACCCCCATTGCTCTCCACCCCAACTCGGGGGGAGATCCTGTATTTATACCTTGCGGTCTCGGATCACGCAGTGAGCTCCGTCCTCATCAGGGAGGACGAGGGAGTTCAAAAGCCGATCTATTACACGAGCAAGACCCTGCTCGATGCCGAGACCAGGTACCTCCTGTTGGAGAAGCTTGCGTTGGCTCTCGTTACCGCCTCCCGCAAGCTCTCCCATTATTTTCAATCCCACACTATTGTGGTGATCACGGAGCACCCACTCCGTTCATTGTTCAAAAAAGCTGACTTTTCAGGGCGCATATCAAAGTGGGCAGTTGAACTGGGGCAGTATGACATACAGTACCGTCCCCGAACTGCGATCAAAGCCCAGATTCTGGCAGACTTCATAGTCGAATTCGCCTGCCCCAACCCGGCTCCGACCCAGCTCGGCACGGCACTGGGGGGCACAGGGCAAGAGCCAGTAGAAACAGAAGTCCAGCAGTCTCCCACCTCGGCATGGAAGATCTTTGTCGACGGGTCGTCCACCTCCAAGAGAGCTGGCGCCGGCATAGTTCTCCAATCGCCAGAGGGACTGGTCATAGAGCAGGCTTTCACCCTCGACTTCAAAGCGACGAACAATGAGGCAGAGTACGAAGCACTGATCGCAGGGTTGAACAGCGCCCGAATCCTCGGAGCCCAGCACCTGGAAATCTTCAGCGATTCTCAACTGGTAACTAGCCAGCTCGCTGGAGACTACCAGGCCAGGGACGACAGGATGGCGCCCTACTTAGCCCTGGCAAAAAAGCTACTCTCCCAATTCCAGACAGCCGAGGTCAGGCAAATCTCCCGAGATACCAACACGCACGCAGATGCGCTTGCAAACCTGGCCTTCGCTGTTGAAGCAGGAAAGAAGAGGACCATCGAGGTCGGGTCAGTATCAAGGTCAAGTCTAGAACAACATTCATCTCGGCTTGTCCTCTGTGCTGACCTCGGCCCCAGCTGGATGGATCCAATCGTCGCCTACTTGAAGGATGACCAGCTCCCCGAAGACAAGACAGAAGCCCACAAGATCAGGCTCAAGGCAGCACGGTTTTGGCTCTCTCCAGAAGGCAAACTCTACAGGAAATCCTTCACGGGTCCGTACCTCCAATGCGTCCACCCGTCCAAGGTGGACGACTTCCTGTACGAGATCCATGAAGGAATCTGCGGCAGCCATATTGGAGGTCGGTCATTGGCCTACAGAGCAATCAGCCAGGGTTACTGGTGGCCCTACATGCAGAAGGACGCCCAGGTCTACGCCAGAAAATGCGAGAAATGCCAGAAGTTCTCCCACTCCCTCCATCAGCCAGCGCAGGATCTGAGCCCCCTCTCCAGTCCATGGCCCTTCGCTCAATGGGGCCTGGACATTGTGGGGCCTCTTCACCGAGCTCCAGGGAACAAAAGATGGTTGATAGTGGCTACGGACTACTTCACCAAGTGGATAGAGGCTGAACCGTTGTCTTCCATCACGGACAGGGACTCCAGGAACTTCGTCTGGAAAAACATCCTCACGAGGTTCGGCATCCCCCGGACCCTGATTTCAGATAACGGGACTCAGTTCGATTCCAAATCCTTCAGAGATTTCTGCCAAGAACATGGCATCAGAAACCATTACTCCACCCCGGCATATCCACAGAGTAATGGCCAGGCAGAAATCTCCAACAAAGTGATCCTGGACGGCCTGAAGAAGCGACTGGACAAGGCAAAGGGCAGATGGACAGAAGAGCTTCCGAGCGTGCTGTGGGCGTACAGAACAACTCCAAGGAGGTCCACCTCGGCGACACCATTCTCTCTGGCCTACGGGATGGAGGCGGTCATTCCCTTGGAAATCGGCCTTCCTACCCTGAGGACAGAGCTGGTCGACCAAGGTCGGAATGAGACGAACCTGGCGATGGAGCTGGAGCTGGCGGACGAACGACGAGAAGCAGCAGCCCTGAGACTAACCGACTATCAGCAACGGTTAGCCAGGGCATACAATCAGAATGTGAAGGAAAGAAGGTTCACCACGGGGGAGCTCGTTTTAAAGAAGACCCTGCCAGCTGACAGAGAACCAAATGAGGGGAAGCTTGCCCCGAACTGGCACGGCCCATTCAGAGTAGTTTCACTGGCAGGAAAGTCAGCCTACAAGCTCGAAGACTTGGATGGCAAGCCATTGCCGAGACCGTGGAATGCATCCCACTTGAAGAAATTCTATTTCTAAAGATGTAATGAACTTCAGAATCAATAAAAGCAGCTTTTGCCTTGTCAATGTCTCTCTGGTCGACTCCGGCAACTCAGGCTCCACGCCTTGGAAACGGCTTCAGAAGAGTTCATACACTCGGCCTTTCCTAAAATCCCGTGTCTTAGGGCACACAGGCTCCACGCCTTGGAAACGGCTTCGAGTTCATACACTCAGCCTTTCCTAAAATCCCGTGTCTTAGGGCACACAGGCTCCACGCCTTGGAAACGGCTTCGAGTTCATACACTCAGCCTTTCCTAAAATCCCGTGTCTTAGGACACACAGGCTCCACGCCTTGGAAACGGCTTCGAGTTCATACACTCAGCCTTTCCTAAAATCCCGTGTCTTAGGGCACACAGGCTCCACGCCTTGGAAACGGCTTCGAGTTCATACACTCAGCCTTTCCTAAAATCCCGTGTCTTAGGACACACAGGCTCCACGCCTTGGAAACGGCTTCGAGTTCATACACTCAGCCTTTCCTAAAATCCCGTGTCTTAGGACACACAGGCTCCACGCCTTGGAAACGGCTTCGAGTTCATACACTCAGCCTATCCTAAAATCCCGTGTCTTAGGACACACAGGCTCCACGCCTTGGAAACGGCTTCGAGTTCATACACTCAGCCTTTCCTAAAATTCCGTGTCTTAGGGCACACAGGCTCCACGCCTTGGAAACGGCTTCGAGTTCCTACACAGCCTTTCCTAAAATCCCGTGTCTTGGACACACTCAGGCTCTACGCCTTGGAAAAGGCCTGCAGTTCCTACACTCAGCCTTTCCTAAAGTCTGGGTTCATAAACCCCTCAAGGCAGTCCGGCTAAGGACAGTTTCCTGAAGCCCGGGTTCATACACCCCTCAGAAGGCCATCGCCGGACTCACTTTCGCCGAGCCAAGGCAAGGCAAACGGAATGGGTCCATCTCGGCACAACGCATCTCGTCTCGGCCAAAGCCAGCCCTTTCGGCCGAAGTCAGTGCCAGTATTCAAACACACAAATCCAAGCATTCCGGAACAGCGCAAAGTAATGAGAAAAAAGAACCCAGAAGCACTGTACACAGCTTGGGTAATCAGAAAATTCCTTTTCATTCATTGCAAACTGCTTCGTTACAAGAAATACATAACAGAAAGCAAAGTACAGAAAGGAGGACCACAGTCCTCTAAAAACAGAAAATAAAGAGGCTAGGAGGCTCTGATCTTCACCGACTCTTCAGGCAAAAGGCTCGAGGACGCCGGATCGCCGCCTGGAGGTTCTGAGCGATCCTGAACCTCGCTGGGCCCTGCAACACCCTCGGTGGCCAGAGGGACCAGCCAAGCTTGAAGAAACCTCCCGGACCAGCAGAGCTCCAACCCGCCTGCCGTACGACGGGCGCACAGGGTCGTGTTGGACGAGAATGCGCCACCATCCCCTTGCAGCGCATCCTCACTCTGTCTGGCCAAGGGCCAGTGGCTATGGACCCGCGTTCAGAGAGCGCGTGGCCCACGGGGAGTCCCTTCAGAGAGCGCGCAGACCACGACAGCCTTCCCCCCTCGGGGGCAGCCGTCCAACGGCGCAGGGTTTTCCCCCGGATCAAGCAATTTCAGGCACCTTCTAGACATGGCTCCTACAACCATGTTCCTTCCTTCTTCCATGGCGAGCCTGCTCCCCCTACTTATAGGATGGAAGAAGGCTCAGTCTCCAAAACGAGTTATGGGGCGAAGTCTCCCACGCGTTGTTGGGAAGGCGCGACTATCGACCAGCGAACCCTATGGCGCCACGTGGAGACATCCGTCAGACTCCCTCGTCTGCCGCGCCACCATGTTCATTGCTATTCAAGATCACCCAAGATACGGAGGATCAGCGCGAATACCAATGAAGATCACCCAAGATACGGAGGATCAGCGCGAATACCAATGAAGATCACCTAAGATACGGAGTATCAGCGCAAATACCAAAAAAGATCTTAAGGGAGCACTCTACCGAATTCAAGCAATCGAAGAACCAAGCTAAAAAGAGACAAAAGCACGAGTATTTCAAAAAAACCTTCAATTGTATTAAAGTCTCGCTCATTACAATGATCAGCAAATACAAATTGAAGAAAATTACAGAGCACAGAGCAAAAGAGCAAAAATCCTGATGTCCCGAGGTCCCGAGGTCATGACCGGTCCGTTGCACAGGCTGCGGCGTCAGAGGCTTCGCCGGATGGACGGGCAGAGTTCGGCACCGGAAGCGTGTACGGAGGAGGCTCCCGAAAGGAGGGGTGGCCCTCCGAGATCCCGACCTCCTTCAGGCCGGCAAGCCACCCTTTCGCCCAAGCCTTATCCCTCACCACAAGAACCCTTTCCTTGTAGTGGGCGGTGACCTGCACTTTGGCATCCTCGAATGCAGCATCGCACTCGGACTCGAGCTTCGCCTCAGCTTCATCCGCCCTCTTGGACTCGGATTCGAGCTTCGCCTCGGATTCATCCGCCCTCTTGGCCTCGGCTTGAAGCAGGGCCGCGTAATCGTCTCCCATCTTCGAAATGGAGACCTCGAGCTCGGCCGACCTAGTCCTCTCCGCCTCGGCTTCTTCCCTCGCCTGCTCGAGCTTCGCCGCGTATTCCTCTTCTACCCTGGCCAACTTCTGGCTCACAGCGTCCAGGGATTCCTGCAGGCCGTTCTTCTCCACGGACAGCTCGGCAGCGTCTGCGCTGTACCTGCGGATCCTGTTAGCAACGGCCATGGACTTCTGCGCCGCCTGCCAAAGAAATAAGGTGTACATGTTAGACCCAGAGAGCATCAAATGCTAAATCGCTGGTTCGACGAAGCGAAATAAAGACTTACCGCGAAGTTGGACTGCAACATCGACAGGATCAGCTTCTGGTCGCTGTATTTGTCCAGCCGCTCCATGTCCCGGGGAAGGGCGCAGGCTCGCCCTAAGGCCTCGAGGACCGGGAGTTCGATCTTGTGAAGAATGCAATCCTCCATCGTCATCGGCCTCCCCGGCCCAAGCATGAAGCTCGGCTCCCATAACGGCGGCCCCTGGGGCAACGAGGCAGCAGCCGAGCTAGGGCCCGCGTCGGTCCTCGCCATCTTCGGCGGCCGAGTTTCCTCTTGCTCAATCTCGGCTGGGGGCAAGCGTACCCCTAGATCAACAGGGCTAGGGGGCACGGGCACCTCCGCCACCTCTGCAGGGGAAGCTGCCCGAGCCCTCGGAGACGGATGCTCCGGCAGACTCACCGGATCCCGGGGGGCTCGGGCGTCCTCCACTCCAAGCGCCAAGGCCTCGAGATCCTCGAAGGACAAGCGCCTGGTGTGCCTCATCTCGGATCCTGGCGAGGGAGATCGGGCAGATTGACTCGATTCCCTTCCTGAGACCTGGGGAAGTCTCGATCCCGATATGGAAGCTAGGATTCCAAACGCTACCCTTACTTCAGACGACGCCCGCGAGGGCTCTGCGACCTCCGGAACGGCCTGCTCCTGACCAACCCCGGATCCGGCACCTTCACTCTGGATCGGCTCTACGGTGCCCCTCAGATACCCGCGGTACTTCGGCTTATACCCTAGCAGCGACCAAGCTGCCCTGCCGTCGTGACCGCTGTACCGCTTCACCAGACGGAGCCAGGCATCGTTCCTCTTCCAGATGTATCTGGCAGCCCGCTTCCTCTCCTTCAAAGCTGCAACAATCAGAAGCATAAGTACGGCAGAATAAAAAGAAACTTATGAAAAAAGAAAAGAAACGAGAGGCGTTTACTTGGAAGGGTACCGAAGTGGCGAGGGACCTGGTAGCCTCTATCGGTGTCAGCCTCCCCAAATTCCCAGTTCCCCGAGACGTACAACAGATCGTCTCCAGCATACTTGCTCGAATCCTCCAAGTATCGGACGAAGCCGTCCCGGCCTGGCTTAGCCCGGAGATAATGAGAATCTCCGGACCTGCATATGTCGTAGACATCCTCAAGGTCGAAGACGCCGAAGTCGGTGCCCAGGACCTCATTCAACTTGACCGTGCCCATCACGATCTTGAAGGCATTCGGCAGCAGTTGGCAGGGGCAGAGACACCACTGACTAAGGCATCTCCTGAGGAGTGGGTGAAGTGGGAATCGGACCCCGCCTTCTATCACAGCCACCAGCGGGAAAGGCATCCAACCTCCCGAAAAGTCGCGAGGGTTGTAGCCACGGGGTTCAGCACCCCTGACTTGGACATCAGCAGGGATCCTAAAGGCTGATCTAAAGCCCTCGATCGCTGCCTCGCTCTCTAACCAGTGGCTGTAAATCCCCATTCCTATCCCAGTCTAAAACCAGAGAAACCCGCAGAAGAAGAAGCAGAGCAGGAGGAACTTACGGAAGCAGAACGAAGATGCTGGATAGCGAAGAGACTCAACCTCAGCAGCGCGCCACTCCTCGGATGAAGCTCCCTCACAGTAGCCTTCCCCCTTCTGACGCTCGCCTCTGATTCAGAATCGCAGACGAAGGATAGAGCAGACCTCATCTGCCCTATATATAGCGGAGAGGCCCCCCTTTTACAGAAACCCTAATCGGGCGTGCCAAGGGGCGCCCCCCTTGGATTTCGCGCGAATCATTTCGAAAATTTATTACGCCTCCCTGAAGCGGCGCGCAAATCATTTCAAAAATTGATTGCGCCCCTGACGAGACGGCGCGTACGACCTTGAAGAGACAGACAACCAGCCAGGAGACGACACGTGGAGCCGTCGAACTGTCTTCAGCATTGAATAGGGGACGCCATTTATCACCTCGAACATCCAAAGCGACAGCGAGTCAGGGCCGAAAGAGGCTCTCCCCCAGATTGACCTGGCACATAGCTCCCGACCTCACGGCACCGACGTTCTACGCGAGCTCGGAAGCTAGGGGGCAATTGTGTGGGGAGATTTCCAGAGCTACAGGATTAAGCTAATCACAGCCATCAGATGGGTTTAAGCATCCTCACGTGCCATCCGCGTGCCGTCTACGTGGCACCGATCTCATCCCGGCTACCAGGACAGAGGCCTTGGCCGACATCAAGCATCTCCGTGCAACAAATGCCGAATTGGCCCACCTCGGGGCGTCATCTCGGCAAGGAGTCCACATCGGCAAGGCCACCCCGGATGCCATCTCAGTAAAGAACCCTACCTCGGCTAAAGCTACCTCGGCTGAAGAAGCCAGGACAGTAGCCGAAGCAAGAAAGAATCTTCGCTTGGGCCCCTCATCCCCCACGTCATCAGACACGTGGAGGGATAGGGTCACGAGCTACTGGGACAGATATGACATCCAGCCGCCCACTATCTTCACCAGATCGCCACATGGCAGCATCCAGCGGCTGAGGCCACATCAGGGCAAGACCCGAGGGCAGATCCGCTGGTGCTCCTACCGCCAAAGGCGCCCAACACAATCTGGCCCAACAAGACACGCATTTAATGCAATGTGGGCTGACCCGACTGGCATTAAATGCTGAGTGGGCCGGATTAGACTGCATTTATTACTTTGTGGGCTGATCATGACTTTCCAGTCAGATCATGGGACCCACACCAAGATATTCTCTGAGAGATACGATCCAAACCTCTATAAATAGAACTTCATGCAACATGCAAGGTACGCACAATCCTATACACAGAGCCCTTACTCTGTTTCTCTTCTCCCTCTCTTCCATCGTTCCAGTTCACATACTGACTTTGGCATCGGAGAGCCTTGCGCCGCTCAGGCCAGGGTCCTTTGACCGTTTGCTTCTCCCTTTCAGGCTCTCGAACGGCATCCAGACATTCCAGACACCATCATCTTCTCGGATAAGTCCTGTAAGGCACCCTCTTATTGTGGGTCATAATTTTCTGCACCTACAGTATACATTTCATGGGGTCAGTCTTGATCTCTGTCAAGGTGGGCCAAGTCCAACACATTCACATTCAAGTGTGAACGTTAGAAGGTTATAGATTTCCTCTGCCTCAAAGTCAGCAATAGACTCTAGTAGAAGCATAACCAAATCGGGTAACCTTTTTTACTTAATCAAGTGACTGAATCCTTCTAATTCTGTATAGATTTCATGGGGTCAGTCTTGAACTATGTCCAAGGTGGGCCAAGTCCAACACATTCACATTCAAGTGTGAACGTTTGGAGGAGATGGTTATGGATTTCCTCTACCTCAAAGTCAGCACTAGACACTAGTAGAAGCGGAAGGCGGATTGGGTTTTGCTGATATTTTGTCAATCCTTATGTATTCAACTCTCTTTTAGCTGAACACTTTCGTATTTTCTTCCTTTACTTTTGGTTGTATCTCCTATATTGGGCTATTCCTTATTCAGTCCTAAGATGTTTTGTTGTTTTGAGAGCTGAATTACCTAGCTCATGTTTCCTTTTGCTTTTATTATAATTTACCTTAAAGCAAAAAAAATAAAAAAATTACTAACGTTTGGAAGAAGTTATCTTCCCAAGCCCTATTTTAACTTGGTTTTATTATATTTTATGAGAATACAAATACCCTAACACTTTAAAGACCAAAGAATCCTTTACTCAAAATCTAAAATCCTCACCAAATCTAATAAAATCCTCACCAAATCTAATTGTCTACCTTTTCAAAAGCGGCCATCATTGGGATGTCTTTGCGTCTGGATTAGTTTGGAAGGAGGATTAATATAGATTGGATAAGGTTTTTGGTTTAAAAATAAGGGGCAATTATGTGTTTTACCAGCATAAAACACAAAAGGAAGCAGCAGTATTAGCGAAGAAAGCAAAGAGCGTTTTTAAAATATGGGACCTTTTTCAGTGTAAGCAATTCTTAGACTTCAAATCAACAGTAGAGGGATGGAATTTTGATTATATCCCAAAGAATAGATTATTCAAATAGGGAGGAAATTCCCTTTGGGGATTGGTCAGGTTAAGTGGTTCACCAGGTCAGCTTGGGTATAATTGCATTGGGTGTAATTTGGAGTTACATGATCTGCAAATATCTGGACCAGAAATACCTATATGCAAAATTTAAACTCCGCTACATTATCCTAAACCCCTTATCGATCGGCCTAAAATTTAATGATTTTAAAGGCTTTTTTTTATAGGATTTCGATCATACAATTAGCTAACAGTACGGTAAGTGTCGAATCTTGACTTGTTACAATTCATGTAGGAGTAATTTATGTAGTTTATGTTTTAAACTAGATTAGCTTAATTTGGCCTCCACATCCTAGAAAATTAGAGAGAGAAAATACTTTTTTTTAATGAGGAGTTTTTAATAAGATATAAGGAAATATTCGCGTATGCCCATCCCTCACCATAGGGTGAGAGACACATGGTTGGGCAACATAGCAGGACCGGCTTAAGGATCCATCCGAACCTTCCACACACATAGGAACCCTTGAGTTTTATCGAATCCATCGTGTTTTTTCCCCAATCCAAATGGACTGGACCGTTGGATCAAGTGCCAACTTTTTTCTTTAATAAAAAGTTGTTAAACTCATGGGCCACAAATGAAAGGGATAGAGGCATGTAATTGACCCCAAACTTGATATTTGTTATCATCCAAAATGTCTCTGTCCATCACCTCTGGTCATGTGATTAGTGGAGCCCCAGGTAAGCGCCTCATCAAGTTGACCCTCACCACAATATAATGAGGGATGGATGCATATTTCTCACAAGAGCATCTCACCGCACTTCCATGAGAACTATTGGTGGAGCTCACCTAGCAACCCATCCAAACCATGAATAAACAGGGACCCCCTTGATAGTCACTACTGATCCTAAGGATTGGCACACATCCTAATAGACTGAACCGTTGGATCGAGGGTTGAATCTTTTTTTTTTTAAATATGAAGCCATTAAACTTGTGGGCCATGGATGAAGGGGTTAGGCACATGGGATTAGGGTCTAACTTGATACTTTGAGCATGTTTCTTTACTGGAATTCCAGGAATTCCTATCTGGGGAATTCCTGAATTCCCAGACAAAGTGGAATTCCTGGATGCCCCTTTGAGCTTGAGCATCCAGGAATTCCACAAAATACATACGGAGTGGAATTCCTGGATTCCCAAATGTCAAAAGAGACCTTTCATGTGGCTAGAATCCAGAAATACTAGTAAAGAAACATGGAATTCATAAATTCCAGGGGACAGCCTGTCACATCATGTCCAGGAATTCCTGGCAGAAATTCCACTAAAGAGACAGGGCTTTTGCGTGGTCTCACATAGATCTTTCCATCCCTCCAGATCCCATCCACAAATAGGGCCCAACTGAAAGTTCTCATATAATAGATTAAAACTAGTTCTCACCTTAATAAATTCAATTATTATGTGTGAAATTATATACATATATATAATATTTAACGGATGCACCTGTTAAAAGGTGTAAAAGCATGGAGATTGCCAGGAGTATGAGAGGGAGAGGGAGACCCAAGAGAAGTTGGAAAGAAACTATTAAACATGACCTTGCCTCCATGGATCTAACGGGGGACATGGCCCTAAACAGATTTGATTGGCGTCGTCAAATCCATATAGCCGACCCCACCTAGTGGGAAAATGCTTGGTTTGGTTTGGTTTGGTTTGGTTTGGTTTATGTATGTATACACAATCACCCACACACACTCTTCATCTTATCTACTAAATTGCATTCGTTGTTTGCAGTTTGCACGAACAACTTGTGGAAGGCTTCTTCAAGAGTGCTGGTGAAATGTTGAGCTCAAATGGAGAAGTTCATGTTACTCACAAAACCGCTTACCCTTTCAGCCTGTGGAGATTGGAGGAGTTGGCCAGTGAAGTTGGTTTGAGTTTACTTGAGAAAGCAAATTTCTATAAAAGTGATTATCCGGGCTATGACAATAAAAGGGCATATAACTGGAGAGACAAAACATGCAACTCAACTTTTCCTGTGGGTGAGTGCAGTACTTTCAAATTCGTCCTTCTAAAGATTGGTCGACTCCTACTTTAGGAAAACATATTATGACCGTTATTGGATTTCCGCGTGATTTAAACTAGTTGGATTTACTAAGTTCAGATGGAAATTAGTTTGTTACTTCTTGCTATTTTTCTATAGATGCTATCTTGGACTTCATGTGTTTGATTTAGAGATTAGAGTTGCACAATACAACATGTTTCTCTGGCGAAATTGCTTGGATTAGGCCAATGTAACCATGCAATTAGTCAATGCTAAACTGAGTGGATAAAAGGAAGGAGCAAGAATCAGGTTTTAATTGATAAATGCCTTGCAGCCCGGTAGCAAAGAGGCATCTCACCTTACAGCCGCCTTGGGATTGATCTCGGAAATTTGTCTTTCAGTACTGTAGTATATTCAATAGTACAGTACTCCACAGTAGCCATCAAGAAAATGAAAGAAAAAGGAAGAAATACTAGGTTTTAAATTATAGTAATCAGTTTCTATATTAACTATATGTGTGTGTGAGAACTTAGGGATGACCTAGTGGTAAAGACTCCCACTCCATCCCACCCATCAGGGATTGATCCCCAGTGGGTGGCTTTACTTTTCTCCAACTTGGCCACTGAGTCAAGCAAGCAAAAACAAAAAAAGAAAAGAAAAGAAAAGAAAAAAAAATTGTGTGTGTGTCTTTCCCTTGATGCGGAAAAGCATACAGCAATCGGGCAAGCCAATGCTTCCGTGAGGAAGACATTACGAAAGTCCATTGAAACAGTTTTTTTGGCAAAAATGGGGTTGCAGTAACATGTCATAAGGAGAAGCATGTTAATAAGGAGACTTGAAATCCATTGGAAGGATTTTCTATGGAAAGATGTTCTATCTTGTCTCAGAACTCCCTTTAGCCCCATTGTGGATCGAGCTCATATGAACCCACTTCAAAGTTGTTTCATGTGTGCTTGAGCATGTATTTTCAAGTTCAAATGAAACTTGGGCTCGCTCATTGGTTATCCCCAATTCCCCATTTTCCTACGGATCTGTGAATGCCACATACCAAGCTTCTCCTTCCACATCCCTTCTCTTTTCAAAGTTTCTCTCTACACACTCCATTGTCCCCAAAATACCATTCTCTCTCTCCCTCTCCCTGCTGTCGCTTACCAACCTGCCCTGAGTAGTCGAACGGCGGGGAGAGGGAGAGAGACGGAGAGAGGGAGAGGGAGAGAAGGGGAACAAGGGAGGAGGGATAAATGCCACATACCAAGCTTCTCCTTCCACATCCCTTCTCTTTTCAAAGTTTCTCTCTACACACTCCATTGTCCCAAATACCCTTCTCTCTCTCCCTCTCCCTGCTGCCGCTTACCAACCTGCCCTGAGTAGCCGAACGGCGGGGAGAGGGAGAGAGACGGAGAGAGGGAGAGGGAGAGAAGGGGAACAAGGGAGAAGGAGGGATAAAGGGAGGGTTATTCGGAAGGAGTGGGCTAGGCAATGGGCGGAGGTGCTAGGCGCTAGGAAGGAGGGGTGGGCGAAGGGCAGGTGAAGGTGAGCGGCGAGCGAGCAGGGAGAGGGAGAGGAAGAGGGAGAGAGACAGGGAGAAGGAGAAGGAGATGGAGAGAGGAAGAGGGAGGGGGAGAGGGTCGGGCGCGAGCGGAGGTGGGCGGCGAGTAGGGAGAGGGTCAACGAGAAGGAGATGGAGAGAGAAAGAGGGATACGGAGAGAGATAGGGAGAATGAGAGGGAGAGGGGTTGGGCTAAAGAAGATTTTAAGATAGTAAAATTCAATATGATTTCATTGATATCACATGGTTCTTCCATGTACATATATATACTACCGAAGCATTAAATTATTACAGAAGATAAGAGAGAATGGAGGTTGTGAAGGGCATTTGAACCCATTTGGAGATTGCCGAGTCAACATGAGAGAATACTGGGAGAAGATATTAACAGCAAGATAGTCTAGTTTATGTTTGACTCGTATCTTCTGCACACCCCTTCAAACTGGGTGGGGGTGCAGGCTGAACACCCAGTTTGACCCGTAGATGCTCGAATTGGTGACGCGATAAGGGCTTCGAGTGGAAGGGACAAACCGAGGTACTAATGAACCAAGTGCCACCTTTCTCGAACAAAATGATAATCCAGCTCTGTGTTTTGTACGGGCATGAAAAAACAGGATTAACAGTCATATGGAGAGCTGAGATATTGTCACAAAATAAAGTCGGAGGCTGAAAGAGATAAAGCACAATGTGATGTAAAATGTATGTTAACCAGGTGATCTCAGCAGCAATTGACGCAAGAGCCCGATACTCAGCCTTGGCACTAGAATGAGCCACAGTGGGTTGCCTCTTAGAGCTCCAAGAAATACAATTACTCCCTAGATAAGTGTAATAAACAGTTGTGGAGCGTCTCGTAAGTGGGCACCCAGCCCAATCCGCATCGGAGAACGCATAGAGCTTAAGAGAAGAATTGGAAAGCAAATGAATCCCTTAGGTGATAGTGCCACGAACATAACGTAAAATACGTTTCACTAATTGAAAGTGAAAAATGGTGGGATTATGCTTGAACTGACGCACATAATTTAACACTATACGATATGGCAGGATGAGTAAATGTGAGATACAGAAGATAGCCAACAAGACTCTGATAAAGTTGTGGGTCTGGCAATAAGTCATTAGCATACGTGGAGGGCTGAAGCTTTTGCACCATAGGTGTGGGAATCGGCTTGCACTCATGCATCAATGCTTTTTCAAGAAGCTCAGAGGCATATTTAGCCTGATTTAAGAAAAGCCTACCAGGAAATCGCTGAACTTGAATGACAAGGAAATAATGTATATACCCAAGATCTTTCATGGAAAATTCTTGATGCAGCCTATCAAGAACCAAGGTGACAAAGAAAGGATTATTTCCAGTCAAGATGATATCATCCATATAAAGCAGCAAAAAGAGAGTTCCTTGGCGGCCATGACAAATGAAGAGAGATGAATCAGCAGTGCTACAAAAAAAACCAATTGACAACAAGAATATACTGAAGCGATGAAACCATGCACGTGGAGCTTGACGCAATCTGTATAAAGCCTTCTTCAAGTGACAAACATGATGAGGATAGACTGGATGCTCGAACCCAAGGGGGTTGCTCCATAAATACATTGTCATGAAGATGCCCATTGAGGAAAGCATTCTTGACATCTAACTGCCTAATATCCCAATTATGAGCAAGAGCAATCGTTAAGATAACGTGAATGGTAGCGAGCTTTACAACTGGGGAAAAAGTTTCGAAAAAATCAATGCCCTCAACTTGATTGAAGCCCTTGGGTACAAGTCTTGCTTTTAACCGCTCCAAAGATCCATCGGCACGAAGTTTTGTTTTGTAGACCCATTTACAACCAACAGCATTCATATTTGATGTGCGAGGTACTAGAATCCAAGTACCATTTTTATTTAAGGCAGTGATTTCTTCCTTCATTACAGAGATCCATCCGTGGTGTTTGAGCGCAGACTTCATCGTTTTAGGCTCTTTGGGAATGAGCTCAGCAGTGAGAATATAGTCTGAAGAAGAATACCTTGGATTAGGCTTGACCACCCCAGACTTAGCCCTGGTGAGCATTGGGTGGTTAGGAATAGGTGGAGCCACAGATGAAATAGAATGGGTATCATTAGAAGTGTCCAGAGGTAGAATAGGTGGATCAACGAATGAAGAGGAATTGTCCACACGAAAAGTAGGTGGGACATCATGATCACATTTATCAAATGGGTTATGATATGTGGCCTCAATGGGTGGGGGGGGGGTGAGGACATTGGCTGTGACTAGTGGAGCATCATGAGATGAGTGAGAAGTTGGATATGTAGCAATAGTGGGCTGGTCACGATCTGCAGATTGGGCATATGCAATGAGGGCCCGGTAGATGCATTGGTGATACCGCCTGGGACATGCAACATGTGTTTGAATGAGGCAGCTGATGGGGTGCAACTGGCAGAGGGTTGTGGTTGTGTCATGGAGCCATCAATGAGGAAAGGAGCATTGGATGGTTCCACTGAATGGCGATGTGGAGCAGCAGAAGAGGACGCAGAGGGTCCATCATTGACAGCTGGGAGAGAAGATACAATTGCTGGGGATGGAGAAGAATTTGACTTTGAAGCACCTGAAACCCACTCAGAAAATGTAGTGATTTCTCCACTTTTATTAGTAATAGAAAATAAAGAACTGGGGTCCTTAAAGGGGAATGTTTGTTCATCGAAGACAACATGTCTAGATGTATAAATCCGGCCAGTAGGAGGATAGTAACATCTATAGCCCTTGAAAGTGGTGCTGTAGCCCAAGAACAAACAAGGTAAGGAGCGGGGATCAAACTTGTTGTTTGCATAGTCACGGAGATAGGGAAAGCATTTGCACCCAAACACACGTAAGGACCCATAGTCAGGGGACTTGCCTATAAGCTTCTAATAAGGACTAGTCCAATGAATAACCCACGAAAGTTGTCGGTTAATGAGCCAAACCGCTGTGAAGAAGGCATCCACCCAAAACCGTAGTGGAACACCCCCATGAAATAAAAGTGTTATCCCCATTTCTGTAACATTATGATGTTTTCTTTCGGCCAACCCATTCTGCTAAGGAGTATGGGGACATGACTTCTGATGTATAATTCCTTTATGCAACAAAAAAGAACCAAACCTGTTGTCACTGAACTCACCCCCTCCATCTGACTAAAAAATTCTTATTTTTCTTGTAAACGGAGTTTTAACATATTTATAAAAGTCAACAAAACACTAATAAAAATCTGATTTCTTCTTTAATGGAAAATACCAAGTATACCGTGTGTCGCGAACCCCGGACCGGGTTATGAGCCTAATCCGGGATCCGACTAATGTTGCCGCGCCACGTGCATCTCTTAGATGGCTAATTCACACACGGGATTAAGAAAATATTAATCCGTGCACGTGATTTCCCACACGGTTCCGCGGTGAGGATTACACATCCCATCCATTTACATATAAACATATCAAATATACATTCGAGATTTGCGGAAGCGTGTAGTAAATCATATTAGTACCATTCCATTCCATAGACAAGACTGATTTATAATTGATATGACAAGATATCAGAATGAGCAATGATCAATAGCATATTTTCCATAAGCAAATATTAAAGTTTATACAAAAGATCAGTTAGTTTAATGCCCCAAAAGTAATGGTCAACAGAGACCAATACAACCAAATGAATAAACCCAAAGGATGTCGTTCTCAAAGCTAGATCGGATGTCTACATGACATCGTCCGCTTGCTACTCTATTACTCGTTGCGGTTCATCAACCGCCTCCTCAGGCTCCTCCTCAATGGCAAGGGGTTCGGGACCTGAGTACTAAAATAAATGGGTCAAACACGACAGTCTGGCAGGTGGGTGAAAAGATATAATAATAATTTAAAACAATGATATCTAGATAAATAATGAATTTCATAAAAGAAGAATACATCATTTATAAAAGATACATATGCCGTAAAAACATGTAAGGTAACAATGATTCTGGAATTAGGAAGATGGCAACCACACGAAGCTAAATCCTCTCATTAAGTGATGAGAGCACATCGGGACATTGACCTTAGTCACACAAGGTGAGGAGAGTCAACGATTAAATATAAATACATATAATACTATACGGGACCACGGTGGTGAACTAGGTATATCGGGGCGAGGCGGGATCCATGCTGCAGCTGGTATAACAGAAGGGGAATCTCCAAATCGGTGGATCAAACCGATAAGGTTATCCAAGCTTAGTTGTGCCGACTCATAGGTCACAAGCAAAAAATCAAAACAAATAAATATACATAACAGAACGGGGTACCCATATGCACAAAACACATTAGTTTCGAGACGGGCGTAAACGGACTAACAATATGCTAAAACAATACTTTCAATACTCTCGGGGCAAGTATAGTCACATAACGTGGATTTGGAATCAAAGAGTAAAAGTTTGGTTAGAATCGAATACGAGTGGGTTCTCATACATTTCCGGACTAAACGTTGATGTTTCAAGATTTGGATCAGTGTGAATAGGGTCCCATATGTCAGTCATGATATAAATTGGTACTCTTTAAGAATTAGGGACATTACAGATCCTTATACACATTGACAGGTCTAGAAATCCTCAATGAATCTCCATTATGGGATTTCTCCTTCCTTGGGACTTCATACAACGCCCTACAAGTTCTTACATTGCATTGGAGCTCCAAAGAGTACCTCCCCAAGCCTAAAAATAACGTTTCAAGTCTTCAAGTATTGACCTGGGCATGACAGGCAGTTCTCTCGAGTGGACTGGAAAGTTCACTCGGGCGAACTACTCTCTGTTTGGGGTTCGCTCGAGCGGAACTAAGGTTCGCTCGAGCGGACTTGCTCGGATCAGGTTGGCTCGAGCGATCAGAAGGTTGGCTCTAGCCAATAAGGTTCTGTGACGGGTTCGCTCGAGCAATGTGTCAAGGTAACTCGAGCAAACTGTCCAGAAACCTATTTTCTGTGTACAGTTCGACTCTTCTTCTTCTCCTCCTTTCATACACTTTTGAGCACCGATTAATCATACATTTGAGGGTCTCTAAAACTTCAATAAAATCTCTATTCAATCCATCATTCAAACCTCCAACAACCACTCCATCAAAATATTAACTTCTCAATCACTTCCACTTCATTCAATGCAAGGCAAACTCCATTAATGAAAATTCATAAATGATCATAGATGATCTTTTAACAAGACAATAATGCATATACTTTCAAGAAAACAATTAATAGATATTAACCTATCAATATGCATATTTCCAAAACCATTAAGACTCATAAAGACAAAATAGGTGAAAGCAATTAATAAGAGTTCTAATTTTATAAGCAAGAAATCATGAAATCAACCCATTCATCCACTTGCCTGGGGTCCAATGCTAACAAATCAAGCCACTAATCACCTCCAAGCTAAAACACCAAATCTACACAAAAACCCCCAAATACAACCCTAAATATCAAATACCAAATCGAAAGAGAGAAAAAACTTCCAATAAAGAAAATGGAGAGTCTCAAGGGCTAAACAAATGTAAATCTAGGAGATGGAAGCAAAAGCTTACTTGCAAGGTCTTCAAATAGGTAAAGAGAACTCAAAAGAGGCTCTAATGGTGATGAATGCCTTCACAAATGGTAACGATAAGAAGTTCTTGAGGTGAGAAAGGTGATTATGGAGTCCATTCCTTGATTGACAAGAGTTTGGTGGTGATTGATGAGGAAGAGAGCAAGAGGGACAAGGGAGAAAACCCTAGGGCTGGAACTTCTTCTTCTTCAATGGTTTTAGCAAGAAAGAGGAAATGGAGAAGATGGTTCTTCTTATATAGCAAATGCAAGTGGGTCCCACAACTTAAAGAGTTTGTTAGACTAAAAACATGGTTTTGGGGTCTCAAATGATTTCGACGAAGAAGGCAAAGTTGATCGGCGAAATTTCGAGTTGCCAAAAAGTATATGTTTCACGGGTTTTGGCGACATTGAAATTAGTGTCCAGATTTTGGGTAAAAAGACTATTTTGCCCTCAAATTGTGAAAAGTCAAGCTTAGGACTCTCGAATGGGAACCATGTCAACATGAAAGTTGCAGGGATTAGCAAGATAAGTCAAATGGGATTAAAACATAATTTTTAAGAAATCATGAATAAACCCCCAAGCTCACGCAAATCCATAATAAGAACTTCCAAAGAGTCCCACAAAATAAGAAGGCTCTCAAAATTCCCCAAAGCTATTACCAATGCTATTCTAATCCCAGACTTAACCAAAAACCACTAGACACACTTAAAGCTAAAACACAACTTAATTAGCACTAATCGCGATCTCTCTGGTCGGGGCCTTACACCGTGTGCACTCATCCACAAAGATAACATAGTACCGAAAGTGTTGGCAAGAAAGCACAGGAGCAGGGCCCCACAAATCACAATGGATAACTGATACGGGATCATTTGAACAATTAACAGAATTTAAAAAAGGTAAGCGACATGCTTTTGCCATCTGACGACTGTCACAAACGCTTACATTATTGACCTTAGTCCTACTGACGATAACATTATTTTTCTTAAGCAAATCAAGCACAAGCATCTGCGGATGCCCAAGCCTTTGATGCCAAACTTCATCACTAGCTGTCCGAAACCGCGTGGAGAACATGGCTTCATTGTTTATTGGTTGCAAGGAGTACAGACCTCCCATTCTAGCCCCAGCTGCAATCAGTTGCCCAGTGTTCCTGTGCTTAACCACAAACCCATCACATGAGAACTCGAAAATATAAGGATATTCAGAAGTTATTTGGCTGACATAAAGCAGATTTTTCTTAATGTCTTGTACTACCAACACATTATTTAGCTTCAACTCATGCCTACCATGTTTAACAGATGCAATACCAATATGAGTGATATCTAGAGCAGTACCATTTCCAACAAGAATTTTATCTGAACCTTGATAAGGGGAAAGAGAATGTAGCTTACCCACGTCAGGAGTTATATGCGCTGTAGCGCCAGTGTCAGGAAACCATGAAGGATCGTGATGATCAGCAAGGTTGAATGCTGCGAGGGCTTGTGCTGCATCACCAGGCTGGTAGGTCTGGTTAAAACGATGCCAACAACGCATAGCAGAGTGGTTCGGCTTGTTATAGATTTGACAAACGATGCCTTTGTCTGGCCTATATCATTTGGGTATTGTTTATCTGTATTCCGAGCTTAACGTTTCTCACCCAAGACACCCTGGTCTTGGTTGGGGAGTTCTCCAGCTCGTGGGAAGCCACGTCCAGTGGATGTGAAATGTCCACTTTGTTTGCCTTTTTGGTTAAAGTGTTTCCCTCCATTTTGTTTCTGACCAAAAAAGGCCACATTTGGATTCGGTGGCACAAACCCATCAGAGATATGCATGGTTCTCATAGTCTCATGGCCTTGAAGAAGAGGGATAATCTCTTTGTAAGATGGTGTTGGGGGTTTGAGCATGGAAGTAACAACTCATAAGCTGGCCCTAAACCACGAAGGAGAGAAAAGACTTTCTGGCGATTAGCCAATGGCAGACAGATCATCACAATAGCCTTTAAAAGTCCTAATGTAATCATCAAGGGAGGAAGTACCTTTGCGATGCATTTGTAGCTGTTGGATTAAATAGAATTTCCTTTCTTAAGACTCTTTGGCAAAGGACCCTTTAAGAGTTTGCCATACTTCTGCAGAAGTTTCTAGTCCAACCACAAGCCCAAGCACTTCTTCAGATAAGGTGCCAGTAATCCATCCACGAAGTAAGCTGTCGGATTGTCGCCACACAGCAAACGTGGCATTTGCTGCAGACTCTGTTTCTAGAGTAGTATCAGCAGGTAAAGTTTTTGGAGGAGCAGGGTACTCCCCATTGATGAAGCCAACCATGTCTTGACTCTCAATGAGTCCATGATTTGGGCTTTTCACAACAAAAAGTTTGTTTGGGTTAACTTTAATGAGACAAAGTTTTCCACATTCAGAGTTGAAGGGTAGGAGAAGTTCTAAGGTGATGAAGCAGCGGAAGCCATTGAAAAGGTGAAGAGTAATAGAAGAAAGTGAGTAGTTGGACTTGTGACAAGAAGGGACAAAGAGAGACATGTTAATCAAAGAGAAGAAATAGCTAGTATGAAGAAAGTAGATATACAAAGGCAGAGTGTTACATTAATTTTGCCACTATGCAGGATTCGTTGCAGTTGTGCATAATAAGCTCTGATACCATAAATAAGATTTTAAGATAGTAAAATTCAATATGATTTCATTGATATCACATGGTTCTTCCATGTACATATATATACTACCGAAGCATTAAATCTATATTACTAAAGGGATGTATATACTTCATGAGAATTCCTGGAGGAGGACACCTGGCATGTCTTGGAGAGGGACACGTGGCAGCAGCCAGCCTAGAATGGTGTTCTGCTAATGCAATCCCTAAAATCTCTCATTCTCCATCTAAAATTTCTCCATCTCTCCCTCCCTAAAATCACTCTTTAATACTTTGATCATTATCAAGAAATTCATGGGTCCCAGCCCGCATCAGATTATTTCATGGACGGTTAGAATATAGATGGTGGACCCCATTCATCTTAGGGGTTCCACTTAAATATGTTATGTTTGGTCAATTTGAGAGGTCTATGATCATTTGATCATTTGATCTTTATCAATCAATTCATGGGTCCCGGCCCGCATCATTTGATTTTATGGACGGTTAGAATAAAGATGGTGGACCCCATTCATCTGGGTCCCACTTAAAAGTATTTGGTCAATTTTTTAGGTCTACGATCATTTGATCCTTTGATCTTTTTAAATCAATTCATGGGTCCCATCCCGCATAATATGGTTTTATGGATGGTTAGAATAGAGATGGTGGACCCCATTCATCTGGGGGGTTCCACTTAAGTAGGTTATGTTTGGTCAATTTGTGAGGTCTATGATCATTTGATACTTTGATCATTATCAAGCAATTCATGGGTCCCAGCCCGCATCAGATTATTTCATGGACGGTTAGAATATAGATGGTGGACCCCATTCATCTTGGGGGTCCCACTTAAATAGGTTAGGTTTGGTCAATTTGAGAGGTCTATGATCATTTGATCATTTGATCTTTATCAATCAATTCATGGGTCCCGGCCCGCATCATTTGATTTTATGGACGGTTAGAATAAAGATGGTGGACCCCATTCATCTGGGTCCCACTTAAAAATACTTGGTCAATTTTTTAGGTCTACGATCATTTGATCCTTTGATCTTTTTAAATCAATTCATGGGTCCCATCCCGCATAATATGGTTTTATGGATGGTTAGAATAGAGATGGTGGAACCCATTTATCTGGGAGGGTACCACTTAAATAGGTTATGTTTGGTCAATTTGTGAGATCTATGATCATTTGATCCTTTGATCTTTATTAAGCAATTCATGGGTCCATCATGCATCATATTGTTTCATGGATGATTAGAATATAGATGGTGGACCCCATTCATCTTGGGGGTCCCACTTAAATAGGTTGGGTTTGGTCAATTTGAGAGGTCTATGATCATTTGATCATTTGATCTTTATCAATCAATTCATGGGTCCCGACCCGCATCATTTGATTTTATGGACGGTTAGAATAAAGATGGTGGACCCCATTCATCCGGGTCTCACTTAAAAATATTTGGTCAATTTGTTAGGTCTACGATCATTTGATCTTTTGATCTTTTTAAATCAATTCATGGGTCCCATCCCGCATAATATGGTTTTTTGGACGGTTAGAATAGAGATGGTGGACCCCATTCATCTGGGGGGCTCCACTTAAATAGGTTAGGTTTGGTCAATTTGTGAGGTCTATGATTATTTGATCCTTTGATCTTTATCAAGCAATTCATGGGTCCATCCTGCATCATATTGTTTCATGGATGGTTAGAATATAGATGGTGGACCCATTCATCTTGGGGGTCCCACTTAAATAGGTTAGGTTTGGTCAATTTGAGAGGTCTATGATCATTTGATCTTTACCAATCAATTCATGGGTCCCGGCCCGCATCATTTAATTTTATGGACGGTTAGAATAAAGATGGTGGACCCCATTCATCTGGGTCCCACTTAAAAATATTTGGTCAATTTGTTAGGTCTACGATCATTTGATCCTTTGATCTTTCTTAATCAATTCACGGGTCCCATCCCGTATAATATGATTTTATGGACGGTTAGAATAGAGATGGACCCCATTCATCTGGGGGGTTCCACTTAAATAGGTTAGGTTTGGTCAATTTGTGAGGTCTATGATTATTTGATCATTTGATCTTTATCAAGCAATTCATGGGTCCATCCAGCATCATATGGTTTTATGGACGGTTAGAATATAGATGGTGGACCCCATTCATATTGGGGGTCCCACTTAAATAGGCTAGGTTTGGTCAATTTGAGAGGTCTATGATCATTTGATATTTATCAATCAATTAATGGGTCCCGGCCCGCATCATTTGATTTTATGGACGGTTAGAATAAAGATGGTGGATCCCATTCATCTGGGTCCCACTTAAATACATTAGGTCAATTTGTTAGGTCTATGATCATTTGATCATTTGATCTTTCTTAATCAATTCATGGGTCCCATCCCGCATAATATGGTTTTATGGACGGTTAGAATATAGATGGTGGACCCCATTCATCTTGGGGGTTCCACTTAAATAGGTTAGGTTTGGTCAATTTGAGAGGTCTATGATCATTTGATCATTTGATCTTTATCAATCAATTAATGGGTCCCAGCCCGCATCATATGATTTTATGAACGGTTAGAATAGAGATGATGGACCCCATTCATCTTGGTCCCACTTAAATATATTAGGTTTATGATCATTTGATCTTTCTTAATCAATTCATGCCTCACCTAAAGAATAAAACTTTTGGAAAAAAACATAAAGATCAAATTAGCAACAAAAAAAAGGACTCACAAGTTTACTAATTAATAAATTTATTAAAAATAATTCATATCAGTCTGTGCATTTGGTGGTTTCGTGGTTATCCACGGGGTTTTGCTAGTTGTTACAGAAGATAAGAGAGAATGGAGGTTATGAAGGGCATTTGAACCCATTTGGAGATTGACCAGTCAACATGAGAGAATACCGGGAGAAGATATTAACAGCAAGATAGTCTAGTTTATGTTTGACTATTCAATGTTTATCGCTTATCTTCTACAAGCGAGCGAAGGTGGGCTCTGACGAAGGTGGGCGGCGAGCAAAGAGAGAGGGGGAAGGAAAGGGCCGGGAGAGGGGTAGTTTAGGGATTTCATATAGGAGTATTTTGGTCATAAAAAGAGGATGTGGAAGGAGAAGATTTGATTGTGGCATTAGCAGCTCCCTATATAGTATTTTGAGTCTTTTGCAAAAGCCCCTTACATTAAGAAAACCTCAAAAAAGCCCCTACACTTTATGTTTTTACTAAAGCATCCCTTGACTGACGGTGATGCTTGAGAATAAGGAATATTGTGGTTTCAACTCTCCTTCTGTAGTCCTTTTTACCTATTTATCCCTGTCATTTATTCAAAAGTTAAGAAGACACATTTGCCCATCTATCATCAGTTGACGGTCACCTGTTCAAACTTGGGATAAAGGCTAACCAAATGGACATATGTTAGAATTTCATAGCTCTATAGGAATCTTAATTTATCTTGGTCATGATGACTCGTACAAGTGGCCCCGCTAAAAGTAAATATTTTTAAGAAATAGAAAAATAAAAAAATTTGGGTAAATCTGCATACCATACAATAAAAAAATGTAAATTAGGACCCACCAAAATTCAATTTTTTTGAGTTGGTTAAACAATATTTTCGTTTTGACTTGTTTAAAAAAAATCTTTATTGAACTTGAAGAACCGTACAGAGAAGAAGATTTATTTAAGTAGTAGTTTTTCCTTTGATTTTTTATTGTTGTAATGATTAGAACTTTGGATGTAAATATAACCATGTGATTTCATATTCATGATGGTTTATAAGACCAAATAGAATTCTCTCTCTCATAGATTTTAGAGGATAAGATATTCTCCCACATTGATTTCTCTAATTTCCTATGAGAGGATCTAGAGTCTACTCGTCTTCAATCTGTTTATTACTTTTGATTACTTAATATCTAAGTTTCCACCACTGTTCTAGATAATATAATGATAAAAGCCCCATTTTTAACAATCTCCCAGCATTATAATAATTTTTCGAGAATGATATTTGTGACAGACATCACATTAACTGCTTATATATCCGAGACTCAATATAGGCGGAGGGCGAAGGGCAGGTGAAGGTGAACGGCGAGTGAGTAGGGAGAGGGAGAGAGACAAGAAGAAGGAGAAGGAGATGGAGAGAGGGAGGTCGGGTGCGAGAGGAGGTGGGCGGCGAGTAGGGAGAGGGTCAAGGAGAAGGAGATGGAGAGAGAAAGAGGGATACGAAGAGAGATAGAGAGAAGGAGAGGGAGAGGGGTTGGGCGCGGGCGAAGGTGGGCGGCGAGCAAAGAGAGAGGCGGGGGAAGGAAAGGGAGATGGGTAGTTTAGGGATTTCATACAGGAGTATTTTGGTCATAAAAAGAGGATGTGGAAAGGGAAGATTTGACTGTGGAAATAGCAGCTCCCTATATAATATTTTGAGTCGTTTGCAAAAGCCCTCTACATTTTAAGAAAACCTCAAAAAAGCCCCTACACTTTATGTTTTTACTAAAGAATCCCTTGACTGACGGTGATGCTTGAGAATAAGGAATATTGCGGTTTCAACTCTCCTTTCGTAGTCCTTTCTACCTATTTATCCCTGTCATTTATTCAAAAGTTAAGAAGACACATTTGCCCATCTATCATCAGTTGACGGTCACCTGTTCAAACTTGGGATAATGGCGCACTAAATGGACATATGTTGGAATTTCATAGCTCTATAGGAATCTTAATTTATCTTGGTCATGATGATTCGTACAAGTGGCCCCGCTAAAAGTAAATATGTTTAAGAAATAACGAAATAAAAAAATTTGGGCAAATATGCATACCATACAATAAAAAAAATGTAAATTAGGACCCACAAAATTCAATTTTTTTGAGTTGGTTAAGCCAATATTTTCGTTTTGACTTGTTTAAAAAAAATCTTTATTGAACTTGAAGAACCGTACAGAGAAGAAGATTTATTTGAGTAGTAGTTTTTCCTTTGATTTTTTTTATTGTTGTAATGATTAGAACTTTGGATGTAAATATAACCATGTGATTTCATATTCATGATGGTTTATAAGACCAAATAGAATTCTTTCTCTCATAGATTTTAGAGGATAAGATATTCTCCCACATTGATTTCTCTAATTTCCTATGAGAGGATCTAGAGTCTACTCCTCTTTAATCTGTTTATTACTTTTGATTACTTAAGATCTAAGTTTCCACCACCGTTCTAGATAATATTATAATGATAAAAGCCCCATTTTTAACAATCTCCCAGGCCAGCATTATAATAATTTTTCGAGAATGATATTTGTAACAGACATCACATTAACTGCTTATAAATCCCAGACTCAATATAAAATTCAGTATGAACTTTTATTTTGAGTTGTAACAATGATAAAATTAGTTTGTTATCTTCACTAGTCAGGCTCTGTATCCTCTATTCATTTAACCTTACATTTTATTTTCATTTAGAGTCAACAAATTCCCATTTCAACATTTTTGTTATATCTTATGTTGATTTATATCACTAAGAATATGTTTATTTACTTTACCAAACAAAGCGAATATGTTTATTTAGATTTTTTTACTAATTTCTATTTCTTAAAAATGCTTACTTTCAGAATACCACATATTTTTCTATTTTTACTAAATACTTATTTTCCCATTTAACGTGTTTGGTTGATATATCATTTAGAATAGTGATTTAACTTGTATGCATGGTGATCTAGATGGATTGAAATTCACAGTGTTATCAACAAAATAGGTGTGCATTTTGGTGGTGCCCTACATAAGTTTGGAGGGGTGAATGCCAATTGCCAACTCATGATAATAGAAGGACATGTGTGTCCTTTTAACTTTCCATTAAATGAAAGGGATAAAATGATAAAAAGTACAAAAGATAAGGGACGTTCTATTGGCACATAATTTTTCTCCCTTCCCACACACACTTTTAAAAAAAAAATCCTGTGAAATTACCTTTTTGCCCACCCTCTCCCCTTCTCTCTCCCAACCTCCCCCTTCACCTCCGACTTCGGCCTGCCGGTGCCGGTCCCTCTCCCTCCCCACTATTTTTTCTCTCCTCCTTCCTTTCTCTCCCCACACCCTCCCCCTTCTCCCTATCTCTCACTCTTCATCTCTCTTTCTCTCCTTCTTTCTCTCCCTCCCTCTCGTTCTTTCTCTCCCTAGGGAGAGAAAGAAGGAGAGGGAGAGAGATGAAGAGTGAGAGATAGGGAGAAGGGGGAGAGAAAACAATGGGGGAGGGAGAGGGAGAGAGAAAACAATGGGGGAGGAAGATGGAGAGACGGGGAGGAGAGGGATCGGCCGGCGCTCATCGGTCCAGGCTGGAGCCGGAGGTGAAGGGAAAGGTGGGGGGAGAAAAAGGGAGGAGGGAGGGAGAGAGAGAGAACAGTGGGGGGGAGGGAGGGAGAGAAGGGGAGGAGAAGGATCGGCCAGCGCCGATCTTGGCCAGAGCAGGAGGTGAAAGGGGGAGTGGGGAGAGAGTAAGGAAAAGGGTGAGCAAAAATGTAATTTCATGGGGGGAAGTTTTTTTAATAAACATGTATGTGTGGGAAGGGAGGAATATTGTGTGCCAGGAGCATGTCCCAAAGATAACAAAGCACAAACGGCAAGGGTGCTTGGTCATAGCATCACCATGGTCAAGGGATGCTTTAGTAAAAACATAAAGTGTAGGGGCTTTTTTGAAGTTTCCTTAAAATGTAGGGGCCTTTTTATAAAAATACTCTTTTTTTAAAGTGAGAACTTTCCTCACAAAGAAACCATGAGGTCTCTTTTGTTTTGGGGCCACTTGGCCCACTTATAAATCGATTACCCACCCCTACCCAAACAATTGCAACCCCTCTATGAATTCTCACAATTCTAAATTATTTGACATTCGTCTATTTCTTACTCCCCATTAGATTGACATGCACAGGGTCATTGCTTTGGTATAATTTTTTCTTTTTTGATAAGTTCCCAATCCTTTGGGCCAAAATAATTCCTACGGGCCCAGGAGAGAAAGTCGGGTAAAATTCCCCTATGACCCTAGTGTGGTAGTGCAGTTTCGAACCCATTGCGTTGGTATAATGATACAAGTTTCAGGTGTCATGCGTGCTAACACAGTTTCGAGACCTATGAGCAGTCACTTTGTGCAAAATTGTCAAAGGTTAGTCCTGTCTCTAGTCTGAACCCTACCAGGACCCTACTTTAGCGGGACCCACACTGGGTGATGATGACCTACTAGATTGACATCAACGAAAGAAAGGCCTTTCAATTAATAACCATTTAACTTGAAGGACATAAATTAGGAGCATAGGATGATTTGCTTGGGTTGGTAATTTGCACGCCCTAAGATCTCATGGGTTGCTGACGAATCTGCTGCAGTAGGAGTTTTCTTTTTTTCTTTTTCTTTTTGTAAATGTAATTGGTAAAGTTTGTGATCGGTCACACTTTAGATAGAAACTAGCAACAACCGCCCGTGCTAAGCCCTAGCCAAAAATAAAAATATATTAAAAATTTAAGAATTATTTTAAAATATTATTAAGATGAAATAAGTCTAAAAGAAATAAATTATTATCTTTGAATATTAGAATATTTTAACATGTAATGAAAATAAATATAAAATGAGAAGTAAACTTACATAACATAATGACCTCTTGAATTTGGCATTGACATCTTATCCTAATTCATTAAGGTGCATCGTGATGTGTTTAAAGGTGGTCTTGTCTACAACAATTATTAAAGGCAGGTCTCATATCAACCCTTATATTATTTCATGTATATATAATTAGAAATGAAATGTATTTTTAATTTGCATTTTAATAACAAATATAATTGATCATTAGAGTCGATTATTTTATGTTCGTTGAACGTTGGATTCCACCTTGTAATTAACGGTCTAGATCATGAAACTAATGGTCTTGATACAACTTCATATTGGTTGGTCCCTTTTGTTGGGTGTTGCATCATCCGCGCCGTTGGTTTGATGGGCCTAGCTGGATGGTGGTGCCTTTTGAAGGTATCTATCAATCGGGAGATCAAAGTGGTCCCCACAAATCCATCTGTTGTTTCTATTTTATGTGGATCATTGATCTATTCTCATATCAAGATAATTTAGTCATGCCCATTCTCTCTGACTGCCAACACCTTGAAAGTGGGCCCCACAGACCTCTATTAAATGAACTTGATTCTAATCTTGTAAAGAAAATGAGATAAGGTTTACTTTATAATGGGAGTGATCGAGATTTTAGGGAGAACAAATCCAAGGAGTTTTGTTGCTAGAAATTGTAGTGTGATCTAGATTTAAGATTATAACTATTCCTAAGATTAAGGGAGGGGATTCGAGGAGATTTGTTTGGATTGAAATTTTAAGGGAAAATACTTGTTTGGGAGGAGTGTAGCCCACATTAAACCTAAAGCTCTGTGTGATTTTATAAGTATTTTTCTAAAAGGAGAGACTTTTTAGGGATGATGTGGCAACGCCCGTGCTAAGCCTAGGGTTGTAAATGGGTCGGTTCCGGTCCGGGTCCAAGGTGGAACCGGAACCGGAACCGAAACCGTTTTCTAAGAAGGGGAACCGGAACCGTCAAGAATAATGGGAACCAGAACCGGAACCGTTTGTGAGGCGGGTCTGGTTCCGGTTCCGGGTCTAGACCAATACCTGTATTTTTCTTTAAAAAATTTATGCTTTTTTCACATTTCAATTGGATCACGTACCTACAAACACTAATGTGACATTTTATCTATCAATAACAGACACTTTTAACCAAAAACTCAGAAATCACATCCAAACAGGCAATGAGATGTAGAAAAGTAGAAAACCCTAATGTAGAAAAGTAGAAAAGTAAAAAGGGTTCTGTTCTCACATAATAAAGTTACCTTATGTTAGTATATATTGGGTCGGGTCTCGGGTCCACGGGTCTGAGCCACTGTGGATCCGGAACCGGAACCGTTTAGGTATCGGTTCCAAAAAAAGGATCCGGAACCGGAACCATTTTCTTATCGGGACCAAAATAAGGACCCAGACCCGGATCCTAACGGGTCGGAACCTTCGGGTAATCGGAGAATCGGGTACCCATTTACAACCCTAGCTAAGCCCGGGCCAAAAGTAAAAATATATTAGAAATTCAAGAATTATTTTAAAATATTATTAAGATAAAATAAGTCTAAAAGAAAGAATTATTATCTTTGAATATTAGAATCTTTTAACATGTGATGAAAATAAATATAAAATGAGAAGTAAACTTACATAACATAATGCCCTCTTGAATTTAAAGGCATTGACCATTACACAAGTATAAATGTGTGTCTATATAGGGGCAGCTCTCCTAAGCTAAAGCTTAGGTTAAGGTAAGCTAAAGTTTGTGGTAGGGCCCACCTGGCGACCCACATGGGGGTGGTGATATGGGGATTTCAAGGACTCACTGCGACCATTCTCTTTGCAAAAAATTAGTCTCAACAGTGGTTTCTACCATCTCCATCTAGCCCCAAAAGTTTAATGGTCAACAATCTATTCGGATCAGTACACAGTTGATCCAACGGTCCAGTAAGTCCGGATCTGACCAAAAGCTAGTAGATATGTACAATTTAGGGAGGTCGTGTGTTTGGTCCATTTGGATGGACCAAGGGTGGGCCCCACGAGCGTAAGCTTACAGAATTAAATGGAGAGGTATGGTGCCCGGGCTCAAAAAATATAATGAAATATGCGATTCTTTTCTGAGATATTATCGGAAATGAACAGATTTTATAGAAATAAATAAGTAGTTTATATTTATTATATATATGACTTTAATAAAAAAAGAACAAAGAACTTGGTGGGGTCACATGATGTAACATCTAACGGTGAGCCTCATATCCTAATTCCTTCAAGGTGTGTCCAATTGGATAGTGGGACCTTGCTGATGTGTCATTCCGAGGATCCTTAGTGGGGTCACATGATGTAACATCTAGAGATATGCACATATCTAAATATCTAAAGGTGTGTGCAATTGAATATTTAGTCAGTAGGCCCTTGTTGATGTGGCGTTGTAAGGAGCATTGGTGGGGTCACATGATGTAATATTTAAAAGTGAGCCTCTTATCCTAATTCATTAAGGTGCATCATGATGTGTTTAAAGGTGTCCTTGTTTGTCTGGTATTTAACTTGAAAGAAATATCCCACAGTATTATCAAGATAGGTGAGAGAAATTGTATGAGATATGATAAAGATGTGAGTTTGTTATCTTTATAAAAATTTTTGAATGAAATGGAGAGAATTGAAATGGAGATTTAGGGAGGAGATTTGTTTTAGATGAGTGTGGTGGCCCACTTTTTCTTATATATTTCTTTGAAAGGATAGACTTTTTATGGATGACGTGGCACCCCTCACAGCCCACCTCTCACACCTAAAGCTGTATGTGATTTTATAAGTATTTTTCTGAAATGATAAACTTTTTAGGGATGAGGTGTCACCCCTCACAGCCCACCTATATAATAAAGGGCTTTAAGATCAATTTTGGCAAAAGAAAGAGTAGCTTTATTGATCTAAGACCAGACCACGAAACTAATGGTAAAAATAGAAGTTTTGCTGAATTGCTTTCATTTTATTTTTTTCATCCATTTTTCTTCGGATTATAATTAATCCCAAACTTAAAGGCAGGGCCGGCCCAAGGGGCAGGCGGGAGAGGCCGCCGCCTTGGGCCCCCAATAATTACAAAATTTTTAGGGCCCCATATTATTTTATATATTTGTATATATATGTGTAAATATTTAGTCTAATATGTAATTTGAAAGGCCCAAATTAATAACACATGTGTGTAAATATTTAGCCCAATAAATAAATTAAAAGGCCCAATTATAAAGCCCACCTTATTTAAAATAACCATTATTTAAAAAACCAAACTTAAGGCCCACCACCATACCACTATGAGATAAGACTTTAAAAGTCAAACATGGGCCCACCACCAAAAGATAAGACTACCAAACTTTTCAGCTTTCCCCATTTCTCGTGAGCATCAGAAAAACTTGATTATACAAGTTTGATTAGTGACTTTGCAGCTAAAAATGCGAGAAGATCTTGTTTTCATTAATACTTTTTTATTTTATTTTATTTTATTTTTGTTTTAGGTTTATTAGCCTTGTTTTTTGGAAGGGAATGTTGGTGTGTGAATTGTAGGCTTTTGGCCAGGGTGGGTAGTTTAAGAGAACTACATTATGCTTGATCCTTGGGATTAAATATAGCCTCTCTTAGTATCGGTATGTAGGCAGTCCTAAAGTTATCTGGATCCAGCACTTTTTTGTAATAAAAAATATCAATTTTTTGTTAGAAAATTGTAATGAATTAATATTTTTTTTAAATAATTGTATAAGGGCCCCATTTTTTAAAGGTCGCCTTGGGTCCCCTAAACGTCGGGGCCGGCCCTGCTTAAAGGTATTGGTTGCAAATATTTAACAGCCACGGTTTGGGTTAGGTCGGAGGGTTAGTCAGGTTAGTCAACTCACGATTGGGTTGGTGCCTTCAAAAGCAAAGATTTACTTAATCTAAACCCGACCCATTAATTAATTGGGTCATTCCTTGAGGAATACATTAGACTATATCGCACCAAAAATGTGGTGCCAAGCAGAATTTCCATCTGCCGTAGTCAAGCACTTACATGATTGGTTTTCCTTCCCCGCCATCCAAGCATCGGACCCCTTGAATTAACAGATAGGGACTGAAAAATCTCTATTATGGGATATATGCTCCAGTAGAAGGGTAACTTTCACCAATAGGACTTGTCATGATTTCAGTTGTTTAATTTATAGGGTTTTTAATTCTGCCGACAGCGTTGATGGAAAATCTCACATTATGCATGTGCATGACTCCATTTGTTGAAAATAGGGCTTCAGGAGAAAAGTCCCCATGTCTAAATGGGTTGTACAAATGAATAAGAGAAATATATATATCACGATTGCCCATAAATTAGGTCAAGTCCAAAGAACCGACGGTCAGGATAATCTAATCAGTACACGAGTCATTGGTCAACATCTGAAAGAATTATTAGAAGGAAAGATAAATTTTTTGAGCTACAGTAATTGATGAGCGAAGCGTATGAGGTAAGACTGTTGTGAATCTATGAAGATTTGTAATGCTAGCAAGTGATCTTATTATATATGGAGTTGGTACAGAGTCAATGAACATTACCTTACGTCAATGCAACATTCAAAGAGAAATCTTACTTGTGGACAAAGATAACATTTTATGCATAATACCTTGCTTGTAGGCTGTATCTAGACGCGCGGTAAGCCAATATTAAGGAGAAACCAGGTTGATTTAAGTATAAATTTTTTTGAGAAACTGACAAACAAGAACCAAACTCTTTTAATTTTTTACAAACTGCTTTCATTAGATTGCCATTCAACTACTTCAACTAATGGTTCAACATGGGGTTGCTCGGTTGGCCACCCCCTGGATGTCATACCACTTTTCTCGTATTTGTGGGCTCCTCTTTCCACCTGTGTAGGCTACCTTGGTCCCAGCTTTCTTGGCTGAGGTAACAAAAATATACGCGAGACTTATAACCTACAAAATCTTTTAAAATGAGAAAATTGCCCTTACCTTAACAATATCATTTAGAAAGGCAAAAAAATAAAAATAAAAAATAAAGAACTAAATATCTGTTCTATGTCCCATTGGAGACCTCAGCCCCTCACTGTATAAAAGAAGGATATACAATAAATCAGGGTGCAGGGAACAAAGGAGGTCTCGGTTTCAAAGTCAACCAGGATATAAATTAATTATTGATGGGACCTGGAACCAAATTGAATATGATCTAATCGCATCGGTTGCATACACGTCCAAGTATAAGAGGATGAAAAACGCATAGTTGGCAGTAGGGTAAGATTAGGTTGTTAATGTGAGCCCAATGTTAGGCTTCCCCTGCATTTGTATCTATCAACGCTGACTCTGCTTTCTTCTTGATCCGAAGAGGGAGCTCCCTTTATCAGATGCACATAACTAGCATATACTCATTAAGATGCGAGTATAAACCTCCAGCATTTCTGGCAAATCTAACTTTGATGTGGGTTACCCATGACTCCATGAGCCTTCCTCTACTCAATAATCAATATCCACTCATTCTCTGCGTGTTGATACCTCTGGGACATCAATCAACCCCTGGACACTCCCAGTATGTTGCCATCTGTAACTAGAGGCCCACGTGAGATTACAAGTGGGTGGGCCCCGAGTAATTAGATAAGTTTACTGAGTAATTGAACTTTATGGAGAGAAAAATCCAAGTTATAGATGGGATCATGTTTTTAGAAAATTGCGATTGCAGAAGCCATTGCTACTATTACATCGGATCGCGGTGCATCGTGGTTCGAATTTTATTTTACCCTAAAATAACTCTGAAGAATTACCCGCAAAAAATCTAAAATATTTTAGAAAATGCTAAAAAATATATATTTTTTCTTTAGTAAATACTTTGAAGCAAACTATTGGTCCTTCTAAGTCACAAACATCCTATATTGCTATCTTATATGTAACTTGTAAAGTTTATTCTAAATTAAATATATTTACATGCATATATTAAAATAAGTTAAAATTTTACAAATTTTACAATATGCATTGCAACCATAATTTTGTACTAAACATTACTATTAAACACTTCAAATCAAGAAACTAGTACTAGTTGTGCAGATGTTACTCAATTACTAAGTAAATCGAGGGTGGATTTCAACTTTCAAGTAAATTTTACTACTTCTGAAAGTCTTTCTCTATAATGGATGCTAGTTCCACAACCAGTTCACAACAATATATCAAACTGGACTATTCTACACACACACGGAAGGCACTCATAATATTTTGCGTGGAAACCCTAAACAAGGAGAAAAATCACGATCTGAAATCAAGAACTATTAAACAGTTATAAAATATATTCACAGCTTCTTTTCCCAATCAATATGTCGACCTAAGGACTGTAGTTGTTCTTGCACAACTCCCCGTTGCCACGGCTCTCCGCCACGCACCATTCCCTGCACTTGATCTAGCAACACATTGAGAACGAAGATGATAAATCTTCTACGAGAAGGTAAAAGCAACAAGCTCTATAGAACAACGCTTCAGTCCAATCTCTCAATGATGGCTCTAGAGAAGAAAGGATTTCTCTATGAATTTTCTCACCTCAGAAGAATGAGAGAATAATTTGATTCCCCCACTTAGGGTTGAGAGAAACACTCTTTAAATAGCTCAAGATTTTGTGTCTTAGTATTAGAACATAAATAGGACTCAAACTTGGAAATTCCAATTTCAAAAGGAAATAAAATTCGCAGACTTTCCTAAAAATTTTCCGCCATCCGATCGATCGGGTAAAACATTGTCTCTTGGAATTTTTGTTAGCGCCTATTAACTGAGACCCTCTTCACATCCGATCGATTTGATCTTTATCCGATCGATCGGGCCTCGTGGTGTCTTCCGAATTTCTTTTGTTTTTCTTCTCTTCTTCGCTTCAACTCTTCTGATGATACAATCACAATCCATTCTAAAATAAATACAAAATTACAACTCAATAGACCTAGAGTTTTGCCCAACTCGTGAATTAGCCAACATATAAAAATCTCTAACAACTTCAAGAAGAATTAATTAATTAAAGCACTAGAGTATGAATATAATGTTAGGTTTATGGGTTTGGATTTTTTGGCTCGTTTTGTAGGCCTAATGCATTTGTATTACGGTTGAGGGGTAATTTAGTATTTGTCTAAAACTATATATTATCTCTTTTAGTTGTAACCCTAAGTGGGGGAAAATCTAAGAAGAAGACGAGCTTTGTCCGTGGACGTAGGTGTGAAATCACTGAACCACGTAAATCTGTGTTCTCTTTCTGTGTGGTTTGCATTATTTGCTTGTTGATCGCACGTTTCCGCACACACGATCACAACAAATTGATATCAGAGCATTGTTGTGGTACGCGATCAACAACAGTGATTGGTTCGGATCTCGAAGAGGTTCTTTGTTTGGTGTAGATTGGACGTCACACAGATCGAGCGTTGCAATAGTAGAGTTGGAGCAGCCTGGGGAGAAATAGATCAGTTTGAATCTGTTGCAGCGACACAGAGTATAAGGTTCGGTGATCATCGTTGCACACCGAAGAAGTATACTTTTATCGCCGGAGAAGACCCACACACTGTCGCGTAGACCGGAGAAGACCCCACTCGCCGGAGAGAAACAGCGGCGCTGCAGTTGCTGTTCTGCGTGCATAACAGATTCAAAGAAGAAGACGACCCTGCATTGAGTTGTGTTCAGGCCGGTTTTGTGATTTGAATCCGCTACCGTCCGTCGCCATCTTCGCCGGAACTTGACCGGAGGAGAATCGTCGTCGTTGCAGATCCAGATTTGGAGGCACTCGACGCTACACGCGTTGTAGAGGAAGAAGAACCGGATTTCCAAAACGAAAATCACAGAGTCCTCACATCGCCGGAATCGTCGCCGTTCACAGCCGGAACTAGGGAAGACGGTGGGACTCTGGACTTGTGATCACTGTCGCCGGAGTCCGCCTGTGGCCGTGCCAGTCGCTGCCGAAGAAGAAGGAAGAAAACCAGGTTCTGTTACAGAACCCAGTGAAGAAGACGACCTATTCAGGTCGGTTTCTGGTTCCAGGTCAGTTCGACCTGACCCACTTCGAAGAAGCCCAGTTCAACAGCCGCTGACATCATCCTGACGTCACCTATACGGTCAAGACGGATTTGACTAATTGGACGACCAAAATTGATTTGTGATTTCTGGTGGCATCCGGACTCAGAATTGAGCTCCTTTTTTTTTGTTGGATTTGTATCAACTAGATCTACGATCTGAACGAAGTGGATTATTAGTTTGACAGACAGGAACAAAATGGCAAGCTCATCATCGGCAAAGACCACCATCTCGAATGCAAAATTTGAAGTCGAGAAATTTGATGGTACCAATAACTTTGGTATGTGGCAATGTGAGGTTAGAGATGTTCTAAGCCAACGAGAGTTAGAAATTGCTCTGGAGGATAAACCCTCAGAGATGGAAGATAAGGAATGGCAGAAGATCAATCGTCAGGCATGTAGCACCATCAGATTATGTCTCGCGAAGGATCAGAAATACTCAGTGATGAGAGAAACTTCTGCAAAAGAGTTATGGCAGAAATTGGAGGAAAAGTATATGACCAAGAGCTTGGAGAATTGGATCTATTTGAAGAAGAAACTTTTTCGCTTCGAGTATCGTCAAGGTATTTCTATGACTGAACATCTCAATGATATTAATAAGATTATTGCTGATTTGATGAACATTGATGTGAAAGTTGATGATGAGGATAAGGCATTACTTCTTCTGAATCCGCTTCCCGATAGTTATGATCATTTTACTCACACTTTGATCAACGGAAAGACTGAGGTTAAATATGAGGTTGTGTCTGCTGCTTTGATGAATAATGAATATGGGCCCACAGGGATTCATCATCTGATGCATTGACAATAAGAGGCAGATCAGATGATAGGACATCTGGTAGTAAATCTTGTTCTAAATCGAGAGGAAAATCAAAAGTGCAAAAGATGAATGTGCCTTTTGTCGCAAAAAGGGGCGTTAGAAGAAGGATTGTCCAAAGTTGAAAAACAAGGACAAAGATAAATCTGATGCAAACATTGGACACGATGGAGATGATTATTCTGAATTTAATTTGACTGCTTCTTTATTGGTATGCCATTTTGACGAATGGATTTTAGACTCGGGTTGTACCTATCATATGTGTCCCAACAGGGAATGGTTTTCCAGCTTTCAAGAGTTGGATGGTGGAACAGTTTTGATGGGCAATGATAGTGCTTGCAAAACAAAAGTGATAGGAAAAATCCGTTTGAAGATGCATGATGGAGCAGTTAGAGTTTTGACAGATGTTCGGTATGTACCGGATTTGAAGAAGAATCTTATCTCATTGGGTGCTTTAGACTCCAAAGACTTCAAGATTACCATGGAAGGTGGAGTGCTAAAAGTTGTTTATGGTGCACTTGTGTTGATGAAGGGTGTCCGAAGAGGTAATCTGTATTTCTTGCAAGGGAGTACAGTTGTAGGTGGAGCAGCAACAGTATCTGATAGCTCAAGTGAGACTATTACAGACACTACCAGATTGTGGCACATGCGTCTAGGGCATGCTGGGGAGAGAGCATTGCAGGGTTTGGTTAAGCAAGGCTTGTTGCAAGGTGCAAAGACCTGCAAGTTGGGATTTTATGAACATTGTGTTTTTGGCAAGTAGATAAAAGTGAAGTTTGGCACCGCGATCCATCGCACTCAAGGAATACTAGACTATGTTCATTCGGATGTATAAGGTCCTACCAAAGTGGCATCTTTGGGAGGTATGCACTACTTTGTTACATTCGTTGATGACTTCTCCAGGAGAGTATGTGTGTACATCATGAAGCACAAGGATGAAGTCTTGAATGTGTTCTTGAAGTGGAAGAAAATGATTGAAACACAGACTGGCAGAAAGATCAAAAGGCTTAGGTCAGATAACGGTGGAGAGTACAAGTCTGATCCGTTCTTGAAAGTATGTCAAGATGAGGGGATCGTGAGGCATTTCACAGTTAGTGGGACTTCGCAACAGAATGGGGTGGCAGAACGCATGAACCGCACTATATTGGAGAAAGTTCGGAGTATGTTGTCTAATTCTGGATTAGGCAAAGCGTTTTGGGGTGAGGCAGTTGCTTATGCTTGTCATCTCATTAATAGGTTGCCTTCTGCTGCGATCGAGGGTAAAACACCCATTGAGGTATGGTCTGAAAAACCCGCCACTGATTATGATAAATTGCATATATTTGGTTGTCCTGCTTATTTCCATGTGACAGAGAGTAAGTTGGATCCAAGGGCCAAGAAAGCTATATTCTTGGGTTTCAGCAGTGGTGTGAAAGGATACCGACTATGGTGTCCAAATTCAAAGAAACTTGTTCTTAGCAGGGATGTGACTTTTGATGAAGCTGCTATGTGTAAACAGAACAAACAAAATGGCTCTCAGGAGGAGAGCAAGACCAATGGTAAATCGAAGCAGGTGGAGTTTGATGTCGTCCCAGTTGATTTAGATGGTGATGATACATATGAGGAGGAGACTCCAGCTCAAGAGCCTCTACAAGAGCAAGAAGAAGAAGATTCTATTGCAGCCAGTAGATCGAAAAGGAATATTCGAAAACCTCAACGGTACTCTGATATGGTGGCATATGCACTTCCGATGGTTAAAGAACATGTTCGTACCACCTACAAAGAAGCAAAGAGGCATTTGGAAAACGCAGATATGCTGACTAAGGTGGTGACTAGGGTCAAATTTAAGGACTTGATCAACATTCTGCGATTTTGAGCACTTTCAGGTGCATGGCGCCTACGGGCACATTTGGAGGCGTGTGATTGCATGCCAAGGTGGAAAATGTTTGTGACCTGCAAATCTCGCAAGGTGGAGATTTGTTAGGTTTATGGGTTTGGATTTTTTGGCTCGTTTTGTAGGCCCAATACATTTGTATTAGGGTTGAGGGGTAATTTAGTATTTGTCTAAAACTATATATTATCTCTTTTGGTTGTAACCCTAAGTGGGGGAAAATCTAAGAAGAAGACGAGCTTTGTCTGTAGACGTAGGTGTAAAATCACCGAACTACGTAAATCTGTGTTCTCTTTCTGTGTGGTTTACATTATTTGCTTGTTGATCGCACGTTTCCGCACACACGATCACAACATATAAGGGTATTGTGGTTGAAGAGCGAAGAAGCCGTCATATGAGAATTTATAAAAATCTTATAAATAACTTAAGTTTTGGTGAAAAAAAGAAGCTTCGGAAGCCCTAGCACGGCCTTAGAAAGCTCCACAAATGATTTAGGAAAGAAAATAATGGAAAGAACAATGGAGTCTTTTTTATAAAAAAAATCACCGTCGTCCTATATTTTGACTGTTATTTTCAAAATATCGGTTGTTATGGACCATTATGACTGTTATGGACTGTTATGACCATTGTATTGGGCGTTATAACTGTTGTGAACATTTTTCACTATATTTATTGATATTATGACCGTTATGACTGCTATATAGATTTTCCATGGATCTTGCTAGTGGATGGGATATAGAGAAGAAAAGAGATTAAAAAGAGGAAAAAATATTAGAATTATTGAAACCATTATTCCTAAGTTGATTTGAGCCATCCTCTTCTAGTTCCATGATCAGAGTGATCATCCTAGCCCTTCTTAGATCACGAGGAGTGAACAATTCTTAAAATATCCACATCCAACGTAAATAAAGATGAAAAAGCCCTTTGATGGTAAGATCACTATTGCAGTGAGTGAAAGTAGCTGATTAGTACTGTAGAGGATGTAAATGCGGTTGTATCGAAAACCTAAAATAAGGAGTGGTTCTTTGTGAATATTAGAAAAGATAGTTTGTTATATGTTAGCTCACCCTTGGTTTTTGTCTTTAAAACTTATTTTGTAAAGGGGGTCATGTTTGCCATCACACTCATGGTAAAGGCCTGTTTCTTTTAAGAATTCTAGTGGTTGGGGTTTTTGGGACATGATGTTCCATTGACATTTCAAAATCGAAAACAAATCCCAAACAGGGGAGCCCTGTTTGGACGATTCAGGGGCCGCCATATGCGGGGGCGGAGGAAAGAGAATCTGCTTTTATCTTTCATCCGCCCCCTCTCCGCCCCGTGTGTGGCGTCTCCTGATTCGTCCAGATCCTTCCAAATCCCTTGTTTATTGGTAAGAATTTATGAATTCCAGTACATGAAATGTCCCGATTGGCCTTTAAAAATTCAGGAAATTTCACCATCTTGCATTTTTGTGGAATTCCTGAATGCTCAAGTCTAAAGGAGGATTGAGGAATTCCACCTTGTTTGGAAATTCAAGAACTCTCAATACATGAATTTATGGAATTCTAGTAAACCAACATTCCCTCCTAGGACGTCATTTTTTTTTGTCTTCTACATAAAAGTATCACACCTAGCACAAAAAAAAATAAATAAATAAATAAAAAATGTGGCGTCAGGGTTGAGAAACCCAGCCCTCTACACTCATTAACTATGTACGGAGTGTCATTCACCCAACTTAATGCTCATCTCACTTAATGCTTACCATAAGAGGGAATCTAAAGAAACACATATATTTAAACTATTAAATCGTGAGGCCCTTATTTCAACCCATATTTTGATATTCTAAAAGGCTCAATGCATGCCCTATTGATACAGGTATTACACATGTTCTTATTGACCTGTCCAAACATTGATACTTATCAATCCAATTTAAAAAACATGCCTTTGATAGAAAGGCATTGCTTGACATACGGGGTAAAAGAAGCATTTTACCTTTCTCATTTTTGAAAGAAGATGCATTTTACCACCATTCTCATTTTTGAAAACCATATCTACTTCCCAAATATCTGTCCCAATCACCTAAAAATAAGATTTGTGATTGCAAATCATATTGCTAAAATGGAGTAACCAAATGGGGGAGATGCCTATAAAACATTTGAAATTTCGAAAATTGAAACACTAATTTATAATTTATCCTAGCTGGTTCTGGAATTCTATAGGGATCGTTATCTAACGTGAGGAGAGGTTTACGGGATCTATATGAAATTCCAATTTTAAAACAAACCCTTTGAATCCAATATTATCAACTAAAAAGCAAAGATCAGGAATGAAGCTGCCTACTTAATAGCTGGAGCTCATTTTTGAGTATTATTCAAATAAACAAACATTATCCTATACTTAGATGGATGTGTTAAATATTCATAGAGTCATCTGCAGTAGAAACACCAAGTTGACCCCAAGTCCACACAAGATCCTGGGATACTCCAAAACTGTAAAGTGGATCTTCCACGGCTCCCACTTCTAGGAAATCCGTGAGGCTCTCAATGGAACCACTTATTAATAATATTATTTATATATATTAAAGCAAAGGAATAGGTGGGCTGTGAGGGTGCCACATCATCCCTAAAAAGTCTCACTTTTTCCCTAAAAAGAAAAAGTGGGCCACCACACTCATCTAAAATAAATCTCCTCCCTAAATCCCCATTTCAATTATCTTTTCCAAATCACATCCCTAAATCTCTCAATTTCATTCAAAATTTTTTATAAAACACTCACATCTTTATCATATCTCCTACAATTTCTTTAAACAACTTTTTTCATCCTTATCACACATATCCGTTCTCCACTTCTACCACGAAGTTGATAATACTGTAAGACAGACCATTAAACATATGATGATGCACCTTAAAGAATTAGGATAAGAGGCTCACTTTTAAATATTACATCATGTGACCCCAGCAATGCTCCTTGGAACACTACATCAACAAGGGCTCCACCTTTAGATATTTGGATATGCATATTTGTATATGGGCATATCTTTAGATGTTAGGATTCTCGGAATGACACATCAGCAAGGTCTCACTATCCAATTGGACACACCTTGAAGGAATTAGGATATGAGGCTCACCGTTAGATGGTACATATTGTGACCCCACCAAGTTATTTTTTCTTTTTTAATTAAAGTTATATATATAATAAATATAAACTACTTATTTATTTCTATAAAATTTATTCTTTTTCAATAATATCTCAGAAAAGAATTACATATTTCATTATATTTTTTGAGCTCGGGCACCATACCTTTCCATTTAATTCTGTAAGCTTACGCTTGTGGGGCCCACCCTTGGTCCATCCAAACGGACCAAACACACGACCTTCCTAAATTGTACATGTCCACTAGCTTTTGGTCATATCCGAATTTACTAGACCGTTTGATCGACTGTGTACCGATCTGAATAGATTGTTGACCATTAAACTTTTGGGGCTAGATGGAGATTGTAGAAACCACGGTCGAGACTAATTTTTTTGCAAAGAGAAGGGTCCCAGTGAGTCCTTGAAATCCCCACATCACCACCCCCATGTGGGTCACCTGGTGGGCCCCACCACAAACTTGAACTTACCTTAACCCAAGCTTTAGCTTAAGAGAGCTGCCCTTATATAGACACGCATTCATACTTGTGTTATGGTCAATGCCTTTAAATTCAAGAGGGCATTATGTTATGTAAGTTTACTTTTCATTTTTTATTTATTTTCATCACATGTTAAAAGATTCTGATATTCAAAGATAATAAATTTCTTTCTTTTAGACTTATTTTATCTTAATAATATTTTAAAATAATTCTTAAATTTCTAATATATTTTTATTTTTGGCCCTGGCTTAGCACGGGCGTTTGGTGCTAGTAAATAAATAGATAAATTTCATTATTATTACTATTATTTCACTACTGTGGTCTCTTGATTTAAGAGTGATACTTTCACTTGAGGACCCCTCCCCACAATACGTGTGAGATTAAAGTACCACCACCACCACTCAACCCTGAATCCGCCCAAAAAAAAGAGAAATATTCTCTTACCGTTGCCCATATGCTTTGTGGGGATGCATGCATGTGAGATTAAAGTACCACCTAGGGCTGCACAAAAAATACGATATCACCGTAAAACCGGACCGAACCGACCGAACTGGGCGGTTCAAATCGGTTTATAGTAGATCGGTTCGGTTAACGGTTTGAAAATCATAAAAACCGCTTACATCGGTCGGTTATCGGATTGAGCCCATGGTTAACCGCTTAAACCGAACCGACCGTATACAATAACTTAAGTATTGCTTTTTTACTATTTTAGCCTTAGGGTTTCATTTTTGTGCGCTTGCATTTAGTCCAAACTCTCTTTGTGGAGTAGAATTATTTTTTATATGGGTCACTGGAATGTTGGATTTTTATGTTTGCACTAAACATTGGAATAAATGCAAAGGATGGGGTATCATCATTTTGAAATTTTCAATGTTTGATTTTCAAAAAAATAAATAAAAAACAACGGTTTAATCGACCGAATCGGTTCGGTTCGGTTTAAGCCCTCTCCTCGGTTTAAGCCCACTCCATCAGTCGGATCGGATCGGTTAATGAAAAAACCGACAGGTTCGGTTTGGTTGTTGGTTTTAGTGTTAAACCGATCCAAACCGCCCATTTGCAGCCCTAGTACCAACACCACCACCACCACTCAACCCTGAATCCGCCCAAAAAAAAGAGAAATATTCTCTTACCGTTGCCCATATGCTTTGTGGGGTCCGCCTTTGATTAGTGCAAGCTCTTTGACACTCTCATCCTTTATAGTTTGACAATAGGTTCAATTTTACTCTCATTGTATCTTTATTTATCGTTGATTTAATCTCAAAGAAATATATGATTAAAAGACCAATGAATATTAAGGCTCTTAAATCCATGGCTAGGGTGATGTAACATGGTTGATTTTTTTTTCTTTTTCTGTTAATCCATAATGAGACCTTTGCATGTACCTCCATCCCCACTAATAAAATTGAATTCAAGTGGGCCCAACAAGCTACTTAAGTAATATTTAGTCTGTTCGTGAGAGAAAATTGCCCGGTGTTGATTGATCATGATGGAATGCATGGATTTTCATATTTCAAATACTTGGTACACTTGCTTCATACAAGATCAATGTGGAGTGAAAATTTGCTTAGGTCCCACAAAAGACAGGAAAATCTAGGTCTTTCTCATTTAAATCATAGATAAATAAGTAGATGATAAGGATCCTCTCCGCTAAATAGATATCACTGGATAACATATAGGAATTTATTCAAAATTTATGCCAAAAAACACATCCAAATAGACTTCTTTTTTTTGTTAGTATTTATATATATGCAACCAAAGAAAGGGAAAGCAGATTTACAAAAATCCGGTCAAGTCATTTCAGAGAAAACGCTTTTAGGCGGTGGAAAGTAAGTCTTCATCTCTCTCCAGTCCATACAATCATGTGATTTGATTTCACACAAATCACTACTGTAGCAAAATAAAATAAAAAAAACCACTGTAGCAAAGAAGACAAAGTAAGCAAAAGCAAAACCTTCTTCACTCTATTTCCTCGATCTTACCTCCTCAGTCCTCACTATTTCCACGAAACATAAAAAAAAACAACAAACATCTTCGAACAAGTCCTTAAAATCCACCCTCACTCATATTATATTGATTCCTTTCTCTAATCGTTAATCTAATAAAATATTATAGATTCCATCTTTTCCTCTCACAACTTTCCTTGCATTTTCACATTGGTTACTATTCTAAGCCTTTTCCCCATTACAGACAAATGCAATTGTTATCGTGATTTTGGTTACAAGATGTTTTAGCAGTTGAAATTGGGGCTAGGGTTTTTATGAATTTGATGACTTGTCGAAAGTAGCGATTTCGGAGAAGTTTCGGTTTCTGGCAACTGTTGCTGTCTGTCAGACGGATACACTTGGATTTTCGGTGGCTTTCTTTTCTCATTGCAGTTTCTTGGATTTTGCTGCTTTGACTTGTGTGCGTGTTATGCGTTGTGTGGAATTTGGGTTTAAATGCGAGGGAGTTGATTTTGTTTTTGTCAAATTGGAAATTAGTTGCACGGTTCGAAAAAGCGAGTTCGCCAGGTTAGAATTTTTTGATGTTTTGGTGATTTGACTGCGATTTTTTAGTTTTGTTGCTGGAACTGGATTTTCTGTTACCTCTGTTTTTGTCAGATTGATTGTTTCAGTTTTGATGGTTGTGTGATTGTAGATTGAATATGAATTGTTGGAATTCAGTCTATGCATGTTGTTTTGTGTTTGATGGATTTCTATTGGATTGGGAACTTGTGTTGTAGTTTGGATATTAACTTTGAGAGGTTAGTTTTCAAAGTGGATTTTGAAGTTTTTCTTTTGTTTTTATTGTTGTTGTTGTTGTTTCATCATTTAGAAAATGAAGTTTTAAAGTTGTGGTCTAGGGAGGTTATGACTTTGATTGGCTTTTTTATTGAAATTAAGAGAACAAAAACAAAAGGAAGAAGGGTTGTATGCTTTCCAAAAAAATTTCTTTTTTTTTTTATACTTTTTTTTTCCTTGATTGTTAATGTTTCTCTCTGTTTGATGGAATATTGCAAATTTCAAACTGAACTGCTCTGAAGTATTAAAGGTGAAGATTCAATTTCGGCGAAGATATGACTGTGGGCTGAATGTTAGAATTTTAGCAATTGTAGTAAATAAATAAGGTTGATATATTCTTATTGTAGCGTTTATATTCTATGGGGAGATTCATTAATTTGCACATCTTTAGTTACGAAAAATTGTGTTTCTACAATGAATGTTTATGATGCTATACCATCATCAATTCATCATCAACAAGAACAACAGAACCTTATTACATCTATTTGTGGTCTGTTTGAAGGGTACTATTATCAAACTCTAAATTCTAAAATCCTAGTAGTTATACTAGGATTCCTTCCTAGGAGACTCTTTTCATCAATCTAGCATGGGGGTTGGGGGTGGGGATTGTTTGTTTATAGTGGAGCTATTGAGGTTACTCTATCTAATCTTATGTGCTCTTTATTAAATTTTAAGACAATGCATTTTTTCGTCCTTTTCTTTCTCTCCTTTTTTTCCCTAGTCGTGCAGTATTAACTGTTCTAAAAAGCTATTTTTAAGCTGTCACTCGAAAGCTGAACAGGTGTAATGGGAGGCAAAAGTTCTAAGTCACAATGTCACTACCCTCACTCGTGTAACCGGGGGCCACCATCATGGGGTACGTCACCTCGCCCTTCGTTCTCTGGCAACCATTTAGAATCTGATATGATGGATCGAAGGCCTAGAAGATATGCAAGGATTGATGACAACTACCACTCACTTGATCAGGTATTCTCGTAGTACTTTTCCCTATTGTGTGCTTAGATTATTGATTATTGTGGGTTAAATTTCATGAGACGTTTCTACTTGTTGAATTTATTATGAAGGGCTAGTCATCAGTCAAACCTATCATTATTGCGACCCCATCGGTAGGCCTTACCCAACATGGACACTGATCATAAATAAAGTTGATTGTTCAAACTCTATGGATCTAATGGGAAAAATTGAGAATATCTCCATCTATAATTTCCCATGGGCCACGTGCTTGTTTGATTGGTGGGTATATATCCTGTGTGTGGAAGTACAGCTACCAATTCAAGGCCTCTTGAAGCAATTCATGTTGAAGGGGAATTTTGATTCCACGGAATCTTTGATGCAGAAGCGCAAAAAATATAACTTCATATGTATTCAGCTCAAGCCTTCACGCTAATTTTTACAGCCCAAACAGGTCAAATGCTTCAACTGCAAACACCTTTAAGTAACGGAAGAAAGTCTCTGTTTTAGGCATATGAAAGTTGCTTAAAGATAATTTTGACATTAGATCATTGTTATTTCCTTTTCCATTCATTACAGGTGACAGAAGCTCTTGCAAAAGCTGGTCTTGAATCATCCAATCTCATTGTCGGTATTGATTTCACAAAGAGCAATGAATGGACAGGTGCACTTATGAATCTTGTAATGCTGCATTACAGGAACATACTACAGTTATTTAGCTGGAATTTTATGAGTTCTGTGCTTTAATAAACAAGTTTTTTGCTTAGGACTCCTTACCTGTAGGGCTCATGATTTGGTGATCCTGACATCTTATGAAATGATAGGGTCTCACTCCAGATCAGGGTTTTCCCAAAAAAATCCTCCCTCATTGGATATTTCAACCCACCCTTGAATGTTTTCCCTATCTTCTATTTAGTATTGATCATTGCCATGCTATGTTCTCATTTAATGTAGTCCATCTATAAAGATTTGGATCTTAAAATTTAAGGTTGTGATCTATGTCCCTCCTGTACCATGGCCCATAAGATTTCCTGCTTTGAAAACTGAACTATGGACCCTATACAAAAGCCTGTCCTTGAAAAATTAATGCACAATCCTATAGTTCCTCTTTAACAATATTGACTGCTAGCTTGGGTATTTAAAGATTAAATGATAAGTAGCTTCTCTTTTCTCATTCCTATTGTAGGTGAGATCTGATCCTCAGCCTTTGAAGGATTATGCATATCTTGGTAGTCGTTTTCAGTCTAATGTTCATTCTGGGACACATCTGCTTGATAAATCATGGATGATCACATAAAAAACCTTACTGGTCTATGGTTTTTCAGAGCATGGTTGTAGGTTTTGTAAATAAGTTCATAATTGGCCTTTTGGCAGTCTAACTATCACATCTTCTTTGTAGGCTTAAGGTACTTGAAATTTATAAATGATCTTGGAAATTGTCTATATTGGACTCTGTACAAGTTAAAAACAGTTGATGTGTTCCAGTACATTTATTTGTATACTCTGAAAATAAAGTCGATCCTTAACCATATTAGGTTAGGCCTGTATGCTCAACTGGGAGGCCATGCCCATTACTATCCCTATCATTGATCATGTCAATAACCGGTACTTGTTTCTGTTTATTTAGCCATCTGGATTATCAAGATATTAATGGAAGATCTGTCTTTCTCTTAGGTGCTAGATCATTCCACCATCGCAGTTTACATCACATCTCTGATTGCCCAAACCCGTACGAGCAAGCAATATCTATTATTGGAAGGACGCTGTCTGCTTTTGATGAGGATAGTCTTATCCCATGTTTTGGCTTTGGTGATGGTCAGTTTTAGATTCTCTTTCAATTTACCTTTTTTGTTGTCATACATAGCCTCTCTGTCCTTGGGGAAGAATAAATAATATTGTTGGAACGATGGTTGGAAAAAAGTTCATGTTTTATCCTTTTTTGTCTTGCAGCCACAACACATGACCAAGAAGTTTTCAGTTTCTATCCAGAGGAGAAGCCATGCAATGGTTTTGAAGAGGCCTTGCAGCGATATAGGGAATTAGTTCCACATCTTAAGCTTGCTGGTTGGTACTCTACTGGTGATATATTTTAGGGCATTCTAAGCCACAGCAGTTGCAATGTTTGTTGAGGTGCCCATATCCTTGCATTTTGTGATCTCCTTTGGCACTTCTTATGACAGCTCTTTATGGCCCAACTGAGGGATTATTTCGAGGTGTTGGTAAGCTATGATGCCCAGATACAAAGGAGCATGAATTTTACACATAAAAGTGAAGTATCTGATACGATACGACATGATACATTGCTCATGTGAAGTATCTGTGCATTGTAGTTGGTGAGAGGGATGGAAAGGTCTGTAGTTGGAGAATGGGTCAACCAAAAATCAGGTTGGATAACATTTGGTGCCTAATATTGAGGCCCCACTACCCTACAGACGGCCAAATAGAGAGAATTCGTGAGGCCTTTCTATTGGGGCCCACCTAGGACCCCTATAAGCCATCCAATCCTCACTCCCACTACCCTCTTATACTATCAAATGTCACTGGATCCGAATGAGACTGACCATTGCATTGAAAAGAATAATAATAATGCCTTCAAAAACCATTAAACTGATCAAGCAGTTAGGATGATTTGATGGACTTAAAATTTTGCACATGGGTGGGTCTCATTCAGTTCTTTTGATCCCTCACCTTTCCGATGTTTTTCATGGCCCTAGTTGGCCCTACTAGCAAGGCTTCATGGACCTTGCACAAGGGGAGTCCCACATATATAGCCTAGTGATCAGGTGTGAACACCTCCTAGTAGGGCCCACTTGATCACTAATCTGAGTGGGCCTTACACACTCGTTGAATGTATCCAGATCCCATGGGTTTGCACCATTCTAAATGGACTAGACCGTTCGTTCGACCGTCGCTTTGTGTGTGTGTATAACTGTTAAATTTGTAGGCCATGGATCAAGGGGTTATAGGATGTTTTGATGAGCTTGAGATTTTATACAAAGGTAGGACCCATCAAGATATTTTCATCAGCCCCTTCTCACTTATTTGTGGGTCTCTAGGTGGGTTCCCTAGCATGGGGCGTGAAGGGCGCACACTGTCAAGGTGCGTAGGGGATCACTTTTTAGGTGCACACATGCAAGCAATTTGCACACAGCCTTTGGGCGCCCACCTAGGGCCACATCATACATGGGAAGGTGGGAATCAAAAGATCTGACTGTGTCCCACATGTGTGGAAATTCTCAAATCCATCATATCATTCTAAACCCGTCATTTGTGGCCTCAAGTTTAACAGTTTTAGAATGCATCTTGTTTGACATTGTGAGCCCATCCTTTTGAAATTAAAGCCATCCATGCTACAACCTACGACCCTAGTCCCTTTATAGGCAACCCTTGTGCACCACATGGGTTTTTCCCTTCATTTATAGCATCTCAAAGTGGTGACTTCAAAACGTTTCTCTAATAATATTACAAGACTATATATAAAAGATAAAAAGTATGAGATTAAGCTTGTTTGTTATCCATTTCAAGCCAGCTCAATCTGGGCTATTCCGGTTCGCTTTCAAATCAAGGGTGAAATCAATCTCTCTTGATTAGTTTTTTAAGCTAGCTTAAGCTGGAAAACTGACTTGGCTCGGTTCGCTTATCTCTACTTCCATGGATGTTGGGGTGCTGGGAAACCCCCACTTAACAAGATTATTCATTATGAATCCTTTATCCGGATTTTTAATTCATCCTCTTCTTAACTTTCCATGGCAATCCATTGTCCTTTTCGTTTTTCTTTTTCTTTTTTTTAGTTGATATTGATAATTTATTGATCAGAGGATTAGGATGTTCTTTTATTGGAGTTTCTTTGTTATTATACAACTAGGATATGGAATTTTGAAACTGTGCCCCTTCGGGAGATTCATCCCTTGACTAAGGCGCTGTTTGGCAACATTCCATGGGGATTGTTTTTCTTTCTCAGCAAATAGAGACGAATGAAATGTGTTTGGTAGCAGGAATATAGGATGGCCCACCAGGGATAGATCCCTGGTGGGAGGCTTTAATCCTCTCCAACTTGGCCACTGAGCCACAAAAAAAAAGTGTTTGGTAGCTGTTGGAGAAGGAGAAAAATGTATTTTGAGAAATGTGCCAGTCCTTCAATGGAAAATTCAGAACGTTCAGTTTTCACTTTTTCGAGAAACAACTCATATTCATCGGAAGAAAAGAGAGGGTTTTGAATCTATTCATTCTCTCTCTAACGTTCTCACTTTATCGAGGAACAACTCATTCATCGGAAGAAAAGAGAGGGTTCCGCTCTGTTTTCAACCCTACCCCTTCTCTCTCTATCTTTTCCCTTGTATCTGTCTTCATGTCTGTTCTCTCTCTCCCTCCATCTTTCTCTCCCCCTCTTCTTCTACTTTTTTATAAAAAAAAAAAAAATTTATACTAGAAAATGATCCATGATAATATTTCACACGGGACATTGCCAAATGTGTCTTATAGACTTACACAATCTGTTTTCAGAATTTATCAATCTTGGCACAAGACATTTTCAGAATCGAAACATTCTCAGGGAAAAATGATGCCAAATAACGACTAAGTTGCTCAAGACACTATGATTACTCTTTAATAATTTTGTCATTTTCAGGTCAGATTTAATTTTTCTTCTCTGTGGCAGGACCGACATCCTTTGCTCCTATAATTGAAACAGCTATAGGCATTGTGGATAGAAGTCATGGTCAGTATCATGTGCTTCTTATCATTGCAGATGGACAGGTCTGTCATTTGTCCTTGATGCATTTTTCCTAATGTATTCTACTTTCTGTCATTTTCTGTTTATAGAAATGAAGGATAGAAATATTAAAATGAACATCAATAGATTTATTTATTTTTTTGATCTGCATGAGTGATGTGAGAATCAGCTTAATTATTTTATTTTTTTAGGCCCTGAATTGGTTAACCTTGAAGAAAGGATTAAATGGGCCCATATTGCTTCATATCTTTTTGTTTCTTTGCGGGATAATTGTGCTATTAGGTTTTTTTTTTTTTTTTTTTTTTTTTAAGTGTTGAATTTCATAGGGGAAACCCTGAAAAGTGACAGGCTGAAGGCTGATGCCTTAGATGCTTTTCCTATAGATCTCTTCCTTGGTTTTGAGAAACAGGTTTCTGTTAGCTTCTTAGCTAAACAGAGGCTTAAGTTAGAGTCAAGTCTGGATGGGACTAATGTCTCGTGGTGGCCTGTTGTATCTGAGAAAACCTAGATGAATAATGATAATCAGCAAGAACATTTAATGAATAGAAGTTTTTATGCTCGGTTCTCTTATCTCCATTATTGGATGGAGAGTGAAACTTATTTCATCAAAATCTGAAGGATTCAGCTGAATTTTCTAAGAGGCAACTGATCAAAGAAAAGGGCCGTGTGCATGTGCAGCCTTGAATCCTGGCTTTACTGTTCTGTAATGATAATACATGCTCAATTTTCTTGGTTACTATTTGAGTTCCTTTTTCTTTTTTCTTTTTCTCTTTTTTTCTTTTTTTTTTTTTTGACCTTTTGAAAACAAACTACAGGTCTAACAATTTTAATACTAACATGAGCCAGGTGACACGAAGCGTTGACACGGATCTTGGCCATTTAAGTCCTCAAGAGCAGAATACTATTGAAGCCATAGTCAAAGCCAGGTTGGTGATTATCCTGATTCCCATAATATGAGATTAATACAGTCTATTCATTTGAGGTTCTCATAATGTCTGCCCCTTCATTGCAGCGAATACCCTTTGTCAATTGTTTTGGTTGGCGTTGGCGATGGACCTTGGGACATGATGCACCAATTTGATGACAACATACCTTCTCGTGCATTTGATAATTTCCAGGTTATTATTTAAAATTGTGGTTTTATAAAGATGAATTCTTTTTGAGATGGCACATGTGTGCAAGCTATTATTGTTTCTGTCCCCTGCAGTTCGTTAACTTTACAGAAATCATGGCCAAACACGTTTCAACCACCAAGAAGGAAACAGAATTTGCGCTGGCGGCATTGATGGAAATACCATCGCAATACAAAGCAACACTAGAGCTACAACTTTTGGGGTATTGCACTGGATCTAAACACTCATTCATTGTTTAATATTTATGGTGTGATCGGATGTCCACACAATCAGTTCTAGAAGAGACGCTTTACATACAATAAACATCAATAACAGGAAGAAACCTGATTATACTAGTTGGATTTATGGTTGAAAGATTATTGTTCCACCACCTATGGAAGTGCATCTGAAAAAAAGTTGTTCTCCCTAATGTGGACTAAAATGGTCATAAGCATTTGTTTCAAATATTGAACTGGAGGTCATCCAAACGTGAAACAACATCCGAACTTTTATCTAATCAGCAGTTTTCATTATCACCACCACCATCATCTTTACTGTTATTGTCATTTTATGTTATTTAAATCAATTATTTATTTATTCAGCCGTCGGATTGGAACTCAAGGAAGAATTTCATTCCCTCCACCAACCAGGACCTCTGGTCCTGCAAATTTTACCCCTAAATACTCCCAGAAGAACCATTTTGAACACAATGCTGGAGGTTATAATGGAGCTTCTGCCCCTCCTTCGGAAAATTCTCCACGAAATATCCAGGTACGCACTTTTAGGATGATTTGAAATATTGGATAGTGTTTGGTTTAGTTCGTAAGAGGATACATATGATCCTTATGGGAAGATATATATCATATCTTCATGACTTAAGTTTGTAACTGGTGGTCTCATGGTTTGATAACCAGACCTCTATCTGATGGTACCCACACTGAATTTACCATGTCCCTAAAAATTATATAGATTTTATAATCCTATTAATCAAGTCTACTTTCCAACATTGAATAGGGAGTGCTGTCGTATTTCCTTTTTAATCACCCATTGACAGTCTGATTGAAGAATAAGATTGTCCTTTGGACAGAGTCAGGTGATGGTCATCCAAAATGGTGTTATTATGCCTAGCCTGTTTTCTGAATAATGGTGTACACCTGTTCATTCTCATTTTCCAAAGGTAGTACAAATACCTTTTTTATTATGTGTCCATAGGCTGAGATCATGCCGTTCCTCTTAGTTCTTATTGAAGGTAATTGATGATTAGGGACAATTATATCTGCAAATCTTAAGGCCTGAGCACCCCTCTCTCTATATATATGGAGTTGATCTAGTGCGATGAGCTTGATGATGGAATGAACTCACATGGGCGTACTTGGGACCATGACAACCATGTGAAGGTGGGGGATTGAAAGGTCTCACAGAGACCTATGAGAGTGCAAAATATCAATCCCATTACCTCATCCTAACCCGTTGATCTATGGCCCTCAATTTTAACTGTTTAGGAGATATCGCCTAGTTTGGATTTCAATCTGACGGTGAGCAACAACAGCTGGAATGAGTGCCAGATTTGAGGTTCTCAGCAGATCATGAGTGCAAGCACTCACGTGCGCGCGCGCACACACACACTTGTAGGATTTCTATTTATTAATCTGTATTTTAATGTTTCCCTGTCGTTTCATGTGACTATCATAGTGTCTGCATCTTTAGCTGCATGTAACCTAGCTTCTTCTCTTCTGTTTGTTCCTCAGTGTTCCATTTTATGACATAGAACAAGTCTAACTGCTGTCTTATAAAAAAGCCCTTTTTTTTTAAAGTGACAATGATTGGATAGCAATTTGCTGGCTTGTATCCCACTTTACCTACGATACACTAATATTGTTTGCTATATCCAATCTCAAACCTTCCATTCATTCTATAATTGATACTAGATATTGGGATCTATCATATTTGGTAGTAAGTATTTTCAATTTTAACAATTCATCTTCTTCTCAACTAAATCTTCATTTAATTTTCTATCCTTTGGTTTGCTAATTCTCATCCCATTTGACTCAAGACTTCTTTCTCCAAAGTTCTAGCTTATTATAACTTACACCACTGAATTTCAGCCGTTAAATAAATGTACATGTTCAAATAACTTCTCTTATGCATATATTTATTTATTTAATTTATTGCAAAACTTTTCCGATATATTGATCTAAAAGTCAACCAAGACAGACTTGCTTTACCTTATGCATTCCTCAATCATCGTGGTACTATGATTCTTGATCAGGATTGTAATTTTCTTGACAACCGGTAATGATGGACATGAGCACCTTTCCTTGATCTAGCATTTTTCTTTTGGGCATAGTATGGCAATGACTGACTTATGATAAGAGCATTATTAGAAGTGTTTCTAACCAACACAATTATGGTTGAGTGGTGTTGGAACCTTAGTTTCACACACGCCCAGGGATTGATCATTGGGTCTTCAAGTTAAAGTATCACTCCTTGACCAGTACGCAGCATAGCAAAAAAAAAAAAAAAAAAAAGGAAAAAGAAAAAAATATATTCGAAATGTTTCTAGCGCCGTCTCCCATCTTCAGTTGGTCCTAAATTCCTAAAGAATTCCTATGTATTCATGGGGAATAAACTTTTATCGATGGGTTTTAAAGGCAAAGATTAGGCTTGGGAAAGATAGTTGTCAATTTCATTTCGGACCCATTTCATTTTGGCCTATATAATGAAAGATTTCAGCTTATTTTGAATTTTGGCGACATTTTCATGAAAAAACGTTTCTGGAATATTTAAAAATAAAAAATATATATGTAGGAAAAAAGAAAATATTAATTATGGATTTAACTCATTCTAATAAAATAATATTATAAAATACAAGTATAATATTTAAACACATTCCTTACATCATAACATTTAATTTAGTTTTTTCTTCTTTAAAATACTTTCTGTAAGTGCTTAAAAACTCACGGACTTGGAATGGAGGATTAGTGCTTCTTGATGAAGATAAGAAGATGCCTGGAACGAAAGAGAGACAGTCAAAGACCCTGGCTACAGTCAGCACAAGGCTCTTTGATGCCTAAGTCAGTTCAACAACTCGACAGAGGATTAAGAAGAAGAGAAGCAGAGGTTCAGGGTGTTAGAGATATCATATCATCTTTTCTATGTCATACCTGAACTTCTCTATTTATAGGAGAAGTTGGGTGAGGACTCCCATGATGACGGGTACTTTTGAGAAGTACCGTCCCATCAGTACCTTTCATTGAATGGCAGTCCTATCGGGCCTTACTTTGTTGACTTCTTGGCAGGGTCCTATCGGACTTCTGCCTGGGGCCTCACCCTAATGTAGATGTAGCCGCTGGATGCCGTTCTGTCAGGGAGCATGGGCGGTAAGGATGGCTTCTCGGTTCCACTTGCGCGTGCCTTTGTCTAATCACATGTCCTATGACGTGGTTGAGCTTCTGTAGAAGTTCGGCTGTCAGTGTCTGTCTCAGCTAGCCTTCTGGCACTATTGCCGAGATGTGTGACCGAGGCCAGGACATGGTGCCGAGGTCATGAATGACCGAAGTCCGGGATGATCTTGATCTCGGTTGGCGCCCTGGTACTGTTACCGAGGTGCGCGTGGCCGAGGTTGAGACATGCTTAGCTGGTACCATTACCGAAGCTAATGTAATCTCGGAATCCTGGAAATATCCCCACATACTTTCAAAGACCATTTGGGCAAAAATGTTGGCCGAAATCCATTGACTTTGGATGAATTCACGGATTTTGGCCAAAACTCTAAATGAAAAGTTTTATGCATCATTTTTTTTGGCCACATGACCAAAATGAAAAAATTACGGTCATTTTGGCGGAAATGAAACAAAATTAATAACTATGCTTGGAGATCTATAGGGGACATTAAAAAAAAGGTTAGCTTTCTTTTGATAGGAAATAATGATCTACCAATAATCCTATGAAAATGAATCGAAGGAATTTGGTCTATTGTAGGTCGCCCACCTTCACTCCCGTTTAATATATAGCTTCTTTGGAGGAAAAAAAATCTTGGAATTCAGTGATTCCAAAGTGCTCTAATGTTTAGGTTTTTCAAGTTTGGTTCCTGAAGTATATTTCTTAAGGATTTTAGAATGGTAGCCAGCATTTTATTTATTTGTATTATTACTTAAGTAAATCTGATGTAATTACCCTGCTTAACAGCCATGCCCAGTTTGTTTATGGAGTGCAAAAGACCTCGCATTTGGTTGCGGGCATCAGGTAAGAAGTGTTATACTTGATAGTTTGTGCTAATCTTTTGTTATGATTGCTTATTCCATTTAACGTCTTTATTTGCAGACATGTTACGATTGTGGTAAAGATATGACACTTTGCCCGTATTGTCGAAGCCATATAACTACAAGAATTCGATTATATTAATGGTCCAACCCTCAGAACCTCAGTAGGCCAATGTCTAGGTTTTTTTTGTTTTTTTTTTAAGTTTATGGTGATCATTTATTTTTAGCCTAAGCAGCTTGTATAGATTTGAGTTCTTGTAAATATTATTCTACTCAAGCAAAGACAGATTTGCTCATGTCCATAGTGCAGAACTTTAGACCGGACTTGGGACTCTGACTTTCCTGAGACCAGACTCAATCTTGGTCTGTTCATCCAACCAGAAGTTGGTCTGGACCCAATCTATTTATGGCGCTAGTCACGACTTGCCACAACACACTCACTTTCATAGGCCACCATTGTTTTCTAATATGTTGCATGCTTTTGTGATCTATATTCTTGGATATATGGGTTCTACCAGGAATTATCCTGCTCAAATAATCTCCTCAATTTGATGATCCTAACACATTCGACATCCTGCCAAGACGGATGTCGGATATAACAGTGATCAAGGTTAAAAGTGAGAGATTCAAAATTGGAAGGATTGGATACATATGTTTGTTTTGTTGCATGTTATTTCTATGACGGGTCCTCCAGGTAAATGGTTTTAATTATCAAACCGTGGGGCTACATTCCAACTAATGGTAGGTTATGTCATAAATCAAAGTTAGGACAGAGGCTCATGTGTTGTAAATGAAAATGTAAAAAATAAAAAAAGTGAAATCAATATTGGGGCTTCTTTAATTATTTTATGAATTATTAAAATATAAACCTCGAATTCTCCAGTTGTAATGTTCGTTCGGATTCCTCAAGTCTGCTTCTTAGTTTGTGAGTCATTTGTACCATGCTAGACTTTTTCGACTAATCCCCATTGAGGATGCTACTTTTATGTCCATGTGAAACAACTCAGGGTTATAGTAAGCTAGCAGGGTCAATGAGCGATCGTCTTAACATATATTTCATGAATTTGAGGTTGAAGGCAGTCTCTTTAAATATAGCTGGAGTAGGCACCTCTAGTTTAAAGAGACCATCAGCTATGGTATGGTGTTGAGTATAAATGGGTCATATGTTTTTTTTGGTTGGAACATCTTGTTGATAATTAATGGGTCATGTTACGATGAAAAGTTTGTACGTTGAGTCCCAACTCATATCAGACCTCTTTATTAAAGAGGTTAGACAATTCAAACTCATTACTGGGGGTGTAAACTGGGTCGCGCAGTGCCGGCATTGCTTGCTTTGAGGCCCACCCGGCTGTGCCTGGGGCGGGCCATTTTTTGCCGGGCCCTGGCCAGCTGGGGTTCAGCCTAGCTCGGTCCACGACATGACTTAGGCTGTACCGTGCTGTAGATGGGCGGTTCGGTGCAGCCCACCGCCTGGCTCAAATGCCTCTTAAATTTTTTTTTAAATTTTCTTAGATAAATAAATTGAAGGAGATTTTATGGGCTTTTAATTCGAAACAAAATGAGACTATCAAAATAAATATACAAATATTGATGCTAATTTACAAATGAAAAATAAGTTTTTAATAATTTTAGTTTTTATATTTTATTTATGTAAAAAAACAGACTTTTTATATATAAAAATATCGTTCCGGTCCGTGCATCGGCCCAAGCACGCTGTCCCCGTGCCGGGCTCTGGTGGAGCATCGCTGTTATCCTATAATACCCGTGCAGCCATCGACTTTTTTATCCAATGAGGGAAGCCCACATAGGCCATTATAAAGGCCGTGTGAAACAATAATTAAGATTTCTCATTTGTGAATTATTTTAAAGTCAGCTTGATTTCGCAAACTATTCCGTACACGTTGTTCCTGGTTTCTACCCATTCATCCCACGTCCTCTTTACCTTTTTAGGGATTTTTACGAAAAAATTAAACTTAAATTATGATTAAATAAATTTTATAAAAATTATAAAATGACAAGATAATTGTTCGTATATTTTTTTTGATAAAATCACCCCAGTTGATGATATCATCAATCTAGTTGACAAAATCATCAACTTGATTGATGATATCATCAACCTCTTACAACTTTTCTTCGACTATTCTTCTTCTTCTTCAATGTCTTCATACCTAGTTGTTTTAAGTTTAGAGAGGATGAAGCTAAGGTTTGGTTGGAGATGAATACTAATTTCAAAGAAATGAAGAAAATTTCAAAGGAGATGATGAGTGCATCAAAAAAAGATTTGATAGTCTTTTACAAATCACATAATAAAGTGTGTTCAATCCGTCCACTATCATATCCATTCTTACAATTAGTCCAAATACTCCGTATTAATGATACAAAAAATACTCTTTGGATTTAAAATTCCACACAAACAATACAATACCTAGGAGAACCCCCCCCCCCCCCACCCCCCCCCCCCCCCCCCGGCAAAACAAATGCTTCAAACTCTAAATGTATACAAGATGAGCGTTAGTTCTTACCTGGCTATCCGGGGTTGGAACCTCAGGTACATCACCTCTTCCCCCTTGTGCGGGTTCCTTTCCCATTTGTGTGAGTTGCTTTCCCGTGTATATGCGAGCTCTCTCTTGGCCCCCCCCCCCAGCTGGGGTACAAAAAAAAATAAAAAAATCTAAATGTACACAAAACCATACCCAGATTCATCCCTTCCAACCTCACTTGAAGCCACCGCTAAATCAAAAGAAAATCCTCATTTATGCGTTTCACCGAACACCTTGCATTCCAAGCTCGAACTCTCCAAACTCTTGTGAAGAGGGGCGGCAGATGCTCAAAAACTAACATAGAGGACCCACACACTTAAGGAAGATTGTTGGGACCACTTAAAGAAGACCATTGGGACACAAGATCCAATGATTTTCATAACCTTTCCATCACTAGCTAGAAGAAGCAGAATATCAATGTTTTCAATGAAGGTTGACGATATCGTCAACTGGAGCTATTTTTCTAAAAAAATGTACGAACAATTATCTTGTCATTTTATGATTTTCTTTATAAAATCGTTTAGTTAATGTTTCAGCTTAATTTTCTTTTTATGAAAATCCCTTTTTTAATCTCTATTTGTTAAACACGTCTCTTTTACGGGGGTAGTCGGGCTTATCATTTACCAATCTAATGTGTCCCCCAATTTGGGAATCATGCTCATTAACAAATTTATATAAATAATCAGGTAATCAATCCATAAAGATGAAGACATAACGATTTACGTGCATGGTTCGGCAAAGCCATCTACGTCCACAGAAAGAGCTCCAGTTAGATATTGACCTAGAATTCTTTACCACAAACTCTTGTAGGTCGTGGATTTAGACTTAATGGGGAGATCAGTTTTTTACTTACCCAATTGCTAGGCAGGCACCCCACACAAGTTCTAACATTAAAGATGTATTCATTTGAAATTGTTTTCCCTTTTGTTGGCCCGACATGTGAAGGGTGTCCTAGCCGAAAGTGATTTTGTAAAGGGTATTTTCCAACCAAAAAGTCTACATGGACTAACTCATGGAGTTAGTCCATGGACTAACCCCATGATTCTCATCCAAATATTGGATGAGGACATCCAATAATTGGATGAGAACCATGGACTAATTCCATGGTTCTGTCCATGAGTTAGTCCATGTTGCAGGACTCTTTTCCAACCCTTTTAGAGTACTTAATCTAAGTGGTAAGGAGGACAACTCTCACTGGATTGCCGAGGGTTCAAACTCTGGGTATGTACACCACCTCTTTCCATGTGTGCCGGCTCCCTTCCCACTTCTATTGATTTTCTTCCCGCGTGTGCAAGCTCCTTCGCACGTGAGTGGTTTGTCTTCAAATGTGTGCGGGGCTCTCTCCTGGTCACCAACTCCCTTGGCTTGGGTGAAAAAAAAAAAAAAAAAAACCATCGATAAAAGTGGATGACTCTCATTTTTAAATTAACTTGAGTGATTATTTGTATAAACAAAAAAGGCAGGTGGTTATATATAAGAGACTACGGTTGATGATACGTAGATTTCCCTTATATCACAATGACAGAAACATGTTAGCTGAGTTAGTTATTTTGGCTGATCTGGGCCCGAACAATGGGCATACCTTTCGGGTTCATAGGCTGGAGTTGGGTTCAAATATGAGGCCCAATAATTCTAGTAAGTGGGTTTACAAGTTTCAGTCAAAGCCAACCCATCCCTATCCCTGGCCAGGACAAAAATTGTCAGTTGACCTTTCAACCTGGAATCAGAATGTGTAAGTGATAATAGAGACAATTCAAATTCTACTCCAGGTTTTTTAAACATTGTTTTGGAAGAAGAGGTTGTCTAATAAATAAATCTGCACCAATATACAAGTTTTAAGATCCATTTTGCAACATCAGCATCTAATATTTATTATAGAGGATTTTATCAATAAAATTCCGAAATACAGCCATTTATCTCAAAGGGTCTTGGCCATTTATGCAGCACTAATGGGGTCCGTTAGTACTATTTTGATTTTTTTTAAAGCTTGGGGCAAGTGACGCTAGCGTTGCTGGGTTTCTGACAACAGTGATGATAGCGTCGTGGCAATACCTATATCCACAGACGCTAGCGATTTTTACCATTTTACGGTCGGTAACTTCTCCTTCTTCTCCTGAGCGACGACGCCGCTTCAACTACCATTTTCCTTCTCTTACAATCCATCAACCTATCTCCGATATCGCACGTCTACGCGAAGGTATGTCACATTAGCTACGTTTTTTTCACAGTATTTGCGGAGCATTATGTATGTTTGGAGTTCTTGATGCATTGTGTTGGGTATGAAATGTGTATTGTGTAATTTCGTAGGATCGAAGATGTATGTTTGGAGTGTGAGTTCTTCATTTTTTTAATTTATTTTGCAACCCATTCTGTTCATTTTATTCGAGGATTTACTCGTTTCCACATAGTTTCCACTCACGCACGCTATTTGTTCGATGAAATTATGCTGAACATCTTGCGGCCGGTATTCCGATTGACTTCACACCTGCTGACATGCCGTACTATCGAAGCAAGATCATTGTAGACATTTATGGTAGAACCTAGGAGATGAACATCAATCGTCTCCCAATTGATCCACTAACTCAATGAGCCCAGTAGTCATGTTTTTTGTTCTCTTGCATAGGGAAATGTGTTCTATGTAAATGTCTATTAGGTGGGTGGAACAGTTTGCATATTCATAATTTAGTACAGCTGAATTGTGAATGTTGTGGTAATTTGAAGAAAAGGTGTAAAGGATTTGTAGGAATTTCTCAATTTTCTTCTGTGGGAGTTTGTGAAGCACTCTTTTTGTGGGGATGTGAATAAATTGTACTATGCTTGTGTCTCTTTCATCCTAACATGAAATGTAATATGTATGTGTCTGAAAGAAAAAAGAATACAACCTTTTTTTTTTTTACTGATATAAGTGACGCTAGCATCACTCAACCTTAGTTTTGTAACACCATTTTGCGTGATTTTAGTGACGCTAGCCTCACTTAAATTAGCCTCTGTCTGGGTATTTGGCATGACAACCGTGACGCTAGCGTCACTTAAATTACCCTCTGTCTGGGTATTTGGCATGACAACTGTGACGCTAGTGTCACTCAAATCAGCTTCTGTTTGCATGATGTCAGTGAAGCTAGCGTTGGTACATTTTGCATTCTATATGATCCCTGGCTGCGTGAGTTTAGTGACAAATATCATTCCTTAATGCACAAATATCATTCAACATCATAACCCAACAAATTGGAGCAACTCTTGCAACCTTTTATCAAAAAAGGTATCCTTACATTCATATTTCACAAAAGCTCTTCCAAATTCCTCAACACAACTTCATCAATATTCAAAATAGTAACGCTTAGATTGATTATATTCAGCTAAGTTTCTTACAGAAAGTGATTTTACAAAAGTAAGCTCCAAATTCAAGAACAACATGCCTTGCAAAAAAAAAAAAAAGGCACTTGTATTGACATCAATTTTATAAAATATTCTTGGTAAGTGTCAGTTTTGAGCCGGGGGATTCTGACAACTCTGGCGATTGTGGCCTCTCTCATTGCAATTGGAGCAAGTGAACACCCTTCACTACCTATAACGATCATCAGTTCGTGTTCTATTCTTCTTTGGTCTCTCGGGCCGTCTAGAGACAAGAGGAGGTAGAACTTTTTCATTTGAGCTGTGCTCCCACTGTTTGCTATCACGAGTAGCGTGAATCACTTCACTGTATGTGGCTTGAAGCATACTTGTTAGATACCAATTGTCGCAAAAATTATATGGATTATATTTCCTCATTCTTATTGAAGCGATTGCATGTGAACATGGTATCCCAAGTACTTCCCATTTATGGCACGTGCAAGTCCGACGATCAAGATGAACAATGTCCACATAGTTTGTTGACTGAACTTGAAACTCGACTAGACCGGCTACACGTACATGCAACCTCCGGGCTTCTTCTGTTTCGTGTCCTAGCATCTTCTCATCATATGGAGTCAAACGACTGTTAATATTGAGGTTTTCAGCATGTCTTATTTTGGAAGAACTCCATTAATCTAGCTCTTATCTCCTCCACTTGCTTAACTATCGGTAAAGCTCGAGTGTCTTTCAACATGTTGTTAGTGCACTCAGCGGCATTACTTGTAAGCATGTCATATCGTCAGCCTTCAACAAATGCATTTGCCCAATGCTGCCGACCAAATTCGTTTATATAATTATATGCATCTTGGTTGATAGACCTAATGTCTTCCATAAATGCCTCATACTCACATGCCCTATATGCCTTTGCGGCACACCAGAAATTCATCACAGCTGCTGGATCTTTGAAGGTTGATTTAATGTTTTCCGTGAGATGGCGACGACAGTAACCATGACTTACAGTTGGGATAATGTTTGCCAACGCAGGAACAAGACCCTTCTGGTGATCGGAGGCAATTGTCAAATTCATCGGTTCACCCAATGATACCGGATTGGTGAGGAACCACTCCCAGCTGTGGTTTGCATCGAGAGTCACGGACACCATTAAAACTCCTGGGTACTTGCCACGAAGATGTGTTCCATCGACCGCAATTATTGGCCTACGTGATACTGTGAATGATCGAATGCAAGGACCAAAAGACCAAAAAAATCTCTTGGACTTGTCGTCGTCTGACGTTTCAATATTGGTGACGGTACCCGGGTTCATCATTTTCAACTCCTTACAATACAGAGGGAGGATCTTAAAAGAATCTTCATACGAGCCTCCAACTATGCGCAGTGCAATATCCTTTGCCATATGTGCCTTCCTGTAAGAAATTATGACACCAAACTCCATTTGATAGTTATTCATTATTTCCTTTGGCCTAATATTGTGATTTAACCGTACTGTCTCCAAAATGTACTCTGCAATCAGTTCTGATGATGCCTGGCGATGTGTAGTGCCCATCATTGGCTATGAACATTTATGGGTTGAGTTGTAGGTCCGAACCTTGAAGTGTGGTCCACTCTCAATCATGGATGCGTGAATGCACCATGGGCAGTCACATTCCTTGCATCGTGCAATAACTTTGAACTGTTGTGTCTTTAAGTGCTGAAGAGTAAAGTTGTTGTATATTGCAAATTTCACTAAGGTCCTCCTAAACTCATCACGATTCGAGAATTCGCGCCCTAGCCACATCTCTCGAGATGAATTGTGTTCCAACTCTATATCAGATTCATCCAGGACCATGTCATCTTCGAATATAACTCTCCGGTTATGCGAGCTATGTTCTCCGACATTCAACATCGGAAGCCTTTTGCCTCTTATACTTGAACTCCCTGCAAGATTGGTTCCAATGTTCCCATATTCAATTTCAATTGTAACAAACTCTCTGTCATCAGGCACGATAACTACATTGACACGGTCAACAAGAACGCAATAACTTTCTTTCACCAATTTATCGCTAGCAGGTTCTGCACTTCTGAGAAATGAATGTCTTTGTCTTCGCTTAGATTGACAGTAGGAATTTCATGATATTCAATGGGAGGTACTTTGCACTTCACATTATGATTGCTCCCCGAACAATCAATTTCTTTGCCTCGTACAGAACGAATGTCCATCCCAAATGACCTTCAAGATAAACACATGGAAAGTACTACATTAGACATTAACTAGAAATGATATTCTGCATTATTTAAAATACTTTAAAAGTAACTTATGTACCTTGTATGTTCTCCGATATCTGTGGCGAACCAATCGGTCTTCTATTGATATATAAAAAGATCTCATTTGTCTTTTGGTTTGTAAGTATTAACATGCACTTGATGTCACTATCCTCCTATATGGCAGCTAATGAAAACACGTGACCATTGTGATGGAGATAATGTATGCTTAGGTTCTCGCAAGTTTCCTCCCAATGTGAACTTTCAAGAGCTTTGTTAACCAATTCAGGAAATGTTATGTCCCTTTAAATGGACCTCAACTTCTGTTTTCCGCCTTCGTATACCGGGTGAATCATGTCAAATTTAAATTCTTCGTCGTAGTAAAAAATCACAATCAACTCACCACCCGACAACCTAATTAAAAACATAAAACAAATATTTAGGCATTATTACTGTACAAACATATACTGAAAAATGGCAAGAACACATCATTAACCAAAGAAGTGTGAGACTGCAAGGGGCTAAAGAGGGACACTCGGTGATCCTTAATAGGTGGGTCTTATATGGTACATGGATGGGATTTTTATTTTTATTTTTAAGAATTTCATCAAACAACAAAACCAAACAACCTACATCACACACTTTAACAACTTTTTATACCAATAAACAATACAAATGTCTGTGAACTTCTCTAACTTCTTTTATACCAAAGTAACAGGAAAATCATAAAAAAAATGAGACATTATATTTGTTTGTTCCATATAAATTTGCAAAAGTAGGCATAAATGTATAAACCTCTTAAATGGAGATCAACAACCACTAAAATGAAATCAAAATGAGCAATAAAGTGAGTATACAAGCCCAGAGAAAGTATCTCCCTTCATTTGGAGATAAACTACAACTTTTGGGAAATATTGGATAGAAAAAGAGTGGAAACAGGGGATGAAGCGAAGTTATATAGGGCGCGCAAAGCGACGATAGCGTTACTCAATATTTCTTTGAGTGACGCTATAGTCAGTAGGAATAAAAAATAAAAAAAATAGAAATTTGGCGGGAATACCCTATTGGTGTTGCATTGGTGTTGCATAAATGGCCAGGACCATTCGGGATAAATGGCTGTATTTCTGGATTTCGGGATTTTATCGAAAAAATCCTCTTTATTAAATCAAAAGTATCAAATTTATGAACAAAGCTGAGATCTTTTACAATTCACCTCCTTGAACAGATACAGCACTTAAAATTTTGTAACCAAAAGGCCCAGCAATGTTTTAAAATTCATCTCCATATTAGGGTTTTGTATGAGTAAAGTCCATACAAGATAAATGCTAAGGAGACTATGACGGTTTAGAAAGGAAGAGACGAAGGCTTTTTAACATGGACTGGTTATCACGTTCAGCTAAATATGGTAGGGTCCGGAAGATCCATAAAAACGAGTGGGCCATTAGGTGGGGCCCACATTATATATCATACTCCTATCCTCCTATCAATAGCTCTGGATGATAGGACTTATTACAGGACCCCAACATAAGCCCAAGATGACCATTATACGCGGGTGGGTTCCGTTTTATGAGCGGGTCCCAGATTAAAAATCATGCAGGAACCGAAGCCTCACCACAAGCTTAGGATGATCAATCTATATGGGTGGCGTATGATTTATAAAAGGGGCCCCACTCATACATCGCACATTACTTTTACTTATAGGCCAAGGCTCCCCTAAGCTCGAGCTTAGGGAGAAAATCTCGTAAGCTCGTGCTTGTGGGGCCTACCTTTGGTCCATCCAAATGGACCAAACACATGATCCCCTTAAATTGCACATGTCCACCAACTTTCGATAAGATCCGAATTTACTGAACCGTTGGATTGACTACATATCAATCCGAATGGATTGTTGACCATTAAACTCTTGGGCCCATATGAAGATGATAGAAATTACGGTTCGGGCTGATTTTTTGCAGGGAGAAAGATCCTAAGGAGTCCTTAAAATTCCCACCGCCCCCATCCCCATGTGGGTCCCAAGTGGGCCCCACCACACACTTGAGCTTATCCTATCCTAAGTTTGAGCTTAGGAGAGCCTTCCTTTTACTTATAATCCTAAGCTTATGATGGGGCTCATGTTACAAATCCTAGCATCCTGAGCTTATGGTGGGGACCATGATTTATATAAAAAAAAATGACTCACCCCTTTTTATGGCTGGGTCCTTGATATATTGTACAGGACTGACCCACCTATTCTAAGATTCCTAGTTTATGATGGGGCCTACGATATATACACGGGACTCACAGTGGAGACAAGCAAATCAGAGGATAGGGTTCACTCCTAATTTCAGAAGAGAATCCCATAACGATTAGCAGGCTGCCCAAAATGTTGAAAGATGACCTGAACCACAGACCATAACTGCTCAAAATATAACTTCCCTGCAGTGGATTTTGTATCCCTAAATTTTATCTAAATTGTAGTTGGTCTCACGCTAAGAGTGATTGTTTGATACAAAAAGAATATTAACACATTATTCCTTGTCACTTTCAAAATCTTCTGTGGTACCAAATTATATTGGAATTGGGATCCTATGAGCTTATTGACCCCATGGTGACCATGGGTGGACTGATCACGGTCCGCCACATCACTATGGGCAGCCTCTGTCTTGGGACAGGGGTAGGTTGCCCGGGGTGATGTGGTGGCCTGGATAGGTTCACTCACGGTCACCCTAGCGTAAATCCTCACAGGATCTGGATATATTGGAGTAAAAATTGGAGATGCCTCCATAAAATGCGAGGAAGATTGTCCCCAATCTCAGTTGCCCCTCCTCTGTAGATAAGTTTCAGGCAATTCCACAGGACCCATTCAACTGGTAAGAAGTTTACTAAATTGGTGGAGGCGGTTTGTCTTGGTGAACCTAAAGTTGAAATCCATACGTGCCACGTATGGCCCAGCATACGTAAATAGTTGAATATCTTCTCACCTCCCATCCCCTGCTATATTAATAAGGCTTCCTTCCTCTGATCATTGCATAGAGCTTTACTAACAAAATCTCCATCTTGTTTGGTTGTAGACTGAAGGCAATCCACGGAGAATATGAAAGTATGTACTTCCATATAACACCCAACATCCTCATTATCTCCATCACCATCTTCATCATTTGGTTCTAATGTTTTATGCTTGTATTTTCATTTTTCGCATTTGCAGCAAAAGTTTGTGTTGAAGGTGCAGATGACTTGTCGGAAATGCCGGACGAAGGCGTTGGAGATTGCCGCCTCTGCTGATGGTGATAATTTCTTAGCTCGTCTTTTGCTGTTATCATATGAATTAATTTGATTAGGAGATTAAATGTTAATTAGTGTAGTGAAATTAGGACTGCTGGAGAATATTGCTAATCCAGATTGATAGAATAAGGCTTTGAAAATATTGATAATGCAGATCTCAATTTCGGTTCGGGCATATGAATGCATTCATGGTGGGATTGGCATGCCAATTTACCTATTTCATGTTCATATGGGATGCAATAATTTTTTTCTTCCCACCCATGTCGGTATATTGTTTCACGTTAGATTTGTGTTTGTATGTACGTTTGCAACAGCGTCATGTTCATTTCACCCTTTGTCTTATGTAATTGCATGCATATACATTCTGTCTCGGTGTATGTGTGGATGGCAGGATATGAGAGAGAGAGAAACAAGTTTCTTCTGCAACAAGGAAGGATAAAGAAGTGATCTCATATGATTGAAAAATTCTACGGATGGAAAAGAGTAATATATGTCGACATGGCTTGACTTGATATGGTTCTTGGGCAAGTCAACAACATGGGCCTGGTTTGGCTTGATGTGCAGATTACTGTATCAAAGCCCAGACCAATCTCAAGTGCACTGAGCTAGCATTTCAGGTCCTTAAGCTGATTGTTAAAACAGATGGCTGATTGTTGCCCCTGGCCATCAACAGGTTGCTCGGTGAGCCACCCAAGTAGTAAAATAAGTTAAATCAGTGCCCATTAAAAGCAGTAATTGGTCGATTCATGGGCCTTCTCCAGGATTTAAGGCCCATCAGATCAGTTCTCTGTACCCTAAGCAAAAAGTGTATATATTATTTCTTTGTTGATATATCTTAAATTCTGCTGTTTGTCACGATGCAATGCAGGGGTCAATTCGGTGGCAATACAAGGGAAAGATCAAGATCAAGTAGTGGTGATTGGAGATGGAGTGGACCCCATTTCCTTAATCTGCCTATTGAGGAAGAAAGTGGGCCCCACAGAGGTGGTTACTGTGGAAGAAGTGAAACCAAAAGACCAGAAAGGGGAGAAGATTGAAGTGAAAGAGCTACCTTACCTTTGTTATCCAAAATTTGTTACATATGAGCCGGTTTACGAACCCGACCCCCCAAATTGCTCTATCATGTGAGAAAAGAAAGAGATTATGCTAAAGTTTAGGGTGGTTTCCATACATGCAGAATGTGGTATTCACATGTTTGAATATTGTCGGTTTTCAATTAAGGGTAATGTGATGTTGAAGTAGTCAAAATAATTAAAGGGGATAGAAATGGATGGGTCAATTAACCTATTTTGGCAATTGTTGAAAATTTTGGAAATTGTTTTAGAATTGATTTCAGCTATATTCCTAGGAAGCTTAATGTGATGGAAAACCCCATAGCTAAATTTAGTTTTGCTAATGGACCTAATTCTGAGCAGTTTGAATGGTTGGTTCCTTTCATCTGATCTAGCTTTTCGTTGTCTTTTGGTCCTGTTTTTGTTTGATAAAATATCTTTCCTTTGATAAATAAAAAATAAAAAAAACTATATTTTTTTTTGCAATTTATAAAAATCTCAGTAGATGTTGTGACTGGATCAGAAAATAAAATGATAAGTAAAAATAATTGACCCACACTGTTACCCATAAATTAGTAATCATAATTCCCACCGAACCAATTTAATTTTAGTAATCATAGTGTGACTGACCTATCTAGTGTTTGCCATTAACGTTTTCACTCATTTTGCATTTGCAATCATAATGGACCCCAAATGAGCCCACGTTTTTAAATGGCATGTTACACAATATTTGTCTATTCTAAGGGATAAATTATTGTGATGAGTAATTTAGTTGTTGGATAAACATAAACAATGTTTTGTACGATAGATTAAAAAAATATATACAAACTCTATATCTACTCTTATATATAATACGCGATAGACCTAGTATTCATCGAAAGTGATGCTCAACTATTTTTTTTTCATAAATACTAAATTGCCCTCTAAAACTATTCCATGTGTATCTTTTTTCTTCAAATTGGGGGATGTCTTTTTCATCCAACTGGAACCAAGCCATTATAAGTGTGATATAAAGTCATATCCAATCTTGATTTGGGGTCCAAATTCTCTGTTCCACTTTGAGTCGGATTTACTTTAATGCTTTTATTCCCCTCCTCCAAATTGATCATTTATAACACTCTTGTTTGAGTGAGATTTTTCTTAATTATAGCTCAAGGTGGAATTATGGTTTTTACCATTTGAACTTCAAATGTAAGCCTCACTAATAAATTTCTAAAGGCAGAATCAGAATATATAAGAATGAAAACTAGCGGGTTATTCTGATTGAGTTCAAATTGTATCTCGACTCGAGCCCAAATTACCATAGGGACCATGTCACCATGCTCGAACATTTACCTGAATAAATTAAGGTTATAGAACTATTAATTGTACCCATCTTTATATCTTGGATTGGGTAAATACATACACCCACACACAATCATCGAAGTCCCCTCACTATCAGTATTACTGTCTGGGATAATCTCTAATTGTCTCTATGGAAGGAAGGTGCCTCACAGGAAGCTACTAGTTGATTAACTACTTGTATCGAAATTATTATTAATAACTTGAACTCTTTTGTTATTATTATTTTTCTTTTGTTTTAGTTATCATAGGCTATGTGGTTGTAACCCAAGCAAGTGCATGCAAGTGGTAAGAGGTAGGGCTGCACAGAACCGGACCGCAGACCGGACCGGACCACAAAACCGGACCGGACCGGACCGGATTTCCGGTTTTAGTGGTCCAAATCCGGTCCGGTCCGGACCGGATTTAGAAAACCGGTTATATCCGGTCCGGTCCGGTCCAGGCCTTTTGAAATCCGGTCTGGACCGGACCGGACCGGATTCAAATGTGTAAAACCCCTCCTGCATAGAAAAAGTGGGGTGTGTGCACAGATGAGTGCTAGCTGTGAGGGAGGAAAGGGAGGAAGAAGAGGAAGAAAGTGGGGCTGAGGGCAATCAACGACGAAGATCGTGAGATTGGGTCTCCAAGAGGTTCAATCAAAGAAAAGAAAACTTGGTCTCAGGTTGTTCCAAATTGGATATGGAATCAGAGGGGGGGACGCACTGATCAAGAGAATAAAACAGAATTCGAGAGTTGTAACAGAGAAGTCGAAGATTGAAAGGAGTCTCAACGTCGGAAACAGAGAAGACGGAGGCAATGGGTCGCTTGGGTTTCGTTGGGATTTACAGTACATAGAGGTTCTGTTGCAGTCTTGCAGACAGGGACTCGGGGTTTCTTGATCGGAACCGGAGGAGAGGACTGGGCCTGCTGCTGAGAATACTGGAGGACAGCGTTGCTGCTTGGACAAGACGACCCAGGGTCTGTTTTGGAGAGGAGAAGATCGGAGCAGCAGCTACAACTCTCGAAATCTGGATCCTCTCTGTTACAGGTCTTCTCTGGACTGGCTGTAGACAGAATTGCAGAAGACAAAGTATTATGATCAGACCTCCATCGTCCCTGTTGCAGTTCCTGGCTGTAGAGAAGAAAATCGCAAAGGTTGCGGAAGAAGACCCCGGACTTGAAGCTTGCAATTTCCGGAGAAGACAACAGAGATCAGAGAGCAACTGATCTCGGGATCTTCGTTTGAAGAAAGGGAGATTGAGGCTTTGCCTATGGCTGCTGCTCCACCTCCCTCTTCTTCCCCCACAAAACCCTAAGCCTCTCTCTCTTCTTCTCCTCCTCCAAAACCCCCTCCTCCTTCCTCATCTCCATCTTCTCAGCTGAAAATGAAAAAAAAATAAAAGCAACCGGTCTGGACCACTTAAGTGGTCCAACCGGACCGTTTCGGACCGGACCGGACCGGACCGGACCACTTATAAGTGGTCCGGTCCGGTCCTTCCTTTTAGGCCGGACCGGAAATCCGGTCCGACCGGATTCCGGTCCAAAAACCGGACCGGAAATCCGGTCGTGCAGCCCTAGTAAGAGGTAGCCCACACAATGGGAAAGAGAGCCCGCACAAGTGGGAAGATAAAGCAAAAAAAAAAAAAAAAAAACCCAAACAAATAAGAAGAGAAGCACACAAAGTCCAAAGAGTAGCATAGGGAGGACTTGAATCTGAACTGAACTCAAATAAAATGCCTAATTCCAAGCTGAAATTGAGGCCTAATTGGTTATATACTAAAAAAAACAAAAAACAAAAAACAAAAAAAAAAAAAAAAAAAAACTGAACTCTTAATTTTCTTAAAAAAAAAGAAAAGAAAAGAAACACACCCTGAACTCTTAATTTGAGAGTTGGGTGTTTAAGTGGTGTTCAGGGCTGGTCCGCTGTCAAGAAAAGAAAAACCGTAGCCCCCAGACAGCCTATTTATAACTAGACGCGCTTCACAAAACGAAGTTGGCACTTAAAACATTGTAGGAGCCGTTAATGTCTCACGCATAGTGTGGACGATGACTTAGCCATCTTAGTATCTCCTTCCCGACATAGTTTCTATCAGTCAGATTAAAGTGAAAATTCGGGCCGGCTGCGCTTACGCAGGTGAAATCTGTTGGAAAATTAGGTGGGCCTCTAGGATAGGTTTCAAAAACTTTTGATCCACTTGATGCAGGGATTAACTATCCAGAAGGCTACCAATGTGTCCAAGATGCAAACCCTCTATCTCATCTATCATGATCAGTAATTCAATCTATCTAGGAGATAGAAAATCAGTTTCAAACATGCAACAAAGATCTATATCATACAAGGAAATAGATTATACCTTTGGAACTCGGTTGTGCTCTATTGGATAATTTGTTACTTTCTTTGATGAAGAACTCTTTCGCGAATCAAATAGGTTTCTCCAAAACCCAATGGCCTTCCACGCTATTACCGAATCAGAATCTCTTTCTCAAGAAGATGGGTGGGATCTTCAAGTAAAGACAACTAGGAACTTAAAGGAACTAGAAGAGAGAGAGAGAAGAGAAGTGCAACTCTTGCACAAAGGGGGCTGGGCGTGAATTCCAAGGGTGGACGTCCAAGCCCCCTTTAGTTCCCTATTTATAGCTTTTGCAAACTATTCTTTACTAATTTAATTAGAAGTCTCATTTCCAAACTAATTAGTAACCTTCTTCTCTTTCTTAATTACAATAGAAGTCTCACTTCCATTAATAATTAGAAACATACTATTACCACTATTAGAAGTCTCACTTCAAATAGAAATAGTAACTTTCCTTTTAGAGTTCAACTAGAATTAGTATTCGTCTGATGATTGGGCTAGCGTGGGGACCACTAGGGATTCCTTAGAAAGCTGGCTCCAACTGGGACACGTGACCCCACATCTCATGTGCAATCCGGGCCTACAATTAATTGCAGATAACTCCACTATATAAATGCAATTGCACTCTAGTCTTAGGAATAAATTACATAGAAGACCCTAAACTTCCCTATTACCACAAGTAGGCCCCTCCATCAATATCCATGGATCAATTGGACCTGTCTTCCAAACTAAATCCATATCTTATTATCCTTGAGCCCCAATTAATTATAATGATCAATGGCACCTTTCCAATTAACTCTTAATCGGAATGGGTGTACACTTACCAATGATAAATCCATTAATTGGCACGAGGGAATATTAGAGATAGATTCCATCTTGACCATTGAATGTTCCCATAGCTCTACTACCACGTATCCAAATCACCGAGGTGTTGACCTACAGTTGGCCTCACTCATTGGTGACTCAAAGCAAATGAATAAATAGAAACTTGAGTTCATTAATGTCTCGGGATTGAGAGCTTACTGCTAGGGAATTATGAGAGCAAACCTTAATATAAAGACAGTGTTTATAAGGTGTTTCTCATGGTCCTTCAATACATCCAATGTACCAGCACTATGATCCATAATCTTTCATTCTGTTGATCGAGACAAATCACACTATCTCATAGTGATCAAAATACTGCAACCTTGTCAGTATGAGATGTCCAATCTCATCACTGGTTGTGAAGATATACAAAACGAAGTAGGCACTTAAACATTGTAGGAGCATTTAATGTCTCACGCATAGTGTGGACGATGACTTAGACAGCCATCTTAGTATCTCCTTCCCGACATAGTTTCTATCAGTCAGATTAAAGTGAAAATTCGGGCCGGCTGCGCTTACGCAGGTGAAATCATCTGGTTGGTTAAATTAAAGGTAGGTCTAACACAGGTGAAATTGGATGTTAGCTGCAGTCAACACCATATTAATGATAGCACAGAATTATTTCGATGAAGTTAACATTATCCCATTGCGGAAGTCTTTTATAATTTCAGTAAGATTACTCTCCCACCGTGCATTATGCAAATAAGCCCTAAATATCATGTGCAAACAATAGAAAATTGTGTTGTCTGCAAGCCACATATGAGACGTACGTCAGATAAAGTAGGGTAGAATTTATGTCCCCACAAATAAGACTTCCAATATGATCATTGGATGTGGGTTTTGCGGTGAAGAAGTTTCTAATAAGTGTGACTCTTTGGGACTTGTTCATATAAGATAAGGGAGTCATTGAGTTCGATACTTTCCATTTCCATAGGTTAGAACAGAGTCTCCATGTTTTCATACATCACAAACAAATGAGGATGGGTGATCAACACCAAGCTAATTTAAGATAGGTAAGGTACTTACTTATCTTCTTTTTTCTTATAACGCAGGTTCCAGCCCTTTGGGCAATAATAATCCTTACGGGTCCAGGAGAGAAAGTCGGGTACAATTCCCCTGTGGTCCTAGTGTGGTAGTGTAGTTTCCAACCCACAACCTCCGGGTGCAAACAGTGGTCCTAGGACTATAGAGCTACCCGTCGAGGTTAATGTACTTATCTTCGATGGCCATTTAGACGTATGAAATTCTAGGATGATGGACAGGTCTCATATTAAATTTAATGGTTTATCGATTGCCTCTTTTATCAAATTTAATTGAACAAGGCCATACAAGTGAGATGGTGGCTAAATTGGGTTTGGCGCCAATTAAAATGGTAGTGGTGCGATAGTGGGGTAGGCCGGACAAAATAGTATGGGCATTTCCGAACGTGACAATCTCCACACACTTTAATTGGTTTACCTGTGATGTGTGGTGGTGGATCCTTTAATTGGAAATATATAGGGGAAGCAAGCAGTTGTAGAGCCTTTAAATGGTTTACCTGTGAATATTAGTCTGACATAGGCCCTACTTTGATCAAAGGGGGATACAACACTTAATACTAAAACAAGCAAAAAATGATAATTTCGAGTAGTTTGGATTCATCACGGAGAACCCTAATATATTTTCTATTTTAACTGCTTTTCTGAAGCTTTGGAAAATTATGTATCTAAAAATGATGAGAAGTTTTCAAATTTAGAATGTTCCTTAGATTGTATTAGAAAATATAAGAAAAATTAAATTTTATGTTTTTCAATTATTAGAAAAAAGTCAATGAATAGAAAATATTACTGGTAAGAAACTGCTTGCTTTCCCTACAAGAAAATTACGGCTTATGTATCACTGCTCTTGACACCATAAATCTATCCATCTAAAAGCACATGTAATGGTGTAAGCCATTAGACTTTCTTTAAAGTGTTTTGAGTGTGACTAATTGATGTTCAAGGTGGGTATGATAGGCGACCTGCAGTCTAATAAATAGAGGATCTAGGACTATTTTATTTTATTTTATTTTATCTCGAGGCAGAGTCTGATTTCAAACACGGAGTTAGTGCATTTATTATTGTAAAGAAAGATGACCCATAACTGAATCGATACGACGGCTATCACCCATTTGTCTATCCCTTCTGCCAACTGCTCCTTTATTTTTCCAGCCGTGCTACACCGCCAGATCTCAGGATCGAGTGGTGTAGACATTTTCTTATTTTTCTTGTTCTATGTGAAAGTACCTTTTGTTCGGTAGGGTCTTGTCTTCGGTACACTGACGTTGCGGCGTCGACGTATACCTAATGGGTAGGTACTACGTATGTAGGAAATTCCAAACCGTATTTAAATCATTTCAAAACATCTTTGGGCTTTTCCATTTTTGCGGTTCCAAGTTACGACTAAAGAGTCCCTCTGTTGAATGGAAAATGTATTGCCGTTCCAAGTTACGACTAGAGAGTCCCTCTATTGAAAAGAAAGGCAAAAAGTATTGGCCCAACCTTTGTTTTTTCATATAAATATAAAAATGAAACTCACCTCTCTCATGTTTATCGAAGTTCTCACGATTACGCACATCTTTAATATCAACTTTCAAATTAACATGTTTCCTACATAATTCTAGCACCTTAAATTCAAGTGGGGCCTACCTTTAAAATGATCATTTATAAATTTAATTAAAATATAAAAAAATAAAACTAAATAAGAACTTGAATGGCATGAAATGATATGGCTGTTATGGATGATACAACTCTTCAATTGAAATAGTATTTAGCCAACTCTCTTTACTAAATCCCATTGCATCTCAATGTTGATGTATTACTCGAGTTTGGGTGAGAATTTTTTTTAATTCCATGCCAATGCACTTCAATGCCAATGCACTACTAAAGTCTGGTGTGTATTTTTCTTATAAGTTTGGATGTGTATTTGGGAGTTAGTGTACAGAATTGGTTTTCCTTGATTCTATTGATTCACCTGTAGGTAATATATATACAGTATTACAAACTAAAAATCTGGCTACAGTTATGCGTACAAGCTGTAAATATGGCTATAATATGGCAATTATACCATTGACCAAATCAGAATATACATATTCTAAAAATAGAAGATTAGATATTCTAGTATAATCTTAATACCCCCCCTCAAGTTGGAGCATGGAGATCACAAATGCCCAACTTGCCAAGTAGATACAGAAACTTGCGCTTGCCAAGAGCCTTGGTGAATATGTCGGCAAGCTGATCATCAGTAGACACATGAAACGTAGAAATAATACCGTCACGAATGGCATCACGCACATAATGACAATCAACTTCAATATGCTTGGTACGCTCATGGAAGACAGGATTTTGAGCAATATAGAGTGCCGACTTACTATCACAGTATAAGCGCATGGCTGGCGAATGTGTGACACCCAAACTCACAAGCAAAGCTTTGAGCCATTTCAATTCTGAAGTGATGGCAGCCATGGAACGATACTCGGCTTCAGCAGAAGATCGGGACACCGTATGTTGTTTCTTGGTCTTCCAAGAAATCGGAGAAGATCCAAGAAACACTATCCAACCAGTAAGAGACCGTCTAGTCAAAGGGCACGTAGCCCAATCTGAATCGCACCAACCTGTCAGAGATAACTCACAATCAGTGCGAAGAAGAATGCCTTGACCCGGACACCCTTTTAAGTAGCGAACCGTACGAAGCGCCGCATCCCAATGATCCTGACGAGGGTGGTGCATAAACTGAGCCAAGATATGAACTGTATAAACCAAGTCAGGACGGGTGGAGGTCAAGTAAATGAGACGACCCACAAGTCGTCTATACCTTTCAGGATCGGCGAGCAAAGGGCCTTTGGCGAGAGCCAATGTGTGATTCTGCTCCATGGGAAACCCAACGGGACGAGACCCCAATGAGCCAGTTTCAGCAATAATATCAAGAGTGTATTTTCGTTGACACAAGAAGATGCCCTCTGAATTACGAGCAACCTCAATACCAAGAAAATACTTCAAGGCACCCAAATCTTTCATATGGAAACACTCGTGCAAATAGGCCTTGAAATGGTCAACAGCGGAAGCATCATTACCAGAAATAATGAGATCATCAACATACACAAGAACATTAAGTTGTACCGATCCCTGATGTAGAGTAAACAGAGAATAATCTGAATAAGACTGAAGGAAACCATAAGTCTTCAAAGAAGTAGCTAACTTAGCATACCAGCACCGCGGAGCTTGTCGTAGACCATACAAAGACTTCTTGAGACGACACACTAAACCAGGAGTGCGAACGTTGAAGCCTGGAGGAAGTTTCATGTAAACTTCTTCATCAAGATCACCATGAAGAAACGCATTATGAACATCCATCTGATGCAAAACCCAATTCTTGACCGCTGCAACTGCTAAGAAGGCACGAACAGTGACCATTTTCGCAACTGGAGCAAAAGTTTCATTATAATCAACCCCCTCAACTTGATGATTGCCAAAAATAACCAGACGAGCCTTAAGACGCTCTACTTGCCCATCCGCATGATATTTGATTTTGTATACCCATTTAGAACCAAGAGCCTTTTTATGAGGAGGTAAAACTGCCATTTCCCAAGTGCCATTAGCTTCTAAAGCAGCAATTTCTTTCTGCATAGCCTCGCGCCAACCTTCATCTTGCATAGCTTCTTTAAAAGAATGAGGCTCAATGCCTTCAGTGATCGCTGCAAGAAAAACACGGTGTCGTGGAGAAAATTTATTACAATTCACATAATGTGCTATAGGATAAGGAGTACCTGAGGAGCTAGTAGAAGACGATGAACACTCAGATGGACTCGAAGATTGTACAGTGTGGGTAACAAAGTCACGAAGAAGAACGGAGGGACGCTTATCCCGCAACCCGCGCCCTAAGTCATCGGTGGAGGCAGGAGGAGACGGAAGTGTAGGGGGCACATGAGGCGATGTGGGATTCAGCACAATGTCAGTCGCACTTGCAGGGGCTGCATGATCATCAACCAAAGCAGACTCCAAGTCTTCCAAAAAATCAACATCAATCCCCGCATTAGAATCAGGTGGCGATGAGGAATAAGCTGGCACTTGAGAAGTAGAAACAGTCTCGTAAGGAAATTCATTTTCATGAAACTTTACATCTCTGGAAACAAAGATGTCACCTGTCTGAAGGTCATATAATTTCCACCCTTTCTTCCCATGTGAATAACCAATAAAGACACACTTCCTACTTCGAGGAGCAAATTTATTACCTTTGGCCTTTTGATTGTGGGCAAAAGCTAAACAACCAAAAACCTTAAGTTCATCAAAACCAGGTGCCTGGCCAAAGAGAATTTCAAAGGGAGTTTTATTGTGGAGCAAACCAGAAGGAGTTCTGTTAATGAGATACACTGCACCAAGCACACATTCTCCCCAAAAAGTAATAGGAAGATTGCCTTGAAACATCAAAGCACGACCCACATTAAGAATATGTTGATGTTTTCGTTCCACACGACCATTTTGTTGAGGAGTCCCAACACAAGAGGTTTGAAAAATAATGCCATGTGTATCAAAATAATCCAACATACATTTAAACTCCGTACCATTATCACTCCGTACTAATTTGACATGTGTTTCAAACTGGCGGGCAATCATAGCAAAAAATGAACAAAAAACTTGATAAACTTGTGTTTTTGAACGCAATAAATAAACCCATACAGCTCTTGAAAAATCATCCACCAAAGTCAAAAAATAATGTGCTCCACACGAAGAGGGTATCTTATTTGGGCCCCATAAATCACAATGAATAAGTTCAAAGATTCGACTAGCTTTACTATCACTAACAGGAAAACTATCACGTTTTTGCTTTGCTTGAGGACAAACTTCACATGCTTTATGCAATTTCTTTATAGAAGAACTGGAAGAAATAGCCGGAACTAACTTGACGACTCTATCTGACGGATGCCCCAGACGACGATGCCACAACTCAAAATCTGAAATCTCTGGAACCGTTACCGCACACACTGTAGGAATCCGCCGAAAATAATAGAGTCCATCTTTACGTTCACCGGCTCCAATCAGACTCCTCGAGCGTAGGTCCTGTATAGCACATAATGAATCAGTGAATTGTAAAAGACATTTAGAATCATCAATTAATTGTGACACCGAGATTAAGTTGTAATGTAACTGTGGTACAAATAAAACATGTTCAAGTATCAACCCATCAGTCAACAAAACACGGCCAGCCTTAGTAGCAATGACATGTGCGCCGGTAGGTAACCCAACTGAACATTGCGAAATATGATGAGTGTCCGTCAAACATGATTCAGTGCCAGTAACATGGTGAGAAGCACCAGTATCAATAATCCAGGAAAAAGAAGAGAACTCACCCATCATCTGATCATGCTGGCGATTATTTATCATATTCAATAAAATTTGAACCTGCTCCGGTTTTAAGTCAGGCAAAGAAATGCCAGAGGACCCATGAGAGGAGGCCACTGAATCGGTCCCCCCACCAGCAACAGCATTGGCAGCCACGACCGTGGCGGCCACGGCTTTGGGCCGACCACGAGGAGCAGTCGGAGGAGCCGCAGGAGGTGGTTGTGCATTGGTCCGTGCACTGCCTTGTACTCCACGGTTCCGATCTTCCCACCAATCTGGATATCCATGCGTTTTGAAACAAGTATTGTCATCATGACCCGATCGCTTACAAACAGAACAATACAATTTTGATTTATCGGGACGGGTAACACAAGCCTTGGGTCGTGCAGTTTGTAGAGCAAACACATGGATTTCCTCCTTGTCCGCTCTATCTCGAGCAATACCCCGAGACTTTTCTTCCTGAAGACATGCTTGATATACACGATCGAGATCAGGTAAAGGAGAAGTGGACAACAAATTAGAACGTACCGTTGCATATAACTCATCGTTAATGCCAATGAGAAATTGATGGAGTTTCTCCTCCTCCCGATCCGCAGCAAATCGACCAGCAACATCACAAGTGCATTTATCACAGGCACACGCATGAAGAGGCTTGAGACGATCCAATTCATCATACAATCCCATCAAACGGGTATAATAATCATCAATAGACATATTCGAAGTTTGCTTACAGTTGGTAATATCGGCCCTCAATTGTTGAAGGCGAGGACCATTGGCCACACAAAATCGCTTCTCAAGATAATCCCAAAGTCGTTTGGCTTCATCATGAAAAGGAATGGAGGCCGCCAATTTTGGATCAAGAGTCCGCGTGATCCATGAGACAAGCATAGAATTGACAGTGTCCCAATCGAGTTGTTTCTTCTTCTCCGTCGGTTTGGTGAATGTCCCATCAACAAACACAAACTTTCGGCGAGCTTTCAAAGACAACTTGATTGCACGTGCCCATGCAATATAATTGTCATTAGAAAGGATCACATGGGTGATCATATTCCCGGGTTGATCTCCATACCCAAGATAATATGGAGAATGGGGATCTATTTTCCCATCGTCGGCCATAATGAGAAGAATCTGAGAGAGAGACTGATTATGATGACTGAAGAAATCGTAGAAAAAAAATGGGTAAGAGCTTGCTAGGCTGCTAGGGCTCTGATACCATGTAAAGAATTGGTTTTCCTTGATTCTATTGATTCACCTGTAGGTAATATATATACAGTATTACAAACTAAAAATCTGGCTACAGTTATGCGTACAAGCTATAAATATGGCTATAATATGGCAATTATACCATTGACCAAATCAGAATATACATATTCTAAAAATAGAAGATTAGATATTCTAGTATAATCTTAATAGTTAGCTATCCAAATACCTTTGCAAGTAAAGAGTTATGCCGTCCATAAGAGCCATATTATTTGATGCAATTAATTTTTTTTTAATTTTAACTAAATTTATAAATGATCAATTTGAAGGTGAGACCCACTTTAGGTTAAGATGCTAGAATTACATGAGCAATGTCTTAATTTGAAAGTTGCTAGGTTCTCTCCTTAGAGAGGTGGGTCCCATTTCTAAATTTATATTGGAAAAGCATTGAAGTGGACCAATTTTTAGAGTGAGACTCTTTAGTTGAAACTTGAAAGGGCAAAAATGAAAAAAAGACGCATTCATTACCTCAAACGTGGTTTTGAAACGATGTAAATGCGGTTTGGAATTCCCGCCTATTGGGTATAAGTGGACGCTGCAGCGTCGCTATACCCAAGACGGCCCCTTGTTGTAGTCCATGTCAAAACAGTTTTATTAAACTTATCACATGATGATCGAAAACGAGGGTGGTACAGTAAGCTTTATTGGATACTCGAATCTTGTTGTAATGGAAATGTCTCATTGGTGAAACAAAGCTTTCTGGGTTCCCTATGGTAGAGACATGGCCACTACATAGGGGTTAATGACAAGGGCACTTTTTTTTTTTATTAATATAAAGGAGATTTACCATAAAAATCCCACTAAATAAGGTAACCACAATTGAGGACTCCAAATTTTTATAATATCGGTGGAGGACCTCCCGTCCAAAATCCTACTTTCATTTCCTATTATGCCCCTGAGTTTGTTGATGTCAACAAAACCCTGTAAAAAAAAAAAACTCTCGGTTCACCCAAATCAACAGAAACACGAGAATATATCCTTTCCCATTGGCACCGATCAAACATCTTGAGAACGATGCCAAACGGGCCCTCTATTTCTCTCCTTTCTCTTCCAAGATGTTTAGACATCCCGCTTCCAATCCCTCCTCTCCTCATCAGACTTCTCACCTCCCCACCCTCAGACCTCCCTATATCTCCCAAAAAAAACAAGGACCACCACTAGGAGCAGCAGAAGAAGAAGAACAGGGTCATGTGACCGGAGACTCCGATAAGGTGAGGCAGCTCTGAATCCTCCTCCAAAAGATCTGATTGGAATCCACCCAAAAATCCTTCGATCCCTCCTTCACTCCCAAACCCTCTTCTCTTTTCCTTCCCATGTCTACAAAACCCTCTTCTACGTCTCTTTAGAGGCCCCACATCTCCTTCTCTCTTCCTACATCGACCTAAACAGACCCGTTCAAGCAATCGAAATCCTTCATAAGATGAGAGACGTTGGAATTAGCCCCTCACTCCTTTCTTTCAATCGACTCCTTGAGACCCTCATCTCCCAAAGGAAATACAAAGACGCCCTCGACCTCTTCTCAGAAATTCAAAAATAGGGCGGAATCTCTTTGGATAAATCCACTTACAAGAGGGCGATTTAGTCGGCTGTGAAGTTGGGTGACTTGGACATGGCGGTTGGGTTAAAGAACTCCATTGAGGGGAACCAACTGAAGCCAGATTCGTTCACCTACAGCGTTTTGATGTATGGGTTTTGTAAAGAGAGGCGATTGGATGATGCTCGAAATTTGTTTGATGAAATGCCTGAGAGACGGGTTGCTCATGTTGACAACAAAAAAAGTCACTTTGCCTCCTCAACATCAAGAAAGCTACATGAAGCTGCAGCCTACCATAAATATGCAATACTACTTCCAAAAATCAAATCTTGTCAGAATCAAACAAAAACTGCAAGATTCTTTAAGACAGCCAAAAGAGGAGTACACAAGAAGTTTCGGGCCATTTCAAAATCATTTTGGCCTAACTTCCCTTCTCCAATAGCTGAATAGAAGCTCCCGGCGGTGACAGCATCGAAGACACCAAATCTTCGATCAGAGCCTGTGGATGATCTCAAAATATGTCCAAAAGGCTCCACGTCAAGTTCCAAGTCAAACCGACAACGTTTGCCCCTACATCAACCCTCGAATAGCTAAATCAAGCCTCTCGGTGGTGAGAACCACCGAGGTCATCACTCATCAAAAAGAGCACATAGACGGCTTCAAGATGCTTACAAAGGGCTACACGTCAAGTTTCAGGTCATTTCGACAACATTTGACCATACTTTGACTCTCGGAAGCCAAATCAGGCCTCTCGGCGGCGAAGCTCCCCGGGATCATGGTTTTCAAGACAGAGCCTGTGGATCATCTTAAAATGACTCCAATAGGTTTTCTGTCAAATTTTAAGTCAATCGGACATTGGTTGACCGCACATCAAGCCACGACATCTTCCTCGCGATAAAATCAAGTCTACAGGCGACAGGACCCATACGGCTTCAAAACTCAAATAAAAGCCTATAGTTGGTCTTATTTATTGCTCAGGAGGCTTCACCTCAAATTTCAGGTCATTCCGACATCGTTTGACTCAGTTTCAGCTTTTGATGGAAAATCGACAGCTCTACGCTACAAAGTCTTCGACTTTCCCGGAAAATTGGAAACTTTGGACTCCTAAAAGCAAGGATTCTCATCAAGTTTTCTACAAGGAGATCAGGCCATTAAATGTGCAAAATATAAGGAAAAATACAGGAGAAAAAAGAATGGAAAAATATCTCAAAACGGCCGCAAAACGGGACAAAAGGGGAAAATTCCCCCCAGGGTCGTAGACCCCCGCGACTCTGACCCAGGGTCACCGGCGACCATGGATCCCCGGGTTTTCGGGTTCGCCCCGGAAGGCCCGTTTTTCGTCGTTTTTTCACGATTTTAAGCATCCAACTTCTGAAATTTTCCAAAATTCAAACTTTTGAGGCACCAAATCCTTCGACATCCGTCAAAATCACAGTTCAATCGTCAAGAGTATCAAAATCAACATTGATCACCAACCGGTCAACCAAAAAGTGTGCTTTCTACTCGATCGATCGAGAAATCGATAGGACAGATGGCACCGACCCGCTGATGGCAATTAATGCCTGAATTTACATGGTCATTCGATGTCGATCTATATGAAGATCCATCGATGATCATCGCCAGAAGAATCCCAAAAGAAGCGGCACGGCCCGCGACTCTTCAACTGCTCGGCGACCACTTAATGCGATTAATTGACTCGCATTATTGCAGTCATTAATTCATTTCTTTGGACGGCCCAATCAGAAGCAAGCATCCAGGAGTTACAAGTCAATTGATTAATGGCATTTAACCCATGAAACTCCTCTCATCATGGTGATTAAAGGCGATTATATGCCCTTAACCTCCATCGGCCAATTAGAAGCCAAGGCTTGGGAGTTACGAAATAAAGGAATTAAACCTTGTAACTCCTCTCTTAATGCGGCTTAAATGTGATTAAAGCTCATAAATCCTCCTAAATGGCTACCTAAAGCCTATAAATAGGAGAGCACTCCAAAGCATTCCATAGAACTTCTTCCACGAACATAGATCCCAGATCAGAAAAAAGCACAGAAAATTCAAAGAAGGAGAAAACTCTGCGAAAGTTCTGCACCTGCCAACACTACAAGGTGACAAAAGTCCCTTGGGGGTTACCCCCCCCACCCCGAGGTCCTTGCCTTCTCCTTCTGTCTCCAATGGCTTAGATGTGGCTTTTCAGCCCGTCTACTTAGCTTTTTATTGGACATAGGACCTCCTCTTGGTCTTTGTCCTCTAAAAATCTGAGGTTATAGCCAAGCCAAGCGAATCAAGAGCATTCTCTGTTCTCATCTTCATGGATGATGGTGAAGTCTACATATGGCTTGCGACCGTCAATTTGAACGAGTCTCCCACAATCCCCTGAGAAGTTAGATCCTCCTTTTCTTGATTTTCATTGTACTTTGTATTTTTCTAAAAGAGACAAAAATCACAACTCTTGTCTTGCATTATTGATAAGAACTGTAAATCGGCTATAAACGCCAAAAATCGGCTATAAATGCCAAAATCGGCTATAAACGCCAAAAACGACTATAAATGCCAAAAAATGGCCTTTCACGACAAATCAAGAAAATGTCTATTTTCCTAAATATATGTGCAATGGAAAACTTGAAAGAAGTTGATTTCCTTTTTACTTGCGAAGGTCGATCTCCGGATCACCACTTGCAATTCTAAGTAAAATAGAAAATCTGGCACACCCACACAAAAAAATGTTGATATCCGCTTTGCCACCAGTCACGAAAGGGTCGTACCCCACGGACTCTCATGTCCGCCAACCTCAGTAGAACAGTGCGCAGATAGCGCGGTCCATCAAGCTGGCACACCCGGTGGGACTCGTTCATTTAAGAACACGATGTTGAAAATGAAATATTTGCATATCATATCTTTTGCTCTATGTTTATATTTTTTTTTCTGGATTCCTTGGCTACTTTCTAATTGGTGGTTTATGTTGGATTCCTCATCTAAAAAAAATGAGATGAGATTTTTTTAAAATTTCTAATTCTTTGAATTTATCTCCACTCTTTCTCTTTTCAAAAATAAAAAAATAAAAAAAAATCAGATTTCTCATTTTGGATTCAAAATTGAGAAACTTTGATCCTTTCATTTTCGGGCACCGGTGCTTGCAGAAATGTTGAGCCTGTGACGAATCGGGGATTGGGCCATTGTTTCTCTTCGATGAGTCTGTTCAGGATTTCACAAAAAAAAAAAATTTAAATTTCTCATTTTGGATTCAAAATTGAGAAACTCTGATCATTTCCCTTTCGGGCACCGGTGCTTGCAGAAATGTTGGGTCTGTGACGAATCGGGGATTGGGCCATCGTTTCTCTTCGATGAGTCTATTTGGGATATAAAAAAAATGACATAGACCACTAAGGTTAGACCAATTGCGTTCTTTGATCACGGTTGATTCAAGAAAAGCCTTGTCTAGAGTGTGGAGACAGCTTGACTGTTCTAGGCAAGGGTCCTCCAAACGGGTTCATTAAGTAATCCTACCCTTACCTGGGGGCAATTCTATCAATTGAGGTTTCATAAGACCGGGTTAGGAGGCCTATGTGTACTCTCTCGTCTTTTAAATAAAAAAAAATCTTTAAAAGAAAAAAAATTTTCAAAATAAAAAATAAAAAAATAAAAAATAATAAAAAGTAAAAAAAAATAATAATATTTTTTAAAAAAATATTAAAAAAATCTTCAAAAAAAAATCTCGTCATTTTTGGATTCAGATTTGAGAAATTTTGGTATCTTCCCTTCTGAGCACTGGCGTTCGCAGAAATCGTTGAGCCCGTGTTCAGATTGGAATGTCATTTGCTCCCTTTGATGAATCCGATCTTGGCCTTTCAAAAAAAAAATCTCGTCATTTTTGGGTTCAGATCTGAGAAATTCTGGTCTCTTCCCTTCTGGACACTGGCGCTCGCGGAAATCGTTGAGCCCGTGTTTAGATTGGAATACCATCTACTCTCTTTGATGAATCCAATCCTGACCTTTCAAAAAAGAGAATCTCATCTCATGTATGCGGTTTACAAACATTTGTGCCTAGCGGTACTGGTACGCCCTTTCAGGGTCTACTGTATTTGCAACCGGCACATTTGTAACTCCAACCTTATATTCTTCTTACCTCGAGCAAGCTCTACTTCTCGATAAGTCGAATTTAGGTTTACAATTGCTTCTAGCAGTCACTAGGACACTCATTCTGGGCTCACCATACTTGTGATCAGAACAATTGTACCATCTATGGCCTTTTGCCTTCTTCATGTCGCTTGGGTCATGCCCCTCTAGCGATTTAAAAAGCCAAAACCATAGAACTTCCCATTTATGATTATTATATTATTATGATTACTAATGGATGTGGTCCCGTTTCAGAAATTTTTCGAAAACTAACAATGGTAGCTTCACTAACCATTACTTTCGATGAGAACAAGCACCAACTCATGCTTCAACAAATGCAAAACACGCGCACTTACAAGCGCCCCATCAGCTGCCGATGTGTCAACTCCCTCAGCAACTCTCTGAACTCCGGGACGACCTCGACTCCCTGGACTATCGTCTTTGGGACGCTGGGACCATTCCCACTTCTCGAAGAATAAACTGCTCCTTCCAAGAAGTAGAAGGTCGCCTCTCAACGTGTCACTACCGTGAAACCAAAGACGGGCACCAAAAAGCCCGAAGCCTGCAGCACCCCCGCGAAGCCTCATCCCACAAATGATGGAACAACGCGTTCTGCTCGGTTCTACAGAGGTCGGCGGACGTGGGAGTCCGTTTGATTCGACCCTTTCGTAACCGAGGGGCAGAGGCGTGTATCAACATTTTTTCGTGTGGGTGTGCCAGATTTTCTATTTTACTTGGAATTACAAGTGGTGATCCGGAGATCAACCTTCGCAAGTAAAAAGGAAATCAACTTCTTTAAAGTTTTCCATTGCACATATATTTAAGAAAAGAGACATTTTCTTGATTTGTCGTGAAAGGCTATTTTTTGGCGTTTATAGCCGATTTTGGCATTTATAGCCGATTTTGGCGTTTATAGCCGATTTACAATTCTTATCAATAATGAAAGACAAGAGTTGTGAATTTTGTCTCTTTTGAAAAATAAAAACTACAATGAAAAGCAAGAAAAGGAGGATCTAACTTCTCAGGAGATTGTCGGGGACTCGTTCAGATTGACGGTCGCAAGCCATATGTGGACTTCGCCATCATCCATGCAGATGAGAATAGAGGATGCTATTGATTCGCTTGGCTTGGCTATAACCTCAGATTTTTAGAGGACAAAGACCAAGAGGAGGTCCTATGTCTAATAAAAAGCTAAGTAGACGGGCTGAAAAGTCACGTCTAAGCCATTGGAGGCAGAAGGAGCAGGTAAGGACCTTGGGGGGGGGGGGGGTACCCCCCAAGGGACTTTTGTCACCTTGTAGCGGTGGCTGGTGCAGAATTTCAGCAGAGTTTTCTCTCTTTCTTTCTCTGGATTTTCTGTGCTTGGAAGCTGATCTGATTCTCATCTCTGGGAGTTGTTTGATTTTTTCTGATCTGGATTTCTTTGGAATGCTCTCTTATTTATAGGCTTTTAGGTAGCCATTTAGGAGGATTTATGAGCTTTTATTGTCATAAAGCTACATAAAGGGAGGAGTTACAAGATTGAATTTTTTATTTTGTAACTCCTTTTTCTTGGCTTCTGATTGGCCGGAGGAGATTAAGGGCATTTAGTCGCCTTTAATCGCCATGATGGGAGGAGTTTCATGGTTTAAATGTCATGAATCTCTTGACTTGTAACTCTGGGATGCTTGCTTCTGATTGGGCCGTCCAAAGAAATGAATTAATGACTGCAATAAAGCTAGTTCATTAATCGCATTAAGTGGTCTCCGAGCAGTTGAAGAGTCGCGGGCCGTGCTGCGTCCTTTGGGATTCTTCTGCCGATGATCAACGATGGATCTTCATGTAGATCAACATTAGATGACCACGAAACTTCAGGTATTGGTTGCCAATAACGGGTCGGTGCCATCCGTCCTGTCGATTTCTCGATCGGTCGGGTAGAAAGCACACTTTTTTGGTTGACCGGTTGGCGATCAATGTTGATTTCGATACTCTTGATGATTGATCCGTGATTTTGACGGATGTCAGAGGATTTGGTGTCTCAAAAGTATGAATTTTGGAAAATACCAGAGGTCGGACGCTTCGAATTGCGAAAAAACGGTGAAAAACGGGGTTTCCGGGGCCCTCCCGGCGATCCCGGGCCCCAGGGTCGCCGGCGACCCTGGGCCAGGGTCGCAGGGGTTTATGACCCTGGGGGGTTTTTCCCCCCTTTCGTCCCGTTTTGTGTCTGTTTTTGCTGTTTTTTGATTATTTTTTCTTCTGTATTTTTCCTTGACATTTTTGATCAATTATTGGCCTGATTTCCCTATAGAAAACCTGATGAGAATCCTTGCATTTTGTTTTGCAAAGTTTCTAATTTTCCGAGAAAGCCGAAGACTTTGTCGCGCAGAGCTGCCGATTTTCCTTCAAAAGCTGAAACTGGGTCAAACGATGTCGGAATGACCTGAAATTTGAGGTGTGTTGACACTAAAAATGTCACTTTGCCTCTTCAAGATCCAAAGAGCTACATGAAGTCGCAACCTGCCATAAATAGGCAATGCTACTTCCAAAAAATCAAATCTTGTTAGAATCAAACAAAAACTGCAAGATCCTTCAAGATAGCCAAAAGAGGAGTACACAAGAAGTTTCAGGCCATTTCAAAATCATTTGGCCTAACTTCGCTTCTCCGGCAGCCGAAAAGGAGCTCTCGGCGGCGAAAGCATCGGAGACAACAAATTTTCGATCAGAGCCGATGGATTGTCTCAAAATATATCCAAAAGGCTCCACGTCGAGTTCCGAGTTAAACCGACAACGTTTGACCCGACATCAACCCTCGAACAGCTAAATCAAGCCTCTCGGCGGCGAGAACCACCGAGACCATCACTCATCAGATAGAGCACATGGACGGCTTCAAAATGCTTGCAAAGGGCTACACGTCAAATTTCAGGTCATTTCGACAACATTTGACAATAGTTTGACGCTCGGAAGCCAAATCAGGCCTCTCGGCGGCAAAGCTCCCCGGGACCATGGTTTCCAAGACAGAGCCTATGGATCATCTTAAAATGACTCCAATAGGTTCCCTGTCAAATTTCAAGTCAATCGGACATCGGTTGACCGCACATCAAACCGCGACATCTTCATCGCAACAAAAGCAAGTCTACCGGTGATAGGACCCCAAACGGCTTCAAAACTCAAACAGAAGCCTATGGTTGGTCTTAATTATTGCTCAGGAGGCTTCACCTCAAATTTCAGGTCATTCTGACATCGTTTGTCCCAGTTTCAGCTTCTGACGGAAAATCGGTAGCTCTGCGCAACAAAGTCTTCGGCTTTCTCGGAAAATTGGAAACTTTGAAAAATAAAATGCAAGGATTCTCATCAGGTTTTCTACAGGGAAATCAGGCCAATGAATGATAAAAAATGTCAAGGAAAAATACAGAAGAAAAAATAATAAAAAAACAGCGAAAACGGATACAAAACGGGAAAAAAACCCCCCAGGGTCGCCTGCGACCCTGGGGCCCGGGATCGCCCGGTGGGCCCCGGAAACCCCGTTTTTTCGCCATTTTTTTACGATTCGAAGCGTTCGGTCTCTGGTATTTTCCAAAATTCATACTTTTGAGACACCAAATCCTCTGACATCCGTCAAAAGCATGGGTTAATCATCAAGAGTATCGAAAACAACATTGATCGCCACCCGATCAACAAAAAAAAGTGTGCTTTCTACCCGACCAATCGAGAAATCGACAGGACAGATGGTACCGACCCGCTGTTGGCAACCAACACCTGAAGTTACATGGTCATCCGATGTCGATCTACATGAAGATTCATCGATGATCATCACCGGAAGAATCCCAAAAGACGCGGCATGGTCCGCGACTCTTCAACTGCTCGGCGACCACTTAATGCGATTAATTGACTAGCTTTATTACAGTCACTAATCCATTTCTTTGGACGGACCAATCAGAAGCAAGCATCCGGGAGTTACAAGTCAAGAGATTCATGGCATTTAACCCATGAAACTCCTCCCATCATGGCGATTAAAGGTGATTAAATGCCCTCAATCTCCTTCGGCCCATCAGAAGCAAAGAAAAAGGAGTTACAAAATAAAGAATTCAATTTTGTAACTCCTCCCTTTATGTAGCTTTATGACAATTAAGGCTCATAAACCCTCCTAAATGGCTACCTAAAAGCCTATAAATAGGAGAGCTCTCCAAGAAGAAAAGGATCACAAACACACAGACAACAGACTGCAGAAAATCCGGAAACTCAGACAGAAAAAGGCATCAGAAATCTAAGAGAGAAAACTCTGTGAAAGTTCTACACCGACCACCGCTACAAGGTGACAAAAGTCCTTTGGGGGGTACCCCCCCAAGGTCCTTGCCTTCTCCTTCTGCCTCCAAATGGCTTAGACGTGGCTTTTCAGCCCGTCTACTCGGCTTTTTATTGGATATATGACCTCCTTTTGGTCTTTGTTCTCTAAAAACCTAAGGTTATAGCCAAGCCAAGCGAATCAATAGCATCCTCTGTTTTCATCTGCATAGATGATGGCGAAGTCCACATATGGCTTGCGACCGTCAATCTGAACGGGTCCCCCACAATCTCCTGAGAAGTTAGATCCTCCTTTTCTTGCTTTTCATTGTAGTTTGTATTTTTTTTAAAAGAGACAAAAATCACAACTCTTGTCTTCCATTATTGATAAGAATTGTAAAACGGCTATAAACGCCAAAATCGGCTATAAACGCCAAAAATCGGCTATAAACGCCAAAATCGGCTATAAATGCAAAAAAAAATCGCATTTCACGGCAAATCAAGAAAATGTCTCTTTTCTTAAATATATGTGCAATGGAAAACTTGAAAGAAGTTGATTTCCTTTTTACTTGTGAAAGTTGATTTCCGGATCAACACTTGCAATTCCAAGTAAAAATAGAAAATCCGGCACACCCACTCAAAAGAAATGTTGATGCACGCCCTTGCCCCCCGGTCACGAAAGGGTCGGACCCAACGGACTCCCACGTCCGCCGACCTCGGTAGGACCAGGCGCCAGGAGCGCGGTCCATCAAGCTGGCACACCCGGTGGGACCCGTTCATTTGAGAACACGATGCTAGAAATGAAATATTTGCATATCATATCTATTGCTCTATGCTTATACTTGTTTTCTTGATTCTTTGGCTACTTGTTGATTGGTAGCCATGTTGGATTCCGCATCTAAAAAAAATGAGATGAGATTTTTCGAAATTTCTAATTCTTTGAATTTATTTCCACTTTTTCTCTTTTCAAAAAAAAAAAAACAAAAAATCAGATTTTTCATTGTGGATTCAAAATTGAGAAACCTTGATCCTTTCCTATCGTTCATCGTGCTTGCAGAAATGTTGAGCCTGTTAGACTAAGGTTTTGGGCCATCGTTTCTCTTCGATGAGTTCATAAAAAAAAATATATATATAAAAAGAAAAAAAATTAGATTTCTCAGATTGAATTCAAAATTGAGAAACCTTGATCCGTTCCTATCGTTCATCGTGCTTGCAGAAATGTTGAGCCTGTTCGACTAAGGTTTTGGGCCATCGTTTCTCTTCGATGAGTTCATTAAAGAAAAAAAAAATAAATATAAAAAAAAAAGAAAAACAAAAAAAATGACATAGACCACTAAGGTTAAACCAATTATGTTCTTTGATCATGGTTGATTCAAGAAAAGCCTTGTCCAGAGTGTGGAGACAGCTTGACTGTTCTAGGCAAGGGTACTCCAAACGGGTTCATTAAGTAATCCTACCCTTACCTGGGGGCAATTCTATCAATAAAGATTTCATAAGACCGGGTTAGGAGGCCTATGTGTACTCTCTCGTCTTTTAAATAATTTTTTTTTCAAAAAAATAAAAAATAAAAAATAAAAAAAAATTTCAAAAAAAAAAAAATCTTAAAAAAAAAAAAATTTTAAAAAAGAAAAAAAAATCTTCAAAAAAAAAAACTTCCGTCATTTTGGGTTTAGATTGGAGAAATCTTGGTCTTCTTCTTTCTGAGCACTGGCGTTCGCGGAAATCGCTGAGCCCGTGTTCAGATTGGAGTGCCTTTTGCTCTCTTTGATGAACCCGATATTGGCCTATCAAAAAAAACTCGTCATTTTTGGATTCAGATCCGAGAAATTATGGTTCATTTCTTTCTGAGCACTGGCGCTCGCGGAAATCGCTGAGCCCGTGTTCAGATCGGAATACCATCTGCTCTCTTTGATGAATCCGATCTTGACCTTTCAAAACAGAGAATCTCATCTCTTGGATGCGGTCTTAAATCATTTGTGTCTAGCGGTACTAGTACGCCCTTTCAGGGTCTACTGTATTGCGACCGGCACATTTGTAGCTCCAACTTTATATTCTTCTTACCTCGAGTAAGCTCTGCTTCTCGATAAGTCGAATTTAAGTTCACAATTGCTTCTAGCAGTCACTGGGACGCTCATTTTGGGCTTACCATACCTGCGATCAGAACAATTGTACCCTCTATGGCATTTTGCCTTCTTCATATTGCTTAGGTCATCTTCCTCGAGCAATTTGAAAAGACAAAACCATAGAACTTCCCATTTATGATCATTATATTCTTGTGATTACTAATGGATGTGGTCTTGTTCAAAAATTTTTTCGAAAAAAACTAACAATGGCAGCATCGCTTACCATTACTTTCGATAAGAGCAAGCACCAAGTCATGCTTCAACAGAAGCAAACTACGCGCACTTACAGGCGCCCCATCAGCTGCCGAAGCGTCAACTCCCTCGGCAACTCTCTAAGCTCCGGGTCGACCTCGACTCCCCGGACTATCGTCTTTGGGACGCTGGGACCATTCCCACTTCCCGAGGAACAAACTGCTCCCTCCAAGAAGCAGAAACTCGCCTCTCAACGTGTCACTACCGTGACACCAAAGGCGAGTGCTAGAAGGCCCGAAGCCCGTGGCAGCCCCACGAAGCCTCGACCAGCAAACGACCCGGTCTATCCCAAGACTTGGTCCCCAAGATCTTCCCCAAAACAGAGAAGGTCCCAAACATCCACCAAGCCAGCATTCCTGGCCCCACTCAAGGAGAACCAGTTCTACCCTCTTACTTACATGAAAGAAGAGAGACCCATCTCCAACCTGACTCCCAAGTCAAACCAGCATGAGCCGGCTTGTTCCTACAAGCCCAAAATCAGATCATGCATCACAAAGCCTCTGCAAGCACCTGCTAAGGCCTACAAACCTGCAGTTCGACCCTTCATCTCTACAGGGGCCGAACTCCAAAAATTCAAAGCTTTGCTGCAACAGGCGAAGGACAGGGTTCGCATCCTGTCCTTGCCCAGCTGCAAAGAAGACAGGCTCGGCTGCTGCGCCCGAGGGAGCACATCCTTCATCGTCAAAGCCCAGCCAGAGCTGACCGAAGCTCAAATTGCGCGTCGCATACGCCGCTGCGCGTCGTATAGACAAAAGAGACTAGAGAAGCAAAGGACCCAGCCTCCTACACTTCAAGTCTCTCCCAAATGGGTCGAAAAAGAAAGACCCAACCAAGTTGCTGCCGTCCATATGGTTGGAAAAACCAGAAGGCGCCAAAAGTCAGCAACAAAAATCCATGTCCGACGTCCGATGACCCGCAGCGTCTCCAGGACAAGAATACATTCAGAAGAATCCCCTACTCCTTCAAGCAAAGGACGGCAGAGTGATCCTTCCTCAAGCTCTTATTCAAAAAGACTGAGCCCCAGCTCAGTCACCATGACCGTTTCTTCGTTCGAATCACGAAGGATGAACGTCTTGGCTACAAATTCTGAGCCACAACCCCGCAATCCACCTCAAGATGATACGATCACCCGCATCCAGTAGTTGGAACAAGGCCAACAAAGGATTGAAACTCTGATGGAAAACCTTCTCCTCGCCTTCCAAAATCAGGCGAACAATGAACCTCCTCCGAATCATCAAGACGATGAGGTAAATGGAGAAGAAAATGAGTCACGCGCCCTTACCAAAAAGGACGTAGACAGTATCCTCGCCAAAGCAAAAGAAGAGGATGTACTCAAGGAGCATGGGATCAAGCCACCATATCCCTTAAGGATGGACTCGGTCCCGTTCCCCACCAAATTCAAGCATCCTACTCTCCAAACATATACGGGGAAAGGATCAGCAGACAGCACGTCATCCACTTGAAGATCCTGACGGGAGCTATCGCGGATCAAGATGCACTCAAGATTCGCCTCTTTGTAAGTACCCTAAAAGGTACGGCCTTCGATTGGCACTCCACTCTACCGGAGGACTCTATCCAAAACTGGGCCATGCTAGAGACACGTTTCCTGACTCACTTCAAAGGTGAGGATCATCCCGCTACTATGGCTCAGCTGTGTAGCCTAAAACAGGGGGAGAATGAGTCAACATATGACTTCATTCACAAGTGGAAAGCAATGGCGTACAAATGTTCTGATGTACTGCCACAAGCGTCGCTAGTCGACATCTGCCGAAACAACATGAGAGCCAGAATCCGCTCCATGATCATCGGCAACAAATCAAAAACCTGGGAGAACTCCTAGAAGCTTCCATGGAAGCTGAAACGGTGATTAAAGACCTCAACAGTCAGAAATCATCAAGAAAAGAGCCAACTGCCATTGCAACCTCTAAACCAAAGAAGAAAGAGGTCCTCAATGTGCAGACCAAGTCAGCTCCTCAGCCACCAAAGAAAGCTGAAAACAAAGCTGCGGGTAAGAGACCTGAACTCTCAGATGCCTTCAAAGAAAGAGTAGAGAAGAAATACCCGATTGATGAAGATGTTGATGAAATCATCGGGGCTCTAGTGGCAAATGGCAAGCTCGCCTTGCCTGAACCAAAAAGACCGGGTGATGTTGTTAGATATCGCGACCACTGAGAAGGGGGGGGGGGTGAATCAGTGATTCTTTAAAAACAGGTCCAAAATAACAACAAAAGCAAATCAAATCACACAAGGACACCAGATTTAACGTGGTTCACCGAAAGGCTACGTCCACGGTTCAAAGACTGTCCGAACACCAATTCGGAACAGGTCTGAATCTATTTAGTCGCACCAACGACAAAGAGCACCAACCCTTAGTTTCAGATAGCACCAACTATCTAGGAAGCACCTACTCCCTTGAGTTTCAGATAGCACCAACTATCTAGGAAGCACCGACTCCCTTTACAATTTATCTGCACCAACAGATAGGATCACCAAACCCCAGACACCAAGCACCAACTTGATGTTCTACAGAATAAGAATAGAAACCTTTTTCTATAGCCCTTCCCCTCTACAATCTCTCTCTCTCAATCCCTTACAAATTAAAAATTAAAGCATAAACAGAGAGACACTTATCTTATGGACGAAACACCATCTTCAAGAGCACATCCTCGTCCACACTTGCTGTAGAAACTTGTAATAAGATAGCACACAGCAACAGCACTCTCTTCTCTCCAAAACTCTCTCTTTTCTTCTCTACTTTCTTCTCTTCTTTCTCTCTTGGTGTCTTCTTAAAAACGAACCAAACATGCCTTTATATAGGTTATGGTAACCCTTAAGAGAGTTCAAAATAGGCTACAATTCGTTTAGAAAGAGTCCCAAACAAAATAGATAAGAATGCTGAATTTTCGTGCAAGACTTCTGTTTCTGCGCAACTCTGGTTCCGTGCTCGGTCGACATCATGCTTTGCTCGGTCGACATCATACACAGTCTGTAAGCAGACAATTGACATGCTCGGTCGACATCCTGGGGTCCCGGTCGACCGACGACACACTGTGTCACGAAAATAACTGGGAGCTACCTGAAACTTTTTCTGCAGGTTTCTCTTTGCTCGGTCGACCGCATGGGGTGCCCGGTCGACCGCACACTCTGCTTCAGGAATTCTGAATTCCTGAACTGTTTCAACTCTTATTCTTCTTTTAAGCTCTATCAACACCAGCCTATTATCATCATGCTTGTGACAATGTGTTGACAATAATTCCAACTCAAAACAATACTTTGAGATATTAATTTCTTCAATTCTTCAAAGGACTTCTCAAGTTATCTCAAATTCCAACAATCTCCCGCTTTGGAATTGTTGGCAACACTATTGGAACTTCAACACTTGAAACACGTTAAACTAGTTGATCTTCATGAAGCTTTTTCAGAACCATAGTCTCCCCCTGTCTTTTTTAAAAAAAAGATAGAATCAATCAAGATCTCTAACACTCTTGATACCAATCTCCCCAAAGTTATCATAGCATAACTTCTTCTAACATAGCTTTCTCCTAGCTTCAGTCTTTCTCCCCCTTTGACAACAAGTCCAAAGGGACCAACGAAGGAGCGAAGAGGATATTCAAAGAATACTTTGCTCCCCCTTTCAAGCACAACTCCTAAGGATTAGGAGAGTGAGTAACTCCTAATTTTTTTCGAAGATACTCAAAGACTTCTTTTGGCAGAGGTTTTGTGAAGATATCAGCAACTTGCTCAGTAGTTGGGACATATTCCAACTTTACCTCACCATCTGCAACCTTTTCCTTGAGAAAGTGATAGTGAATTGCTACATGCTTCGTTCTAGAATGTTGAACAGGATTCTTGGAGATGTGAATTGCACTTGTGTTGTCACAGAGGATCGGCGTAGGATCTGTTGTCGGTACTCCTAGATCAGAGAGCATTTGCCGCATCCATAACACTTGTGTACAACAAGTTGCCGCTGCAATATATTCCGCTTCCGCTGTAGAAAGGGATACTGAGTCTTGTTTCTTACTGTGCCATGCCACCAACCTTTCACCGAGATAGAATGCACCACCGCTTGTACTCTTGCGATCATCTATACATCCAGCCCAATCGGCGTCAGAGTATGCAACAAGAGTGAAGGATTTGCCTTTAGGATACCAAATGCCAAGCTCCATGGTACCTTTCAGATATCGATATATCCTTTTTACTGCTGTGAGGTGCGTCTCAGTTGGTGATGCTTGAAATCGAGCCACCATACATACTGCTTGCAGAAGATCCGGTCTTGTAGCAGTCAAATAAAGCAAGCTTCCTATCATAGAACGATAAGTTGTGTGATCAACGGACGAACCCTTATCATCTTTGCTTAGCTTTGTGTTCGTTGTCATTGGTGTGCTCACTGGCTTGCTGTCTTCCATGTTAAATCGCTTCAACATTTCCTTGATGTATTTCATCTGTGATATGAAAATACCATGTTTCAGCTGCTGAACTTGTAAACCAAGGAAGAACTTTAGTTCTCCAAGCATTGACATCTCAAATTCTTTCTTCATCTCTTCAGCGAAATTCCTGCACATTTATTCATCGTTGCCACCAAAGATTATGTCATCGACATAAACAATAACAACCAGCTGTTTGTTCAACTCTGTTTTGACATAAAGATTGCTATCAACCAGTCCTTTTCCAAAACCGATCTTGCGGAGATATAGGTCCAGCCTTGCATACCACGCCCTTGGCGCTTGTTTCAGCCCATAAAGAGCCTTTTTCAACTTGCACACTAGGTCTGAATTTTTGCTAATAGTAAAACCATCAGGTTGCTCAATGTAGACCTCTTCTTCAAGTAATCCATTCAAGAAGGCTGACTTTACATCCATCTGAAATACCTTGAAGGTTTTGTATGCAGCCAATGCAAGAAACATACGAATGGCTTCCAGACGAGCCACCGGTGCAAAGGTCTCTTCAAAATCTATGCCTTCAACTTGAGCATAGCCTTTACAAACCAACCTTGCTTTGTTTCGTATGACCTGACCATCTTCATTCAGCTTATTTCGAAAGACCCATTTAGTACCAATAACATTCTTATCGGTAGGTCTAGAGACTAGTTCCCATGTGGAGTTCTTCTCAATTTGCTCCAACTCCTCATGCATAGCTTTTAACCAACTTTCATCGAGACTGGCTTCAGCCACAGTCTTGGGTTCAATGGTGGACACAAGTGAGTAATTGCTAACTACACTTTGTCTTGTTTTAACACCGGCCTCAGGATCTCCAATAACTTGATCCTTAGGGTGTTTCTCTACCCAAGTGCTTTTCTTTTTAGATGTAACATCCTCTGAGTCATCCTTTGATTTCTCAGAATCATTAGGTTTAGCTACTTCATCATCAATCTCACTCGAGTCCTCATAAACAGGACTGTCATAATGAGTTCCATTCTTTGATTCATAGTTCTCATCAATTCTAACATCGGCACTTTCTATAATTTTTCTGGTCCTTTTGTTAAGACATCTGTAAGCCTTACTAGATGAGGAATAACCCAGAAATATACCTTCATCAGCTCTTTCATCAAATTTGCCCGGATTTTGTTCAAGACGCTTGATGTAACACTTGCTACCGAAGACTCTGAAGTACTTGACTGTTGCTTTTCTCCCAAACCATAGCTCATAAGGAGTTTTGACTTCATGTGGCCTGATCAAGCATCGATTCTGAATGTATACAGCCGTATGGATTGCCTCCTTCCAGTATTTGTCAGCTAGCTTGCTCTCAGTTAGCATTGTACGAGCCATCTCTTGAACGGTGCGATTTTTCCGTTCCACAACTCCATTTTGCTGTGGAGTTCTAGGGGCTGAATACTGTCTTTGAATGCCATGGTGCTCACAATAGTTAGTGAACTCTTCAGATGTGAATTCACCGCCTCGATCAGACCTTAAAATCTTGATACGTTTTCCAAGCATATTTTCAACCTGTGCTTTAAACACTTTAAAACGATCAAGTGCTTGATGTTTATGCTTAAGAAATAATACCCATGTCATACGAGTATAATCATCAATGCATAACATAAAATACTTATCTCCATTGGTGCTTTGAGTTCGCATCGGTCCACAGAGATCAGTGTGCACTAGCTCAAGAGGTTTCTTTGAATGATGCTCCTTTGACTTGAACATAACCCTCGTTTGCTTTCCCTTTTGACAAGAATCGCAAATGGGGTTGGAAGGCTTTTCAACTGTATACATACCTCTGACAGCCTTTGATTTGCAAATCTTTGACATGTTATCAAAGTTTAGATGCCCAAGGCGTTTGTGCCACAACCAACTTTCCTCTGTCCGACTCATCAAGCAAGTCTTTTCAGCTCCATCTGACAATGTATAGAGATTTCCAGCAGTCCTAGATCCAGTAGCCACTGTTTTGCCGTTGCTACACTTCTTGATAGCAAAACCATTCTTAGTGAAGACAACTTCGTGGCCTTTGTCACAGATCTGGCTCACACTAAGCAAGTTGTGTCTTAGTCCAGACACATATAAGATCTCGTTTGATCTGATCTTGTTTGCCTTTAGCTGAACAACACCTTTTCCGCAGATTTTGGCACCATCATTGTTACCAAACTTCACTGATCCGCCTTCATAGTGCTGTAATTTGACGAATTTTTCCTTATCACCTGTCATATGGCTTGAACACCCACTATCAAGGACCCATGGTGCTGTCTTCTTTTGTGCATTGAATGCCGTTTGCACAATGAGAGATTCTTTGGAATTACCTTCCCTTTTCTTTGCCCTCCATGCCTTAACTAACTTGGGTTTCTTTTCAACCTGAAATTGGTTAGCAATAGGCAACCTACAATCCCTAGCCAAATGTCCATAATTATGACACATATAGCACTCAATTTTGTGGCTGTTTAGGATTGAAAAAGGGTTCCTAGTCACAAGTGGGCTGTTTCTAACATAGAATTTGCAATCAGCTCTTTTATGTCCATATCTATTGCAATGATAGCAATAACCATAGAATCTGAACATTCTTCCTTTCTTAGGTGGCTGGTTAAACTCCACAAACCTTTTCTTATTGACCGTCTCAATACTAGGCTGAATTTGAAGCTTTGTAGCCTTGAGAGGTATGGCACTTTGTTTCATAAACAAAGAAGGTGCAGCTTTAGAGGACTCTCCGGTTTCAAATCCAATACCAAATTTATTGTGGAAGGGCTTTTGAACTTTCAGAATTTCATTGAGTTTTATTGTCCCTTCAATCGCTTGGAGTGCTTTGAGTTTTCGGCTATTTTCCAAGTTTTCAGCCTTTGCTCTAGCGATTTCAGTTTCAAGTTTCATAGCCTCTTCCTTTTTGATACTTATTTGATTTTGAAGGACTTCCACCATTCTTTTATATTCTTCAACTTGAGTTTTCAAAGCAATAATTGAACTTTCAGATTCATGAAGAAGTTTCAGATTTTTCTTACTTGTTTTTCGTTCCATGCTAAGCTCCTCGAGTGCGGCAATGAGTTCTTCTTCGAGATTGACCTCAGCCTCCTCTTCCTCTTCCGGCTCTTGCTCCTCTTCTTCTTCAACGGTAACCATGAAGAGAGCTTCAGTTGCCTCGGCTGATTCATCATCGTCTGAAGTGTCAGACGTGCTGTCATTATATTGACTGATGAAGCTTTTTGCTTTGCCCCTCTTTCTGAAAATTTTCTTCCACTTACTCTTATCAACATAAGAGTCATCATCATTAATTTCTTTCAGCGGACACTTCGCAACAAAGTGACCAACACCGCCACAATTGAAGCATTTAAAGGGTAGCTTCCCTTTGTACTTTCCATTGCTTCCTTTCTTCAGCTTTCTAACAAATTGAGCCTCAAGCTCATCATCATCAGTATCAGAATCATGACCAGCAGTCTCTTTTCCCTTTTTCTGAACTTTGAAGGCCGCTTCTCTATCAGATGAAGACGTCTTACCTATGCGCATCTCATAGGCAGTGAGTGAACCATGCAACTCATCCATGGAAAATTCATTCAGATCCTTGGCTTCTTCTATGGCTGAGACTTTTGAATCAAACCGGGGAAGAAGAGATCTTAGAACCTTTTTGACGATGACTGGTTCTTTAATCTCCTCCCCTAGTCCACGAATGTCATTCGTGACTTCATTCACTTGTTGCAAATATGAGTCAACATTCTCGCTTTCCTCCATGCGAAGAGATTCAAATTGAGAGCGATGGGTTTGCAATTTTGCTTCTTTGATCTTCTCATCTCCTTCATGAATGCTTTTCAACTTGTCCCATATTTCCTTGGCTGTTTTGCATGCAATTACTTTGACCAGCTCGCTGTCCACAAGGCCACTAAAGAGTGCATTCTGCGCCTTAGAGTCGTTGTCTGCTAACTTCTTCGTTGCAGCATCATTGGGTACAATGGCAATATTGTAACCGACTCTGACAGTCTCCCAGACATCATAGCCAAGTGACTTAATGAAAGCCTGCATTCTGATCTTCCAGAAGGAGTAATTAGAACCATCAAACAAAGGTGCTTTCTTATTCCCTGTATTGGTTGCCATGTTATTTGACAAGAGATCACCCTTAGCGTGTTAAGCTTTTTAAGGGAGCCTTACGCTCTGATACCAATTGTTAGATATCGCGATCACTGAGAGGGGGGGGGGGGGGGGTGAATCAGTGATTCTTTAAAAACAGGTCCAAATTAACAACAAAAGCAAATCAAATCACACAAGGACACCAGATTTAACGTGGTTCACCGAAAGGCTACGTCCACGGTTCAAAGACTGTCCGAACACCAATCCGGAACAGATCTGAATCTATTTAGTCGCACCAACGACAAAGAGCACCAACCCTTAGTTTCAGATTGCACCAACTATCTAGGAAGCACCTACTCCCTTGAGTTTCAGATAGCACCAACTATCTAGGAAGCACCGACTCCCTTTACAATTTATCTGCACCAACAGATAGGATCACCAAACCCCAGACACCAAGCACCAACTTGATGTTCTACAGAATAAGAATAGAAACCTTTTTCTATAGCCCTTCCCCTCTACAATCTCTCTCTCTCAATCCCTTACAAATTGAAAATTAAAGCATAAACAGAGAGACACTTATCTTATGGACGAAACACCATCTTCAAGAGCACATCCTCGTCCACACTTGCTGTAGAAACTTGTAATAAGATAGCACACAGCAACAGCACTCTCTTCTCTCCAAAACTCTCTCTTTTCTTCTCTACTTTCTTCTCTTCTTTCTCTCTTGGTGTCTTCTTAAAAACGAACCAAACATGCCTTTATATAGGTTATGGTAACCCTTAAGAGAGTTTAAAATAGGCTACAATTCGTTTAGAAAGAGTCCCAAACAAAATAGATAAGAATGCTGAATTTTCGTGCAAGACTTCTGTTTCTGCGCAACTCTGGTTCCCGTGCTCGGTCGACATCATGCTTTGCTCGGTCGACATCATACACAGTCTGTAAGCAGACAACTGACATGCTCGGTCGACATCCTGGGGTCCCGGTCGACCGACGACACACTTTGTCACGAAAATAACTGGGAGCTACCTGAAACTTTTTCTGCAGGTTTCTCTTTGCTCGGTCGACCGCATGGGGTGCCCGGTCGACCGCACACTCTGCTTCAGGAATTCTGAATTCCTGAACTGTTTCAACTCTTATTATTCTTTTAAGCTCTATCAACACCAGCCTATTATCATCATGCTTGTGACAATGTGTTGACAATAATTCCAACTCAAAACAATACTTTGAGGTATTAATTTCTTCAATTCTTCAAAGGACTTCTCAAGTTATCTCAAATTCCAACAGATGTTGGCAAAACCAACGATCCTCGGTACTGTCCACACCAGATGATCTCGCATCCTCTCAATCAATGCTTTGTTGTGAGGGAGAAAATAAACGAGATGTGGAAAAACGGAGTCATCACCTTTGACAAAAACTATGGGCCTGCCTCTGTCAACATGGTGACATATGGACAAACATCAAAATCACCGAAGAAGAAGATCACTACTTCCTTCAAGGTGATAAACTCAATCCAAGCGTCCGAGGAACTGGTTACTTACCCGACACCAGACGGACAACCCATATGGGTACATCCCGATCTCCTGGAAGATGAAAATTGGGAGGTCGTGAAAACAAAGCCTACAGCTCAGCAGTGAAGGCAGGCTAGGAAACATCTCCTCAAGCTCAAACGGCAAGAGAAGACCCAGCCAAAGCAAGAAGTCAAAGAAAAGGCAGAGGCTTCCTCTACCGCTTCACTGGAGGCAATAAAAACATCCCTTCTAGAGACTTCAAAGGGGGTAAGAAAATTCACTCTCAGTGATTTCATGCTACCTCAATTCAAAGAAGCCATGCATGAGGCATCATACTGTTGCAATTCGGTAGTTGGATTCTCCATTGATGGATACGAGTCCAGCGACACCGATGATGGATTCGAATCCAACTACACAGATGAGTGGGATGTAAGACCCCGACCCGAGAGACCTCGATTAGAGTTGATTAAGTTGTATTTTAGTTTTAAGTGTGTTTAGTGGTTTTTGGATTAGTTGGGGATTAGAATAGCCTTTATAATAGCTTTGGGGAATTTGGAGAGCCTCTTTACTTGTGGGACCCTTTGGGGGTTCTTATTACGAATTACGTGAGATTGGGGGTTTACCGATGATTTTTAAAAATTATGTTTTTAACCCCATTGGACTTATCTTGTTAATCCCTACAACTTTCATGTTGACATCGTTTTCATTCGAGGATCCGAAACCCGACTTTTCGCAATTGAGGGCAAAATGGTCTTTTTAACCAAAATCTGGACACCAATTTCAATGTCACCAAAATGCGCAAAACATATACTTTTTAGAAACTAGAAATTTCGCCGATCAACTTTGTCTTCTTCATCGAATTCGTTTGAAGCCCCGAATGCCATGTTTTGAGCCCGAGAAGCCTTTTAAGTTGTGGGCCCCATCCCCACTTACTATATATAGAGAGCTTCTTCTTCATTTTTCCATTTCTGGCAAAAACCCTACAAGGAGGAGAGATTTCCAGCCCCTTGCCCTTTTTCTTGCTTCCTTTCCCATAAACCACCACAAGAACTTGCCTAAATCAAGAGAAGGAGCTTGCAATCTTCTTCCTCACTTCAAGAGCTCTCTATTGGTACCATTTATGAAGACATGCACCACCATTAGAACTTCTTGTGAGCTTTCTCTTCTTATTTGAACCACTTCTAGGTAAGTGATCCTTCCAAGCTTTTAGAATCTTGTTTGTTTAGCCTTAGGGAAGCTCCATTTCGTTTATTGGAAGATTTCGTTTTGTTTTACTTGGATTTTGATATTCTAGGGTTTGGATTTGGGGGTTTTTGTGTAGATTTGGTATCTTGGCTTGGAGAGGTGTTGAGGCTTGATTTTCTTAGCATTTGGACCTAAGGCAAGTGGATGAATGGATTGATTTCATAATTGCATGTTTATAAAGATTTGAACTCTTATTCATTGCTTTCACCTAACTTATTTTATGAGTTTTTATGATTTTGGAAACATGCATAAGGTTAGGCTATTAATAGTTCTCTTGGAAAACATGTGTTTTATTGTCTTGCTTTTAGATCATTTATGATCATTTATGGATTTTCAATTAGGGAGATGTCTTGCAGTGAATGGGGTGGAAGTGATGGAGAAATGAATGAATTATGGGAATGGTTGTTAGAGGAGTTGATGATGAACTGAATGGGTTGAAAGGAGGGTTTGAGACCCTCAATTGTATGTATGAAAGGATGCCAAAGGAGGAGAAAAAGGAAGGAACGGACTGTACTCAGAAAAACAGTTCTGGACAGTTCGCTCGAGCGACCATGACACATCGCTCGAGCGAACCCATCACAGAACCTCGTTGGCTCGAGCCAACCCTTTGATCGCTCGAGCCAACCTGATCTGAGCAGGTCCGCTCGAGCGAACCTTAAGTTCGCTCGAGTGAATCCTAGACAGAGAGCTGTTCGCCGGAGCGAACCTCCCAGTTCGCTCGAGCGAACTGCCTGTCTGTCATGGGTCAACGCCTAAGGGTTTGAAACTTTGTTTTTATGCTTGGGGAGGTATTGTATGGAGCCCCAATGCCATGTAAGGTGTTATATGAAGTTTGGAAGAAGGAGAAAACTCATCATGAAGATTCCATGAGGTTTTCTAGATTGACCAATGTGTATAAGGACCCGGAATGTCCCTAATTCTTAAAGAGTACCAAAATTTCATCATGATTGACATACGGGACCCTATTCACACTGATTCAATTCTAGGAACCCCATTGTTAGCCTGTAAAGGTATGGGAAACTATTTGTATTCGATTTTCAATCAAACTCCTATTTTGGGATTTCAACCCACATGATATGACTATACTGTTCCCAAGAGTACTAGAAGAGATGTGTTTAGCTTTTGCTAACCTGTATATGTCGACTTGAGATGAATGTGTATTTGTGCCTCTTGGCACCCCCTTTCTTACTGTGCATATGATTTGATTTATCGTATTTGACCTATGAGTCGGCACCACTGAGCTTGGACGACCTCGTCGGTTTGATCCACCGACTTGGGGTTCCTTCCCCTCCTGATAGTCAGCTGCAGTTTGGAATGTGCAGAGTTTTTACCCGGTTCGCTACCGTAGTCCCGCAGAGTATATATATGTATATTATAGTATTTATCGTTGTTCGTCCTCACCTTGTGATTGAGGTCAATGATCCTGTTAGGGTATGCACTCTCTTCACTTCGGTGAGAGAGGATGTAGCTTTGTGTGGTTGCCATCTTGACAGTTCCTTATCCTTGGTACCTCTACTGTTTTATATCGTTCATGTTGCTATTTAACAAATGATGCATTATCTTTTATGAAATTCATTATTTATACACATGTTTTCTAAACTCTTGCATAGTATCATTGTTTTATTATTGTTATATCTTTTCACCCACCTGCCAGACCGTCGTGTCTGATCCATTTATTTTGGTACTCAGGTCCCGAGCTTACTGCCATTGAGGAGGAGCCTGAGGAGGCGGTCGGTGAACCGCAGCAAGTGATTGAGTGGCAAGCCGACGATGTCATGTAGACATTCGGCCTTGCCTTGAGAACGATACATTTTGGGAACTTGTGATATCTTTATTTCGGGTTTCATTTGGTTGTACGGTCTTTATTGACCGTTATTTTGGGGAGTTAATCAACTGATCTTTTGTAAATACACTTAACTTTACTTTTGGGGAAAATATGCTTATGATCATTGCTCATTCTGATATCTGGTCATGTAAATCATGAATCAGTCTTGTTTATGGAATGGAACAGTATTAATCTGGTTTGCTACACGCTTCCGCAATCTTGAGAATGTGTTTGATATGGTTATATGTGAGATGATGTGTAAAGATAATCCTCACCGCGGAACCCTGTGGGAAATCACGTGCACGGATAAATGTTTTTTTAATTCCGTGTGCGGTTTAACCAAAGAGATGCACGTGGCGCGGCATCGTTACCGTCCCGATTCCCGGACTTGGCTTCTTCCCCTAATCCTGGTCCGGGGTCGCGACAGAGGAGTCCCTTGAAACAAGAGAATATCTCTCCGATGAAGAATGGGTTCCTGAGTCTCATCTTATGCCAGTAATCTGGTATAACCCTCTACAGCCACAAGGATCCTGGTCTGATGATGAAGAAGACCAAGAGGCTGTACAAGAAAATGCTGCTGACTCAGCACCCCTCATTGCTCCAGTGGAAATCAACCATGTTGAGCCACAAAGAGTTGATGAAGAAGAAGATTTGGCTCCCATGCCTGATCTTGAAGAATATGCAAGGATCTTGCAGCGTCTCGCTCAAGAACAAGAGCAAGACCGCGTCAACGAGCCTCCTCGCAATCTAGAGCCTGAAGTCCCTGAAGACTATCAGGTACATCCTCCTTTAACTCCTGAAAATGGAGAAAATTGCTGGATAGACGATCCTCTTACATCCGAGGATGAGTCTGACTCCGATCTGACAACGTCTCCCGTCAGAGCTTCCTGTAATGTGATAATTCGGGATTATAGCTCTTCTGAAGCATCGTCTGATGAAAGCACTTACACTCCGACGATGCCTAGCAATGTATCTTCTGGAGCCACCTCGTTTCACGTGACTTTCACTGAGATGACACCCTCTCAAGTTTCTTCTCCTGAGACTGTGACTTCAAAGTTTACACCCTTCCTGGCTGAAGAATTCCCAGCTATTGATGCTTGGGACGATGAATTAGTCAACGAAGAAGAAAGGTTGCTGGATGCTGTTCAGGACTTGTTCCCGGAAAATGCTCCGTGCAACACAATCACTGAGGATGGCAACTCCGCTGCTGATACATCCTCAGCAAATGAAAAATGACAGCCTCTTGATCCTAAAGACAATCTTCCAAACGAAGACCCTTCTCAAGAAGCTCTCGAAGTTGGTAGAGGCACCCGCTCTGGCCGGGACTACCACAAAAATTACAACCAATCTTCCTTTACATATATAAATCCTTCGGGAAAAGATGTTGTAACCGCCTCTAGTGGCAACAATGATGAACATGCAGGCCCTAAGGACGCTTTCAAGTATGACTTGATTGAACACTTCAAGCACATACCTGCACGTCTGTACATCCTGGATTTATTACGAATGTCTCCGCACACTCGTGATAATCTCATCTCAGAATTACAAAAGCTGAATGAGGATGTCGACAAACATGCCCCGCAAGTTCTCCAAATTGAAATGGATTACCGGGTCAAAAACTCAGAAGCCTCCTCAAAGGGAGAAAAGAAGAAAACTGAGGGATCATGCATTGAATGCCTCTCGGTTAAAAAAGCAGCCAGTGCAACCATCGCCTTCACAAAGGACGACCTCCTACTTGGCGAAACCAGGCACAACCGACCCCTGTACTTTACAGGGTATATCAAGGAAATGCCTATGCACAGAGTTCAGATCGACCCAGGTTCTGCACTCAACCTCATCTCCACTTCGGCTCTCGAAGAGTTGGGCATCCCACCCAGCAAGCTGAGCCACACATCTGTATCTATCTTTGGATACGATGGGAGTACTCAAAGGCCTATCGGCAAAATCAGGTTCAAGTTGCAGATCGGTGATCTTATCTCTGAGGTCACTGTGTATGCAATAAAACCCCCTTCATACTATAACATGCTTTTCGGACGCCCTTGGATCCACGAGAATGGTCTTGTCCCTTCAACTCTACATCAATGCATCAAGTTTGTTGGCGATGACGGCATGATACATCGAGTCTTCGCGGACAGAAAACCCTTCAAAGGTAAAGAAGTCCACTTCGCAGACTCATAGATGTATGAAGGTGAAAAAGAAGAAGAGGATAAGCACACAGCATCCTTTGCCGAAAATCTTCAGAAAGATAAAGGCAAGGCTCCTCAACAATCACCGGAAGAAAACAAATCATCCGGTAAATCCGAAGAGAGCATTCAAACTCCCTTCATCATCTCCTTCAAACCTTCAAAGCCTTTGGTCATCACAACTAAAGTGAAGAAGGCAAAACAAAAGCCTGGGGGCAAATTTGTTGTCTCTTTCGTGTCTATCATGCAAGACACGGATTCGGATTCAGAGCCGGAAGACGACACGTTGTCAAGCCAAGCTGACACTCAGCAAGTTCAGCCTGCTTTTACTCCAATGGAGACAACTTTTGACATAGAAGATCCTACGTCAACTTCCTTCGTTGTTCTAGCAGCTTCAGCAAAGGAAAAGCCGATCTTCTTCCATAGATCGGATGCTTCTTCATCAAACTCCATGCTTGAACCTTTTCAAAATGAAGGTATGCCTCAACTATCCTTATATAGTTCTGTGGCAGAAGCTATTATGAAGAAAATGGGCTATGACGCTCAAAACTCAGTCGGTTTGGGAGAAGGACGCGGTATTCTCACGCCATTGGGGCCCGTCTTGACCAAAAGCCAGCTGGAAGATTGGAGACTCTACGGCTATGTAGAAAAGTCTTCACACGGGTTAGGGTATGATCCCGACACTCTCCTGAGACAGTTGACACAAAGGCTTAAAAGTCAATATTCTGACCAAGCATCAACATCTCAAGTCCATGAAGACATCGATCTCCCTGGATATCTCTTCGATGAGTCACCTGACAAAGATCCAGGAAGCTCATCCAATTGGTACGATTTCTCTGATGATGAAGAGGAATTATCCGATGGCACAGACGTGTGGTCTTCTGACCCAGAAGAACCCTCGTCTCCAAAAGAAGTACCCTACTTTGACCCGGTTTCAACAAGCGATTGGGATCATCTCATAGCAAGCCTTGAGAAGATCACCGATCAAGAAAACCCATGGAAATGAACAAAACCTTGGTTTGGAAATGCCCTTGAAACCCCAGAAGGTTTCGTTGAGCTGGAAGCCTCCGAAAATATTATGGAGGAACCACCTACGAACCTTTCAACAGAAGATCCTGCATCCTACAGCGATTTCATGGCCTTTCGAAGCCTGGGGTATGGACATCATAGGTCCTATTTCTCCCCCTTCGAGCAAAGGTCATCGCTTCATCTTCGCCGCTACGGATTATTTCTCCAAGTGGTCAGAAGTATTTGCGTTCAACGAAATGAAGACCTCATTAGTCCTTCAGTTCCTGCGCACTAACATCATTTGTCGTTTCGGCATACCCAAAAGATTCGTCCATGATAACGGACCACAATTCCGGGATCATCGATTCTACAGGTTCTGCGACAAATACAAAATCCAAAGCCGTCCTTCGACTCCATACAATCCTGCAGCAAACGGATTAGCAGAAGCTTTCAACAAGACACTCTGCAAAATCCTTAAAAAAATGGTCTTTAGCCACAAAAGAGACTGGAGCGATAAAATGTCTGAAGCTTTGTGGGCCTATCGAACCACCGTTCGAGGACCAACCCATAGCACAGCATTCTCCTTGGTCTATGGATGCGAAGCTGTTGTGCCCTTGGAAGTACAAATTCCTTCCTTGAGGGTATCCTTGCAAAATGATATGACTCAAGAAAGCAATGTCAAATTGCGACTCCATGAGCTGGACAATCTCGATGAGAGACGGCTCGAAGCTCAACAAAGCATTGAACTTTACCAAGCACGCATGGCAGGATCTTTCGACAAAAAGGTCAGGCAACGCGCCTACAAAAAGGGTGACTTGGTCCTTGCGGTAAAAAGACCAATGGTCTTCGCTCACAAGTCCAATGGCAAATTTGAGCCAAAATGGGAGGGACCCTACGTCATCGGCAAGGTTTTCTCCAACGGCGCATACGCACTCCTAAACATGGAAGGTGACAGATGTTTGCTGCCCATCAACGGCAAGTTCTTAAAGCAGTACTACCCTTGATGACTTACCCAACTGGGTAAGAGCAATGCCTGTACGGCCAAAACCGGTTTCCAGGTACACGCTCGCTAAACCCACATTTTTTAAGAATTTTCATATCAAATGTTGAGATTTCTAGAAATTTAAACAATGCTTACTTCCATCATTTCATTGTTCAAAAATCCAAGTTTAGGAACCTTTCCCTAACTTGACCAAAATTTTCAACCCTTGAACCCAAAATTCATGGTTTGAAACAAAATCCGGATTTAGGGATTTCCACCCTAGTCCACCCTGCCTTTTACCGCCAAAATGGTTTTAGGTTAAAACTTATGACCCTCGTGTCTTTAAACAAAAAAAAAAGGTTTTTCAAAAACCGCGGAGAAGCGACGCTTAGTCGATACTCGCACAAATCGGAAGCATACGAACCACGTTCGAAACTTCCAAAATTGCTGGGAAGCGACATTTCGTCGATACTTGCAAAATCCAAAACCGTAGAGACGCAACATTTCAGTTGATATCCACAACCCAAATTTCAAAGGTTAAAAAAAAACCTAAAAACCGTGGAGACGCAACATTTCAGTTGATATCCACAACCCAAATTTCAAAGGTTCGAAAAAACCTAAAAATCCATGGAGACGCAACATTTCAGTTGATATCCATAACCCTAAGGTTCGAGAAAACCACAAATTTCAAAAATCGTGGGGAAACGACATCAAGTCAGTACCCGCAAAACCAAAATTTTTGAAAAGCAAGGATGCGACATTCCATCGATACTTGCACCCAAATCCGCGAGGATGCGACATTCCATCGATACTCGCAACCGAATGAGCAAGGATGTGACATTCCATCGATACTTGTAAGAACATTCAGCAGGGAGGCGACTTTTAGTCGATACTTGCATTTTTGAAAACCAAACAGGCTATAAATGCCACAAACCGGCTATAAATGCCACCAAAACAAACCGGCTATCAATGCCACAAAACAAAACCGGCTATCAATGCCACAAACAAAAAAAATGGCTTTAAAAAAAACAAACCGGCTATCAATGCCACCAAAAACCGGCTATAGATGCCACAAAAAAAAATCGGCTATCAATGCCACAAAAAAGCTGGCTCTCATGCCAAAATCGGCTTCCATGCCACAAACATAAATCTGGCTCCCATGCCAAAACAATCATTTGACAAAAGATTTTCACAAAATGGCAAGCTTTTGATCAAATCCCATTTAGCAATTGCTTTTATCACAAAAAGATTTAAGTGAGCGTAGGGAAAACAAAAAAAAAAGCATCCCATTTAGCAATTACTTTTATCACAAAAAGATTTAAGTAAGCGTAGGGAAAACAAAAAAAAAAGGCATCCCATTTAGCAATTACTTTAATCACAAAAAGATTTAAGTGAGCGTAGGGAAAATAAAAAAAAGAGTACCAAAAAATACATGTGGTACCAAAAAAAAAGAAGTGTTCACAAGCACTACAAAAAAAAGTACCAAAAAATACATGTGGTACCAACAAAAAGAAAGTGTTCACAAACATTACAAAAAAAAGAGAGAAAAGTACCAAAAAATACAAGTGGTACTACAAAAAAAAAAAAAAAAGGAGCTCAATAAAAAATGGTCTCCAGCCAAGAGTTCAGCTCCTTAAGCAAACTTTTGGCCTCAGCCGTCAGGGATTCGAAGGCACGCTTCTTCAGGAACTTGCCATGAGATGCTGGGGTGGGCTGTAACCCTTCTTTCGCACCGGGAAGCTTATCTCGAGCAGTTCGCCATTGTTTGTTCTCTTCAGACTTCCTTTTAAGAACTCGATTGCAATCTGCAACCCGGCGAATCAGAGCACTCTCCCTGTCATGAGCCTCTGTTATTGCAGTCCACTTGGCAGCGACTTGTGCTTGCAGATGCTCAAGACGTTTCCTGGCCTCATCGACGTCCCTGTCAAGGATGTTAAGGTCATGTGTCAGCCCAATGATGTTTAGCTCTTCTAAGTTCTTCTCTCGGACTACCTGCTTCCTGCTTTCTGTAGCCTCGTCCAGGTTAGACTGAGCCTTATCCGCAGGGTCCAGGAATATCTCCTTGAAGAACTGGTCATCAGGAAAACCCATGGTCTCAAACCACCTGTCACCCAGCTCAATGATCCTATCAACGATCGCCCTGGCACTTGTGACATCTAGACCAGCCTCTTCAGCATCACCGAGATTCTCACGCACATGCTGGATCATCCCAAATCCGGCATCTAAGTGCCTAGAAAGCAGAGTCTCAATCCAAGAGCTCAGAACTCGCACCACCACCTTCTTCGCAAAAAGAAAAGATGGCCCCGCTGAAGATTCGCCCAACTCCGTTGGTCGGTTGCTCATGTCATCACCTGTTGGAAGAGTAACAAAAGAACTCTTTCCAGTTGAAGCTGCTCTTGCTCGAGAAGGAATCTCAGCACGAGGTATCTCCTCAACATTGTCAGAACTGGTCCCAGGAGTCTCTACCTCTGGATCAACCTCTAGCATCCCTTGCTCTGGAAGCGACGGATCCTCCTCTGTCACTTCAAAACCTGCCAAAGAAACACAAAAAGGTATGAATATGATCCTGTTTGAAAATCATCATCAGGGTTATTACTACAAAATACCTACTTCGACGACTGGCAGAACACTCTCTTCCTCCATGAACTCATCGGAAGCATCATCAACATTTGCATCCATCGATGGTTCAAAGTCATCGGAATCCTGTGGCAAGTCAGCTGACAAGGAAAAAAAAGTGTTAGCAAACCAAGTCACAGACACAAAAGAAAAAGAAAAGCAAAAGAAGTTATACCAATTGGAGATTCTGGATTCACTCCAGAGTCCCTCAGTTCTTCTTCAGGTGCCCCGACAGGATCCATCACCACCTCATCGGTTGGAACCTCAGGCATCACCAAGTCTTCCTCTGCTAAAAAAAGAAAAAAGAAAAAAAGAAAAGCAGAAACAAGAAGCGAATCAGAACATGGAAAAATCCCATGAAAAGAAATGGAAAGAGAAAAAGGAAGAATCATACCTTCACCGACGGTCTCTTCTTCTCGGCTTCTCTTCTCTGGAGGCTCGTCAGCATCCACTGGCACATCCTCATTGATAGTAAGAGGAACTTCCAAGTCAGGAGAGTCCTCATGCTGCCCCTTGCTGCGATGATGACTCCTCCTCCTCTTACTCCTGCGGGCTCGCTTCTTAGAGGGACCTGCCCCGCTGTCAGAGTCGGGTTTTCCACTTGACTCCTCACTGGATGGTCTACCCTTATCAGTAGACTCCACGGAAGCTTGTCTCTGTGCCGCTTGCATCCAAGCACCAAGTTCGGCTTCCTCCTGCTCTAGCTGCTCTAAAGCCTCATCAGGTATTTCTCGAACAGCTTCAGAACCAATGACGCCCTGGTCACCGAGAAAGCCTATCTTGTGCTTCTCTCCAGAAAGGAAGGCCCAAACTTCCTCTCGCCGGATGCCATCCGACTTTCCAAGGCCCTTTCCAGATGCCAGCTTCACATCAAGCTCCTTCTTTGAAAGCCCCCGATATGCCGAAAAGCTCTCCGCGAACCACTTCGCAAAGCCGGCAGTCCGGGAAGTCAACAACACACGATAAGAGATCATGGCTGTAGTGTCTTCAGCACTGTAGAAAGCCCATGCATTTCTCCCGTCCTGTAAACCTCCAATTCACCATGCTTGAAGGCGCTCCAACAACGCCTTTAGAAAAGCCCAGCTGCAAAGCAAAGCGAGAGGGTACATACGGCTGGATGTCAACGAAAAGATGTCTACGGTACACCATCATGCCGACACGTATGCTGAAAAGCCACTCTTTCTCTGCATTCGTCAAGGAGTAATGCCTTCCCGACCCCGCCCTGGTAGAGTCTCGGGAGGCACCAAAATCAAAAGCCTTCTTCCGCGAATCCGAAGAAAGCTTCACTGAAGACTGCCCCATCTCGACGTCCCTGAACCGTCGGATCCTCATGCGGGCAAACAAAAGTTATTCGGACACGGCTTTGCCCTTAGCCAGTCGAATCATCAGAGGATCATCATCCTCTGCAGCACCCAGCCGGTGGAAGCCAGGATAGTGGTACACATACCACGAATAAAAGATGTGGGCTGAAAATACCCTATTCATGGGAAGCCCAAGCCGAACCAAAAAAGCAGCAGCCTGCAGTTCGGTACACAGGTAGGAGTAAAGAGCTGGCACCAAAGCAAGCTGCTCTCCAAACGCCATCTGACAAGCCAGAAAAATACAATGCGGCCTGATGTGCGTTCCATCTCCTCCAGCAAAAATAGCCTCACCAAGCCAATAAGTGAGGTAAACAGAGAGATCTCTCCGCAGTGCAATGTCAGGACATATGGCATTTGTACTCGCACAGAAATCTCTCAACTATTCTTGCATAGCTAAGATCTTCTTTGAACTTGGATCCTGAGCCCTGGTTTCCTGGGTCACACTATCAGAAGACTCCCTGCTATCAAAAAAGTTGGGGAATGAAGAGCTAGAACTCTTCCAACTGCTGGATCTAACTTTCAAACTCTCCTTCTCTTTCAAAAAATCATAGAAGGCGACGAGCTGAAAGTACAGAAGCCTGAACTCCTCAGACTGCCCCTCAAGGACGCTGTCAATCGGCATAAACTCCTCATAGAGTTTGCCAAGGATGGGCAATCCAGTAATGGCACTCGGCTCCTTCAAAGAGAAACCAATCTCACCATTCGTCACAACGAAGGTATTGGTTTGTGGAAGGAATGACTCCAGCATAGCCATGAAGGCCTCGTCGGAAAAGATCACGGTCTCCCTAAAGGCACGGACCGCATCAAAAATCCCGGCTTCCTTCAAAATGGCGCCACCAATCAGCAGGACGCGATCAGTCCACGACTTCTACTCGGAGTCAGCATTGAAACGGCCACGAAGTCAAAAAGGCTTTATCCAATTGGTGTCGTCACCGCTGAAAATACCAAGGCTCACCGGTCTCAAATCGACCGACGGATAATCAGAACCCTGGTAGCCGCTGGATGGCATTAACAGGACCATGTCAACAGGCGACCTCTCCGTATATCTAGGAGAACCGCCAACAAAAACCCCGGTCTTGATTACATTTGTCCTTCTCACCCAGCTTGGAGGATCTTCCCTCTTAGAGCACGTGGGGGCAAGGCTCATGATCGAGACGGTGCGATCAAACGTCGACCGGGTAGCAACAGTCTTCTTTTCACCATCTGCTGTGAAAGAGAACTGAAAACATCTCCTCTGGTATGTCATGTCATCAGGGACTGCATCACCAAAGAAGAAGGTAGGCTTGGGAAAAACCCTCTGATCTTCCATCACCCATGGACGACTGCTTACTATAATCTTATAGAATTCCTCTCCCTTGAGAGTGATCAGTCGCTGCCTCTTCTCGTCTCTGTTGAGGGAGTCGCATTCTTCCAGATTTCTCTCAACATACTGGACCTTCTCAAAGGCCTGCTGAACGGCCGGATTAGAAGATCTAGCAGATCGACAAGGTGCGCTTGTAGCAGGCTCTTTACCCTTGTTCGTTCTGGAAGAACCACCTGCAAAGGATGGAAAAGAAAAAGATCAAACATCAAAATGATAGAATCTCGCTAAAAAAAAAATCTGACGAAATTTTGACATGACTCCGGAGCAATTCCGAAGAAAAGGAACTATCCCGAAAGAAATAGAAAGCTTGAAGATGGGCTCAACATTGCTGCGAGCTCCGAAACTCCAAACTTTCAAAACCTCAAAGTCTCCGCAAAATCAGGAAGGGCTCAACATCGCTGCGAGCTCCAAATTCCCAAATTTGCAAAAACTTTCAGGTATGCTATCACATCATGCTACAAATTTACAATAGAATGCATGCATGAACATCTAGGTTTGCCAAAAAAAAATGGGGCATTATCATGATGAGCAAAAAAAAAAAAAGAAGAAAAAGAAACTTTCTCAAAAAAAAGGGGAAAGAAAACAAAAAAAAAAGAAGAAAAGAAAAAAAAGAGGGATGGCCCACAGGCCGTGGCCCACAAGCCACGTGGCCGTACGGCCAGATCCGTACGGCCCATAAAAAAAACAAATACAAAAAAAAAAAAAGAAAGCAAAAAGAAAACACGTGTAAAAAAAAAAGGAAAACACATGGAAAAAAAAATGAAAAAGGAAAAGAAAAGAAAGAAACGAAAAAAAAGAAGAAATTTTTTTTCCTACAATGGGGTTTTCTTGAAAAAGGGAACTTACTTGAAGCCATTGATGGAGAAGAAGAAGAAAAGTCTTGAGGAACTTGAAGAAGAAGAACTCTTGAAGCTCTTGAAGAAGAAGAACTCTTGAAGCCCTCTTGGGATTGTTGCAAAAGAAAGTAATAAGAGCAAGAGATCCAACCTCATCCTTGCTTTTATAGAAGAGAGCAAACCAAAGAAGGAAAGAAGAAAGAGGTAGGTGTTACTAATTAGTAACATTACCAAAAGAAAGAGATTATAAAGTTTCTTTCCCAAAAGAAAGATATGTTGAGGGATTCTCTCCCAAAAAGAAATCAATGAGAGATTTTCTCCCAAAAGATAAGGGAACATGAGAGATATTCTCTCCCAAAATAAAGGGAACATGAGAGATTCTCTCCAAGTAAAGATATTCTTAGATATTCTCCATCCAAATGAGATATTTTTGGATATTCTTTGCAAAAATGACACCATAGGAGATCTAAGCCATTTAAAAAAGCTTAAGGTCCCATCGGTTAGCCCATATGAGCCAGGTTTGACCACCTAGGCACAAAAAAAAAAAAAAATTTTTGGGCTTTTAGTCAAAGAGAAATCCCTCTTACCAAGAGTATACAAAAATGGTTCCATGCCTCTTTTGAGTTGATTCAACCATACAAAAGAGAACTCCAAGCCCCATGAGCTTCCAAAAATCAAACCATCCAGCCTCATCTACCAAATTGAGCCAAAATCTTGAAATTGACATTCCGCAAAATACCAAAAACCAAAACCTGATCCCCTAACTTGCCACATACAGCCTGTTAGGTCAAAAGATCAAAACCAAGATTGATCCCCCAACATTCCACATACAGCTTGTTGGGTCACACGGTCAAAACCAAACCCGACCCCCTAACCTGCAACATACAGCTTGTTAGGTCACAAGGTCAAAACCCAAATTCACATCCCTGATGTCATCTTCAAATCTTTGCCTCGAGATGGTACGTGATCCCTTTCACTACCATAAAATTCCCCTGGAAGCTCCAAAGGCTACAAATACCAAAAAGAAAGACTGTTCAAAGACTCTTGGTCCAGTCATAGGCTCTCTTTCAAAAATCTCTTCGAGGCACATCGACTACAAAAGTTAAGCAACTCGTCGCTGTACCTCGAGGGGGCATTTGTTGACACCAAAAATGTCACTTTGCCTCTTCAAGATCCAAAGAGCTACATGAAGTCGCAACCTGCCGTAAATAGGCAATGCTACTTCCAAAAAATCAAATCTTATCAGAATCAAACAAAAACTGCAAGATCCTTCAAGATAGCCAAAAGAGGAGTACACAAGAAGTTTCAGGCCATTTCAAAATCATTTGGCCCAACTTCGCTTCTCCGGCAGCCGAAAAGGGGCTCCCGGCGGCGAAAGCATCGGAGACACCAAATCTTCGATCAGAGCCGATGGATGGTCTCAAAATACATCCAAAAGGCTCCACGTCGAGTTCCGAGTCAAACCGACAATGTTTGACCCTACATCAACCCTCGAATAGCTAAATCAAGCCTCTCGGCGGTGAGAACCACCGAGACCATCACTCATCAGATAGAGCACATGGACGGCTTCAAAATGCTTGCAAAGGGCTACACGTCAAACTTCAGGTCATTTCGACAATATTTGACCATAGTGTGACGCTCGGAAGCCATTTCAGGCCTCTCGGCGGCAAAGCTCCCCGGGACCATGGTTTCCCAGACAGAGCCTATGGATCATCTTAAAATGACTCCAATAGGTTCCCTGTCAAATTTCAAGTCAATCGGACATCGGTTGACCGCACATCAAACCGCGACATCTTCATCGCGATAAAAGCAAGTCTACTGATGATAGGACCCCAAACGGCTTCAAAACTCAAACAGAAGCCTATGGTTGGTCTTATTTATTGCTCAGGAGGCTTCACCTCAAATTTCAGGTCATTCCGACATCGTTTGACCCAGTTTCAGCTTCTGACGGAAAATCGGCAGCTCTGCGCAACTTTGCTTTCTTGGAAAATTGGAAACTTTGCAAAATAAAATGCAAGGATTCTCATCAGGTTTTATACAGGAAAATCAGGCCAATAAATGATCAAAAATGTCAAGGAAAAATACAGAAGAAAAAAGAATATAAAAACAGCAAAAACGGACACAAAACGGGACAAAAGGGGAAAAAACCCCCCAGGGTCGGAGGCCCCTGCGACCCTGGGGCCCGGGATCGCCCGGTGGGCCCCGGAAACCCTTTTTTTTCGCCATTTTTTCGCGATTCGAAGCGTCCGGCCTCTGGTATTTTCCAAAGTTCATACTTTTGAGACACCAAATCCTCTGACATCCGTCAAAAGCATGGGTTAATCATCAAGAGTATCGAAAACAACATTGATCGCCACCTGGTCAACCAAAAAAAAGTGTGCTTTCTACCCGACCGATCGAGAAATCGACAGGACAGATGGGACGAACCACCTGCAAAGGATGGAAAAGAAAAAGATCAAACATAAAAATGATAGAATTTCGCTAAAAAAAATCTGCCGAAATTTTGACATGACTCCGGGGCAATTCCGAAGAAAAGGAACTACTCCGAAAGAAATAGAAAGCTCTAAGATGGGCTCAACATTGCTGCGAGCTCCGAAACTCCAAACTTTCGAAACCTCAAAGTCTCTGCAAAATCAAGAAGGGCTCAACATCGCTGCGAGCTCCAAATTCCCAAATTTGCAAAAAGTTTCAGGTATGCTATCACATCATGCTACAAATTTATTTTACAATAGAATGCATGCATGAACATGTAGGTTTGCCAAAAAAAAAAGGGGGCATTATCATGATGAGCACAAGAAAAAGAAAAAAAAGGAAGAAAGAAACTTTCTAAAAAAAAAAGGGGAGGAAGAAAAAAAGAAAAAAAAAGAAGAAGAAAGCATAAAAAAAAACGTGTAAAGAAAAAAAAAAGAGCAAACACGTTGTTGGAATTTGAGATGACTTGAAAGTCTTTTGAAGAATTGAAGAAATAAATATCTCAAGTATTGTTTTGAGTTGGAATTCTTGTCAACACATTGTCACAAACATGATGTTAATAGGCTGGTGTTGATAGAGCTTAAAAGAAGAATAAGAGTTGAAACAGTCAGGAATTCAGAATTCCTGAAGCAGAGCATGCGGTCGACCGGGCACCCCATGCGGTCGACCGAGCAAAGAGAAACCTGCAGAAACAGATTCAGGTACTCCCAGTTATTTTCGTGACACAGTGTGTCTTCGGTCGACCGGGACCCCAGGATGTCGACCGAGCACGAAAGTTGTCTGTTTCCAGACAGTGTATGATGTCGACCGAGCAAGCCAGGATGTCGACCGAGCACGGGAATCAGAGTTGCGCAGAAACAGAAGTCTTGCACGAAAATTCAGCATTCTTATCTAATTTGTTTGGGACTCTTTCTAAACCAATTGTAGCCTATTTTGAACACAATTAAGGGTTAACATAACCTATATAAAGGCATGTTGGTTCGTTTTTAACAAGACACCAAAGAGAGAAGAAGAGAAGAGAAAAGAGAGAGAGTTTTGGAGAGAAGAGAGTGCTGTTGCTGTGTGCTGTTGTGCTGTTGTTTCTACAGCAAGTGTGGACGAGGATGTGCTCTTGAAGATGGTGTTTCGTCCATAAGATAAGTGTCTCTCTGTTTATGTTTAATTTTCAATTTGTAAGGTATTGAGAGAGAGAGATTGTAGAGGGGAAGGACTATAGAAAAAGGTTTATATTCTTATTCTGTAGAACATCAAGTTGGTGCTTGGTGTCTGGGGTTTGGTGATCCTATCTGTTGGTGCAGATAAATTGTAAAGGGAGTCGGTGCTTCCTAGATAGTTGGTGCTATCTGAAACTCAAGGGAGTAGGTGCTTCCTAGATAGTTGGTGCTATCTGAAACTAAGGGTTGGTGCTCTTTGTCGTTGGTGCGACTAAATAGATTCAGATCTGTCCCGGATTGGTGTTCGGACAGTCTTTGAACCGTGGACGTAGCCTTTCGGTGAACCACGTTAAATCTGGTGTCATTGTGTGATTTGATTTGCTTTTGTTGTTAAATCGGACCTGCTTTTAAAGAATCAATGATTCACCCCCCCCCCTCTCAGTGATCGCGATATCTAACAATTGGTATCAGAGCGTAAGGTTCCCTTGAAAAGCTTAACACGCTAAGGGTGATCTCTTGTCAAATCACATGGCAACCAATACAGGGAATAAGAAAGCACCTTTGTTTGATGGTTCTAATTACTCCTTCTGGAAGATCAGAATGCAGGCTTTCATTAAGTCACTTGGCTATGATGTCTGGGAGACTGTCAGAGTCGGTTACAATATTGCCATTGTACCCAATGATGCTGCAACGAAGAAGTTAGCAGACAACGACTCTAAGGCGCAGAATGCACTCTTTAGTGGCCTTGTGGACAGCGAGCTGGTCAAAGTAATTGCATGCAAAACAGCCAAGGAAATATGGGACAAGTTGAAAAGCATTCATGAAGGAGATGAGAAGATCAAAGAAGCAAAATTACAAACCCATCGCTCTCAATTTGAATCTCTTCGCATGGAGGAAAGCGAGAATGTTGACTCATATTTGCAACGAGTGAATGAAGTCACGAATGACATTCGTGGACTAGGGGAGGAGATTAAAGAACCAGTCATCGTCAAAAAGGTTCTAAGATCTCTTCTTCCCCGGTTTGATTCAAAAGTCTCAGCCATAGAAGAAGCCAAGGATCTGAATGAATTTTCCATGGATGAGTTGCATGGTTCACTCACTGCCTATGAGATGCGCATAGGTAAGACATCTTCATCTGATAGAGAAGCGGCCTTTAAAGTTCAGAAAAAGGGAAAAGAGACTGCTGGTCATGATTCTGATACTGATGATGATGAGCTTGAGGCTCAATTTGTTAGAAAGCTGAAGAAAGGAAGCAATGGAAAGTACAAAGGGAAGCTACCCTTTAAATGCTTCAATTGTGGCGGTGTTGGTCACTTTGCTGCGAAGTGCCCGCTGAAAGAAAATAATGATGATGACTCTTATGTTGATAAGAGTAAGTGGAAGAAAAATTTCAGAAAGAGGGGCAAAGCAAAAAGCTTCATCAGTCAATATAATGACAGCACGTCTGAAACTTCAGACGATGATGAATCAGCCGAGGCAACTGAAGCTCTCTTCATGGTTACCGTTGAAGAAGAAGAGGAGCAAGAGCCGGAAGAGGAAGAGGAGGCTGAGGTCAATCTCGAAGAAGAACTCATTGCCGCACTTGAGGAGCTTAGCATGGAACGTAAAACAAGTAAGAAAAATCTGAAACTTCTTTATGAATCTGAAAGTTCAATTATTGCTTTGAAAACTCAAGTTGAAGAATATAAAAGAATGGTGGAAGTCCTTCAAAATCAAATAAGTATAAAAAAGGAAGAGGGTATGAAACTTGAAACTGAAATCGCTAGAGCAAAGGCTGAAAACTTGGAAAATAGCCGAAAACTCAAAGCACTCCAAGCGATTAAAGGGACAATGAAACTCAATGAAATTCTGAAAGTTCAAAAGCCCTTCCACAATAAATTTGGTATTGGATTTGAAACCGGAGAGTCCTCTAAAGCTGCATCTTCTTTGTTTATGAAACAAAGTGCCATACCTCTCAAGGCTACAAAGCTTCAAATTCAGCCTAGTATTGAGATGGTCAATAAGAAAAGGTCTGTGGAGTTTATCCAGCCACCTAAGAAAGGAAGAATGTTCAGATTCTATGGTTATTGCTATCATTGTAATAGATATGGACATAAAAGAGCTGATTGCAAATTCTATGTGAGAAACAGCCCACTTGTGACTAGGAACCCTTTTTCAATCCTAAACAGCCACAAAATTGAGTGCTATATATGTCATAATTATGGACACTTGGCTAGGGATTGTAGGTTGCCTATAGCTAACCAATTTCAGGTTGAAAAGAAACCCAAGTTAGTTAAGGCATGGAGGGCAAATAAAAGGGAAGATAATTCCAAGGAATCTCTCATTGTGCAAACGGCATTCAATGCACAAAAGAAGACAGCAACATGGGTCCTTGATAGTGGCTGTTCAAGCCATATGACAGGTGATAAAGAAAAATTTGTCAAATTACAGCACTATGAAGGCGGATCAGTGAAGTTTGGTAACAATGATGGTGCCAAAATCTGCGGAAAAGGTGTTGTTCAGCTAAAGGCAAACAAGATCAGATCAGACGAGGTCTTATATGTGTCTGGACTAAGACACAACTTGCTTAGTGTGAGCCAGATCTGTGACAAAGGCCACGAGGTTGTCTTCACTAAGAATGGTTTTACTATCAACAAGTGTAGCAACGGCAAAACAGTGGCTACTGGATCTAGGACTGCTGGAAATCTTTATACATTGTCAGATGGAGCTGAAAAGACTTGCTTGATGAGTCGGACAGAGGAAAGTTGGTTGTGGCACAAACGTCTTGGGCATCTAAACTTTGATAACATGTTAAAGATTTGCAATTCAAAGGCTGTCAGAGGTATGTCTACAGTTGAAAAGCCTTCCAACCCCATTTGCGATTCTTGCCAAAAGGGAAAGCAAACGAGGGTAATGTTCAAGTCAAAGGAGCATCATTCAAAGAAACCTCTTGAGCTAGTGCACACTGATCTCTGTGGACCGATGCGAACTCAAAGCACCAATGGAGATAAGTATTTTATGTTATGCATTGATGATTATACTCGTATGACATGGGTATTGTTTCTTAAGCATAAACATCAAGCACTTGATCGTTTTAAAGTGTTTAAAGCACAGGTTGGAAATATGCTTGGAAAACGTATCGAGATTTTAAGGTCTGATCGAGGCGGTGAATTCACATCTGAAGAGTTCACTAACTATTGTGAGCACCATGGCATTCAAAGACAGTATTCAGCCCCTAGAACTCCACAGCAAAATGGAGTTGTGGAACGGAAAAATCGCACCGTTCAAGAGATGGCTCGTACAATGCTAACTGAGAGCAAGCTAGCTGACAAATATTGGAAGGAGGCAATCCATACGGCTGTATACATTCAGAATCGATGCTTGATCAGGCCACATGAAGTCAAAACTCCTTATGAGCTATGGTTTGGGCGAAAAGCAACAGTCAAGCACTTCAGAGTCTTCGGTAGTAAGTGTTACATCAAACGTCTTGAACAAAATCCAGGCAAATTTGATGAAAGAGCTGATGAAGGTATATTTCTGGGTTATTCCTCATCTAGTAAGGCTTACAGATGTCTTAACAAAAGGACCAGAAAAATCATAGAAAGTGCTGATGTTAGAATTGATGAAAACCATGAATCCAAGAATGGAACTCATTATGACAGTCCCGTTTATGAGGACTCGAGTGAGATTGATGATGAAGTAGCTAAACCTAATGATTCTGAGAAATCAAAGGATGACTCAGAGGATGCTACATCTAGAAAGAAAAGCACTTGGGTAGAGCAACACCCTAAGGATCAAATCATTGGAGATCCCGAGGCCGGTGTTAAAACAAGACAAAGTGTAGTTAGCAATTACTCACTTGTGTCCACCATTGAACCCAAGACTGTGGCTGAAGCCAGTCTCGATGAAAGTTGGTTGAAAGCTATGCATGAGGAGTTGGAGAAAATTGAGAAGAACTCCACATGGGAACTAGTCTCTAGACCTACCGATAAGAATGTTATTGGTACTAAATGGGTCTTTCGGAATAAGCTGAATGAAGATGGTCAGGTCATACGAAACAAAGCAAGGTTGGTTTGTAAAGGCTATGCTCAAGTTGAAGGCATAGATTTTGAAGAGACCTTTGCACCGGTGGCTCGTCTGGAAGCCATTCGTATGTTTCTTGCATTGGCTGCATACAAAACCTTCAAGGTATTTCAGATGGATGTAAAGTCAGCCTTCTTGAATGGATTACTTGAAGAAGAGGTCTACATTGAGCAACCTGATGGTTTTCTTATTAGCAAAAATTCAGACCTAGTGTGCAAGTTGAAAAAGGCTCTTTATGGGCTGAAACAAGCGCCAAGGGCGTGGTATGCAAGGCTGGACCTATATCTCCGCAAGATCGGTTTTGGAAAAGGATTGGTTGATAGCAATCTTTATGTTAAAACAGAGTTGAGCAAACAGCTGGTTGTCATTGTTTATGTCGACGACATAATTTTTGGTGGCAACGATGAGGAAATGTGCAGGAATTTTGCTGAAGAGATGAAGAAAGAATTTGAGATGTCAATGCTTGGAGAACTAAAGTTCTTCCTTGGTTTACAAGTTCAGCAGCTAAAACATGGTATCTTCATATCACAGATGAAATACATCAAGGAAATGCTGAAGCGATTTAACATGGAAGACAGCAAGCCAGTGAGCACACCAATGACAACGAACACAAAGCTAAGCAAAGATGATAAGGGTTCGTCCGTTGATCACACCACTTATCGTTCTATGATAGGAAGCTTGCTTTATTTGACTGCTACAAGACCGGATCTTCTGCAAGCAGTATGTATGGTGGCTTGATTTCAAGCATCACCAACTGAGACGCACCTCACAGCAGTAAAAAGGATATTTCGATATCTGAAAGGTACCATGGAGCTTGGCATTTGGTATCCTAAAGGCAAATCCTTTACTCTTGTTGCATACTCTGACGCCGATTGGGCTGGATGTATAGATGATCTCAAGAGTACAAGCGGTGGTGCATTCTATCTCGGTGACAGGTTGGTGGCATGGCATAGTAAGAAACAAGACTCAGTATCCCTTTCTACAGCGGAAGCGGAATATATTGCAGTGGCAACTTGTTGTACACAAGTGTTATGGATGCGGCAAATGCTTTCTGATCTAGGAGTTCCGACAACGGATCCTACGCCGATCCTCTGTGACAACACAAGTGCAATTCACATCTCCAAGAATCCTGTTCAGCATTCTAGAACGAAGCATGTAGCAATTCGCTATCACTTTCTCAAGGAAAAGGTTGCAGATGGTGAGGTAAAGTTGGAATATGTCCCAACTACTGAGCAAGTTGCTGATATCTTCACAAAACCTCTGCCAAAAGAAGTCTTCGAGTATCTCCGAAAAAAATTAGGAGTTACTCACTATCCTAATCCTTAGGAGTTGTGCTTGAAAGGGGGAGCAAAGTATTCCTTGAATATCCTATTCGCTCCTTCGTTGGTCCCTTTGGACTTGTTGTCAAAGGGGGAGAAAGACTTAAGCTAGGGGGAGAAAGACTTAAGCTAGAAGAAAGCTATCTTAGAAGAAGTTATGCTATGATAACTTTGGGGAGATTGGTATCAAGAGTGTTAGAGATCTTGATTGATTCTATTTTTTAAGACAGGGGGGGACTATGGTTCTGAAAAAGCTTCATGAAGATCAACTAGATTAATGTATTGAAGTTCCAATAGTGTTGCCAACAATTCCAAAGGGGGAGATTGTTGGAATTTGAGATGACTTGAAAGTCTTTTGAAGAATTGAAGAAATAAATATCTCAAGTATTGTTTTGAGTTGGAATTCTTGTCAACACATTGTCACAAACATGATGTTAATAGGCTGGTGTTGATAGAGCTTAAAAGAAGAATAAGAGTTGAAACAGTCAGGAATTCAGAATTCCTGAAGCAGAGCATGCGGTCGACCGGGCACCCCATACGGTCGACCGAGCAAAGAGAAACCTGCAGAAACAGATTCAGGTACTCCCAGTTATTTTCGTGACACAGTGTGTCTTCGGTCGACCGGGACCCTAGGATGTCGACCGAGCACGAAAGTTGTCTGTTTCCAGACAGTGTATGATGTCGACCGAGCAAGCCAGGATGTCGACCGAGCACGGGAATCAGAGTTGCGCAGAAATAGAAGTCTTGCACGAAAATTCAGCATTCTTATCTAATTTGTTTGGGACTCTTTCTAAACAAATTGTAGCCTATTTTGAACACAATTAAGGGTTAACATAACCTATATAAAGGCATGTTGGTTCGTTTTTAACAAGACACCAAAGAGAGAAGAAGTGAAGAGAAAAGAGAGAGAGTTTTGGAGAGAAGAGAGTGCTGTTGCTGTGTGCTGTTGTTTCTACAGCAAGTGTGGACGAGGATGTGCTCTTGAAGATGGTGTTTCGTCCATAAGATAAGTGTCTCTCTGTTTATGTTTAATTTTCAAATTGTAAAGGATTGAGAGAGAGAGATTGTAGAGGGGAAGGACTATAGAAAAAGGTTTATATTCTTATTCTGTAGAACATCAAGTTGGTGCTTGGTGTCTGGGGTTTGGTGATCCTATTTGTTGGTGCAGATAAATTGTAAAGGGAGTCGGTGCTTCCTAGATAGTTGGTGCTATCTGAAACTCAAGGGAGTAGGTGCTTCCTAGATAGTTGGTGCTATCTGAAACTAAGGGTTGGTGCTCTTTGTCGTTGGTGCGACTAAATAGATTCAGATCTGTCCCGGATTGGTGTTCGGACAGTCTTTGAACCGTGGACGTAGCCTTTCGGTGAACCACGTTAAATCTGGTGTCATTGTGTGATTTGATTTGCTTTTGTTGTTAAATCGGACCTGCTTTTAAAGAATCACTGATTCACCCCCCCCCCCTCTCAGTGATCGCGATATCTAACACACGTGAAAAAAAAAAGAAAAGAAAAGATAGAAACAAAAAAAAAAAGAAATAACCTTTTTTTCTACAATGGAGTTTTCTTGAAAAAGAGAACTTACTTGAAGCCATTGATGGGGAAGAAGAAGAAAAGTCTTGAAGATCTTGAAGAAGAAGAACTCTTGGTCTTGAAGCCCTGTTGGGATTGTTGTAAAAGAAAGCAATAAGAGCAAGAGATCCAACCTCCTCCTTGCTTTTATAGAAGAGAGCAAACCAAAGAAGAAAAGAAGAAAGAGGTAAGTGTTACTAATTAGTAACCTTACCAAAAGAAAGAAATTAGAAAGATTCTTTCCCAAAAGAAAGATATCTTGATGGATTCTCTCCCAAAAAGAAATCAATGAGAGATTTTCTCCCAAAAGATAGGATCAATGAGAGATTCTTTCCCAAAGCAAGATATCTTGAGATATTCTCTCCCAAAATAAAGGGAACATGAGAGATTCTCTCCAAATAAAGATATTCTCAGATATTCTCAATCCAAAGGAGATATTTTTGGATATTCTTTATAAAAATGAACCCATATGAGATCTAGGCCATTTCAAAAGCTTAAGGTCCCATGGGTTAGCCCATATGAGCCAGGTTTGACCACATAGGCACTAAAAAAAAATTTGGGCTTTTAGTCAAAGAGAAATCCCTCTTACCAAGAGCATACAAAAATGGTTCCATGCCTCTTTTGAGTTGATTAGACCATACAAAAAAGAATTCCAAGCCCCATGAGCTTCCAAAAACCAAACCATCCAGCCTCATATACCAAATTGAGCCAAAATCTTGAAATTGACATTCAACAAAAATCCAAACCAAATCCTGGTCCCCTAACTTGCCACATACAGCTTGTTAGGTCACAAGACCAAAACCAAAAACCAAAACCTGATCCCCTAACTTGCCACATACAGCTTGTTACGTCACAAGATCAAAACCAAAATTGACCCCCAACATTTCACATACAGCTTGTTGGGCCACACGGTCAAAACCAAACCTGACCCCTAACCTGCCACATATGTCATCTTCAAAACTTTGCCTCGAGATGGTACGTGATCCCTTTCACTACCCTAAAATTCCCCTGAAAGCTCAAAAGGCTACAAATACCAAAAGAAATACTGCTCAAAGACTCTTGGTCAAGTCACAAGCTCTCCTTCACAAAATCCCTTCGAGGCACATCGACTACAAAAGTTACGCAACTTGTCGCTGCACCTCGAGGGGGCATTTGTTGACACCAAAAATGTCACTTTGCTTCTTCAAGAGCCAGAAAACTGCATGAAGTCGCAACCTGCCATAAATAGGCAATGCTATTTCCAAAAAATCAAATCTTGTCAGAATCAAACAAAAACTGCAAGATCCTTCAAGATAGCCAAAAGAGGAGTACACAAGAAGTTTCGGGCCATTTCAAAATCATTTGGCCTAACTTCGCTTCTCCGGCAGCTGAAAAGGAGCTCCCGGCGGCGAAACCATCGGAGACACCAAATCTTCGATCAGAACCAATGGATGGACTCAAAATACTTCCAAAAGGCTCCACGTCAAGTTTCGAGTCAAACTGACAACGTTTGACCCTACATAAACCCTCGAACAGCTAAATCAAGCCTCTCGGCGGCTAGAACCTCCGAGGCCATCACTCATCAGATAGAGCACATGGACGGCTTCAAAAGCTTACAAAGGGCTACACGTCCAATTTCAGGTCATTTCGACAACATTTGACCATACTTTGACGCTCGGAAGCCAAATCAGGCCTCTCGGCGGCGAAGCTCTCCCGGAGCATGGTTTCCAAGACAGAGCCTGTGGATCATCTTAAAATGACTCCAATAGGTTCCCTGTCAAATTTCAAGTCAATGGGACATCGGTTGACCGCACATCAAGCCGCGACATCTTCATCGCAATAAAAACAAGTCTACTGGTGATAGGACCCCAAACGGGTTCAAAAATCAAACAAAAGCCTATGGTTGGTCTTATTAATAGCTCAAGAGGCTTCGCCTTGATGGACTGCGCTCCTGGCGCCTGGTCCTACCGAGGTCGGCGGACGTGGGAGTCCGTTGGGTCCGACCCTTTCGTGACCGATGGGCAAGGGCGTGCATCAACATTTCTTTTGTGTGGGTGTGCCAGATTTTCTATTTTTACTTGGAATTGCAAGTGTTGATCCGGAGATCAACTTTCACAAGTAAAAAGGAAATCAACTTCTTTCAAGTTTTCCATTGCACATATATTTAAGAAAAGAGACATTTTCTTGATTTGCCGTGAAAGGCGGTTTTTTTGGCATTTATAGCCGATTTTTGGCGTTTAGAGCCGATTTTGGCATTTATAGCCGTTTTACAATTCTTATCAATAATGGAAGACAAGAGTTGTGATTTTTGTCTCTTTTAAAAAAATACAAACTACAATGAAAAGCAAGAAAAGGAGGATCTAACTTCTCAGGAGATTGTGGGGGACCCGTTCAGATTGACGGTCGCAAGCCATATGTGGACTTCGCAATCATCCATGCAGATGAGAACAGAGGATGCTATTGATTCGCTTGGCTTGGCTATAACCTCAGGTTTTTAGAGAACAAAGACCAAAAGGAGGTCCTATGTCCAATAAAAAGCCGAGTAGACGAGCTGAAAAGCCACGTCTAAGCCATTTGGAGGCAGAAGGAGAAGGCAAGGACCTTGGGGGGGTACCCCCCCAAGGGACTTCTGTCACCTTGTAGCGGTGGTCGGTGTAGAACTTCCGCAGAGTTTTCTCTCTTAGATTTCTAATGCCTTTTTCTATCTGAGTTTCCGGATTTTCTGCAGTCTGTTGTCTGTGTGTTTGTGATCCTTTTCTTCTTGGAGAGCTCTCCTATTTATAGGCTTTTAGGTAGCCATTTAGGAGGGTTTATGAGCCTTTATTGTCATTGTAAGACCCCGACCCGAGAGACCTCGTTTAGAGTTGATTAAGTTGTGTTTTAGTTTAAGTGTGTTTAGTGGTTTTGGATTAGTTGGGGATTAGAATAGCTTTTATGATAGCTTTGGGGAATTTGGAGAGCCTTTTTATTTGTGGGACCCTTTGGGGGTTCTTGTTAGGAATTGTGTGAGATTGGGGGTTACCGATGATTTCCAAGAATCGTGTTTTTAACCCCATTGGACTTATCTTATTAATCCCTACAACTTTCATGTTGACATCATTTTCATTCAAAGACCTTAAACCTGATTTTTCACCAATTAAGGGCAAAATAGTCTTTTTACCCAAAATCTGGACACCGATTTCAATGTCACCAAAATGTGCAAAATGTATACTTTTTGGAAACTAGAAATTTTGCCGATCAACTTTGTCTTCTTCGTCGAATTCATTTGAAGCCCCGAAAACCATGTTTTGAGCCCGAGAAGTTCTTTAAGTTGTGGGCCCCATCCTCACTTACTATATATAGAAAGCTTCTTCTCATTTTTCCCATTTCTGGCAAAAACCCTAGAGGAGAAGAGAAACCCCAGCCCTAAGGGTTTTCCCTTACCTTTTCTTGCTTCTTCATCTTCAATCCCTCACTAAGCTAGTGCTAATGGAAAATTAGTTGCTATAATCTTCTTCCTCATCTCAAGGCCTTCATCTTGACACCATTTTTGAAGAAAACCGCCCACTCCAAGACTTCCTTTGGACAACACCTTGCTTTTTGAAGAACTTCTTTGTAAGTGATTTTCCTAAAAGTTTTATAATCTTGTTTGTTTAGCCCTTGGGTAACTCCATTTCAATTATTGGAAGATTCCGTCTTGTTTTACTTGGATTTTGTTGATCTAGGGTTTGGTTTTGGGGGTTTTGTGTTTAGGTGTTTGATTGGGGGCCTAAGAGGTGATTAGAGCTCAAATTGATTTGCAATTGGACCCAAGGCAAGTGGATGAAATGATTCTCATGTGTTTTATCATGTTTTATGCAAAATCTTGATTTGTCTTCATTAATGGTTTTAATGATTTATCATGTTTGATGGTTTAGTCTTATTGATTTTGAATGATGATTTGATGAGATAATGAGGTCAAGGAATAGCCCAATTATTTGTGAAGATATGTATGGAAGAAGGGGAAAGAAAGGAAATGGATTGGAGTTGGACAAGAGAAGAATTCAACCAAATGGGTTGAAATTCGCTACAGGACTGATCGATCGCCCATCAGGTCCGATCGATCGGACTGTAAATGACTGAGAGGGTTCTCAGGACCGATCGATCGCCCATCAGGTCCGATCGATCGGACTGTAAATAACTGAGAGGGCTCTCAGGACCGATCGATCGCCCATAAGGTCCGATCGATCGGACTGTAAATAACTGGAAGCAAATTCAGGACCGATCGATCGGCCAGGGAGCCCGATCGATCGGACTGAAATGAGACGAACTGTAAAATGAGAGGATTGTGGGACTATTTTCCAGATTCATTCCAAGCCCATACTCGAGTCCAATTCAGCTCTATCCCTTATATTCTTATTTGAAGGCATTGGACCTATAATGATGCATTTAAACCCATGAATGAATTGGGTAAATTGCAAAGGGTTGTAGTGGGGAGGTATTATTTGGTGCCCCGTTGTTATTTAGGGACTTGTAAGGCATTACGTGAAGTCCGGAGGAAAGGGAAATTCATCATGGAGATTCTATGAGATTTTCTAGATTGACCAATGTGTATAAGGACCCGGAATGTCCCTAACTCTTAAAGAGTACCAAAATTTCATCATAACCGACATACGGGACCCTATTCGCACTGATTCAATTCTAGAAACCCATTGTTAGCCTGTAAAGGTATTGGAAACTATTTGTATTTAATTTCCAACCAATCCCCTATTTTGAGATTTCAACCTGTGATTTGTGAGTACTCTTGAACCGAGAACATTGTGTTACCATATTGTTAATTTGTTTAGACCCGTCCCGATTTTTATACGTTTTGTACCTATGAGTTCCCGCCCCGTTATGTGTATTTATTTGCTTTGATTTTCGCATGTTACCTATGAGTCGGCACCACTAAGCTTGGATAACCTTATCGGTTTGATCCACCGGTTTGGATATCCCCCTTCAGTTATACCCGCTGCAGCATGGTTCCCGCCTCGCCCCGATATACCCGGTTCGCTACCGTGGTCCCGCAGAGTATTATATGTATTTATTATATAAAAATCGTTGACTCTCCTCACCTCGTGTGACTGAGGTTAACGTCGTTGATTCTCCTCACCTCGTGTGACTGAGGTCAATGTCCCGATGTGCTCTTACCACTTTTGTGAGAGAGGATTTAGCTCTGTGTGGTTGCCATCTTGACAGTTTTCGAATCCTTGTTACCTTACATGTTTTATTTGCATATGTAACTCTTTTAAATGTTGCATTCGTCTTTTATGGAAAAAAAATTCATTGTTTATCTAGAATTTTACTATGTTTCTAAAGGCATCATTGTTTTGAATTATTGTTATATCTTTTCACCCACCTGCCAGACCGTCGTATCTGATCCATTTCTTTTGGTATTCAGGTCCCGAGCTTATTGCCGTTGAGGAGGAGCCAGGGGAGGCGGTCGGTGAACCGCAGCGAGTGATTGAGTGGCAAGCCGATGATGTCATGTAGACATTCGGCCTTGCCTTGAGAACGATACACTTGGGAATTATAATATCTTTGTTTTAGGTTTTATTTGGTTATACGGTCTTTGTTGACCGTTATTTTGGGGGCATTAATCAACTGATATTTTGTAAATATACTTAACTTTACTTTTGGGGAAATATGCTTATGATCATTGCTCATTCTGACATCTTATTATGTTAATCATAAATCAGTCTCGTTTATGGGATTGGATTGAATAGTACTAATATGGTTTGCTACACGCTTCCGCAATCTTGAAAATATGTTTGATATGGTTACATGTGAGATGATGTGTAAAGATAATCCTCACCGCGGAACCCTGTGGGAAATCACGTGCACGGATAAATATTCTTTTAATTCCGTGTGCGTTTTAGCCAAAGAGATGCACGTGGCGCGGCATCACCACCCACTGTCCCGACTCCCGGACTCGGATCTTTTCCCCTTTCGGTCCGGGGTCGCGACAGGACTGGTATCAGAGCGGGACATGTTTCAGGCAATTAAAAGAAACTAGAAATCTTAAGTACGTGGCGAGGATTCGTTAGATAGAATCGTGTGAGCAATGTGTGACCACCCTGTACTTGATTTATATGTGCTAACAATTTGTTTTGCATCGTTATGCCACCTCGCAAAAGAACAGCAAACAGTAATCACGTTGCCAGTAACAGTGAGAATACAGAGCCTATTGCAGAGGAACCACAAGACAACAACATGCAGAACCAATTCCAACAGATGATGCAGGCTATGATAGACCAACAACGCCAGGCCAATGAGAATCAGGCTAGGCTCCAAGCACAAGCATATGAGACACAGACCAGATTGCAAGAACAGATGCTTAAGAAAGACGAGGATCATGCTAGGGAGATAGCTCAAATGCAGGCACAGTTGTTGGGGATATTAGAAAGGAGACCGGAACCAATTCCAGTTGCACCACCTGGTCCGGTAAACATTAGAGGAAATGATCCTAATGTGTTGTATGAGCGGTTCAGGAAGAGAGGACCGAAAGAATTTTTGGGGACCGAGGACCCAATGGCAGCAGATGATTGGCTTGAGCACACCGAAAACATATTTGAGATATTCATATGTACCGGTGTAGAACGTGTACAGCTTGCAGCCTCTATGTTTGTGGGTTTAGCAGATATATGGTGGAAGACCATCAAGGCAGAATACAGGACAATGGCTGATGTAGAAGCTTGGGTTAACTTCAAAAGACAGTTTGGAGAGAAATATGTACCTGCACATGTCAAGAGACAAAAGGCAGCAGAATTTCAACAACTTGTGCAAGGGAACATGACAGTCCTCGAATACCTTACCAAATTTGAGAGATTGTCAAGGTATGCACCGGAGTTGATAGACACGGTTGAGAAGAAGATAACCAAGTTCCTTGAGGGACTTCACCCGATTATTGAGAGGGATGCTACCGGGGTTGTACCACCCGTTACCTTTGAAGAAGCTGTCAAGAGAGCATACAAATTTGAGAACTTCCACAACAAGATCATCAAGAACCAAGGAAAAAGTCAAGGCCAGCAGCAGAACTATCAGCAAAGAAACAATCAGAACAAAAGGCCAAGGCAGGAGCAGAATTTGCAGAATCCAGTGGTTTGTATCCACTGTGGGAAAAACCATGAGAGTGCCAATTGCCGCTTTATTACAGGAGCGTGCTTTAGATGTGGCTCCATGAACCACCAAATGAAGGATTGTCCAAGGCCTGATAGACATAACAGGCAGCAGCAAGGAGCACAGCGTCAGGCACCACCTCAGAATGCATTAGTGGTCCAGAATCAAGCAAGGCCACTACAACAACAGGCCCGTCAGCAAGGGCAAAATCAAAATCAGAATCAGCGTCCTCAGAATCAGAACATGAATGCACCACAAGGCAGGCAACAGCAAGGACAAAATAGGCCACCACAAAGGGCACAACTCTATGCTGTCAATAGAGCTGATGCAGAGGCTGAAGGCAATGTAGTGGAAGGTACACTTCTCGTCTGTGGTTTTGATGCTAAGGTTTTGTTTGACCCTGGTTCTACTCACTCATTCCTATCTCCAAAATTTGCTAAGTTGATTGATAAGCATGCTAGAGAGTTGAGTTTCATTTTGACTGTGACTACCCCTTTAGGTAAGGAAGTTGTTTGTAGAACTTTTTACCCTAGTTGTCCAGTCATGATAGGAGAAGTAGTTGTTGGATACCGCGATCACTGAGAGGGGGGGGGGGGTGAATCAGTGATTTCTAAAAACAGGTCCAATTCAACAACAAAACAAGTCAAACCACACAATGACACCAGATTTAACGTGGTTCACCGAAAGGCTACGTCCACGGTTCAAAGACTGTCCGAACACCAATCCGGGACAGATCTGAATCTTATTTAGTCGCTACAACGACAAAGAGCACCAACCCTTAGTTTCAGATAGCACCAACTATCTAGGAAGCACCTACTCCCTTGAGTTTCAGATAGCACCAACTATCTAGGAAGCACCGACTCCCTTTACAATTTATCTGCACCAACAGATAGGATCACCAAACCCCAAACACCAAGCACCAACTTGATGTTAAAAACAGAGTAGAAGATTAATTCTGTCTACAGCCCTTCCCCTCTACAATTCTCTCTCTCTCAATCCCTTACAAATTGAAATTAAAGCATAAACAGAGAGACACTTAACTCATGGACGAAAACACCATCTTCTAGAGCATAATCTCGTCCACAATTGCTGTAGAAAGATGCAGCACAACAGCACACAGCAACAGCACCAGCTTTCTCTCAAGAACTCTCTCTCTTTTCTCTTCTCTTCTTCTCTCTCTGGTGTATCTTCTTGGTGTGTTTTATGAACGACCCAAGCATGCCTTTATATAGGTTTTAATAACCCTTAATTGTATTCAAAACGGGCTACAATTCGTTTAGAAAGATTCCCAAACGAAATAGATAACTGTGCTGAATTTTCGTGCAAAACTTCTAATTCTGCGCAACTCTGGTTCCCGTGCTCGGTCGACATCCTAGCTTGCCCGGTCGACCGAAGACACTGACTGGAAAACAGACAATTTCGAGCTCGGTCGACATCCTGGAGTCCCGGTCGACCGAAGACACACTGTGTCACGAAAATAACTGAGAGGTGCCTTTTTTCTGTTTCTGCAGGTTTCTTCTTTCTCGGTCGACCGCATGAAGAGCCCGGTCGACCGCGTGCTCTGCTTCAGGAATTCTGAATTCCTGACTGTTTCACTTCTGATTCTTCTTTTCAGCTTTATCAACACTAGCCTTTTAACATCTCGTTTGTGACAATGTGTTGACAAGAATTCCAACTCAAAACAATACTTGAGATGCTAATTTCTTCAATTCTTCAAAGACTAATCATGTCATCTCAAATTCCAACAATCTCCCCCTTTGGAATTGTTGGCAACACTATTGGAACTTCAACACTTTCAACTCCAGCTTGCAGCTCTTCCAAGTTCTTTTCAATACTAACTTGGAACCAATTCTGAAATTCGGAAATATCAACCATGCACTGTCACAATCTCCCCCTAGCTTTCATAGTATAACATCTCTCCTTGCTAACATAGCATAACATCTCTCCTTGCTATCGTAGCATAACATCTCTCCCCCTTTGACAACAAATCCAAAGGGACCAAACCGAGGAGCGAATAGGATATTCAATGAATGCATTGCTCCCCCTTTCAAGCACAACTCCTACGGTTTAGGAGAGTGAGTAACTCCTAACTTTTTCCGGAGATACTCGAAGACTTCCTTTGGCAGAGGTTTCGTGAAAATATCAGCCACTTGCTCAGTTGTTGGAACATATTCCAACTTGACCTCTCCATCAGCAACTTTATCTTTAAGAAAATGATAACGAATTGCTACATGCTTTGTTCGAGAGTGCTGAACAGGATTCTTAGATATATGAATTGCACTCGTGTTGTCACATAGGATCGGCGTACGATCCGTTGTAGGAACTCCTAGATCAGAGAGCATTTGCCGCATCCATAACACTTGCGTACAACAAGTTGCCGCTGCAATATATTCCGCTTCCGCTGTCGAAAGGGATACAGAGTCTTGCTTCTTACTATGCCAAGCAACTAATCTTTCTCCAAGATAAAATGCGCCGCCGCTAGTACTCTTGCGATCATCTACGCATCCAGCCCAATCGGCATCAGAATATGCAACTAGAGTGAAGGATTTGCCTTTGGGATACCAGATACCAAGCTCCATAGTACCTTTCAGATATCGAAAGATTCTTTTCACTGCTGTAAGGTGCGTTTCAGTTGGTGCTGCTTGAAAACGTGCAACCATACATACTGCTTGTAGAAGATCTGGTCTTGTAGCAGTCAAGTAAAGCAAGCTTCCTATCATAGAGCGATAGGTGGTATGATCAACGGACGAGGCCTTATCATCTTTGCTAAGCTTCGTGTTCGTTGACATTGGTGTGCTCACTGGCTTGCTGTCTTCCATATTGAACCGTTTCAGCATTTCCTTAATATACTTCAATTGTGATATGAAGATGCCATGTTTCAGCTGCTGAACTTGTAAACCAAGAAAGAACTTTAATTCTCCAAGCATCGACATCTCAAATTCTTTCTTCATCTCTTCTGCAAAATTCCTGCACATCTCTTCATCATTGCCACCAAAGATTATGTCATCAACATAAACAATGACAACCAGCTGTTTGCTTAACTCAGTTTTGACATATAGATTGCTATCAACAAGTCCTTTTCCAAAACCGATCTTGCGGAGATATAGGTCCAGCCTTGCATACCACGCCCTTGGCGCTTGTTTCAGTCCATAAAGAGCCTTTTTCAACTTGCATACAAGATCTGAATTTTTGCTGATGAGAAAACCATCAGGTTGCTCAATGTAGACTTCTTCTTCAAGTAAACCATTCAAGAAAGCTGACTTTACGTCCATCTGAAATACCTTGAAGGTTTTGTATGCTGCCAATGCAAGAAACATACGAATAGCTTCCAGACGAGCTACCGGTGCAAAGGTCTCTTCAAAATCTATGCCTTCAACTTGAGCATAGCCTTTACAAACCAACCTTGCTTTGTTTCTAATGACTTGACCATCTTCATTCAGCTTATTCCGAAAGACCCATTTAGTACCAATAACATTCTTATCAGTAGGTCTAGGAACAAGTTCCCATGTGGAGTTCTTCTCAATTTGCTCCAACTCCTCATGCATAGCTTTTAACCAACTATCATCGAGACTGGCTTCAGCCACAGTCTTGGGTTCAATGGTGGACACAAGTGAGTAATTACTAACTACACTTTGTCTAGTTTGAACGCCTGCCGTAGGATCTCCAATGATTTGATCCTTAGGGTGTTGCTCTACCCAAGTGCTGTGCTTCTTAGGTGAAGTATCTTCTGAGTCATCTTTTGATTTCTCAGCCATCTCATCATCAATCTCACTCGAGTCCTCATAAACTGGACTGTCATTATGAGTTCCACTCTTTGCTTCATAGTTTTCATCAATTCTAACATCAGCACTTTCTATGATTTTTCTGGTTCTTTTGTTAAGACACCTATATGCCTTGCTAGTAGAGGAGTAACCCAGAAATATACCTTCGTCAGCTCTTTCTTCAAATTTGCCCGGATTTTGTTCGAGCCGCTTGATGTAACACTTGCTGCCGAAGACTCTGAAGTGCTTGATTGTTGCTTTTCTTCCAAACCATAGCTCATAGGGAGTTTTGACTTCATGTGGCCTGATCAAGCATCGATTTTGAATGTATACAGCCGTATGAATTGCCTCTTTCCAATACTTGTCAGCCATCTTGCTTTCACTTAGCATCGTACGAGCCATCTCTTGTACGGTGCGATTCTTCCGTTCCACAACTCCATTTTGCTGTGGAGTTCTAGGGGCTGAGTACTGTCTTTGAATGCCATGATGTTCACAATATTTAGTGAACTCTTCAGATGTGAACTCGCCTCCACGATCAGACCTTAAAATCTTGATACGTTTTTCCAATTGATTTTCAACCTGTGCTTTAAACACTTTAAAACGATCAAGTGCTTGATGCTTATGCTTAAGAAACAATACCCATGTCATACGAGTATAATCATCAATGCATAACATGAAATACTTATCTCCATTGGTGCTTTGAGTTCGCATCGGTCCACAGAGATCAGTGTGCACTAGCTCAAGAGGTTTCTTGGAATGATGCTCCTTTGACTTGAACATAACCCTCGTTTGCTTTCCCTTTTGGCAAGAGTCGCAAATGGGATTGGAAGGCTTTTCAACTTTAGACATGCCTCTTACAGCCTTTGAATTGCAAATCTTTGACATGTTATCAAAGCTTAGATGCCCAAGGCGTTTGTGCCACAACCAACTTTCCTCTGTCCGACTCATCAAGCAGGTCTTTTCAGCTCCATCTGACAGTGTATAGAGATTTCCAGCAGTTCTTGATCCAGTTGCCACTGTTTTGCCGTTGCTACTCTTCTTGATGGCAAACCCATTCTTTGTGAAGATAACTTCATGACCCTTGTCACAGATCTGGCTCACACTAAGCAGGTTGTGTCTCAATCCAGACACATATAAGACTTCTTCAGATCTGATCTTGTTTGCCATAAGCTGAATAACACCTTTTCCGCAGATTTTGGCACCATCATTGTTGCCAAACTTCACTGAACCGCCTTCATAGTGCTGTAATTTGATGAATTTATCTTTATCACCAGTCATATGGCTTGAACAACCACTATCAAGGACCCATGGTGCTGTCTTCTTTTGTGCATTGAATGCCGTTTGCACAATGAGAGATTCTTTGGGATTACCTTCCCTTTTCTTTGCCCTCCATGCCTTAACTAACTTGGGTTTCTTTTCAACCTGAAATTGGTTAGCAATAGGCAACCTACAATCCCTAGCCAAGTGTCCATAATTATGACATATATAACACTCAATTTTGTGGCTACTTAGGATTGAAAAAGGATTCCTAGTCACAAATGGACTGTTTCTTACATAGAATTTGCAATCAGCTCTTTTATGTCCAAACATATTACAATGAAAGCAATAACCATAGAATTTGTATCTTCTTTGTGGCTGGTTAGTCTTCATTACCTTTCTAACAGGAATGGACTCCTTTCTAGGTTGAGTGGGCTTCATAGAGTTAGAAGGTGCAGTGACTTGCTTCACAAACTTTTTCTTTTCAGGAGGTGCAATCTTAGAGGATTCACCTTTCTCAAATCCTAGACCAAATCTGAAGTGGGCTGGTCTTTGAACTTTCAGTAGTTCATTGAGTTTCATAGTCCCTTCAATCGCTTGGAGCGCTTTGAGTTTTTTGCTATTTTCCAAATTTTCAGCCTTTGCTCTAGCGATCTCAGTTTCAAGTTTCATAGCCTCTTCCTTTTTGATACTTATTTGGTTTTCAAGGACTTCTACCATTCTTTTATATTCTTCTACTTGAGTTTTCAAAGAAATAATAGAACTTTCAGATTCATGGAGAAGTTTCAGATTTTTCTTACTTGATTTGCGTTCCATGCTTAGCTCCTCAAGTGTGGCTAGGAGTTCCTCTTCAAGATTGACTTCAGCCTCCTCATCCTCTTCCGGATCTAGCTCTTCTTCTTCTTCAACAGTGACCATGAAGAGAGCTTCGGTTGATTCATCATCGTCTGAAGTTTCAGACGTGCTGTCATCTTGTTGACATAGAAAGTTTTTAGCTTTGCCCCTTTTTCTGAAATTTCTCTTTCCTTTACTCTTTTCAGCATAAGAGTCACTTTCATTGTCTTCTTTTAGCGGACACTTCGCAGCAAAGTGACCAATACCTCCACAATTGAAGCATTTAAAGGGTAGCTTCCCTTTGTACTTGCCAATGCTTCCTTTCTTCAACTTTCTAACAAATTGAGCCTCAAGCTCATCATCATCAGAATCAACATCATGACCAGCAGTCTCTTTTGCCTTTTTCTGAACTTTGAAGGCGGCTTCTTTATCAGATGAAGACGTCTTTCCTATGCGCATCTCATAGGCAGTTAGAGAACCATGTAATTCATCCATGGAAAATGCATTCAGATCTTTGGCTTCTTCAATGGCTGAGACTTTTGAATCAAACCGAGGAAGAAGAGATCTTAGAACCTTTTTGACGATGACCGGCTCTTTAATCTCCTCCCCTAGTCCACGAATGTCATTCGTGACTTCATTCACTCGTTGCAAATATGAGTCAACATTCTCGCTTTCCTCCATGCGAAGAGATTCAAATTGAGAGCGATGAGTTTGCAATTTGGCTTCTTTAATCTTCTCATCACCTTCATGTATGCTTTGCAACTTGTCCCAAATTTCCTTGGCTGTTTTGCATGTAATTACTTTGACAAGCTCGCTGTCCACAAGGCCACTAAAGAGTGCATTCTGCGCCTTGGAGTCGTTGTCTGCCAACTTCTTCGATGCAGTATCATTGGGTACGTTGGCAGCATTGTAACCGACTCTGACAGCCTCCCAAACATCATAGCCAAGTGATTTGATGAAGGCTTGCATCCTAATCTTCCAGAAAGAGTAATTAGAACCATCAAACAGAGGTGCTTTCATATTCCCTGTATTGACTGCCATGTGATTTGACAAGAGATCACCCTTAGCGTATTAAACTGATCAAGGGAACCTCGCTCTGATACCAATTGTTGGATACCGCGATCACTGAGAGGGGGGGGGGGTGAATCAGTGATTTCTAAAAACAGGTCCAATTCAACAACAAAACAAGTCAAACCACACAATGACACCAGATTTAACGTGGTTCACCGAAAGGCTACGTCCACGGTTCAAAGACTGTCCGAACACCAATCCGGGACAGATCTGAATCTTATTTAGTCGCTACAACGACAAAGAGCACCAACCCTTAGTTTCAGATAGCACCAACTATCTAGGAAGCACCGACTCCCTTTACAATTTATCTGCACCCACAGATAGGATCACCAAACCCCAAACACCAAGCACCAACTTGATGTTAAAAACAGAGTAGAAGATTAATTCTGTCTACAGCCCTTCCCCTCTACAATTCTCTCTCTCTCAATCCCTTACAAATTGAAATTAAAGCATAAACAGAGAGACACTTAACTCATGGATGAAAACACCATCTTCTAGAGCATAATCTCGTCCACAATTGCTGTTGAAAGATGCAGCACAACAGCACACAGCAACAGCACCAGCTTTCTCTCAAGAACTCTCTCTCTTTTCTCTTCTCTTCTTTCTCTCTCTGGTGTATCTTCTTGGTGTGTTTTATGAACGACCCAAGCATGCCTTTATATAGGTTTTAATAACCCTTAATTGTATTCAAAACGGGCTACAATTCGTTTAGAAAGATTCCCAAACGAAATAGATAACTGTGCTGAATTTTCGTGCAAAACTTCTAATTCTGCGCAACTCTGGTTCCCGTGCTCGGTCGACATCCTAGCTTGCCCGGTCGACCGAAGACACTGACTGGAAAACAGACAATTTCGAGCTCGGTCGACATCCTGGAGTCCCGGTCGACCGAAGACACACTGTGTCACGAAAATAACTGAGAGGTGCCTTTTTTCTGTTTCTGCAGGTTTCTTCTTTCTCGGTCGACCGCATGAAGAGCCCGGTCGACCGCGTGCTCTGCTTCAGGAATTCTGAATTCCTGACTGTTTCACTTCTGATTCTTCTTTTCAGCTTTATCAACACTAGCCTTTTAACATCTCGTTTGTGACAATGTGTTGACAAGAATTCCAACTCAAAACAATACTTGAGATGCTAATTTCTTCAATTCTTCAAAGACTAATCATGTCATCTCAAATTCCAACAGTAGTATTACCGACAGATCTCATTTTGTTGGAGATGCAGGATTTTGATGTCATCCTAGGGATGGATTGGTTAGCAGGATACCATGCTACTATGGATTGTTTCCATAAAACCTTAACTTTTAAGTTAGAGGAGACCCAAGCATGGGTGTTGTTTTAGGGAGAGAGGAGTAATTCTGGTGCAGGTTTTATTTCAGCATTGAAGGCTGATAGACTTCTAAAAAGTGGTTGTGAGGGTTATTTGGCGTTTATCACGGAGGATAAACGGTCCCAAGGGGTGGAGGAGATCCCAATTGTTTGTGAGTTTCCGGATGTTTTCCCGGAGGAGATACCAGGATTGCCACCCATTAGAGAGATAGACTTCACTATTGAGTTGTTACCGGGGACTGCTCCGATATCTATCGCACCTTATAGAATGGCCCCAGCAGAATTGGGAGAGTTGAAGATGCAATTGCAAGAACTTTTGAACAAAGGTTTTGTGAGACCTAGTGTGTCACCATGGGGAGCACCAGTTTTGTTTGTAAAGAAGAAGGATGGCTCTATGAGAATGTGTATTGACTATAGAAGATTGAACCAAGTGACCATCAAAAACAAATATCCATTGCCAAGGATAGATGAATTGTTCGATCAGTTGCAAGGAGCTGCTTATTTTTCGAAGATTGATTTGAGGTCAGGCTACCATCAGTTGAGAGTTAGAGATTCAGATGTACCAAAAACAGCCTTTCGGACAAGATATGGACACTATGAGTTTCTAGTGATGCCATTTGGTTTGACTAATGCACCGGCAGTTTTCATGGCATTGATGAACAAAATATTTGCGGAGTATTTGGATCAGTTTACAGTGGTGTTTATTGATGATATTTTAGTGTATTCCAAGACTAAAGAAGAGCACGAAGAACATTTGAGGATAGCACTCCAGCTTTTGAGGGAGAATCAGTTGTTTGCAAAACTTAGTAAGTGTGAATTTTGGTTGGACCAAGTCACATTTTTGGGTCATATCATCTCCAAAGAAGGATTATCAGTGGACCCGTCCAAAATTGAGGCAGTCATGAATTGGGATAGACCGAAGAATGCATCAGAAATCAGGAGTTTTCTTGGATTGGCAGGATATTATCGGAGGTTTGTGCAAGGATTTTCGTCGATTGCGTCACCTTTGATGAAGTTGACAAGGAAGAATGCACCATATGTTTGGACAGACAAGTGTGAGGCTAGTTTCCAAGAGCTGAAGAAGAGATTGACTACAGCTCCAGTCCTTACTTTGCCATCTGGGAGCGGCGGTTTTACCATTTTTACCGATGCTTCCAATGTTGGACTTGGATGCGTGCTAATGCAAGATGGGAAGGTAGTTGCATATGGGTCACGGCAGTTGAAGGATCATGAGAAGAACTATGCAGCACATGATCTAGAGTTGGCCGCAGCTGTTTTAGCTTTGAAGATGTGGAGACACTACCTCTATGGAGAGAAGTTTGAGGTTCACTCCGATCACCGTAGTCTACAGTACTTGTTTTCTCAGAAGGAGTTGAACATGAGGCAAAGGAGATGGATGGAATATATTAAAGACTATGATTTTCCAATCAAGTATCACCCGGGGAAAGCGAATGTAGTTGCTGATGCCTTGAGCAGAAAGTCAGTCAGCATGGCAAGTCTTCGGGGGACTTATGTGGTACAGCAGTTAGAGGAGATGAAAGTGGATTTTCAGCCACTAAGAGAAGGTGTCATGTTAGCAAACATGTCAGTGTCAGAGCCTTCGTTCATTCAGAAGATCAAAGAGAGTCAGTTACAAGACCCAGAGTTGGCTAAGATTTATGAGCACTTAGCAGATCGTCCGGATTTTCGTGTTGTAGATGGAGTTTTGTACTATCGAGACCGTTTATGTGTGCCTAACTTGGAGGACTTGAGGAATGATATCATGTCTGAGGCTCACAATACCAGGTATTCCATACACCCGGGCAGTACGAAAATGTATCAGAATTTGAAGGGCAGATTTTGGTGGAATAACATGAAGAGAGAGATAGCAGCTTTCGTCTCTCGTTGCATGACATGTCAGTTGATCAAGGCAGAACACCAGAAGCCTCCAGGGTTACTACGACCATTAGAGATTCCGGAATGGAAATGGGAGCATATTACCATGGACTTCATATCGGGTTTACCGAAGACTAGTAAGGGCAATGATGCTATTTGGGTCATAGTGGACCGTCTCACCAAGTCAGCTCATTTCCTACCGATGAAGACTGGGAAGAAAATGCATATGTTACCTTTGGCACAGTTGTTTGTCACAGAGATTGTCAGTCGTCATGGACAGCCAGTTTCCATCACATCCGATAGAGACAGCAGATTTGTCTCAAGATTTTGGAAGACATTACATGAGTCTATGGGTACGAAGTTACAGTTCAGCACAGCCTATCACCCACAGACCGATGGTCAGTCGGAGAGGACAATTCAGACACTTGAGGATATGCTTCGAGCCTGTGTGCTAGATTTCAAGACTCAGTGGGATGAAGCCTTACCGTTGTGTGAGTTCGCTTACAACAACAGTTTCCACTCGAGTATCGATATGGCACCTTTTGAGGCTTTGTATGGCAGAAGGTGTAGAACACCTGTTTGTTGGGAAGAAGTTGGTACTCGCAGTTTTCATGGACCGACCATTGTTAGTGAGACAAGTGACAAGGTCAAGTTGATCCAAGAACGTCTGAAAGTGGCTCAGAGTAGACAGAAGAGTTATGCAGACTCTCACAGAAGGGATTTACAATTTAAAGAAGGAGATAAGGTTTTCTTGAAAGTGTCACCTACTCGTGGAACTTTGAGGTTTGGACAGAAGGGCAAATTGTACTAGGAGATACATTGGACCGTACGACATTGTGAGTAGGGTTGGTGATGTGGCTTACAGGTTAGCCTTACCACCCGAACTCTCCGGCGTACACAACGTCTTTCATGTGTCTATGTTGAAGAAATACGTTCCTGACAGACTACACATACTCCGTTATGAGCCATTAGAAATCCGAGAAGATGCGACATATGTTGAGAAGCCTATGCAGATCATTGACACCAAGGAACAAGAATTGAGAACTCGGACTATTCAGTGGGTCAAGGTACTTTGGGAGAATCATGGACCGGAAGAAGCAACTTGGGAATTACGGGATCAAGTTCAGAAGAAGTACCCACATCTTCTACCGGAGGTGAGTTTTAATTTCCATTTGGAGGACCAAATGTCCTAAGGGGTGGAGGATGTAAGACCCCGACCCGAGAGACCTCATTTAGAGTTGATTAAGTTGTGTTTTAGTTTAAGTGTGTTTAGTGGTTTTGGATTAGTTGGGGATTAGAATAGCTTTTATGATAGCTTTGGGGAATTTGGAGAGCCTTTTTATTTGTGGGACCCTTTGGGGGTTCTTGTTAGGAATTGTGTGAGATTGGGGGTTACCGATGATTTCCAAGAATCGTGTTTTTAACCCCATTGGACTTATCTTATTAATCCCTACAACTTTCATGTTGACATCGTTTTCATTCAAGGACCTTAAACCTGATTTTTCACCAATTAAGGGCAAAATAGTCTTTTTACCCAAAATCTGGACACCGATTTCAATGTCACCAAAATGTGCAAAATGTATACTTTTTGGAAACTAGAAATTTTGCCGATCAACTTTGTCTTCTTCGTCGAATTCATTTGAAGCCCCGAAAACCATGTTTTGAGCCCGAGAAGTTCTTTAAGTTGTGGGCCCCATCCTCACTTACTATATATAAAAAGCTTCTTCTCATTTTTCCCATTTCTGGCAAAAACCCTAGAGGAGAAGAGAAACCCCAGCCCTAAGGGTTTTTCCTTACCTTTTCTTGCTTCTTCATCTTCAATCCCTCACTAAGCTAGTGCTAATGGAAAATTAGTTGCTATAATCTTCTTCCTCATCTCAAGGCCTTCATCTTGACACCATTTTTGAAGAAAACCGCCCACTCCAAGACTTCCTTTGGACAACACCTTGCTTTTTGAAGAACTTCTTTGTAAGTGATTTTCCTAAAAGTTTTATAATCTTGTTTGTTTAGCCCTTGGGTAACTCCATTTCAATTATTGGAAGATTCCGTCTTGTTTTACTTGGATTTTGTTGATCTAGGGTTTGGTTTTGGGGGTTTTGTGTTTAGGTGTTTGATTGGGGGCCTAAGAGGTGATTAGAGCTCAAATTGATTTGCAATTGGACCCAAGGCAAGTGGATGAAATGATTCTCATGTGTTTTATCATGTTTTATGCAAAATCTTGATTTGTCTTCATTAATGGTTTTAATGATTTATCATGTTTGATGGTTTAGTCTTATTGATTTTGAATGATGATTTGATGAGATAATGAGGTCAAGGAATAGCCCAATTATTTATGAAGATATGTATGGAAGAAGGGGAAAGAAAGGAAATGGATTGGAGTTGGACAAGAGAAGAATTCAACCAAATGGGTTGAAATTCGCTACAGGACCGATCGATCGCCCATCAGGTCCGATCGATCGGACTGTAAATAACTGAGAGGGTTCTCAGGACCGATCGATCGCCCATCAGGTCCGATCGATCGGACTGTAAATAACTGAGAGGGCTCTCAGGACCGATCGATCGCCCATAAGGTCCGATCGATCGGACTGTAAATAACTGGAAGCAAATTCAGGACCGATCGATCGGCCAGGGAGCCCGATCGATCGGACTGAAATGAGACGAACTGTAAAATGAGAGGATTGTGGGACTATTTTCCAGATTCATTCCAAGCCCATACTCGAGTCCAATTCAGCTCTATCCCTTATATTCTTATTTGAAGGCATTGGACCTATAATGATGCATTTAAACCCATGAATGAATTGGGTAAATTGCAAAGGGTTGTAGTGGGGAGGTATTATTTGGTGCCCCGTTGTTGTTTAGGGACTTGTAAGGCATTACGTGAAGTTCGGAGGAAAGGGAAATTCATCATGGAGATTCTATGAGATTTTCTAGATTGACCAATGTGTATAAGGACCCGGAATGTCCCTAACTCTTAAAGAGTACCAAAATTTCATCATAACCGACATACGGGACCCTATTCGCACTGATTCAATTCTAGAAACCCATTGTTAGCCTGTAAAGGTATTGGAAACTATTTGTATTTGATTTCCAACCAATCCCCTATTTTGAGATTTCAACCTGTGATTTGTGAGTACTCTTGAACCGAGAACATTGTGTTACCATATTGTTAATTTGTTTAGACCCGTCCCGATTTTTATACGTTTTGTACCTATGAGTTCCCGCCCCGTTATGTGTATTTATTTGCTTTGATTTTCGCATGTTACCTATGAGTCGGCACCACTAAGCTTGGATAACCTTATCGGTTTGATCCACCGGTTTGGATATCCCCCTTCAGTTATACCCGCTGCAGCATGGTTCCCGCCTCGCCCCGATATACCCGGTTCGCTACCGTGGTCCCGCAGAGTATTATATGTATTTATTATATAAAAATCGTTGACTCTCCTCACCTCGTGTGACTGAGGTTAACGTCGTTGATTCTCCTCACCTCGTGTGACTGAGGTCAATGTCCCGATGTGCTCTTACCACTTTTGTGAGAGAGGATTTAGCTCTGTGTGGTTGCCATCTTGACAGTTTCCGAATCCTTGTTACCTTACATGTTTTATTTGCATATGTAACTCTTTTAAATGTTGCATTCTTCTTTTATGAAAATTCATTGTTTATCTAGAATTTTACTATGTTTCTAAAGGCATCATTGTTTTGAATTATTGTTATATCTTTTCACCCACCTGCCAGACCGTCGTGTCTGATCCATTTCTTTTGGTATTCAGGTCCCGAGCTTATTGCCGTTGAGGAGGAGCCAGGGGAGGCGGTCGGTGAACCGCAGCGAGTGATTGAGTGGCAAGCCGATGATGTCATGTAGACATTCGGCCTTGCCTTGAGAACGATACACTTGGGAATTATAATATCTTTGTTTTAGGTTTTATTTGGTTATACGGTCTTTGTTGACCGTTATTTTGGGGGCATTAATCAACTGATATTTTGTAAATATACTTAACTTTACTTTTGGGGAAATATGCTTATGATCATTGCTCATTCTGACATCTTATTATGTTAATCATAAATCAGTCTCGTTTATGGGATTGGATTGAATAGTACTAATATGGTTTGCTACACGCTTCCGCAATCTTGAAAATATGTTTGATATGGTTACATGTGAGATGATGTGTAAAGATAATCCTCACCGCGGAACCCTGTGGGAAATCACGTGCACGGATAATCCCACTTGTATGTGGCTACGGTTCTGATTCTGTTTCTGGTCCCACGTGTAGTGGCTATGGTTCTGTCTGCTCGTGTTACTTCGGTAATAGGAGAAATTAGCTATATGTGGGTTGCCAACGTTTTATCTGTTAGATATTTTGTTGTATGATTCTTGTTTGTTTATGCTTATTATAGTCTTTGAATTTGTTAATGTTTATGGAATCGATCTTTTATCGTATTGTCTTTATTATTCAGGATTATAATCGTGTTTCCAATTATTCAATGTTTTACATAGTCCGTTATGTTTTTAAGATATTTATGTTTCAGGTACTGTTCATTTATTTGCTTTGATATTGATGCTCAGTCTTTCGATCGTTTTATCATGATTTATTACTGTTATTGTTTAGACTCTTTAAATGGATCTACAATTATTCCATAAGGTTTTATAAATGCCCTTTTTCATATTACCTGTTTATTTGCTTGCCAGACCGTCGTGTCTGACCCTGTTTGTTTGGTGCCAAATTTCTCTCCTTCTGCTTTTAGGTATTTGATCGGAGGAGGTGGTTGAGCCGCCGGTCTGACGCGAGAGGCTGCCTTTGATGTCATATAGATGTGAAGTTTGGCACCGGAGTTCGTAATGTCACTTGGGGTAGTATTTTATTTAGTTGTTTATTTTGTATGGCTTTGTTAGCCTTTTTCATGGGAGTTGTAATTAAGACACTTGTGTTTTGTAACCTTAACATATGTGGGAAATAAAATGTCCTGTCACTGCCAGCTCAGTATTATATGATTTATGATCTGTGCCAGTCTGCTTATGTGATGGCTTTATGACATTGGTTGAGTGGGACACGGAATCCGACGGACACGGACTCCGAGTCGCAACACCATGATTAGCTTCCGCGAAAATATATTCTGATCGTGATGGAATTTTATTATCCTCATTCACGCGGATCTTGGGAAATATAACAAAAGTTTCAAATTAATCCCAAAATTTCGAATCCCTAGGTCGGATCACTGCAGGGCCCGATTTTGGGGTGTGACACTACCCGGTCGACGTTTGATCGCACCGTCTCGATCATGAGCCTTGCCCCCACGTGCTCTATGAGGGAAGATCCTCCAAGCTGGGTGAAAAGGACAAATGTAATCAAGACCGGGGTTTTTGTTGGCGGTTCTCCTGGATATGCGGAGAAGTCGCCTACTGACATGGACATGTTGATGCCAGCCAGCGGCTGCCAGGGTTCTGATTATCCGTCGGTCGATTTGAGACCGGTGGGCCTTGGCATTTTCAGCGGTGACGACAGCAATTGGGTGAAGCCTTTTCGACTTCATGGCCGTTTCAGTGCCAACTCTGAGTGGAAGTCATGGACTGATCGCGTCCTGCTGATTGGTGGCGCCGTTTTGAAGGAAGCCGAGATTTTTGATGCGGTCCGCGCCTTTAGGGAGACCGTGATTTTTTCAGCGGTGACGATAGCAATTGGGTGAAGCCTATTCGACGTCGTGGCCGTTTCAGTGCCGACTCTGAGTGGAAGTCGTGGACTGATCCGTCCTGCTGATTGGTGGCGCCGTTTTGAAGGAAGCCGGGATTTTTGACGCGGTCCACGCCTTTAGGGATACCGTGATTTTTTCCGTCGAGGCCTTCATGGCTATGTTGGAGTCATTCCTTCCACAAACCAATACCTTCGTTGTGACGAATGGTGAGATTGGTTTCTCTTTGAAGGAGCTGAGCGACATTACTGGATTGCCCATCCTTGGCAGACTCTATGAGGAGTTTATGCCGATCGACAGCGTCCTTGAGGAGCAGTCTGAGGAGTTCAGGCTTCTGTACTTTCAGCTCGTCGTCTTCTATGATTTTTTGAAGGAGAATGAGGGTTTGAAAGTTAGATCCAGCAGTTGGAAGAGTTCTAGCTCTTCGTTCCCAAACTTTTTTGATAGCAGGGAATCTTCTGATAGTGCGACCCAGGAAGCCAGGGCTCAGGACCCAAGTTCGAAGAAGATCTTGGCTATGCAAGAAGAGTTGAGAGATTTCTGTGCGAGTGCAAACGCCATATGTCCTGACATTGCACTGCGCAGAGATCTCGTTGTTTACCTCACTTATTGGCTTGGTGAGGCTGTTTTTGCTGGAGGAGATGGAACGCACATCAGGCCGCATTGTATTTTTTCGGCTTGTCAGATGGCGTTTGGAGAGCAGCTTGCATTGGTACCAGCTCTTTACTCCTACTTGTGTACCGAACTCCAGGCTGCTGCTTTCTTGGTTCGGCTTTGGCTCCCTATGAATAGGGTATTTTCAACCCACATCTTTTATCCGTGGTACATGTACCACTATCCTTCCACCGGCTGGGTGTTGCACATGATGATGATCCTCTGATGATTCGACTGGCTAAGGGCAAAGCCGTGTCCGAATCACTTTTGTTTGCCCGCATGAGGATCCGACGGTTCAGGGACGTCGAGATGGGGAAGTCTTCAGTGAAGCTTTCTCCGGAGTTGCGGAAGAAGGCTTTTGATTTTGGTGCCTCCCGCGACTCTACCAGGGTGGGTTCGGGAAGGCATTACTCTTTGACAAATGCAGAGAAGGAGTGGCTTTTTAGTATGTTGGATATCGCGATCACTGAGAGGGGGGGGGGGGTGAATCAGTGATTTCTAAAAACAGGTCCAATTCAACAACAAAACAAGTCAAACCACACAATGACACCAGATTTAACGTGGTTCACCAAAAGGCTACGTCCACGGATCAAAACCGTCCGAACACCGATCCGGTACAGGTCTGAATATATTTAGTCGCACCAACGACAAAGAGCACCAACCCTTAGTTTCAGATAGCACCAACTATCTAGGAAGCACCGACTCCCCTTACAATTTATCTGCACCCACAGATAGGATCACCAAACCCCAAACACCAAGCACCGACTCCCCTTACAATTTATCTGCACCCACAGATAGGATCACCAAACCCCAAACACCAAGCACCAACTTGATGTATAAACAGAATAGAAGATAAACTCTGTCTACTAGCCCTTCCCCTCTACAATTCTCTCTCTCTCAATCCCTTACAAATTGAAATTAAAGCATAAACAGAGAGACACTTAACTCATGGACGAATCACCATCTTCAAGAGCACAATCTCGTCCACAATTGCTGTAGAAAACGTCTGACAATGCAGCAACACAGCAACAGCACCGGCACTCACTTCTCTCTTCTCTCTCTCTTTTCTCTTCTCTTCTTTCTCTCTCTGGTGTCTCTTTAGAACGACCCATACATGCCTTTTTATAGGTTATAGTAACCCTTAATTGTATTCAAAACAGGCTACAATTCGTTTAGAAAGAGTCCCAAACAAATTAGATAAGAGTGCTGAATTTTCGTGCAAGACTTCTGTTTCTGCGCAACTCTGATCCCGTGCTCGATCGACATCCTGCCTTGCTCGGTCGACATCATACACTGTCTGGAATCAGTCAATTATCGCGCTCGGTCGACATCCTGGGATCCCGGTCGACCGAAGACACACTGTGTCACGAAAATAACTGGGAGCTACCTGAATCTGTTTCTGCAGGTTTCTTCTTGCTCGGTCGACCGCATGGGTTGCCCGGTCGACCGCATGCTCTGCTTCAGGAATTCTGAATTCCTGACTGTTTCAATTCTGATTTCTTCTTTTAAGCTCTATCAACACCAATCTATTAACATCACGTTTGTGACAATGTGTTGACAAGAATTCCAACTCAAAACTATACTTGAGATACTAAATTCTTCAATTCTTCAAAAGAACTTCTCAAGTCATCTCAAATTCCAACAATCTCCCCCTTTGGAATTGTTGGCAACACTATTGGAACTTCAACACTCACTTGGAACCAATTCTTAAATTCTGAAATAACAACCATGCACTGTCAACAATCTCCCCCTACTGTCAACAATCTCCCCCTAGCTTTCATAGCATAACATCTCTCCTTGCTATCATAGCATAACATCTCTCCCCCTTTGACAACAAGTCCAAAGGGACCAAACCGAGGAGCGAATAGGATATTCAATGAATGCATTGCTCCCCCTTTCAAGCACAACTCCTACGGTTTAGGAGAGTGAGTAACTCCTAACTTTTTCCGGAGATACTCGAAGACTTCCTTTGGCAGAGGTTTCGTGAAAATATCAGCCACTTGCTCAGTTGTTGGAACATATTCCAACTTGACCTCTCCATCAGCAACTTTATCTTTAAGAAAATGATAACGAATTGCTACATGCTTTGTTCGAGAGTGCTGAACAGGATTCTTAGATATATGAATTGCACTCGTGTTGTCACATAGGATCGGCGTAGGATCCGTTGTAGGAACTCCTAGATCAGAGAGCATTTGCCGCATCCATAACACTTGTGTACAACAAGTTGCCGCTGCAATATATTCCGCTTCCGCTGTCGAAAGGGATACTGAGTCTTGCTTCTTACTATGCCAAGCAACTAATCTTTCTCCAAGATAAAATGCGCCGCCGCTAGTACTCTTGCGATCATCTACGCATCCAGCCCAATCGGCATCAGAATATGCAACAAGAGTGAAGGATTTTCCTTTGGGATACCAGATACCAAGCTCCATAGTACCTTTCAGATATCGAAAGATTCTTTTCACTGCTGTAAGGTGCGTTTCAGTTGGTGCTGCTTGAAAACGTGCAACCATACATACTGTTTGTAGAAGATCTGGTCTTGTAGCAGTCAAGTAGAGCAAGCTTCCTAACATAGAGCGATAGGTGGTATGATCAACGGACGAGGCCTTATCATCTTTGCTAAGCTTCGTGTTCGTTGACATTGGTGTGCTCACCGGCTTGCTGTCTTCCATATTGAACCGTTTCAGCATTTCCTTAATGTACTTCATTTGTGATATGAAGATGCCATGTTTCAGCTGCTGCACTTGTAAACCAAGAAAGAACTTTAGTTCTCCAAGCATTGACATCTCAAATTCTTTCTTCATCTCTTCAGCAAAATTCCTGCACATCTCCTCATCATTGCCACCAAAGATTATGTCATCAACATAAACAATGACAACCAGCTGTTTGCTTAACTCAGTTTTGACATACAGATTGCTATCAACCATTCCTTTTCCAAAACCGATCTTGCGGAGATAGAGATCCAGCCTTGCATACCATGCCCTTGGCGCTTGTTTCAGTCCATAAAGAGCTTTTTTCAACTTGCACACTAGATCTGAATTTTTGCTGATGAGAAAACCATCAGGTTGCTCAATCTAGACCTCTTCTTCAAGTAAACCATTCAAGAAAGCTGACTTTACGTCCATCTGAAATACCTTGAAGATTTTGTATGCTGCCAATGCAAGAAACATACGAATAGCTTCCAGACGAGCCACCGGTGCAAAGGTCTCTTCAAAATCTATGCCTTCAACTTGAGCATAGCCTTTACAAACCAACCTTGCTTTGTTTCTAATGACTTGACCATCTTCATTCAGCTTATTCCGAAAGACCCATTTGGTACCAATAACATTCTTATCAGTAGGTCTAGGAACAAGTTCCCATGTGGAGTTCTTCTCAATTTGCTCCAACTCCTCATGCATAGATTTCAACCAACTTTCATCGAGACTGGCTTCAGCCACAGTCTTGGGTTCAATGGTGGACACAAGTGAGTAATTGCTAACTACACTTTGTCTAGTTTGAACGCCTGCCTTAGGATCTCCAATGATTTGATCCTTAGGGTGTTGCTCTACCCAAGTGCTGTGCTTCTTAGGTGTAGTATCTTCTGAGTCATCCTTTGATTGCTCATAATCATTAGATTCAGCCATCTCATCATCAATCTCACTCGAGTCCTCATAAACTGGACTGTCATTATGAGTTGCATTCTTTGGTTCAACATTATCATCTATTCTCACATCAGCACTTTCTATGATTTTTCTGGTTCTTTTATTAAGACACCTATATGCCTTGCTAGTAGAGGAGTAACCCAGAAATATACCTTCGTCAGCTCTTTCTTCAAATTTGCCCGGATTTTGTTTGAGCCGCTTGATGTAACACTTGCTGCCGAAGACTCTGAAGTGCTTGACTGTTGCTTTTCTTCCAAACCATAGCTCATAGGGAGTTTTGTCTTCATGTGGCCTGATCAAGCATCGGTTTTGAATGTGTACAGCCGTATAAATTGCCTCTTTCCAATACTTGTCAGCCAACTTGCTTTCACTTAGCATCGTACGAGCCATCTCTTGTACGGTGCGATTCTTCCGTTCCACAACTCCATTTTGCTGTGGAGTTCTAGGGGCTGAGTACTATCTTTGAATGCCATGATGTTCACAATATTTAGTGAACTCTTCAGATGTGAACTCGCCTCCACGATCAGACCTTAAAATCTTGATACGTTTTTCCAATTGATTTTCAACCTGTGCTTTAAACACTTTAAAACGATCAAGTGCTTGATGCTTATGCTTAAGAAACAATACCCATGTCATACGAGTATAATCATCAATGCATAACATGAAATACTTATCTCCATTGGTGCTTTGAGTTCGCATCGGTCCACAGAGATCAGTGTGCACTAGCTCAAGAGGTTTCTTGGAATGATGCTCCTTTGACTTGAACATAACCCTCGTTTGCTTTCCCTTTTGGCAAGAGTCGCAAATGGGATTGGAAGGCTTTTCAACTGTAGACATGCCTCTTACAGCCTTTGAATTGCAAATCTTTGTCATGTTATCAAAGCTTAGATGCCCAAGGCGTTTGTGCCACAACCAACTTTCCTCTGTCCGACTCATCAAGCAGGTCTTTTCAGCTCCATCTGACAATGTATAGAGATTTCCAGCAGTTCTTGATCCAGTTGCCACTGTTTTGCCGTTGCTACTCTTCTTGATGGCAAACCCATTCTTTGTGAAGATAACTTCGTGACCCTTGTCACAGATCTGGCTCACACTAAGCAGGTTGTGTCTCAATCCAGACACATATAAGACTTCTTCCGATCTGATCTTGTTTGCCATAAGCTGAATAACACCTTTTCCGCAGATTTTGGCACCATCATTGTTGCCAAACTTCACTGAACCGCCTTCATAGTGCTGTAATTTGATGAATTTCTCTTTATCACCAGTCATATGGCTTGAACAACCACTATCAAGGACCCATGGTGCTGCCTTCTTTTGTGCATTGAATGCCATTTGCACAATGAGAGATTCTTTGGGACTTTCTGCACTTTGCTTTGCTCTCCAAGCCTTGACTAGCTTGGGTTTCTTTTCAACCTGAAATTTGTTAGCAATATGCAACCTACAATCCCTAGCCAAGTGTCCATAATTATAGCACTTATGGCACTCAATTTTGTGGCTGTTTAGGATTGAAAAAGGGTTCCTAGTCACAAGTGGGCTGTTTCTAACATAGAATCTACAATCAGCTCTTTTATGTCCAAACATATTACAATGAAAGCAATAACCATAGAATTTATATCTTCTTTGTGGCTGGTTAATCTTCATTACCTTTCTAACAGGAATGGACTTCTTTCTAGGTTGAGTGGGCTTCATAGAGTTAGAAGGTGCAGTGACTTGCTTCACAAACTCTTTCTTTTCAGGAGGTGCAATCTTAGAGGATTCACCTTTCTCAAATCCTAGACCAAATCTGAAGTGGGCAGGTCTTTGAACTTTCAGTAGTTCATCGAGTTTCATAGTCCCTTCAATCGCTTGGAGCGCTTTGAGTTTTTTGCTATTTTCCAAATTTTCAGCCTTTGCTCTAGCGATCTCAGTTTCAAGTTTCATAGCCTCTTCCTTTTTGATACTTATTTGGTTTTCAAGGACTTCTACCATTCTTTTATATTCATTTTCAAAGCAATAATAGAACTTTCAGATTCATGGAGAAGTTTCAGATTTTTCTTACTTGTTTTGCGTTCCATGCTAAGCTCCTCAAGTGCGGCTATGAGTTCCTCTTCAAGATTGACTTCAGCCTCCTCATCCTCTTCCGAATCTAGCTCTTCTTCTTCTTCAACAGTGACCATGAAGAGAGCTTCGGTTGATTCATCATCGTCTGAAGTTTCAGACGTGCTGTCATCTTGTTGACATAGAAAGTTTTTAGCTTTGCCCCTTTTTCTGAAATTTCTCTTTCCTTTACTCTTTTCAGCATAAGAGTCATTATCATTGTCTTCTTTTAGCGGACACTTCGCAGCAAAGTGACCAACACCTCCACAATTGAAGCATTTAAAGGGTAGCTTCCCTTTGTACTTGCCATTGCTTCCTTTCTTCAACTTTCTAACAAATTGAGCCTCAAGCTCATCATCATCGGTATCCACATCATGACCAGCAGTCTCTTTTGCCTTTTTCTGAACTTTGAAGGCCGCTTCTTTATCAGATGAAGACGTCTTTCCTATGCGCATCTCATAGGCAGTTAGAGAACCATGTAATTCATCCATGGAAAATGCATTCAGATCTTTGGCTTCTTCGATGGCTGAGACTTTTGAATCAAACCGGGGAAGAAGAGATCTTAGAACCTTTTTGACGATGACCGGCTCTTTAATCTCCTCCCCTAGTCCACGAATGTCATTCGTGACTTCATTCACTCGTTGCATATACGAGTCAACATTCTCGCTTTCCTCCATGCGAAGAGACTCGAATTGAGAGCGATGAGTTTGCAATTTGGCTTCTTTAATCTTCTCATCACCTTCATGTATGCTTTGCAACTTGTCCCAAATTTCCTTGGCTGTTTTGCATGCAATTACTTTGACAAGCTCGCTGTCCACAAGGCCACTAAAGAGTGCATTCTGCGCCTTGGAGTCGTTGTCTGCCAACTTCTTCGATGCAGTATCATTGGGTACGGTGGCAGTATTGTAACCGACTCTGACAGCCTCCCAAACATCATAGCCAAGAGATTTGATGAAGGCTTGCATCCTAATCTTCCAAAAAGAGTAATTAGAACCATCAAACAGAGGTGCTTTCATATTCCCTGTATTGACTGCCATGTGATTTGACAAGAGATCACCCTTAGCGTATTAGCCATGTTGATGCCAGCCAGCGGCTACCAGGGTTCTGATTATCCGTCGGTCGATTTGAGACCGGTGGGCCTTGGCATTTTCAGCGGTGACGACAGCAATTGGGTGAAGCCTTTTCGACTTCATGGCCGTTTCAGTGCCAACTCTGAGTGGAAGTCGTGGACTGATCGCGTCCTGCTGATTGGTGGCGCCGTTTTGAAGGAAGCCGAGATTTTTGATGCGGTCCGCGCCTTTAGGGAGACCGTGATTTTTTTCAGCGGTGACGATAGCAATTGGGTGAAGCCTATTCGACGTCGTGGCCGTTTCAGTGCCGACTCTGAGTGGAAGTCGTGGACTGATCCGTCCTGCTGATTGGTGGCGCCGTTTTGAAGGAAGCCGGGATTTTTGACGCGGTCCACGCCTTTAGGGATACCGTGATTTTTTCCGTCGAGGCCTTCATGGCTATGTTGGAGTCATTCCTTCCATAAACTAATACCTTCGTTGTGACGAATGGTGAGATTGGTTTCTCTTTGAAGGAGCTGAGCGACATTACTGGATTGCCCATCCTTGGCAGACTCTATGAGGAGTTTATGCCGATCGACAGCGTCCTTGAGGAGCAGTCTGAGGAGTTCAGGCTTCTGTACTTTCAGCTCGTCGTCTTCTATGATTTTTTGAAGGAGAATGAGGGTTTGAAAGTTAGATCCAGCAGTTGGAAGAGTTCTAGCTCTTCGTTCCCAAACTTTTTTGATAGCAGGGAATCTTCTGATAGTGCGACCCGGGAAGCCAGGGCTCAGGACCCAAGTTCGAAGAAGATCTTGGCTATGCAAGAAGAGTTGAGAGATTTCTGTGCGAGTGCAAACGCCATATGTCCTGACATTGCACTGCGCAGAGATCTCGTTGTTTACCTCACTTATTGGCTTGGTGAGGCTGTTTTTGCTGGAGGAGATGGAACGCACATCAGGCCGCATTGTATTTTTTCGGCTTGTCAGATGGCGTTTGGAGAGCAGCTTGCATTGGTGCCAGCTCTTTACTCCTACTTGTGTACCGAACTCCAGGCTGCTGCTTTCTTGGTTCGGCTTAGGCTCCCTATGAATAGGGTATTTTCAACCCACATCTTTTATCCGTGGTACATGTACCACTGTCCTTCCACCGGCTGGGTGTTGCACATGATGATGATCCTCTGATGATTCGACTGGCTAAGGGCAAAGCCATGTCCGAATCACTTTTGTTTGCCCGCATGAGGATCCGACGGTTCAGGGACGTCGAGATGGGGAAGTCTTCAGTGAAGCTTTCTCCGGAGTTGCGGAAGAAGGCTTTTGATTTTGGTGCCTCCCGCGACTCTACCAGGGTGGGTTCGGGAAGGCATTACTCTTTGACAAATGCAGAGAAGGAGTGGCTTTTTAGTATGTTGGATATCGCGATCACTGAGAGGGGGGGTGAATCAGTGATTTCTAAAAACAGGTCCAATTCAACAACAAAACAAGTCAAACCACACAATGACACCAGATTTAACGTGGTTCACCAAAAGGCTACGTCCACGGATCAAAACCGTCCGAACACCGATCCGGTACAGGTCTGAATATATTTAGTCGCACCAACGACAAAGAGCACCAACCCTTAGTTTCAGATAGCACCAACTATCTAGGAAGCACCGACTCCCCTTACAATTTATCTGCACCCACAGATAGGATCACCAAACCCCAAACACCAAGCACCAACTTGATGTATAAACAGAATAGAAGATAAACTCTGTCTACAGCCCTTCCCCTCTACAATTCTCTCTCTCTCAATCCCTTACAAATTGAAATTAAAGCATAAACAGAGAGACACTTAACTCATGGACGAATCACCATCTTCAAGAGCACAATCTCGTCCACAATTGCTGTAGAAAACGTCTGACAATGCAGCAACACAGCAACAGCACCAGCACTCACTTCTCTCTTCTCTCTCTCTTTTCTCTTCTCTTCTTTCTCTCTCTGGTGTCTCTTTAGAACGACCCATACATGCCTTTTTATAGGTTATAGTAACCCTTAATTGTATTCAAAATAGGCTACAATTCGTTTAGAAAGAGTCCCAAACAAATTAGATAAGAGTGCTGAATTTTCGTGCAAGACTTCTGTTTCTGCGCAACTCTGATCCCGTGCTCGATCGACATCCTGCCTTGCTCGGTCGACATCATACACTGTCTGGAATCAGTCAATTATCGCGCTCGGTCGACATCCTGGGGTCCCGGTCGACCGAAGACACACTATGTCACGAAAATAACTGGGAGCTACCTGAATCTGTTTCTGCAGGTTTCTTCTTGCTCGGTCGACCGCATGGGTTGCCCGGTCGACCGCATGCTCTGCTTCAGGAATTCTGAATTCCTGACTGTTTCAATTCTGATTTCTTCTTTTAAGCTCTATCAACACCAATCTATTAACATCACGTTTGTGACAATGTGTTGACAAGAATTCCAACTCAAAACTATACTTGAGATACTAAATTCTTCAATTCTTCAAAAGAACTTCTCAAGTCATCTCAAATTCCAACATAGTATACGTGTCGGCACGATGGTGTACCACAGACATCTTTTCATCGACATCCAGCCATATGTACCTTCTCGCTTTGCTCTGCATTTAGGCTTTTCTGAAGGCGTTGTTGGAGTGCCTTCAAGCATGGTGAAGCGCTTTGGAGGTTTACAGGATAGGAGAAATGCATGGGCTTTCTATAGTGCTGAAGACACTACAACCATGATCTCTTATCCTGTGTTGCCGACTTCCCGGACTGCCGACTTTGCGAAGTGGTTTGCGGAGATCTTTTCGACATATCGGGGGCTTTCCAAGAAGGAGCTTGATGTGAAGCTGACATCTGGAAAGGGCCTTGGAAAGTCGGATGGCATCCGGCGAGAGAAAGTTTGGGCCTTCCTTTCTGGAGAGAAGCACAAGATCGGCTTTCTCGGTGACCAGGGCGTCATTGGTTCTGAAGCTGTTCGAGAAATACCTAATGAGGCTTTAGAGCAGCTAGAACAGGAGGAAGCCGAACTTGATGCTTGGATGCAAGCGGCACAGAGGCAAGCTTCCGTGGAGTCTACTGGCAAGAGTAGACCATCCAGTGAGGAGTCAAGTGGGAAACCTGACTCTGACAGCGGGGCAGGTTCCTCTAAGAAGCGAGCCCGCAGGAGTAAGAGGAAGAGAAGTCATCATCGAAGCAAAGGGCAATATGAGGACTCTCCTAACATAGAAGTCCCTCTTACTATCAACAAAGATGTGCCAGTGGATGCTGACGAGCCTCCAGAGAAGAGAAGCCGAGAAGAAGAGACCGTTGGTGAAGGTATGATTCTTCCTCTTTCTCTTTCCATTTGTTTTCATGGGATTTTTCCATGTCTTGATTTATTTTCTCTCCCTGCTGCTCCTTTTTTTTTTAGCAGAGGAAGATTTGGTGATACCTGAGGTTCCAACCGATGAGGTGGTAACGGATCCTGTCGGGGCACCTGAAGAAGAACCGATGGACTCTGGAGTGAATCCAGAATCTCCAATTGGTATAACTTCTTTTGCTTTTTTTTTTTTTCTGTGACTTGGTTTGCTAACATTTTTCTTGTCAGCTGACTTGCCACAGGATTCTGATGACTTTGAACCATCGATGGATGCAAATGTTGACAATGCTTCCGATGAGTTCATGGAGGAAGAGAGTGTTCCACCAGTCGTCGGAGAAGGTATTTTGTAGTAATAATCGTAATAATGATTTTCAAACTGGATCATATTCATACCTTTTTGTGTTTCTTTGGCAGGTTTTGTAGTGACAGAGGAGAGTCCGTCGCTTCCTTCAGAACCAGAGCAAGGGATGCCAGAAGTCGATCCAGAGGTGGAGGCTCCTGGGACCAATTCTGACACTGTTGAGGAGATACCTCGTGCTGAGATTCCTTCTCTAGCTGCTCCGAATGGAAAGAGTTCTTTTGTTCCTCTTCCAACGGGGCATGACATTGGCAGCCAACCGACAGAGCGGGGCGAATCTTCTGCTGGGCCATCTCTTCTTTTTGCGAAGAAGGTGGTGGTGCGGGTTCTAAGCTCCTGGATTGAGACTCTCCTTGCTGGACACTTGGATGCCGGATTTGGCATGATCCAGCATGTGCATTAGATTCTCGGTGATGCCGAAGAGGCTGGTCTGGATGTCACAGGTGCCAGGGCGATCGTTGATCGGATCATTGCGCTGGGTGACAAGTTGTTTGAGACCATGGTTTTCCCTGACGGTGACTTCTTCAAGGAGATGTTCCAGGATCCTGCTAATAAGGCTCAATCTTACTTGGATGAGACTACAAAGAGTAGGAAGCAGTTCGTCCGGGAGAGGAACTTAGAATAGTTAGCCATCATAGGACTGAGGAACGACATTACCATCCTTGATAGGGAGGTCGCCGAGGCTAGGCAATGTCTTGAACATTTGGAGGCATAAGTCGCGGCCAAGTGGGTTGCTATGACAGAGGCTCGCGACAGGGAGAGTGCCTTGATTCGCCAGGTTGTAGACGCCGATCGAGTTTTCAAAAGGAGGACTGAGGAAAACAAACTATGGCGAACTGCCTGGGATAAGCTTCCCGGTGTAAAAGTAGGATTATGGCATTCTTCAGCATCTCATGGCAAGTTCCTGAAGAAGCGTGTCTTGGAATCCCTGACGGCTGAGGCCAAAAGTTTGCTTGAGGAGCTGAAACTTTGGCTGGAGTACATTTTTGGTGGAGCACTTGATTTCTTGTCTTTTTCTTGGTACCACATGTATTTTTTGGTACTTTTTTTTGTAGTGCTTGTGAACACTTTTTTTTTGGTACCGCATTTATTTTTTTTGGTACTCTTTTTTTTTGTTTTCCCTACGCACACTTAAATCTTTTTGTGATGAAAGTAATTGCTAAATGGGATGCTTTTCTTTTTTTTTTTCTACGCTCACTTAAATCTTTTTGTGATGAAAGTGATTGCTAAATGGGATTTGATCAAAAGCTTGTCATTTTGTGAAAATCTTTTGTCAAATGATTGTCTTGGCATGGGAGCCAGATTTTGTTTGTGGCTGATGGATAGCGCTTCTGCCCGGTTCTACCGAGGTCGGTGGACGTGGGAGTCCCTTGGGTACGACCTTTTTGTAACCGGGGGGCAAAGGCGTGCATCATCATTTTTTTTGTGTGGGTGTGCCAGATTTTTTATTTTACTTGGAATTGCAAGTGGTGATCCGGAGATCAACCTTTGCAAGTAAAAAGGAAATCAACTTCTTTAAAGTTTTCCATTGCACATATATTTAAGAAAAGAGACATTTTCTTGATTTGCCGTGAAAGGCAATTTTTTTGGCATTTATAGCCGATTTTGGCGTTTATAGCCGACTTTGGCGTTTATAGCCGATTTTTGGCGTTTATAGCCGATTTTGGCATTTATAGCCGATTTACAATTCTTATCAATAATGAAAGATAAGAGTTGTGATTTTTGTCTCTTTTGAAAAATACAAACTACAATGAAAAGCAAGAAAAGGAGGATCTAACTTCTCAGGAGATTGTGGGGGACCCGTTCAGATTGACGGTCGCAAGCCATATGTGGACTTCGCCATCATCCATGCAGATGAGAACAGAGGATGCTATTGATTCGCTTGGCTTGGCTATTACCTCAGGTTTTTAGAGAACAAAGACCAAAAGGAGGTCCTATGTGTACCACTGTCCTGGCTTCCACTGGCTGGGTGCTGCACAGGATGATGATCCTCTGATGATTCGGCTGGCTAAGGGCAAAGCCGTGTTCGAATCACTTTTTTTTACCCGCATGAGGATCCGACGGTTCAGGGACGTGGAGATGGGGAAGTCTTTAGTGAAGCTTTCTCCGGAGTCGTGGAAGAAGGCTTTAGATTTTGGTGCCTCCCGCGACTCTACCAGGGCGGGGTCGGGAAGGCATTACTCTTTGACAAATGCAGAGAAGGAGTGGCTTTTCAGCATACGTGTCGGCACGATGGTGTACCGTAGACATCTTTTTGTCGACATCCAACCGTATATACCCTCTCGCTTTGCTTTGCAGTTGGGCTTTTCTCAAGGCGTTGCTGGAGCGCCTTCAAGCATGGTGAAACGCTTTGGAGGTTTACAGGACGGGAGAAATGCATGGGCTTTCTATAGTGCTGAAAACACTACAGCCATGATCTCTTATCCTGTGTTGTTGACTTCCCGGACTGCCGGCTTTGCGAAGTGGTTCACGGAGAGATTTTCGGCATATCGGGGGCTTTCCAAGAAGGAGCTTGATGTAAAGCTGGCATCTGGAAAGGGCCTTGGAAAGTCGGATGGCATCCGGCGAGAGGAAGTTTGGGTCTTCCTTTCTGGAGAGAAGCACAAGATAGGCTTTCTCGGTGACCAGGGCGCCATTGGTTCTGAAGCTGTTCGAGAAATACCTGATGAGGCTTTAGAGCAGCTAGAACAGGAGGAAGCCGAACTTGATGCTTGGATGCAAGCGGCGCAAAGGTAAGCTTCCGTGGAGTCTACTGGCAAGAGTAGACCATCCAGTGAGGAGCCAAGTGGGAAACCTGACTCTGACAGCGGGGCAGGTTCCTCTAAGAAGCGAGCCCGCAGGAGTAAGAGGAGGAGGAGTCGTCATCGCAGCAAAGGGCAGCATGAGGACTCTCCTAACTTGGAAGTACCTCTTACTAGCAATGAGGAGGCGCCAGGGGATGCTGACGAGCCTCCAGAGAAGAGAAGCTGAGAAGAAGAGACCGTCGGTGAAGGTATGATTCTTCCTTTTTCTCTTTCCATTTCTTTTCATGGGATTTTTCCATGTCTTGATTTGTTTTCTCTCTCTACTGCTCCTCTTTTTTTTAGCAGAGGAAGATTTGGCGATGCCTGAGGTTCCAACTGATGAGGTGGTGACAGACCCTGTCGGGGCACCTGAAGACGAACCGAGGGACTCTGGAGTGAATCTGGAATCTCCAATTGGTATGACGTTTTCTTTTCTTTTTTTTTTGTGTCTGTGACTTGGTTTGCTAACATTTTTCTTGTCAGCTGACTTGCCATAGGATTCTGATGACTTTGAACCATCGATGGACGCAAATATTGATGATGCTTCTGATGAGTTCATGGAGGAAGAGAGTGTTCCGCCAGTCGTCGAAGAAGGTATTTTGTAGTAATAACCCTGATAATGATTTTCAAACAAGATCGTATTCATACCTTTTTGTGTTTCTTTGGTAGGTTTTGAAGTGACTGAGGAGAGTCCGTCGCTTCCTTTAGAACCAGAGCAAGAGAGGCTAGAGGTCGATCCAGAGGTAGAGGCTCCTGGGACCAGTTCTGACACTGTTGAGGAGATACCTCGTGCTGAGATTCCTTCCCGAGCAGCTCCAACTAGAAAGAGTTCTTTTGTTACTCTTCCAACGGGTGATGACATGAGCAGCCGACCAACGGAGTTGGGCGAATCTTCAGCTGGGCCATCTCTTCTTTTTGTGAAGAAGGTGGTGGTGCGGGTTCTGAGCTCTTGGATTGAGACTCTCCTTTCTGGGCACTTGGATGCCGGATATGGCATGATCCAGCATGTGCAGGAGATTTTCAGTGATGCCGAAGAGGCTGGTCTGGATGTCACAGGTGCCAGGGCGATCGTTGATAGGATCATTGCACTAGGTGACAAGTGGTTTGAGACCATGGGTTTTGCTGACGACCAGTTCTTCAAGGAGATGTTCCTGGACCCTGCTGATAAGGCTAAGCCTGACCTGAATGAGGCTACACGAAGCAGGAAGCAGATAGTCCGAGAGAAGAACTTAGAAGAGCTAGCCATCATTGGGCTGACACATGACCTTAACATCCTTGATAGGGAGGTCAATGAGGCCAGGAAACGTCTTAAGCATTTAAAGGCACAAGTCGTTGCCAAGTGGGCTGCTATAACAGAGGCTCGCGACAGGGAGAGTGCTCTGATTCGCCGGGTTGTAGATGCTGATCGAGTCCTTGAAAGGAAGTTTCAAGAGGACAAACAACGGCAAACTGCTCGGGATAAGCTTCCTGGTGTGAAAGAAGGGTTATAGCCCACCCCAACATCTCATGGCAAGGTCCTGAAGAAGAGTGCCCTGGAAGCCCTGACGGCTGATTTTTGTAGCAGAAACTATCCTTCTTTTTTTTGGTACCACATGTATTTTTTTTTGGTACTCTTTTTTTTGTAGTGCTTGTGAACACTTTCTTTTTTTTTTGGTACCACCTGCATTTTTTGGTACTCTTTTTTTTTTGTTTTCCCTACGCTCACTTAAATCTTTTTGAGATGAAAGTAATTGCTAAATGGGATGCTTTTTTTTTTTGTTTTCCCTACGCTCTCTTAAATCTTTTTGTGATGAAAGTGATAGCTAAATGGGATTGTTTTGGCATGAAAGCCAGATTTTTGTTTGTGGCATGGAAGCCGATTTTGTGGCATTGATAGCCGGTTTTGGTGGCATCTATAGCCGGGTTTTTTGAAAGCCAGTTTTTTTTTTGTTTTGTGCCATTGATAGCCGGTTTTGGTTTGGTGGCATCTATAGCGGTTTTGTGGCATTTCTAGCCGGTTTGTTTTGGTGGCATCTATAGCCGTTTTGTGGCATTTATAGCTGGTTTGGTTTTCAAAACTACAAGTATCGACTAAAAGTCGCCTCCCTGCTGAATGTTCTTGCAAGTATCGCTGGAATGTCGCATCCTTGCTCATTCGGTTACGAGTATCGATGGAATGTCGCATCCTCATGGATTTGGGTGCAAGTATCGATGGAATATCGCATCCTTGCTTTTAAAAAGTTTTGGTTTTGCGGGTACTGACTTGATGTCGTTTCCCCATGATTTTTTTTTTGAAATTTGTGGTTTTCTCGAACCTTTGGGTTATGGATATCAACTGAAACGTTGCGTCTCCATGGTTTTTTAGGTTTTTTCGAACCTTTGAAATTTGGGTTATGGATATCAACTGAAATGTTGCATCTCCACAGTTTCTCGGTTTTTGTTTTTGAACCTTTAAAATTTGTGTTGTGGATATCAACCGAAATGTTGTATCTCCACGGTTCTGGATTTTGCAAGTATCGATGAAATGTCGCTTCCCTGCGATTTTGAAAGTGTCGAACGTGGTTCGCATGCTTCCGATTTGTGCGAGTATCGACTAAACGTCGCTTCCCCGCGGTCTTTTGAAAAATCATTTTTTTGTTTAAAGACACGAGGGTCATAAGTTTTGACCTAAAACCATTTAGGCGGTAAAAGGTAGGGTGGACTAGGGTGGAAATCCTTGAATCCGGATTTTGTTGCAAGCCATGAATTTTAGGTTCAAGGGTTGAAAATTTTGGTCAAGTTAGGAAAGGTTCCTAAACTTGGATTTTTGAACAATGAAACGATGAAAGTAAGCATTGTTTTAATTTCTAGAAATTTCAACATTTGACATGAAAATTCTAAAAAAGGTGGGTTTAGCGAGCGTGTACCTGAAAACCGGTTTTGGCCGTACAGGCATTGCTCTTACCCAGTTGGGTAAGTCTTCAAGGGTAGTACCGCTTTAAGAACTTGCCGTTGATGGGCAGCATACATCTGTCACCTTCCATGTTTAGGAGTGCGTATGCGCCATTGGAGAAAACCTTGTCGATGACATAGGGTCCCTCCCATTTTAGCTCAAATTTGCCTTTGGACTTGTGAGCGAAGACCATTGGTCTTTTTATCGCAAGAACCAAGTCACCCTTTTTGTAGGCACGTTGCCTGATCTTTTTGTCGAAAGATCCTGCCATGCGTGCTTGGTAAAGTTCAATGCTATATTGAGCTTCGAGCCGTCTTTCATCGAGATTGTCCAGCTCATGGAGTCGCAATTTGACATTGCTTTCTTGAGTCATGTCATTTTCCAAAGATACCCTCAAGGAAGGAATTTGTACTTCCAAGGGCACGACAGCTTCGCATCCATAGACCAAGGAGAATGGTGTGCTATGGGTTGGTCCTCGAACGGTGGTTCGATAGGCCCACAAAGCTTCAGACAGTTTGTCGCTCCAGTCTCTTTTGTGACTAGAGACCATTTTTTTGAGGATTTTGCAGAGTGTCTTGTTGAAAGCTTCTGCTAATCCGTTTACGGCCAGATTGTATGGAGTCGAAGGACAGCTTTGGATTTTGTATTTGTCGCAGAACCTGTAGAATCGATGATCCAGGAATTTGTTGGAATTTGAGATGACTTGAAAGTCTTTTGAAGAATTTGAAGAATCAGTATCTCAAGTATTGATTTGAGTTGGAATTCTTGTCAACACATTGTCACAAACGTGATGTTAATAGATTGGTGTTGATAGAGCTTAAAAGAAGAAATCAGAATTGAAACAGTCAGGAATTCAGAATTCCTGAAGCAGAGCATGCGGTCGACCGAGCACCCCATGCGGTCGACCGAGCAAAGAGAAACCTGCAGAAACAGATTCAGGAAGCTCCCAGTTATTTTCGTGACACAGTGTGTCTTCGGTCGACCGGGACCCCAGGATGTCGACCGAGCGCGATAATTGACTGATTCCAGACAGTGTATGATGTCGACCGAGCAAGGCAGGATGTCGACCGAGCACGGGATCAGAGTTGCGCAGAAAACAGAAGTCTTGCACGAAAATTCAGCACTCTTATCTAATTTGTTTGGGACTCTTTCTAAACGAATTGTAGCCTGTTTTGAATACAATTAAGGGTTACTATAACCTATATAAAGGCATGTATGAGTCGTTCTAAAGAGACACCAGAAGAGAGAAAGAAGAGAAGAGAAAAGAGAGAGAGTTTTTGAGAGAATAGAGTGCTGTTGCTGTGTGCTGTTGTGCTGCATCTTTCTACAGCAAGTGAGGACGAGGATGTGCTCTTGAAGATGATGTTTTCGTCCATAAGATAAGTGTCTCTCTGTTTATGCTTTAATTTCAATTTGTAAGGGATTGAGAGAGAGAGAATTGTAGAGGGGAAGGGCTGTAGACAGAGTTTATCTTATATTCTGTTTTTACATCAAGTTGGTGCTTGGTGTTTGGGGTTTGGTGATCCTATCTGTGGGTGCAGATAAATTGTAAGGAGAGTCGGTGCTTCCTAGAAAGTTGGTGCTATCTGAAACTAAGGGTTGGTGCTCTTTGTCGTTGGTGCGACTAAATATATTCAGACCTGTACCGGATCGGTGTTCGGACGGTTTTGATCCGTGGACGTAGCCTTTTGGTGAACCACGTTAAATCTGGTGTCATTGTGTGGTTTGACTTGTTTTGTTGTTGAATTGGACCTGTTTTTAGAAATCACTGATTCACCCCCCCCCCCTCTCAGTGATCGCGATATCCAACAATTGGTATCAGAGCGAGGCTCCCTTGATCAGTTTAATACGCTAAGGGTGATCTCTTGTCAAATCACATGGCAGTCAATACAGGGAATATGAAAGCACCTCTGTTTGATGGTTCTAATTACTCTTTTTGGAAGATTAGGATGCAAGCCTTCATCAAATCTCTTGGCTATGATGTTTGGGAGGCTGTCAGAGCCGGTTACAATGCTGCCACCGTACCCAATGATACAGCATCGAAGAAGTTGGCAGACAACGACTCCAAGGCGCAGAATGCACTCTTTAGTGGCCTTGTGGACAGCGAGCTTGTCAAAGTAATTGCATGCAAAACAGCCAAGGAAATTTGGGACAAGTTGCAAAGCATACATGAAGGTGATGAGAAGATTAAAGAAGCCAAATTGCAAACTCATCGCTCTCAATTCGAGTCTCTTCGCATGGAGGAAAGCGAGAATGTTGACTCGTATATGCAACGAGTGAATGAAGTCACGAATGACATTCGTGGACTAGGGGAGGAGATTAAAGAGCCGGTCATCGTCAAAAAGGTTCTAAGATCTCTTCTTCCCCGGTTTGATTCAAAAGTCTCAGCCATCGAAGAAGCCAAAGATCTGAATGCATTTTCCATGGATGAATTACATGGTTCTCTAACTGCCTATGAGATGCGCATAGGAAAGACGTCTTCATCTGATAAAGAAGCGGCCTTCAAAGTTCAGAAAAAGGCAAAAGAGACTGCTGGTCATGATGTTGATTCTGATGATGATGAGCTTGAGGCTCAATTTGTTAGAAAGTTGAAGAAAGGAAGCAATGGCAAGTACAAAGGGAAGCTACCCTTTAAATGCTTCAATTGTGGAGGTGTTGGTCACTTTGCTGCGAAGTGTCCGCTAAAAGAAGACAATGATAATGACTCTTATGCTGAAAAGAGTAAAGGAAAGAGAAATTTCAGAAAAAGGGACAAAGCTAAAAACTTTCTATGTCAACAAGATGACAGCACGTCTGAAACTTCAGACGATGATGAATCAACCGAAGCTCTCTTCATGGTCACTGTTGAAGAAGAAGAAGAGCTAGATCCGGAAGAGGAAGAGGAGGCTGAAGTCAATCTTGAAGAGGAACTCATAGCCGCACTTGAGGAGCTTAGCATGGAACGCAAAACAAGTAAGAAAAATCTGAAACTTCTCCATGAATCTGAAAGTTCTATTATTGCTTTGAAAACTCAAGTAGAAGAATATAAAAGAATGGTAGAAGTCCTTGAAAACCAAATAAGTATAAAAAAGGAAGAGGCTATGAAACTTGAAATTGAGATCGCTAGAGCAAAGGCTGAAAATTTGGAAAATAGCAAGAAACTCAAAGCGCTCCAAGCAATTGAAAGGGACTATGAAACTCGATGAACTACTGAAAGTTCAAAGACCTGCCCACTTCAGATTTGGTCTAGGATTTGAGAAAGGTGAATCCTCTAAGATTGCACCTCCTGAAAAGAAAGAGTTTGTGAAGCAAGTCACTGCACCTTCTAACTCTATGAAGCCCACTCAACCTAGAAAGGAGTCCATTCCTGTTAGAAAGGTAATGAAGACTAACCAGCCACAAAGAAGATACAAATTCTATGGTTATTGCTTTCATTGTAATATGTTTGGACATAAAAGAGCTGATTGCAAATTCTATGTAAGAAACAGCCCATTTGTGACTAGGAATCCTTTTTCAATCCTAAGTAGCCACAAAATTGAGTGCCATAAGTGCAATAATTATGGACACTTGGCTAGGGATTGTAGGTTGCATATTGCTAACAAATTTCAGGTTGAAAAGAAACCCAAGTTAGTCAAGGCTTGGAGAGCAAAGCAAAGTGCAGAAAGTCCCAAAGAATCTCTCATTGTGCAAATGGCATTCAATGCACAAAAGAAGGCAGCACCATGGGTCCTTGATAGTGGTTGTTCAAGCCATATGACTGGTGATAAAGAGAAATTCATCAAATTACAGCACTATGAAGGCGGTTCAGTGAAGTTTGGCAACAATGATGGTGCCAAAATCTGCGGAAAAGGTGTTATTCAGCTTATGGCAAACAAGATCAGATTGGAAGAAGTCTTATATGTGTTGGATTGAGACACAACCTACTTAGTGTGAGCCAGATCTGTGACAAGGGTCACGAAGTTATCTTCACAAAGAATGGGTTTGCCATCAAGAAGAGTAGCAACAGCAAAACAGTGGCAACTGGATCAAGAACTGCTGGAAATCTCTATACATTGTCAGATGGAGCTGAAAAGACCTGCTTGATGAGTCGGACAGAGGAAAGTTGGTTGTGGCACAAACGCCTTGGGCATCTAAGCTTTGATAACATGTCAAAGATTTGCAATTCAAAGGCTGTAAGAGGCATGTCTACAGTTGAAAAGCCTTCCAATCCCATTTGCGACTCTTGCCAAAAGGGAAAGCAAACGAGGGTTATGTTCAAGTCAAAGGAGCATCATTCCAAGAAACCTCTTGAGCTAGTGCACACTGATCTCTGTGGACCGATGCGAACTCAAAGCACCAATGGAGATAAGTATTTCATGTTATGCATTGATGATTATACTCGTATGACATGGGTATTGTTTCTTAAGCATAAGCATCAAGCACTTGATCGTTTTAAAGTGTTTAAAGCACAGGTTGAAAATCAATTGGAAAAACGTATCAAGATTTTAAGGTCTGATCGTGGAGGCGAGTTCACATCTGAAGAGTTCACTAAATATTGTGAACATCATGGCATTCAAAGACAGTACTCAGCCCCTAGAACTCCACAGCAAAATGGAGTTGTGGAACGGAAGAATCGCACCGTACAAGAGATGGCTCGTACGATGCTAAGTGAAAGCAAGATGGCTGACAAGTATTGGAAAGAGGCAATTCATACGGCTGTATACATTCAAAACCGATGCTTGATCAGGCCACATGAAGACAAAACTCCCTATGAGCTATGGTTTGGAAGAAAAGCAACAGTCAAGCACTTCAAAGTCTTCGGCAGCAAGTGTTACATCAAGCGGCTCGAACAAAATCCGGGCAAATTTGAAGAAAGAGCTGACGAAGGTATATTTCTGGGTTACTCCTCTACTAGCAAGGCATATAGGTGTCTTAACAAAAGAACCAGAAAAATCATAGAAAGTGCTGATGTGAGAATAGATGAGAATATTGAACCAAAGAATGCAACTCATAATGACAGTCCAGTTTATGAGGACTCGAGTGAGATTGATGATGAGATGGCTGAATCTAATGATTCTGAGAAATCAAAGGATGACTCAGAAGATACTACACCTAAGAAGCACAGCACTTGGGTAGAGCAACACCCTAAGGATCAAATCATTGGAGATCCTAAGGCAGGCGTTCAAACTAGACAAAGTGTAGTTAGCAATTACTCACTTATGTCCACCATTGAACCCAAGACTGTGGCTGAAGCCAGTCTCGATGATAGTTGGTTGAAAGCTATGCATGAGGAGTTGGAGCAAATTGAGAAGAACTCCACATGGGAACTTGTTCCTAGACCTACTGATAAGAATGTTATTGGTACTAAATGGGTCTTTCGGAATAAGCTTAATGAAGATGGTCAAGTCATTAGAAACAAAGCAAGGTTGGTTTGTAAAGGCTTTGCTCAAGTTCAAGGCATAGATTTTGAAGAGACCTTTGCACCGGTGGCTCGTCTGGAAGCTATTCGTATGTTTCTTGCATTGGCAGCATACAAAACCTTCAAGGTATTTCAGATGGACGTAAAGTCAGCCTTCTTGAATGGATTACTTGAAGAAGAGGTCTACATTGAGCAACCTGATGGCTTTCTCATTAGCAAAAATTCAGACCTAGTGTGCAAGTTGAAAAAGGCTCTTTATGGGCTGAAACAAGCGCCAAGGGCGTGGTATGCAAGGCTAGACCTCTATCTCCGCAAGATCGATTTTGGAAAAGGAATGGTTGATAGCAATCTGTATGTCAAAACTGAGTTAAGCAAACAGCTGATTGTCATTGTTTATGTCGATGACATAATCTTTGGTGGCAATGATGAAGAAATGTGCAGGAATTTCGCTGAAGAGATGAAGAAAGAATTTGAGATGTCAATGCTTGGAGAACTAAAGTTCTTCCTTGGTTTACAAGTTCAGCAGCTGAAACATGGCATCTTCATCTCACAAATGAAGTACATTAAGGAAATGCTGAAACGGTTCAATATGGAAGACAGCAAGCCAGTCAGCACACCAATGTCAACGAACACAAAGCTTAGCAAAGATGATAAGGCCTCGTCCGTTGATCATACCACCTATCGCTCTATGATAGGAAGCTTGCTCTACTTGAGTGCTACAAGACCAGATCTTCTACAAGCAGTATGTATGGTTGCACGTTTTCAAGCAGCACCAACTGAAACGCACCTTACAGCAGTGAAAAGAATCTTTCGATATCTGAAAGGTACTACGGAGCTTGGTATCTGGTATCCCAAAGGAAAATCCTTCACTCTTGTTGCATATTCTGATGCCGATTGGGCTGGATGCGTAGATGATCGCAAGAGTACTAGCGGCGGCGCATTTTATCTTGGAGAAAGATTAGTTGCTTGGCATAGTAAGAAGCAAGACTCAGTATCCCTTTCGACAGCGGAAGCGGAATATATTGCAGCGGCAACTTGTTGTACGCAAGTGTTATGGATGCAGCAAATGCTCTCTGATCTAGGAGTTCCTACAACGGATCCTACGCCGATCCTATGTGACAACACGAGTGCAATTCATATATCTAAGAATCCTGTTCAGCACTCTCGAACAAAGCATGTAGCAATTCGTTATCATTTTCTTAAAGATAAAGTTGCTGATGGAGAGGTCAAGTTGGAATATGTTCCAACAACTGAGCAAGTGGCTGATATTTTCACGAAACCTCTGCCAAAGGAAGTCTTCGAGTATCTCCGGAAAAAGTTAGGAGTTACTCACTCTCCTAAACCGTAGGAGTTGTGCTTGAAAGGGGGAGCAATGCATTCATTGAATATCCTATTCGCTCCTCGGTTTGGTCCCTTTGGACTTGTTGTCAAAGGGGGAGAGATGTTATGCTATGATAGCAAGGAGAGATGTTATGCTATGAAAGCTAGGGGGAGATTGTTGACAGTGCATGGTTGTTATTTCAGAATTTCAGAATTGGTTCCAAGTGAGTGTTGAAGTTCCAATAGTGTTACCAACAATTCCAAAGGGGGAGATTGTTGGAATTTGAGATGACTTGAAAGTCTTTTGAAGAATTTGAAGAATCAGTATCTCAAGTATTGATTTGAGTTGGAATTCTTGTCAACGCATTGTCACAAACGTGATGTTAATAGATTGGTGTTGATAGAGCTTAAAAGAAGAAATCCGAATTGAAACAGTCAGGAATTCAGAATTCCTGAAGCAGAGCATGCGGTCGACCGAGCACCCCATGCGGTCGACCGAGCAAAGAGAAACCTGCAGAAACAGATTCAGGAAGCTCCCAGTTATTTTCGCGACACAGTGTGTCTTCGGTCGACCGGAACCCCAGGATGTCGACCGAGCGCGATAATTGACTGATTCCAGACAGTGTATGATGTCGACCGAGCAAGGCAGGATGTCGACCGAGCACGGGATCAGAGTTGCACAGAAACAGAAGTCTTGCATGAAAACTCAGCACTCTTATCTAATTTGTTTGGGACTCTTTCTAAACGAATTGTAGCCTGTTTTGAATACAATTAAGGGTTACTATAACCTATATAAAGGCATGTATGGGTCGTTCTAAAGAGACACCAGAAGAGAGAAAGAAGAGAAGAGAAAAGAGAGAGAGTTTTTGAGAGAATAGAGTGCTGTTGCTGTGTGCTGTTGTGCTGCATCTTTCTACAGCAAGTGAGGACGAGGATGTGCTCTTGAAGATGATGTTTTCGTCCATAAGATAAGTGTCTCTCTGTTTATGCTTTAATTTCAATTTGTAAGGGATTGAGAGAGAGAGAATTGTAGAGGGGAAGGGCTGTAGACAGAGTTTATCTTATATTCTATTTTTACATCAAGTTGGTGCTTGGTGTTTGGGGTTTGGTGATCCTATCTGTGGGTGCAGATAAATTGTAAGGGGAGTCGGTGCTTCCTAGATAGTTGGTGCTATCTGAAACTAAGGGTTGGTGCTCTTTGTCGTTGGTGCGACTAAATATATTCAGACCTGTACCGGATCGGTGTTCGGACGGTTTTGATCCGTGGACGTAGCCTTTTGGTGAACCACGTTAAATCTGGTGTCATTGTGTGGTTTGACTTGTTTTGTTGTTGAATTGGACCTGTTTTTAGAAATCACTGATTCACCCCCCCCTCTCAGTGATCGCGATATCCAATAGAATTGTGGTCCGTTATGATGGACGAATCTTTTGGGTATGCCGAAACGACAAATGATGTTGGTGCGCAGGAACTGAAGGACTGATGAGGTCTTTATTTCATTGAACGCAAATCTTCTGACCACTTGGAGAAATAATCCGTAGCGGCGAAGATGAAGCGATGACCTTTGCTCGAAGGGGGAGAAATAGGACCTATGATGTCCATACCCCAGGCTTCGAAAGGCCATGAAATCGTTGTAGGATGTAGCCATTCTAGAGGCATGTGAATGTTATCTCCATGAACTTGGCATTGTTGGCAGAGCTTAGCAAATTTCATTGCGTCAGCTACCATGGTAGGCCAGTAATAACCTAACCTTTTTATCTGATCATAAAGCTTGGGACCAGCCTGATGAGCTCTGCAAAGACCAGCATGAACTTCTTTGAGTGTTTCTCCAGCCTCTTGTTGTGACAAGCATCGTAAAAGTACTCCATTGAAGGATTTCCTGTAAAGGATTTTTGAAGGAATATCCAAATGAAAGCTTGGGGTTCGCCTTTTGAACCTTACCCGTTCTTTTGGATCTTCAGGTAGGATTCCGAACATAGTGCAATCAATGAACAGATCCCTCCAGTCGCCGATTGAAGGGTGAAGGATTGAAATCCGACTTCCAACCACTTTGTGGCATTCAGCAACTGCTTGATGTGTGTTAAGAAGACGAAGGATTCTTCTTTCGCACACTGTGATTTGCATGTTTTCCCCTTCCTGGATTGCCATAGATGCGGCAAGTCCGGCCAGGGCATCTGCACGTATGTTTTCACCTCTACGAATGTGGGTGATGTGACAGATGTCAAACTTTTGTAGAAGCGATTGTGCCTTGTTGTAGTAAGGCAGCAAATCTGGCTTCCTGACTTCAAATTTCTGATTCATCTGGTTGACGATCAGTTGTGAGTCTCCAAAACCTTCCAGCATGGTGATACCGGATTCGATGGCGAGTTCCAATCCTAGGATCAGAGCTTGATATTCAGTTGCATTGTTTGTGCATGGTTCCAGTAGCGAGAAAGTGTGTGGAATCATGGATTTGTCGGGGCTAACAGAGAGGTTGCCAACTCCCGAGATCAGCTGTCTTTTTTCATTTGTCCTAGTTGCACCATCAAAGCACATGTCCCAGGAAGCATTTTGTGAGAAAGTCTCCACGTTGTAGACTGGTTCGTCTGGGAGATCATCTCTGAGTGGAGAATCTTTAGGCAATGGATGCTCTGCGAGGAAGTCCGCTAGAGCTTGCCCTTTGATTGCCTTTTGTGGTACATACCTAATATCAAATTGTGACAGATGGATGGACCATTTTGCCAGTCGAGCATTGAGAGAACCTGCCTTTGTGACAAGGACCTTCCAGAGGTTGACCCTCGAGACCAGATAGACTGTGTTGGAAAGCAAGTAGTGATGTAGCTTTTGTACGGCGAACATCACTGCAAGACATTCTTTTTCGTCTGGAGAGTAGCGATGCTCTGCACCTACTAGCCTGCGGCTGAGGTAATATAGAGTAGGTTCTTTTCTTTGATAATTTTCTTGTGCAAGCAGAGCTCCCAAAGAGTGATCAAGGGCTCTTGTGTACAAGATGAATGGTTTTCCAGTGGTAGGAGCAGCTAACACTGGAGGTTTTGTCAGGTATGACTTGATATCTTGGAAAACAGCTTCACAGTCAACATCCCAGACAAAGTTTACACCTTTTTTCATCAATCGGGAGAATGGACGGCATTTCCCCGAAAGATTAGAGATGAACCGTCTGATGTAGGCCAATCTCCCTTGAAGCCCTTTGAGTTCTCTCAAGGTTCTTGGAGAGGGCATTTCTAGAATGGCTTTAACTTTTATGGGGTCAAGCTCTATTCCAGCTTTCCTAACTAAGAATCCGAAGAACTTACCCGACGAGACGCCGAAGAAGCATTTCAAAGGATTCATTCGTAGTTTGTGTTTGCGAAGCCAGAGGAAGACTTCTCGAAGGTCTTCGAGATGATCTTCTTTTCTTTTACTTTTGACGGCGAGGTCATTAACGTAACATTCAACCGTCTTGTGCTGCATATCTTGAAATATCTTCATCATAGCGCTCTGATATGTGGCACCAGCATTTTTCAGACCAAATGGCATGACAGTGTAGCAATACACGCCAAATGGGGTCCGAAAGGATGTATGTTTTTCATCCTCAGGATGCATCTTTATCTGATTGTAGCCAGAGAAACCATCCATGAATGTCATTCGCTCGAATCCACAGGTATTATCAATCATTACCTCTGGTATGGGGAGTGGAAATTCATCTTTTGGGCATGCGCCATTCAGGTCTCTATAGTCAATACAAACCCTGATCTGCCCGTTTTTCTTTGTCACGGGAACAATGTTGGCCGACTATTCAGGATGTTGTTCCTCACAGATGAAGCCGACGCTTTTGAGTTTTTGAACTTCTTGTTCAATTTTATCCATCACATTTGGACGGAATCTTGTTTGGCCTTGCTTGATAGGCTTGATGTCTTCTTGAAGATTGAGTTTGTGGACCGCTATTTTGGGGTCTAAGTAAGGCATTTCAGCGTAAGACCATGCAAAGCAATCAACGAACTCACGAAGAAAGGCGATATACTCGGGTAACTCATCATCCTTTATATTCTTGCTTATGAATACGGGACGTGGGTTATCTGGTGTTCACAAGTTTATCTTTTGAACAGGATCTTCTGTTGGAAGGTTCGAAGGTGGTTCCTCCTCAATATTTTCGGAGGCTTCCAGCTCAACAAAACCTTCTAGGGTTTCAAGTGCATTTCCAGACCAAGGTTTTGTTCCTTTCCATGGGTCTTCTTGATCGGTAATTTTCCCAAGGCTTGCTATGAGATGATCCCAATCGCCTGTTGAAACCGGGTCAAAGTAGGCTACTTTTTTTGGAGATGAGGGTTCTTCTGGGTCAGAAGACCACATGTCCGTGCCATCGGACAACTCCTCTTCATTTTCAGAGAAATCGTGCTAATTGGATGAGCTTCCTGGATCTTTGTCAGGTGGCTCATCAAAGAGATATCCAGGGAGATCGATGTCTTCATCGACTTGAGATGTCGAGGCTTGGTCAGTATATTGACTTTTAAGCCTTTGTGTCAACTGTCTCAGGGGAGTGTCGGGATCATACCCTAACCCGTGTGAAGACTTTTCTACATAGCCGTAGAGTCTCCAATGTTCCAGCTGGCTTTTGGTCAAGACAGGCCCCAATGGCGTGAGAATACCGTTTACTCTTGTTTAGTGTCCGTTTTTGCTGTTTTTTTATTCTTTTTTCTTCTGTATTTTTCCTTGAGATTTTTGATCATTAATTATCCTGATTTCCTTGTAGAAAACATGATGAGAATCCTTGCATTTTATTTTGTAAAGCTTCCAATCTTCTGAGATAGCCGAAGACTTTGTCGCGCAGAGCTGCCGATTTTCCGTGAGAAGCTGAAACTGGGTCAAACGATGTCAGAATGACCTGAAATTTGAGGTGAAGCCTCCTGAGCAATAAATAAGACCAACCATAGGCTTTTTTTTGATCTTCGAAGCCGTTTGGGGTCCTATCACCAGTAGACTTGTTTTTATCGCGATGAAGATGTCGCGGGTTGATGTGCGGTCAACCGATGTCCGATTGGACTTAAAACTTGACAGGGAACCTATTGGAGTCATTTTAAGATGATCCACAGGCTCTGTCTTGGAAACCATGGTCCCGGGGAGGTTCGCCACCGAGAGGCCTGATTTGGCTTCCGAGCGTCAAAGTATGGTCAAATGTTGTCGAAATGACCTGAAATTTGACGTGTAGCCCTTTGTAAGAATTTTGAAGCCGTCCATGTGCTCTATCTGATGAGTGATGGCCTCGGAAGTTCTCACCGCCGAGAGCCTTGATTTAGCTGTTCGAGGGTTGATGTAGGGTCAAACGTTATCAGTTTGACTCGAAACTTGACGTGGATCCTTTTGGATTTATTTTGAGACCATCCATCGGTTCTGATCGAAGATTTGGTGTCTTCGATGGTTTCGCCGCTAGGAGCTCATTTTCAGCTGCCGGAGAAGCGAAGTTAGGCCAAATGATTTTGAAATGGCCCGAAACTTTTTGTGTACTCCTCCTTTGGCTGTCTTGAAGGATCTTGCAGTTTTTGTTTGATTCTGACAAGATTTGAATTTTTGGAAGTAGCATTGCCTATTTATGGCAGGTTGCGACTTCCTGCAGTTTTCTGGCTCTTGAAGAAGCAAAGTGACATTTTTGGTGTCAACAACAAACAACCAGGTCTATCCTAAGACTTGGTCCCTAAGACCTTCACCAAAACAAAGAAGGTCCCGAACATCCACCAAGCCAGCATACCTGGCCCCACTCAAGGAGAACCAGTTCGACCCTCTTTCTTACATGAAAGAGGAGAGACCCATCTCCAACTTGACGTCCAAGTCAACCCAGCATGAGCCGGCTTGTTCTTATAAGGCCAAAATCAAGTCATGCAACACAAGGCCTCTGCAAGCACGTGCCAAGGCCTACAATCCTTCGGTTCGACCCTTCATATCTACAGGGGCCGAACTCGGAAATTTCAAAGCTTCACTGCAACAGGCGAAGGACCGTGTTCGCATCCTGTCCTTGCCTAGCTACAAAGAAGACAGGCTTGGTTGCTGCGTCAGAGGGAGCACATCCTTCATTGTCAATGTTGACACCAAAAATGTCACTTTGCCTCTTAAAGATCCAAAAAGCTACATGAAGTCACAACCTGCCATAAATAGGCAATGCCACTTCCAAAAAATCAAATCTTCTCAGAATAAAACAAAAACTGCAAGATCCTTCAAGACAGCCAAAAGAGGAGTACACAAGAAGTTTCGGGCCATTTCAAAATCATTTGGCCTAACTTCGCTTCTCCGGCAGCTGAATGTTAGTTTTATGGACTCAATCCAGTAGATGATATAATAAATTGATTAAATTCTTTATTTATTCATATATTCATGCTTACTTTTCATGAGATGAATGGTAATTTATTATATACTTGCACATAACCAATACGAATGACATGATGGTTCATGAGATGAACCGGAGTCCACAAGTATATTAGATGTAACACATGTGTATGGATGAGATCCACATACGGGAGACATGTGTGGCAAATCTTATACTTAAATATTATCACAACCAGTGATGAGACTGGACATCTCATACTGACAAAGTTGCAGCATTTTGATCACTATGAGATAGTGTGATTTGTCTCGATCATCAGAATGGAAGATTCTGGATCATAGTGCTGGTACATTGGATGTATTGAAGGACCATGAGAAGCACCTTATAAACACTGTCTTTACTTTAAGGTCTGCTCTCATAATTCCCTAGCAATAGGCTCTCAATCCTGAGACATTAATGAACTCAAGTTTCTATCTATTCATTTGCTTTGAGTCACCAATGAGTGAGGCCAACTGTTGGTCAACACCTCGGTGATTTGGGTACGTGGTAGTAGAGCTGTGGGAACATTCAATGGTCAAGATGGAATCTATCTCTAATATCCCCTTGTGCCAATTAATGGATTTATCATTGGTAAGTGCGCACCCATTCCGATTAAGAGTTAATTGGAAAGGTACCTATGATCATTATAATTAATTGGGGCTCAAGGATAATAAGATATGGATCTAGTTTGGAAGACAGGTCCAATTGATCCATGGATATTGATAGAGGAGTCTACTTGTGGTAATGTGGAAGTTTATGGTCTTCTATGTAATATTCCTAAGACTGGAGTTCAATTGCATTTATATAGTGGAGTTATTTGCAATTAACTGTGGGCCCGGATCACACATGAGATGTGGGGTCACGTGTCCCAGTTGGAGCCAGCTTTCTAAGGAATCCCTAGTGGTCCCCACGCTAGCCCAATTATTAGAAAGTATCTAATTCTAGTTGAATTCTAAAATGAAAGTTACTATTTCTATTTGAAGTTGGACTTCTAATAGTGGTAATAGTAGACTTACTAATTTTAGTAGAAGTCAGACTTCTATTTTAATTAGAAAGGAATTGGAAAGTTACTAATCATATTTGAAGTGAGACTTCTAATTATGATATAGTAAGTTACTAATTATTGTGGAAGTAAGACTTCTATCTTAATTAGTAATAGAAGAGAGTTACTAATTGTTAGAGAAGTGAGACTTCTATTTCAATTAGAAAGAGGAGGTGGCTTAATTGCTTTTAAGCTATAAATAGAGGAGGGCAAGGTGTTGCACGTCCATGCATACATCCACCTAGGGATTCACGCCCAAGGCTTCTTTGTGCAAGTGTTGCACATGCCTCTTCTCCTCTCCCTCTTCTAGTTGTCTTTCTAGTTCCTCTCTAGAGTTCGTAGTAGTTTTCTCTTGGAGATCCCACCATCTTCTTGAGAAAAAGGAGAATCTGATACGGGTCATAGCGTGGAAGATCAAGAGGTCTTGGAGATTCCTATTTTATTAGTGAAAACGTTTCATCATCAAAGAAAGACGCAACTTCTCCATTAGTGCACAACCGAGCTCCAAAGGTATAATCCACTTCCTCGCATGTTGTAGATTATTATGGATGCTAATTAGTTGTTGTTTCTATCTTCTAGATAGATTGTATTTACTGATCATGATGATTGAGATTGAGGACATGGGTCTTGGACTGGGTTTTATAGCCTTCTGGATAGTTGATCCCTGCGTCAAGTGGGTCAAAAGTTTTTGAAACCTATCCTAGAGGCCCACCCTATTTCCAACAATTGGTATCAGAGCCTTACCTCATCTCTTATCATGTTAGATCAGTAAGCTTGATCTAATCTTTGCATGAGATGCGAAGAGGATAGATTAAGGGCTATGTACGGATCAATTTGATGGTTTTGCTTGGATAATTAGTAAATCCATGTTTGGATAGTCACAAAAGGGTTAAAGAATGATGGAATGATGGTAGGAAGCCTTTGGGAGTCTTTAGAAGAGTTCTGGAGATGTTTGGACACGAAATAGAAAAACCCAACCTGCAGATTTCCGTCAGGTCGGTCGACCGAGCCCTCTGGTAGGTTGACCGAAGACACTGAGGCCGGTCGACCGAACCCTCTAGCAGGTCGACCGAGCAGACTGACATAGCAGCTCGACCCCCGCCGGGGGACACCCCCGGACCCCCTCTGCGTAGGGCATGAATCGTAGTAGTGGCAATCTTTGGCATCCTGTCTTTCCATTGTTGTTTGGTAACCCGATTCTGTGAGTTGCTTTGCTGGTATGAGATACTAACATGCAGGTTATCATGTCCTCTCCATATGGCCCACAAGTCTTTTACTTTCTTTATGGATGAATGTTTATTTTTGGCAAGTTGTAAAGGGCATCATGGTTTCCTTTGTTTCCCGGTTTAGGGCAAGGCATGGTGAAATTCCCTATGAGCTTTTTATTTCCATAGATTATCATGTAAGTCTCATCATAGAGACATAGGAATTTATGTAATTTTCTTAATTTGTAAATTCTGGCGATGTCCGAGACTAAGAAGGAAAGTGAAGTTGGACTCCTAATCAAAGAGTTTGAAGATTACCAAAGGTGTTTTGGAGTTTTCCAAAGTGTTTGAGGAATTCCAAGTTTTTTGGAAAGTCTAAAAGTCCAAGAAGTCTATTCCACTTGGGCCATGTGGAGGAGAGGACTAGTTTCTAATTTTAGCGTTTTCTATTTATAGTTAAATGCTTTATTTAGAATGTTTCCAAATCTGATCCAAACATAACAAGTTACTAATATTGGTCAAATCAAATTAATTTTTGAAAAGAGTTCTAATTAGTGTTGATGTCCCATGAGATGGACACATTGGTAACACTAATTTAAGAAACTGGACTTTCCTTAAAATAACTTGACTTGGAACCAATCTTAGATCATATCATGAGATGATTTGATGATTCATATATTTATATATGTGGGCCCTAATACCTTAAAAGGAAATCCTCAATTCTAAAATATTAAGTGGGAGCGGGGCATTTAAATTGATAAATCCCCATGGTTTTCCACCCTAGGTCCATTGTAAGGAAAGTATTAGCCTCGCGCCACCAAGAGAGTGGCCGTTCCCCACGGAGGGCTTTTATTTGTCTGGTTACTAGATATGAATCTCCTATGGATACTATTTATGAGACGTGGTGGGGGTTCACTCCCCAAGGAGGAGCTGCCCATCGCGGTTGTCATGCAATATTAGTTGGTGGGTCACACTTAACTAAAATAATGATGTAGTATCCCCAAGGATTTGCCTTATGTATTTTAGAAACCAAAGCTGATCGGGAGTCATACATTATTTGGTATGAGATACCTAGATGATAATGAATGATTGGGGATCAAGCATTGTTAGTCTTAATCTTAATTTTGGCGACTTTGATCCGCACCAATCTATGGGGCATTTGCACTCCCCAAGGAGGCATGCCCTAAGGGATTGGGATTCTGATGTATTCTAAATTCAGTGCTTATGAGGACTCCCACATGAATTTGGTAGAATACTAAATCCTATATCATTGAATGTATGGTTAAGTGCTTTAATTTATACAGCATGAATTCGAATATTTTCAATCCACTTGCGACCATCCTCAACCAGAACCAGTTGATGGGGATCCAACTACGTAGACTGGAAAAGGAACCTGGATATTATGTTGACTGCTTCAAGATGCAAATATGTCCTTACTATACCCTCCCTTCCTGAGCCTGAGCCTGAGCCTGATGCACCATAGATTGTGAAAAACTTTTACACCAAGTGGACCAATGACAATGAGAAGGCCAGATGTTTTATTCAGGCATCCATGTCTATTGTTTTGCAAGAACAACATCAATCCTATAAGTCAGCATACGATATTATATCGAACTTAAAGGAGATGTTTGCAGACCAGGTTAGGCCTGCTAGGCAGGCTGCTATAAAAGTGCTGATGGTGACAAAGATGGCCGAGGGAACCCCAGTACAAAAACATTTGTTACAAATGAAGTTGGCATTGAATGAGTTAGATGTACTGGGGACTACGTTTGATACAGAAACGCAGATCGACATGATCATTCAATCACTACCAGACTCATTCAAACATTTCGAGATCAATTATAATAAATTGGAAATGACCATAGGTGAGCTGTCTCGCCAGCTGGTAGTGTTTGAGGAAATCGTGAAGAAAATACCAACTGCCCTCATGACAGAAAAGTCATTTGCTAAGTCTAAACCGAAAGGCAAAGACCGGGATAGCAAGAAGAAACCATTCATCAAAGGTCCTAAGGTGGAGTATGGTTCCACGAGTTGTGTGGCCAAGGTCAAGGATACGAGAGCAAAGGGAAAGTGTTTCCACTGTGGTATGACAGGACATTGGAAGAGGAATTGTCCACGATTTCTGTGAAAGGAAAAGACCTCAGGTATGATTGAGTCATTTGTTTCTGAAGATAGTTTTTCAACTAGTACTTCAGAATCTTGGTTTGTAGACTTTGTTGCAACTAATTACATTAGTAATATGTTGTAGGAGCTACAGGTAACCAGGAGGATTAATGACGGGGAAATCAGTATTAACCTGGGATCAGAAGCCAAGGCAAAAGCAGTGTCAGAGGGAGTAGTAACTTAGTTGTTTTCAAATATTAAGTTGATTTTGTCGGATACATTATATGTACCATTTTAAGACGGAGTTTTAATTTCTAGTATGATGAATAAGAGTTATTCTATTACTTTTGGTAATTAAATTGTCTTAAAGAAGAACGGTACTCTTATATATTCTGACAAGGTAATCAATGGCTTTTATTTGTTAACTCCCACAATGTATGAGATACATGACACTGATGTTAATAATAGACCATCATTAAAGAGGTAGTCACCTTCATCTAATCCAAAAAACCTTCGGCACCCAAGAGGTTAGGTCATATAATCCTAAACAGGATTGACAGGCTAGTGAAAGATGGTATCTTGCCTTTATTGGTGGTAGAATCAATGCCTGTATGCAAATCCTGTCTGGAAGGCAAAATGACCAAAAGACCCTTATTCATCTAAGGGCAGTAGGGCCAAAGATTTATTGGAAATAGTATATACTGATGTGTATGGACCCATAATATTAGAAAGAGAAATTGATACGGGTATTTCATCACTTTCACCGATGATTACTCGAGATATGGATACATATACCTTATGCACCGCAAGTCCAAGATTTTTTGAATAGCTCAAAGAGTTTCAAGCGGAAGCGGAAAAGCAATTAGGTAAAAGTATAAATACTCTTCGATGAGATCGATGAGGCGAATATCTCTCCACTAATTTTATGGGATACTTATCAGAAAATGGGATTTGACCCCAGAAGTCTGCTCCTGGTTTGCCTCAATAGAAAGGAGTAGCAGAAAGAAGGAACAAGACTTTTTTAGATATGATCAAGTCTATGATTGAGTTTCTACGGATTACCTATATTTTGGGCAGAAATGTTGAGCTTGTTCGACTAAGGTTTTGGGCCATCATTTCTCTTCGATGAGCTCATTAAAGATCTAAAAAAAATACAAAAAACAAAAAAGCCAGATTTTTCAGTTTGAATTCAAAATTGAGAAACCGTGATCCTATCCTATCGTTCATCGCGCTTGCAGAAATGTTGAGCCTGTTCGACTAAGGTTTTGGGCCATCGTTTCTCTTCGATGAGTTCATTAAAGATCTAAAAAAAAAAACAAAAAAATCAGATTTTCCAGTTTGAATTCAAAATTGAGAAACCTTGATCCTTTCCTATCGTTTATCGTGCTTGCAGAAATGTTGAGCCTATTCGACTAAGGTTTTGGGCCATCGTTTCTCTTCGATGAGTTCATTAAAGATCTAAAAAAAAAATCAGATTTTTCATTTTGGATTCAAAATTGAGAAACCATGATCCTTTCCTATCGTTCATCGTGCTTGCAGAAATGTTGAGCCTGTTCGGCTAAGGTTTAGGGCCATCGTTTCTCTTCGATGAGTTCATTAAAGATATATATATATAAAATAGATTTTTCATTTTGAATTCAAAATTGAGAAACCTTGATCCGTTCCTATCGTTCATCGCGCTTGCAGAAATGTTAAGCCTGTTCGACTTAGGTTTTGGGCCATCGTTTCTCTTCGATGAGTTCATTAAAGATCTAAATTATATATATAAAAGACATAGAGCACTAAGGTTAAACCAACTGCATTCTTTGATCACGGTTGATTCAAGAAAAGCCTTGTCCAGAGTGTGAAGACAGCTAACTGAGACAGCTTGACTGTTCTAGGCGAGGGTCCTCCAAACGGGTTCATTAAGTAATCCTACCCTTACCTGGGGGCAATTCTATCAATCGAGATTTCATACGAACGGGCTAGGAGGCCTATGTGTACTCTCTCGTCTTTTAAATAAAAAAATTCAAAATAAAAATTTTAAAATAAAAAATAAAAAAAAGATTTTTCAAAAATTTTTTTTTTAAAAAAATATAAAATATAAAATAAAAAATAAAATTAAATAAAAAATAAAATAATAAAAAAAAGATGTTTTTTAAAAAAAAATCTTAAAAGAAAAAAAAACCTTCCGTCATTTTTGGGTTCAGATTGGAGAAATTTTGGTCTCCTCCTTTTTGAGCACTGGCGCTTGCGGAAATCGTTGAGCCCGTGTTCAGATTGGAATGCCTTTTGCTCTCTTTGATGAACCCGATATTGGCCTTTAAAAAAAAAACTCGTCATTTTTGGATTCAGATCCGAGAAATTATGGTTCATTTCCTTCTTAATACTGGCGCTCGCGGAAATCGCTGAGACCGTATTTGGATCGGAATACCATCTGTTCTCTTTGATGAATCCAATCTTGACATTTCAAAACAGAGAATCTCACCTCATGGATGCGGTCTCCAAACATTTGTGCCTAGCGGTACTAGTACGCCCTTTCAGGGTCTACTGTATTCGCGACCGGCACATTTGTAACTCCAACCTCATTTTCTTCTGACATCGAGCAAGCTCTGCTTCTCGATAAGTCGAATTTAGGTTCACAATTGCTTCTAGCAGTCACTCGGATGCTCATTCTGGGCTTACCATACCTGCGATTAGAATAATTGTACCCTCTATGGCCTTTTGCCTTCTTCATATTGCTTGGGTCATATCCCTCTAGCGATTTGTAAAGACAAAACCATAAAACTTCCCATTTATGATCATTATATTCTTGTGATTACTAATGGACGTGGTCTTATTTCAGATTTTTTTTGAAAAAACTAACAATGGCAGCTTCGCTAACCATTACTTTCGATGAGAACAAGCACCAGCTCATGCTTCAACAGAAGGAAAACATGCGCACCAACAAGCGCCCCATCAGCTGCCGAAGCATCAACTCCCTCGGCAACTCTCTAAACTCCGAGTCGACTTCGACTCCCCGGACTATCGTCTTTCGGACGCTGGGACCATTCCCACTTCCCGAAGAACAAACTGCTCCTTCCAAGAAGCAGAAGCTCGCCTCTAAACTTGTCACTGCCGTGACACCAAAGGCGAGCACCAAAAGGCCCGAAGCCCGTGGCACCCCCACGAAGCCTCGACCTGCTAACGACCAGGTCTATCCCAAGACTTGGTCCCCAAGACCTCCACCAAAACAAAGAAGGTCCCAAACATCCACCAAGCCAGCATACATGGCCCCACTCAAGGGGAACCAGTTCTACCCTTTTGCCTACATGAAAGAGGAGAGACCCATCTCCAACCTGACTCCCAAGACAAACCAGCATGAGCCGGCTTGTTCTTACAAGCCCAAAATCAAGTCACGCATCACAAGGCCTCTGCAAGCACTTGCTAAGGCCTACAATCCTTCAGTTCGACCCTTCATATCTATAGGGGCCGAACTCAAAAAATTCAAAGCTTCGCTGCAGCAGGCGAATGACCGAGTTCGCATCCTGTCCTTGCCTAGCTACAAAGAAGATAGGCTCCGCTGCTGTGCCCGAGGGAGCACATCCTTCATTGTCAAAGCCCAGCCAGAGCTAACCGAAGCTCAAATTGCTCGTCGTATACTTCGCCGCGCGTCGTATCGACAAAAGAGACTAGAGAAGCAAAGGACCCAGCCTCCTACACTTCAAGTCTCTCCCAAATGGGCCGAAAAAGAAAGACCCAACCAAGTTGCTGCCGTCCAAATGGTTGGAAAAACCAGAAGACGGCAAAAGTCAGCAACAAAAACCATGTTCGACGTCCGGTGACCCGCAGCGCCTCCAGGACAAGAAGACACTTAGAAGAATCCCCTGCTCCTTTAAGCAAAGGATGGCAGAGTGATCCTTCCTCAAGCTCTTCATCAAAAAGAATGAGCCCCAGCTCAGTCACCAGGACGGTTTCTTCATTCGAATCTCGAGGGATGAACGTCATGGCTACAAATTCCGAGCCACCAACTCGCAATCCACCTCAAGATGATGCGATCACACGCATCCAGCAGTTGGAATAAGGCCATCAGAGGATTGAAACTCTGATGGAAAACCTTCTCCTCGCCTTCCAAAATCAGGCGAATAATGAACCTCCTCCGAATCATCAAGACGATGAGGTAAATGGAGAAGAAAATGAGTCACGCGCCCTTACCGAAAAGGACGTAGACAGTATCCTCGACAAAGCAAAAGAAGAGGATATACTCAAGGAGCATGGGATCAAACCACCATATCCCTTATGGATGGACTCGGTCCCGTTCCCCACAATATTCAAGCATCCTACTCTCCAAACATATACGGGGAAAGGATCAGCCAGACAGCACGTCATCCACTTCAAAATCTTGACGGGAGCTATCGCGGATCAAGATGCACTCAAGATCCGCCTCTTTGCAAGTACCCTAAAAGGTACGGCCTTCGACTGGTACTCCACTTTGCCGGAGGACTCCATCCAAAATTGGGCCATGCTAGAGACACGCTTCCTGACTCACTTCAAAGGTGAGGATCATCCCGCTACTATGGCTCAGCTGTGCAGCCTAAAACAGGAGGAGAATGAGTCAACATAAGACTTCATTCACAAGTGGAAAGCAATGGCGTACAAATGCTTTGATGTACTGCCTCAAGTGTCGCTAGTCGACATCTGCCGAAACAACATGAGAGCTAGAATGCACTCCATGATCATCGGCTATAAATCAAAGAACCTAGGAGAACTCCTAGAAGCTTCCGTGGAAGCTGAAACGGTGATCAAAGACCTCAACAGTTAGAAATCATCAAGAAAAGAGCCAACCGCCATTGCAACCTCTAAACCAAAGAAAAAAGAGGTCCTCAATGTGCAGACCAAGTCAGCTCCTCAGCCACCAAAGAAAGCTGAAAACAAAGCTGCTGGTATGAGACCCGAACTCTCTGATGCCTTCAAAGAGCGAGTAGAAAAGAAACACCCATTCGATGAAGATGTTGATGAAATCTTCGGGGCTCTCATGGCAAACGACAAGCTCACCTTGCCTGAACCCAAAAGACCGGATGATGTTGGCAAAACCAACGATCCTCGGTACTGTCCACACCACCAGATGATCTCGCATCCTCTCAATCAATGCTTCGTTGTGAGGGCGAATATAAACGAGATGTGGAAAAATGGAGTCATCACCTTTGACAAAAACTATGGGTCTGCCTCCGTCAACACGGTGTCATGTGGACAAACACTAAAATCACCGAAGAAAAAGATCACTACTTCGTTCAAGGTGATAAACACAATCCAAGCGTCCAAAGAACTGGTTCCTTACCCGACACCAGACGGACAACCTATATGGGTGCATCCCCATCTCCTGGAAGATGAAAACTGGGAGATCGTTGAAACGAAGCCTACAGCTCAACAGCGAAGGCAGGCTAGGAAACATCTCCTCAAGCTCAAAAGGCAAGAGAAGACCCAGCCAAAACAAGAAGTCCAAGAAAAGGCAAAGGCTTCCTCTACCGCTTCACTGGAGGCAACAAAAACATCCCTTCCAGAGACTTCAAAAGGGGTAAGAAAATTCACTCTCAGTGATATCATGCCACCGCAATTCAAAGAAGCCACGCAGGGGGCATCATACTCTTGCAATTCGGTAGTTGGATTCTCCATTGATGGATACAAGTCCAGCGACACCGATGATGGATTCGAATCCAACTACACCGACGAGTGGGAGGAGTCCCTTGAAACAGGAGAATATCTCTCCGATGAAGAATGGGTTCCTGAGACTCATCTTATGCCAGTAATCTGGTATAACACCCTACAGCCACAAGGATCCTGGTCTGATGATGAAGAAGACCAAGAGGCTGTATAAAAAAATGTTGTTGAACCGGCACCCGTCATTGCTCCAGTGGAAATCAACAATGTTGAGCCACAAAGAGTTGATGAAGAAGAAGATTTGGCTCCCATGCCTGACCTTGAAGAATATGCAAGGATCATGTAGCATCTCGCTCTAGAACAAGAGCAAGACCACGTCAACGAGCTCCTCGCAATCCAGAGCCTGAAGTCCCTGAAGACCATCAGGTGCATCCTCCTTTTAACACACACCAAGCAGTTGCTGAATGCCACCGAGTGGTTAGAAGTCGGATTTCAATCCTTCAACCTTCAATCGGCTACTGGAAGGATCCGTTCATTGATTACACTATGTTCGGAATCCTACCTGAAGATCCAAAAGAACGGATAAGCATCCAAAGGCGAACCCCAAGCTTTCATTTGGATATTCCTTCAAAAATCCTTTACAAGAAATCGCTCAACAGAGTACTTCTACGCTGCTTGTCATAACAAGAGGCTGAAGAAGCACTCAAAGAAGTTCATGCTGGTCTTTGTGGAGCTCATCAGGTTGGTCCTAAGCTCTACGATCAGATAAAAATATTAGGTTATTACTGGCCTACCATGATAGCTGACGCAATGCAATTTGCTAAGCGCTGCCGACAATGCCAATTTCATGGAGATTACATTCACATGCCTCCAGAATGGCTACATCCTACAGCGATTTCATGGCCTTTCGAAGCCTGGGGTATGGACATCATAGGTCCTATTTCTTCCCCTTCAAGCAAAGGTCATCGCTTCATCTTCCCCGCCACGGATTATTTCTCCAAGTGGTCAGAAGCATTTGCGCTTAACGAAATGAAGACCTCATCAGTCCTTCAGTTCCTACGCACCAACATCATTTGTCGTTTCGGCATACCCAAAAGATTTGTCCATGATAACGGACCACAATTCCGGGATCATCGATTCTAGATGTTCTGCGACAAATACAAAATCCAAAGCTGTCCTTCGACTCCATACAATCCGGCAGCAAACGGATTAGCAGAAGCTTTCAATAAGACACTCTGTAAAATCCTAAAAAAAATGGTCTCTAGTCACAAAAGAAACTGGAGCGACATTCTGTTTGAAGCTTTATGGGCCTATCGAACCACCGTTCGAGGACCAACCCAAAGCACACCATTCTCCTTGGTCGATAGATGCGAAGCTGTCGTGCCCTTGGAAGTACAAATTCCTTCCTTTAGGGTATCCTTGTAAAAATGACATGACTCAAGAAAGCAATGTCAAATTGCGACTCCATGAGCTGGACAATCTTGATGAGAGACGGCTTGAAGCTCGACAAAGCATTGAACTTTACCAAGCACGCATGGCAGGATCTTTCGACAAAAAGGTCAGGCAAACTGCCTACAAAAAGGGTGACTTGGTTCTTACAGTAAAAAGACCAATGGTCTTCGTGAAGGAACCGCGATTCAGATCTGAAACTTCTCATAAAGAGACTACTATGGCTGATGCAAAGCATGACAGATTTTAAAAAATCTGATTTCTGCACTATGCAGCGGAAATCAGCCATAAAGAATCGCATAGAAACTCCATTAAATCATGACCAACACGTGTCTAATTAATAGAGATGATAGAAGACTATTACCTCAAAGATTTGTAGACTTCAAATCTCTGAAAAAATAGATCCAAAGGCGCGAATTCAGACTTGCAATTTGCAAACAAGTTGTTGGAATTTTCCTGCACTAGTATTGCCTTTGATCTTCTCCTCTATCTCACTTCCAAATCTGATTGGCTAAGATGGTGGGATCTTAATCTAGGAAACAAGAACTATTTTTCTCATGAAAAATCTCAGACCTACAGCTTTCTTCAAGGGAGAAGAAAGAAACCCAAGGGCTGGACGTGTGGGAGTGTTGCAATTCTTGTTCTAGTGTTGGACGTGTGCCTCTCTTATGACTCTCCTTATTATGGACGTCCAAAGGGGATGGTTCTCCTTTTATAGAAACTATGGGAAGCCTTTCCTATTTAGTTATCTCTCCTTATTCTAATTTATGTCCAAAAAGGAAAGACTTATTTCCTTTAAGAAACACTCTAATTAGAAAAGGAAACCAAAAGGAACTTTCCATACAATTAGTAATACTAGTTGTAGAACACTTACTAATTTTAAGTTCCTAATCCAAAAAGGAAACTAACTCATAGGAATACTAATCCAAAGAGGAGTCCAACTTTCCAAGTAGAGTCCTACTCAAAGTTGGAAACCTTACCCATGGAAATCCTATTATGGACGTCCCACATATCAATGCACACCATGGCCCACATACAATTTATCTAGAGTTAAATTCATGTATGCCATCAAAGGCCTACTTGAATTTAAACTCAAAATTATTTTTCCACTAAAATAATTCATCCTTATGTTATCTAAACATCTTAGGAAACCATGCCAATCTTGGTAAGTGACTAGAGAAGGGACCAAAAGACATATTTGCCATTGGCTCCCAAAATGACCAAAATGTCCATGCTAAACCCATAGCAACATTAAGACCATTTTAACCTTAACTCATTCCACTAAAGAGTTATGGTTGAACTCCAAGGACAAATATATAATATAATAAGCTCGTCATAAAATGACGGTTGTCTTCGACCTACTAAGTGTAATGACCTGAATGCCCCTCTATGTAACATCCATAATCGAGTTAGGTTATCACATGTACTATCAACCTTCCCGATTACATCTAAACCTTAGAACTTCATATCCTTAAACATAATCATCATTCGAATACCATTCTCTTGATCTAGGGAGCGACCCACAAGTTCAATATCCATATGGAACATCCATATACTAAGATCTTAGATTTTGATGATTAATCGGATAATTCTAAGGGGACGATTATTCCATCATCAGATGGCATAGATTCTATATTGCATCTGCACGTCCCAACTGATCAAGTCCGAGTACCCAAAACACAGAGCTGTTGACCCATGAAAAGAATCTCACCCATAGTGAATCAAAGCACAAGAACTTGACTTCGTCAGTTCATCCACAAATGCTCAAGATTAAGAGCACCGGTTACTTAGTAGCATGAGGTGACTTGATCTCTTTTCTGTGATAGTACTATTTTAGAGATCACACCTACAACGGTCCTGTTCAATGCATGACACATGCACTAATGAGATAGATCCGGGAAAGTCCTCCCGTGACTTAGGTATGTCACCCTATATAGGAGAGTATCTCATTATAACTTCTACCAAGATGAAGTGCCCAGCTCCATCTTTCAGTTATGAACAAATATGATGTTTCCAGTTGTCCATGAATTAGACCTATCTGTGTGTAGACACTACACACCTAATTCATTTACTAGAAACAATGGGCCTTACACAACCATACATATATACATGTTTAAGCATAAAAGAGTCTTTCTATTAAATAACCAGTTAAATATCCAGTAACAAAAGATGAGAATGCAGCTAGTGGGCTTTAGGGCATACACCAATCCCAACAAACTCCCACTTGCACTAAAGATCACTGCTTCCTAACCTAACACCCATAGACTCAACATGAGAAGTGAAGACTTTCTCAGTAAGAGTCTTAGTGAATGGGTCAGCTAAGTTATTTGCTGAAGCAATATGCTCCACCACTATCTCTCCATCCTGAATGAATTCCCGGATCAAGTGGTACTTTCTCTGAATGTGCTTGCCTTTCTTGTGATTCCTGGGCTCTTTGCACTGTGCTACAGCACCAGTGTTATCGCAGTACATGACAATCGGTTTTTGTACTGCAGGAACAACTCCCAATTCCATCAGGAATTTTCTGAGCCATACCGCTTCCTTCGCAGCTTCCGATGCCGCCACATACTCTACTTCCATGGTAGAATCAGCTATACAGGATTGCTTGACACTTCTCCATGATATATCCCCTCCTGACAAAGTAAAGACATACCCTTAGGTAGACTTTCTGGCATCACTATCAGATTGGAAATCAGAGTCTGTATACGCCAATGGCGTTAGATCATCTGCTCAAAAGGTTAGCATATAATCTTTCGTTCTCCGAAGATACTTGAATATATGCTTAACTGCTGTCCAATGCATAGGTCCGGGGTTTGACTGATATCTGCTAACCATGCCAACGGCAAAGCAAATATCTGGTCTAGTACATAACATAGCATACATGAGGCTTCCAACAGCGGATGCATATGGAACTCTCCTCATGGTCTCTATCTCTTCAGATGTCTTTGGACATTGATCTCGGGACAGTGGTACTCCATGTCTAGAAGGTAGGAGGCCCTTCTTGGAGTCATGCATGTTAAACTTGACCAATATCTTCTCAATGTAAGAAGATTGGGATAGGGCTAACATCTTATTCTTGCGATCACGCAAAAGCTTGATCCCTAAGATATAGCTGGCCTCACCCAAATCCTTCATCTGAAATTGAGAGGATAACCAAACCTTTGTGGATGACAATAAACCTACATCATTTCCTATGAGTAATATGTCATCTACATATAGAACCAAAAATGCAACTGCTTTCCCATTTCCTTTCTTATACACACATGGTTCATCAATGTTTTGATCAAAGCCAAAGGATTTGACTGCCAGATTAAACTTGATGTTCCATGCTCTAGATGCTTGCTTAAGTCCATAGATGGACTTCTTAAGTTTACAAACCATGTTATCTTGGCCACTAGCAATGAAGCCCTCTGGTTGCATCATATAGATGCATTCGTCAAGACTTCCATTAAGAAAAGTTGTCTTGACATCCATCTGCCATATCTCGTAGTCATAATGACATGCGATGGCCAAGAGAATCCTTATGGACTTAAGCATAGCCACTGGTGAAAAGGTTTCCTCATAATCGATACCCTCTTTCTGAGTATATCCTTTCGCCACCAGTCTTGCTTTGAAGGTTTCCACCTTCCCATCCACTCCTCTCTTTCTCTTGTAGATCCACTTGCACCCTATGGGTTTAATCCCTTCAGGTGCATCTACAAGTTCCCAGACTTGATTGGAATACAAAGAATCCATTTCAGATTTCATCGCTTGCTGCCACATGTCAGCATCTATATCCGTTACTGCTTCATCATAACTAGTAGGATCCTCAACCAGATCTTCAGAGTCTGTCTTAAAAGACACTCCTAGATATCTTTCTGGTTGTCTAGAAATTCTCCCACTACGACGAGGCTCCGGAGTGTTCAAAGGAATATCTTGTTCATCTACTGTCTCAGGATCTGATACAGATGTTATAGGAGATCCCAGAAGAATCTCCTCAAGGGTTTCTTTACAACTAAGCTCTTGGTGCATCATACAATCATCCTCCAAGTACCTAGCATGAGTGCTGATGAGCACTTTTTGCTCCTTTGGATGATAAAAGATGCCACCTCTCGTTCCTTTAGGATACCCAATGAAGTAGCACATTTCCGATCTGGGTTCCAGCTTGGTAGCTTTATCATTCAGTACATAGGCTGGACAACCCCAAATGTGAATATGTCTTAAACTAGGTTTTCGACTTGTCCACATTTCTTGTGGTGTCCTAGGTACTGACTTAGATGGTACCAGATTTAAAATGTATGCTGCTGCTTCTAAGGCATATCCCCAAAAAGATATAGGTAGGGTTGCATGACTCATCATGGACCTTACCATATCAAGAAGGGTACGGTTTCTTCTCTCTGCTACACCATTTTGCTGGGGTGTACCCGGTGCAGACAACTGAGACACAATCCCATGTTGCGTGAGGTACTCCTTGAACTCACCCAGGAGGTACTCGCCACCTCGATCGGATCGAAGGGCTTTGATATGTTTTCCTAGTTGTAGCTCCGCCTCAGCCTTGAATTGTTTGAACTTATCAAATGCCTCAGACTTGCGTCGCATTAGGTATACATATCCATACCTAGAGTAATCATCGGTGAAGGTGATGTAATACTCATACCCTCCTCGAGCCGGTTTGTTCATAGGACCACACACATCAGTGTGAATCAATTCTAACAACTCCTTTGACCTAAGTCCCTTTCTAGAGAATGACCGTTTGGTCATCTTTCCCTTGAGACAAGATTCACACTGAGGAAAAGGTTCGAAATCTAATGAGCTCAAGGGCCCATCTTCTACCAACCTCTGAATCCGTTTTAGGTTAATGTGACCCAAACGTAAGTGCCAAAGATATGTGTCATTGATTGAAGATACCTTCCTCTTAAGGGAAGTTGAGCTTTCTTGTTGTACATTATGCAGTGTAGGAGCAATAGGATATATATAAAATAAGTTGTCATGTATTCTACCGGAACATATAATATTTCCATCTCTATTGATATCAATACCAGAATGGAAAGAAACTGAATAATTAAATTCAATTAATCTGGAAACTGAAATTAAATTCTTCCTCATGTCCGGAACATATAAAACATTATTTAAAACTAATATCCTATTACATGGAAAATGTAAGGTAACTACTCCTACTGCAACTGCCCAAACTTTAGCTCCAGTTCCGACTCTAAAGGCAAACTCTCCTTTCTCAATTCTCTGCATTATCTGAAACCCCTGCAATGAATTGCAGATATGATTAGTGGCTCCTGAGTCTACTATCCATGAGTCAGTAGAATCAACCACTAGACAAGTTTCAATGTAGTATTAAAAAGATGTACCTTTCTTAACTGAGGCCAGGAACTTGGGACAATCTTTCTTCCAATGACCTTTCAGGCCACACTTGAAGCATTTCCCTTTGGGCTTTCCATCTGTACCCTTGTCCTTCTGATTACCAGCATTGTTCTTTTTCTGCCCTTTTCCCTTATTCTGCTTCTTCTTGGACTTCTTCCCTTTCGGGTTCAGTTTAGAGGAAGACTGGAAAAAATGAGCTTGGGCTTTGGGCTTCATGATAGCTTCTGCCGCCTGGAGTTCTTTCATTAACTCAGGTAGAGTCATGTCCATCTTGCTCATATTGAAATTGAGCTTGAACTGATTGAAAGATTCCGGCAGAGTTTCGAGAATCATGTCAGTCTGACTCCCTGCATCAATCTCAGCCCCTAGAATCTCAGCTTCATTAAAACAATCTATCAGCTTGAGCATATGCTCTCTGACAGGTGTTCCCTCAGCCATCCTAGCATTCATGATGGTCCTTATAGCAGCTTGCCTAGCTGGCCTGCTCTTGTCTGCGAACATCTCAGACAAGGACATCATGATTTCATAGGCTGTGTCCATTTGCTCGTGCTGTGTTTGCAACACGTTGGACATGGAAGCGAGCATGTAGCATTTAGCCATGCTGTTCGCTTTCTTCCATTTCCTTTCAGCCTCTCGCTGGTCATCAGTAGAATTAGCATCAATATCGGGACAGTTTTCCAGCAAGACATACTTGTACTCCTCGGCTGTGAGTACTATGTCAAGATTTCTTTTCCAGTCTACGTAGTTAGGGCCAGTCAGTTTATTCTCACGAAGAATGCACATCAACGGACTATAAGAATCTCTACCCATCTCTTTCTGGATATAAAACGATTTATAATTAGACATGCAGTATATATGTAATATGCATATGGTGCTTGTTATAAAAGGAAAAACAAAGCACAAAACTTTTTACATTATTCAACCCCAATCATAATGTATCAGTGTTTCAACCTCCTCATAGACCCTCCATCGAAGGGATGGCCGAGCCTACAGTCACGTTGAATTAATGCAGACTTATTTGGATTATCATTAGCTGGATACACATCCAGTGGTAGTCCAATCACTGATTGGTTTGGCCTCATATGACAAATAACCCTTAACTCCTAAGGAGAGGTCATCACCGTCTTATGTCAAGTGTATAACCTTGTTGACACCAAAAATGTCACTTTGCCTTTTCAAGATCCAAAGAGCTACATGAAGTCGCAACCTGCCATAAATAGGCAATGCTGCTTCCAAAAATAAAATCTTGTCAGAATCAAACAAAAACTGCAAGATTCTTCCAGACAGCCAAAAGAGGAGTACACAAGAAGTTTCGGGCCATTTCAAAATCATTTGGCCTAACTTCGCTTCTCCGACAGCCGAAAAGGAGCTCTCGGCGACAAAAGCTCTCCGGGACCATGGTTTCCAAGACAGAACCTATGGATCATCTTAAAATGACTCCAATAGGTTCCCTGTCAAATTTCAAGTCAATCGGACATCGGTTGACCACACATCAAACCGCGACATCTTCATCGCGACAAAAAGCAAGTCTGCAGGTGATAGGACCCCAAACGGCTTCAAAACTCAAACAAAAGCCTATGGTTGGTCTTATTTATTGCTCAGGAGACTTCACACCAAATTTCAGGTCATTCCGACATCGTTTGACCTAGTTTCAGCTTCTGACGGGAAATCGGCAACTCTGCGCGACAAAGTCTTCGGCTTTCTCAGGAAATTGGAAACTTCGCAAAATAAAATGCAAGGATTCTCATCAGGTTTCCTACAAAGAAATCAGGCCAATAAATGGTCAAAATGTCAAGGAAAAGTACAGAAGAAAAAAGAATCAGAAAAAAGCAAAAACGGACGCAAAACGGGACACGAAAGGGGGAAAACCCCCCCAGGGTCGCAGACCCCTGCGACCCTGGCCCAGGGTCGCCGGCGACCATGGACCCCGGGGTCGCCGGGAAAGCCCCGGAAACCCCGGTTTTCGCCGTTTTTTTTCGCGATTCGAGAAGCCCAGCCTCTGGTACTTTCCAAAATTCATGCTTTTGGACACCAAGTCCTCTGATATCCGTCCAAAACACGGGTAAATCATCAAGAGTATCAAAGACAGTATTGATCGCCACCCGGTCAACCAAAAAAAGTGTGCTTTCCACCCGACCGATCGAGAAATCGACAGGACAGATGGCACCGACCCGCTGTTGGCAACAAGCACCTGAAATTACATGGTCATCTGATGTCGATCTACATGAAGATCCATCGATGATCATCAACAGAAAAATTCCAAAAGACGTGGCACGGCCCGCGACTCTTCAGCTGCTCGGCGACCACTTAATGCGATTAATTGACTAGCTTTATTACAGTCATTAATCCATTTCTTTGGACGGCCCAATCAGAAGCAAGCATTCGGGAGTTACAAGTCAAGAGATTCATGGCATTTAAACCATGAAACTCCTCCCATCATGGCGATTAAAGGCGATTAAATGCCCTCAATCTCCTCCGGCCAATCAGAAGCCAAGAAAAAGGAGTTACAAAATAAACAATTCAATTTGTAACTCCTCCCATTATGCGGCTTAATGACAATAAAGGCCCATAAACCCACCTAAAAGGCTACCTAAAAGCCTATAAATAGGAGGGCTCTCCAAGAAGAAAACAGCACAGACAGACACATCAGAAAGCATCAGAAAAATCAGAGAAAAAAGCACAGAAATCCAGAGAAAGGAAAAAGAGAGAAAACTCTGCGGAAGTTCTACACCGGCCACCGCAACAAGGTGACAAAAGTCCCTTGGGGGGTACCCCCCCAAGGTCCTTGCCTTCTCCTCCTGCCTCCAATGGCTTAGATATGGCTTTTCAGCCCGTCTACTCGGTTTTTTATTGGACATAGGACCTTCCTTTGGTCTTTGTCTTCTAAAAACCCGAGGTTATAGCCAAGCCAAGCGAATCAAATAGCATCCTCTGTTCTCATCTGCATGGATGATGGCGAAGCCCACATATGGCTTGCGACCGTCAATCTAAACGAGTCCCCCACAATCTCCTGAGAAGTTAGATCCTCCTTTTCTTGCTTTTCATTGTAGTTTGTATTTTTTCAAAAGAGACAAAAATCACAATTCTTGTCTTTCATTATTGATAAGGATTGTAAATCGGCTATAAACGCCAAAAATCGGCTATAAATGCCAAAATCGGCTATAAACGCCAAAATCGGCTATAAATGCCAAAAAAATCGCCTTTCACGGCAAACTAAGAAAAATGTCTCTTTTCTTAAATATATGTGCAATGGAAAACTTGAAAGAAGTTGATTTCCTTTTTACTTGCGAAGGTTGATCTCCGGATCACCACTTGCAATTCCAAGGAAAAATAGAAAATCTGGCACACCCACAAAAAAAGAAATGTTGATGCACGCCCCTGCCCCCCGGTTACGAAAGGGTCGGACCCGACGGACTCCCACGTCCGCCGACCTCGGTAGGAACCAAGCAGGAGCGCGGTCCATCAAACCATCTCTTATGAAATTCCCAGAATGTCTATGATTAAGTCTTCCGAAAGGAAGAGACTTTTATCCTTCCTAGAAGTGAACTTTAGAAAAGAGCTCCACCGAAGGGATGGCCGCTCCCACCAACACTTCATTGACATTCTATAGAAGTGATCTTTAGTAAAGAACTCCACCGAAGGGATGGCCGCTCCTACTAACACCTCATTATGAATATTCACATTAGTTCACCCATTAACCCATCAAAGCGTTCTTTAGTTAAAGAACTCCACCGAAGGGATGGCCGTTCCCACTAACACTTTAATGAGGTAACATGAACCGAAAATGGAAGGCCGTGGGGTCTTTCCTAAAACCCCTCTCCCACTTGATTATTTATCGCTAGGGTTTTTACTTTTTGACCTTTACATTGTTTTACTCAAAAGCTCTTTTTAAATCTAGCAAACTTGGTTAATTAAATTCATGACTTAAGTCATCTTAAAATCAAATAACCTTTGCTTTAAAACATTTGAGCAAATCCCTTCAAAGAGTCAAAAACCTATCTTGGGTTATGAAAACCCATAGGTAGCATCTAATTAGATTTTAGTTTAGCCTCCTTTGGAAACCAAGGGTACCAAGATAAACTAAACCCTATCCAATTTTAAACCTTAGACAAATAGAAGGTGCTGGTCTAAGTTCCATTTAAAATAATTTGCCAAACTAAAAACAATCTAATACAATAAAGATGCCAATTTTAGAGCCTAATGGTGGCCATGTTTCTAGGTGACAATTATAGCAATTATATAAAGCATTCATCCATGGATTCCATATATAAAAGCAAATAAAAGTATGCATTCCTTGATGGCTCCTTGCTCTTAAGATTTCAAATCCTAATCGAATTAGGACTCCTCATGCATCTAGAAGTCTTGACTCCTTCATCTCCAAGGACTCCAATTTCTTGCAACCTTCTTGTCTTGAAACAAAACCAAAATTACATTGGAGATTCCTATGCTTTCCAAGAAAGCTTACATCAAGACTAGTTGGAATAAAATTAAGGAAACTTTACAACTTCCTATGATTGCTAACCGCGCAATCGTACACTTTCCAACTAATTAAAAAAAAAAACATCCAAATCCACATAACAATCATGCGAACCATCAAGGATGCAATACATGGCTGCAAACAAAGAGGTTAGTGCATGCAAACTCACTATGTGCATCATTAAACAAATCTGGAAAATAAATTCCAGCAATGTTAATGAAACTTGCACACAACATGCATCACAACATAACTTTAATAGGGTGCCACCATACCCATAATCAATCTAGGATTAATTATACACAACATGGGATCATGATTTCACATGGAGAGGCTCTGATACCACTGAAGGAAACCGCGATTCAGATCTGAAACTTCTCATAAAGAGACTACTATGGCTGATGCAAAGCATGACAGATTTTAAAAAATCTGATTTCTGCACTATGCAGCGGAAATCAGCCATAAAGAATCGCATAGAAACTCCATTAAATCATGACCAACATGTGTCTAATTAATAGAGATGATAGAAGACTATTACCTCGAAGATTTGTAGACTTCAAATCTCTGAAAAAATAGATCCAAAGGCGCGAACTCAGACTTGCAATTTGCAAACAAGTTGCTGGAATTTTCCTGCACTAGTATTGCCTTTGATCTTCTCCTCTATCTCACTTCCAAATCTGATTGGCTAAGATGGTGGGATCTTAATCTAGAAAACAAGAACTATTTTTCTCATGAAAAATCTCAGACCTACAACTTTCTTCAAGGGAGAAGAAAGAAACCCAAGGGCTGGACGTGTGGGAGTGTTGCAATTCTTGTTCTAGTGTTGGACGTGTGCCTCTCTTATGACTCTCCTTATTATGGACGTCCAAAGGGGATGGTTCTCCTTTTATAGAAACTATGGGAAGCCTTTCCTATTTAGTTATCTCTCCTTATTCTAATTTATGTCCAAAAAGGAAAGACTTATTTCCTTTAAGAAACACTCTAATTAGAAAAGGAAACCAAAAGGAACTTTCCATACAATTAGTAATACTAGTTGTAGAACACTTACTAATTTTAAGTTCCTAATCCAAAAAGGAAACTAACTCATAGGAATACTAATCCAAAGAGGAGTCCAACTTCCAAGTAGAGTCCTACTCAAAGTTGGAAACCTTACCCATGGAAATCCTATTATGGACGTCCCACATATTAATGCACACCATGGCTCACATACAATTTATCTAGAGTTAAATTCATGTATGCCATCAAAGGCCTATTTGAATTTAAACTCAAAATTGTTTTTCCACTAAAATAATTCATCCTTATGTTATCTAAACATCTTAGGAAACCATGCCAATCTTGGTAAGTGACTAGAGAAGGGACCAAAAGACATATTTGCCATTGGCTCCCAAATGACCAAAATGTCCATGCTAAACCCATAGCAACATTAAGACCATTTTAACCTTAACTCATTCCACTAAAGAGTTATGGTTGAACTCCAAGGACAAATATATAATATAATAAGCTCGTCATAAAATGACGGTTGTCTTCGACCTACTAAGTGTAATGACCTGAATGCCCCTCTATGTAACATCCATAATCGAGTCAGGTTATCACATGTACTATCAACCTTCCCGATTACATCTAAACCTTAGAACTTCATATCCTTAAACATAATCATCATTCGAATACCATTCTCTTGATCTAGGGAGCGACCCACAAGTTCAATATCCATATGGAACATCCATATACTAAGATCTTAGATTTTGATGATTAATCGGATAATTCTAAGGGGACGATTATTCCATCATCAGATGGCATAGATATGGCTTTTCAGCCCGTCTACTCGGTTTTTTATTGGACATAGGACCTTCCTTTGGTCTTTGTCTTCTAAAAACCCGAGGTTATAGCCAAGCCAAGCGAATCAAATAGCATCCTCTGTTCTCATCTGCATGGATGATGGCGAAGCCCACATATGGCTTGCGACCGTCAATCTAAACGAGTCCCCCACAATCTCCTGAGAAGTTAGATCCTCCTTTTCTTGCTTTTCATTGTAGTTTGTATTTTTTCAAAAGAGACAAAAATCACAATTCTTGTCTTTCATTATTGATAAGGATTGTAAATCGGCTATAAACGCCAAAATCGGCTATAAATGCCAAAATCGGCTATAAACGCCAAAATCGGCTATAAATGCCAAAAAAATCGCCTTTCACGGCAAACTAAGAAAAATGTCTCTTTTCTTAAATATATGTGCAATGGAAAACTTGAAAGAAGTTGATTTCCTTTTTACTTGCGAAGGTTGATCTCCGGATCACCACTTGCAATTCCAAGTAAAAATAGAAAATCTGGCACACCCACAAAAAAAGAAATGTTGATGCACGCCCCTGCCCCCCGGTTACGAAAGGGTCGGACCCGACGGACTCCCACGTCCGCCGACCTCGGTAGGAACCAAGCAGGAGCGCGGTCCATCAAGCTGGCACACCCGGTGGGACTCGCTTATTTGAGAACACGATGCTAGAAATGAAATATTTGCATATCATATATTTTGCTCTATGCTTATATTTCTTTTCTCGATTCCTTGGCTACTTTATAATTGGTGGCCTATGTTGAATTCTGCAAAAAAAATGAGATGAGATTTTTGTTTGGAAATTTCTAATTCTTTGAATTTATTTCCACTCTTTCTCTTTTCAAAAAAAAAAATTTTTTTTAAAAAAACAAAAAAAATCAGATTTGTCATTTTTGGATTCAAAATTGAGAAACCTTGATCCGTTCCTATCGTTCATCGCGCTTGCAGAAATGTTGAGCCTGTTCGACTAAGGTTTTGGGCCATGGTTTCTCTTCGATGAGTTCATTAAAAAATCAAAAAAAATATATATATATATATATAAAAAAATTTTAGATTTCTCAATTTGGATTCAAAATTGAGAAACCTTGATCCGTTCCTATCGTTCATCGCGCTTGCAGAAATGTTGAGCCTGTTCGACTAAGGTTTTGGGCCATGGTTTCTCTTCGATGAGTTCATTAAAAAACCAAAAAATATATATATATATATATATAAAATTTTAGATTTCTCAATTTGGATTCAAAATTGAGAAACCTTGATCCGTTCCTATCGTTCATCGCGCTTGCAGAAATGTTGAGCCTGTTCGACTAAGGTTTTGGGCCATGGTTTCTCTTCGATGAGTTCATCAAAAATAAAAAAAAAATATATATATATATAAAAAAAAAAAAATTTTGATTTCTCAATTTGGATTCAAAATTGAGAAACCTTGATCTGTTCCTATCGTTCATCGCGCTTGCAGAAATGTTGAGCCTGTTCGACTAAGGTTTTGGGCCATGGTTTCTCTTCGATGAATTCATAAAAATAAAAATAAAATAAAAAAAATATATATATAAAAAAAAAAAGACATAGACCACTAAGGTTAAACCAACTGTGTTCTTTGATCATGGTTGATTCAAAGAAAAGCCTTGTCCAGAGTGTGAAGACAGCTTGACTGTTCTAGGCAAGGGTCCTCCAAACGGGTTCATTAAGTAATCCTACCCTTACCTGGGGGCAATTCTATCAATCAAGATTTCATAAGACCGGGTTAGGAGGCCTATGTGTACTCTCTCGTCTTTTAAAAAAAAAAAATATAAATAAAAAAAAAATATAAAAATTTTAAAATAAAAAATAAAAAATAAAAAAAAATTTTCAAAAAAAAAAAATCTTAAAAAAAAAATAATAAAAATAAATAAAAAAAATAAAAAAAAAAGATTTTAAAAAAAAAAACTTCCGTCATTTTGGGTTTAGATTGGAGAAATCTTGGTCTTCTTCTTTCTGAGCACTGGCGCTCGCGGACATCGCTGAGCCCGTGTTCAGATTGGAGTGCCTTTTGCTCTCTTTGATGAACCCGATATTGGCCTTTCAAAAGAAAACTCGTCCTTTTTAGATTCAGATCCGAGAAATCATGGTTCATTTCTTTCTGAGCACTGGCACTCGCGGAAATCGCTGAGCCCGTGTTCAGATTTAAATACCATCTGCTCTCTTTGATGAATCCAGTCTTGACCTTTCAAAACAGAGAATCTCATCTCATAGATGCGGTCTCAAAACATTTGTGTCTAGCGGTACTAGTACGCCCTTTCAGGGTCTACTGTATTGCGACCGGCACATCTGTAACTCCAACTTTATATTCTTCTTACCTCGAGCAAGCTCTGCTTCTCGATAAGTCGAATTTAAGTTCACAATTGCTTCTAGCAGTCACTGGGATGCCCATTCCGGGCTTACCACACCTGCGATCAGAACAATTGTACCCTCTATGGCATTTTGCCTTCCTCATATTGTTTGGGTCATCTACCTCGAGCAATATGAAAAGACGAAACCATAGAACTTCCCATTTATGATCATTATATTCTTGTGATTACTAATGGATGTGGTCTTGTTTCAGAAATTTTCGAAAAAACTAACAATGGCCGCTTCACTAACCATTACTTTCGACGAAAGCAAGCACCAACTCATGCTTCAACAGAAGCAAACCACGCGCACCTACAAGCGCCCCATCAGCTGCCGAAGTGTCAACTCCCTCGGCAACTCTGTGAACTCCGGGTCGACCTCGACTCCCCGGACTATCGTCTTCGGGACGCTGGGACCATTCCCACTTCCTGAGGAACAAGCTGCTCCCTCCAAGAAGCAGAAACTCACCTCTCAACGTGTCACTACCGTGACACCAAAGGCGAGCACAAGAAGGCCTGAAGCCCGTGGCAGCCCCACGAAGCCTCAACCTGCAAACAACCAGGTCTACCCCAAGACTTGGTCCCCAAGACCTTCACCAAAACAAAGAAGGTCCCAGGCATCCACTAAGCCAGCATTCCTGGCCCCACTCAAGGAGAACCAGTTCTATCCTCTTGCCTACATGAAAGAGGAGAGACCCATCTCCAACCTGACTCTCAAGTCATCCCAGCATGAGCCGGCTTGTTCCTACAAGCCCAAAATCAAGTCATGCATCACCAGGCCTCCACAAGCATCTGCTAAGGCCTACAAATCTGCAGTTCGACCCTTCATATCTACAGGGGCCGAACTTCACAAATTCAAAGCTTCGCTGCAACTGGCGAAGGATAGGGTTCGCATCCTGTCCTTGCCCAGCTACAAAGAAGACAGACTCGGCTGCTGCGCCCGAGGGAGCACATCCTTCATTGTCAAAGCCCAGTCAGAGCTGACCGAAGCTCAAATTGCTCGTCGTATATGCCGCCGCGCGTCGTACCGACAAAAGAGACTACAGAAGCAAAGGACCCAGCCTCCCACACTTCAAGTCTCTCCCAAATGGGTCGAAAAAGAAAGACCCAACCAAGTTGCTGCCGTCCATATGGTTGGAAAAAACCAGAAGGCGCCAAAAATCAGCAACAAAAATCCATGTCCGACGTCCAATGACCCGCAGCGTCTCAAGGACAAGAAGACATTCAGAAGAATCCCCTGCTCCTTCAAGCAAAGGACAGCAGAGTGATCCTTCCTCAAGCTCCTCTTCAAAAAGAATGAGCCCCAGCTCAGTCACCAGGACAGTTTCTTCGTTCGAATCACGAAGGATGAATGTCTTGGCTACAAATCCTGAGCCACCACCCCACAATCCACCTCCAGAAGATGCGATCACCCGCATCCAGCAGTTGGAACAGGGCCAGCAGAGGATTGAAACTCTGATGGAAAACCTTCTCCTCGCCTTCCAAAATTAGGCGAACAATGAACCTCCTCCGAATCATCAAGACGACGAGGTAAATAGAGAAGAAAATGAGTCACGCGCCCTTACCAAAAAGGACGTAGACGGTATCCTCGCCAAAGCAAAAGAAGAGGATATACTCAAAGAGCATGGGATCAAGCCACCATATCCCTTATGGATGGACTCGGTCCCGTTCCCCACCAAATTCAAGCATCCTACTCTCCAAACATATACGGGGAAAGGATCAGCCAGACAGCACGTCATCCACTTCAAGATCTTGACGGGAGCTATCGCGGATCAAGATGCACTCAAGATCCGCCTCTTTGCAAGTACCCTAAAAGGTACGGCCTTCGATTGGTACTCCACTCTGCCGGAGGACTCAATCCAAAATTGGGCCATGCTAGAGACACGCTTCCTAACTCACTTCAAAGGTGAGGATCATCCCGCTACTATGGCTCAGCTGTGCGGCCTAAAACAGGGGGAGAATGAATCACATATGACTTCATTCACAAGTGGAAAGCAATGGCATACAAAATGCTCTGATGTATTGCCACAAGCGTCGCTAGTCGACATCTGCCGAAACAACATGAGAGCCAGAATCCGCTCCATGATCATCGGCAACAAATCAAAAAACCTGGAGAACTCCTAGAAGCTTCCATGGAAGCTGAAACGGTGATTAAAGACCTCAACAGTCAGAAATCATCAAGAAAAGAGCCAACCGCCATTGCAACCTCTAAACCAAAGAAGAAAGAGGTCCTCAATGTGCAGACCAAGCCAGCTCCTCAGCCACCAAAGAAAGCTGAAAACAAAGCTGCTGGTAAGAGACCTGAACTCTCTGATGCCTTCAAAGAACGAGTAGAGAAGAAATACCCGTTTGATGAAGATGTTGATGAAATCTTCGGGGCTCTTGTGGCAAATGGCAAGCTCACCTTGCCTGAACCAAAAAGACCGGGTGATGTTGGCAAAACCAACGATCCTCGGTACTGTCCATACAACCAGATGATCTCGCATCCTCTCAATCAATGCTTCGTTGTGAGAGAGAAAATAAATGAGATGTGGAAAAACAGAGTCATCACCTTTGACAAAAACTATGGGTCTGCCTCCGTCAACATGGTGACATGTGGACAAACATCAAGATCACCGAAGAAGAAGATTACTACTTCCTTCAAGGTGATAAACTCAATCGAAGCGTCCGAGGAACTGGTTCCTTACCCGACACCAGACGGACAAACCGATATGGGTACATCCCGATCTCCTGGAAGATGAAAATTGGGAGGTCGTGAAAATAAAGCCTACAGCTCAACAGCGAAGGCAGGCTAGGAAACATCTCCTCAAGCTCAAACGGCAAGAGAAGACCCAGCCAAAACTAGAGGTGCAAAGAAAAGGCAGAGGCTTCCTCTACCGCTTCACTGGAGGTAACAAAAACATCCCTTCCAGAGACTTCAAAGGGGGTAAGGAAATTCACTCTTAGTGATTTCATGCCACCTCAATTCAGAGAAGCCATGCAGGAGACATCATACTCTTGCAATTCGGTAGTTGGATTCTCCATTGATGGATACGAGTCCAGCGACACCGATGATGGATTGAATCCAACTACACAGATGAGTGGGAGGAGTCCCTTGAAACAGGAGAATATCTCTCCGATGAAGAATGGGTTCCTGAGTCTCATCTTATGCCAGTAATCTGGTATAACCCCTTACAGCCACAAGGATCCTGGTCTGATGATGAAAGAAGACCAAGAGGCTGTACAAGAAAATGCTGCTGACCCAAGCATCTCTCATTACTCCAGTGGAAATCAACAATATTGGGCCACAAGAGATGATGAGAAAAAGATCCGGCTCCCATGCCTGATCTTGAAGAATATGCAAGGATCTTGCAGCGACTCGCTCTAGAACAAGAGCAAGAACGCGTCAACGAGCCTCCTCGCAATCCAGAGCCTGAAGTCCCTGAAGACCATCAGGTACATCCTCCCTTAACTCCTGAAAATGGAGAAAATTGCTGGATAGACGATCCCTCTTACATCCGAGGATGGGTCTGACTCCGATCAGGCAACGTCTCCTGTCAGAGCTTCCTGTAATGTGATAATTCGGGATTATAGCTCTTCCGAAGCATCGTCTGATGAGAGCACTTACACTCCGGCGACGCCTAGCAATATATCTTCTGGAGCCACCTCGTCTCACGTGACTTTCACTAAGATGACACCCTCTCAGGTTTCTTCTCCTGAGACTGTGACTTCAAAAGTTCACACACCCTTCCTGACTGAAGAATTCCCAGCGATTGATGCTTGGGACGATGAATTAGTCAACGAAGAAGAAAGATTGCTGGATGCTGTTCAGGACTTGTTCCCGGAAAATGCTCCGTGCAACACAATCACTGAGGATGGTAACTCTGCTGCTGATGCATCCTCAGCAAATGAAAAAACGACAGCCTCTTGATCCTGAAGACATTCTTCCAAACGAAGACCCTTCTCAAGACGCTCGAAGTTGGTAGAGGGCAACCCGCTCTGGCCGGGACTACCACAAAAATTACAACCAATCTTCCTTTACATATGTAA